>CM077669.1:291472961-292109884 GCA_039707655.1 Elymus sibiricus
GGCCCCACCGTCCAATCGCCACTTCAAGTAGTTCTCTCATGAGGTGAACGCGGTCCTCCCAGCGTCCAAGTCCGCCAACCGCCTCAAGTGGTGTGATCTTCCCATCGCCTTTGATGCCAGCGACCATCCCAAATCCATGAGGGTCGTGGGCGCAGTTCCGCTGTTGTGCACTCCTATTATAAGCAATGTGGCTGTCACCAAGATGCTCATTGACGGCGGCGTAGGGCTGAATGTGCTCTCCGTGGAGACCTTCGAGATGCTCCAGGTTCCCTACGAGCACCTGATGCCCACCAGGCCTTTCTCAGGTGTCACCGACGGCTCCACCATTCCCCTGGGGCAAGTGCACCTTCCCGTCACCTTCGGCACTCGCAAGAACTACCGCACGAAGTTCATCAACTTCGACGCGGCTCACTTTGGCCTGCCCTACAATGCCATCTTGGGCTACCCGACGCTCTCCAAGTTCATGGTTGTGACCCATCACGCCTACGACCTCGTCAAGATGCCCGACTGTGGCGGCACCATCACAATCCGCTGCGACGACAAGGATGCGGTGCACACCCTTGAGCATGCCTACAAGGCCGCTGCCACCGCATACCCCGCCTACGAGGACATCCCGGGACCTGCCGAGGAAGCACCCGCGAAGAAGAATCCCTTGCTCCCTCAGGAGTGGGCCGGGGCCAAGAGGGCATCGCCGGATGGGGGCAGCGCATGCCCCTCCCGTGCCATCAGCGGCGCCCCTCCCTCAAATAGGAAGGCGTGCTTGTCACCTTTCTCCGGGCAAGCTCTGATGTGTCATTGATATGTCTCCAACATATCTATAATTTTTGCTTGTTCCATGCTGTTATATTATCATTCTTGGATGTTTTACAATCATTTTATAGCAACTTTATATCATTTTTTGGGACTAACCTATTGACATAGTGCCAAAGTGCCAGTTGCTGTTTTTTCTTGTTTTTTACTTCGCAGAATATCAGTACCAAACGGAGTCCAATCGCGACGAAACTTTTTGGAGATTTTTTTGGACCAGAAGACACCCAGTGGGCCAAAGAAGTGCCAGAGAGGTGGGCAGTGGAGGCCATAACCCACCAGGGCGCGCCAGGGCCCCCCCGGCGTGCCCTGATAGGTTGTGTCCTCCACGGGCCCCCCTCCACCGCCTATGATGCCTATAAATACCCAAATATTCAAAAAACCCTAGGGGAGTCGACGAAAAACACATCCAGCCGCCGCAAGTTCCAGAGCCTCAAGATCCAATCTAACACCATCACGGAGGGGTTCATATTCTTCATAGGTGCCTCTCCGATGATGCGTGAGTAGTCCACCATAGACCTACGGGTCCGTAGGCAGTAGCTAGATGGCTTCCTCTCTATCTTTTGATTCTCAATACAATGATCTCTTGGAGATCTATTTGATGTAAACTTTTGCGGTGTGTTTGTTGGGATCCGATGAATTTTGAGTTCATGATCAGTTTCTATCCATGAATATTATTTGAGTCTTCTTTGATCTCTTATATGCATGATTACTTATAGCCTCGTATTTATTCTTTGAATCTTTGGTTTAGTTAGGCCGACTAGATCGATTTTTCTTGCCATGGGAAGAGGTGCTTTGTGATGGGTTCGATCTTGCGGTGTCCTTTCCCAGTGACAGAAGGGGCAGCAAGGCACGCATGTATCATTGCCATTAAGGATAACGAGATGGGGTCTATTCCTACATGAATAGATCTTGTCTACATCATGTCATCATTCTTATTGCATTACTCCGTTTTTTCATGAACTTAATACACTAGATGCATGCTGGATAGCGGTCGATGTGTGGAGTAATAGTGGTAGATGCAGGCAGGAGTCGGTCTACTTATCTTGGACGTGATGCCTATATAATGATCGCCGCCTTGGATATCGTCATGATTATTTGATCTTCTATCAATTGCCCAACAGTAATTTGTTCACCCACCGTGTGCTATACTCATGAGAGAAGCCACTAGTGAAACCTACGCCCCCCGGGTCTACTTTTCCAACATATTGCTTTCCGATCTATCTTTTTGCCTCTTTGTTTTCAGATCTACTATACCAAAAACCCAAAAATATATTGCTGCACTTTTTATTTGCCCTTTTTATTTTGTGTTCTTGAGAGATCTATCTCTCCTATCTATCATTACCTAATCTATCTTTTTACCGAAGAGAGATTGACAACCTCTCTTACGCGTCGGGTTGCAAGTATTTGTTATTTGTGTGCAGGTGCTGCTTATTAGGTGGTGGTGATCCTCCTACTGGTTCGATACCTTGGTTTTATAACTGAGGGAAATACTTACCGTCGCTGTGCTACATCATCCCTTCCTCTTTGGGGAAATACCGACGCAGTCTCAAGCCACGTCAGTCGTCATGGATAGCATCAGGCATGCCTGGCCTGCCGAGGGAGGTGGTCGAGCACCACTTAGCCGCGCGCCAGAGCGCGCGACCCGTCAAGCAGCAGGAAGTCAGCAAGCTCCATGATGCAGGAATCACCCACAAGGCCCCCCACCCCAGGTGGGTCGGCAGCCACACCCCCATCTCCAAGCTACGCGGCGGCAGGCGCATGTACATCAACATCATCTCCCTCAACCAGGCTCGCCTCGCGAGGCCCTTCTCTCCTCCATCTCCGCTCATGCGCATACCTTTTAGCTTGGAGAACGCTGCAGCCACCTTCGCGAGGCTGGCGCGCATGAGCCTGGAGTCCCACATCACGGATGTGGTTGATAATCGCCGATCGGCCCTCCATGGCCCCATGAATGACGGCGGAGGGTGTTCCGGTACAAAATACACGGAACACCCTCCATCACCGTAAGTTCTGTTCGTGCTCCACAGATACGAGCGAGCCGGGGCTGTACACGCTCCAACGCTCTCTCTACCCACGCCGCCCTCAGCATGTGAGAGCCCCTTCCCACTCTTGTGGAAGCCCCATGCTCAGCGCTGGCGGATACCTCATGCTCAGACATGGCGTACCTTTTGACAATGAGGGTGCTTTTCAGTGATACCAACCTCAGGTTGACCCGTGTCCGTCACGACATCATTTCTATCATCTTTTGAGGGGCGCCTTTCGGCCACAGCCTCAAGCCAGCCCATTTCGAACATGGCGGCATGTATCTTTTTGTTATGTAATGAACTTGCTTCATGCATTAGTAAAGCTTGTTTTCGTCAGATCCCCTGTGTGCCTGCAGCTGGCTATGCCTCAAGAGAGGTGCGCGCTCATAAGCTCCCCCGTGTCTATCACGTTAGCGGGGGCTGGGCATGGTGCCTATAGTCGGGTTAGTCCCTGCAGCGGTGCAAAACCCAAGCGACTGAGCTCTGGCTCGCGGGCCTGCTCCCGTGTACGTCACCTTACCAGGTCCTTGGTGCCCTCGTCTCCTCGCGTGACACCCACGGGCGACCCAGCGAGCGCGCCCCCGCTGCATTACTTGGCAGTTTCGCTTGTGCAGGACTTGAGAGGTCTCAGAAGCCTCCCTTGGGATGCCTCGCGAGCGGCGACCCGCAGATGGAAAGCTTCGCGAGGGACTGCACTTCACGAGTCGCTCCCTTCAGAGGACCCACTTCAAGCCGCACATCCTAAAGGAGCTAAGTGTAACCGCACCCCTCGGGTTTTCTTCCTCTCGCTCCCTCCTGTGGCATCCCGACTCCCTTGGCACAAGCCGTCTGCGCGTCAAGGGGGGGGGGACCTTGAGCATATCTCCTCAGGGTCTCGTACCAGCCCTAAGAGCCTTACACCCTCTGGCCTTTCTGAGCCCTCGCTTCAGGCATACCAGTGACGGTGTAGCCTGCCTCGGGGGCTAGGTCCCGGTGATGCAGGACACAAAGGCAATGTAAAGAGAAGAAGGAGGCCCCCCCGGGGGGACGAAAGCACATTAAATACATCAGGCATTGAGTACTTAAAGCAAAAGTTCCCTACAAATGTCTTTACGCCCCCACAGAGTCGGGTAATTCACAGTGCAACAGGAAAGAAAGATAAAATTTCAAGCGGAGGAGGCACCGCCCTCATCATCGTCGCTAAGGAGGTCCCCTCCAAGGCTGCCACCCTCTTTGGAGGGCTCGACCTACGCGAACCACTCGACCAGGGAGTCCATGTGCCCGCGCACCTCATCCCTGAGTGGGCCCTAGAGCTCTGCAGGTACCGGCTCCACCACAAGGGAGAAGTCGAAGGCGGAGTCGTGGCGGCCAAAGTTGGAGAAGACACGCGTCACCGTGTAGTCCAGGAGGTCGCGGGCGCCCCCCTCCTTGGCTTCGTCCACCTTGGTGAAGAAGTCGAGTAGCCCCCGTCACAATGCATGCGGGGAAGTGCAGGTACGTCCTCGACAAAGCGGCTGAGCGCACCGCTGGCATGCATGGCGAGGCTCAAGAACAGTTTGGCACACTGCGATTGCATCGCCCCCGCCCGCGCCTTGTCTTTCTGGGCCCTCTGCACGACCTCAGTGGCCTCGCCAACCTACGCCCGGAGCAACGCCAACTCCGCCTCGACATCCCCTTTGCATTCGAGGGCAGCTTGGAGGTCGCTCTCGGCGTCCTAGAGCTGGGCCTTGAGCTCGTCGACCTTCTTCTGGAGCTCGTCGCACTTAAGCTGGAAGCAGGCTTCCTGCTGCGCTAGCCTGCCGCGGTACTCCTCTAGAGCGACATGCCGCTCCCTGGCGAACCTCGCCTCGGCCTCGATGGTGACCGCGGCCTCCCTCCTCTCGATTCGGGCCTATGCCCCAGCACTCGCTGCCTCGAAGGCAGCCCCGTCTGCGAGGACCTGGCCTTCCAGGGTCAGGAGGTGCTCGCGCTCTACCTCCTTATCGGAGGCGGTCCGGGCCACCTCTCGCTCCAGCAGGGCCACGTCGGCCTCCCGGCCGGCGGTGGTCTCCTCCCTTTGGGCCAGTTCCCTCTCGCGAGCGGCGCACTGCTGCTCACACGTGGCGGCAGCATCCTCGCGCGCCCGGAGCTTCTGCTCATGGAGGGCGGTCCACTCCTCCTCTCCGTGGGCACGGGACTCGGCCTGCTAGCGCAGTTCGCCCTTCGCCCGAAGGTCGGCCTCGAGCGTGTCGAGAGCGGTGCGTGCGTTCTCGAAGGCCCCTTGCAGGACCAGAGCGTTGCCCCTGACCCCCTGAAGGGCCAGGCACCGCGGCCCCCCTGGGGAGCCACCCGTGAGGGTCTCCCCCTCCGCGGGGCCCTTGCCCCTGGCCAGTACAACATCGCCGGTTGCGTGCTGGGGGGGTCGCTGCGGCCCTCCGGTGGGCGCCCTCAGCGCCGGATCCCCTCGGGACCAGGTCGACGTGTGGAGCGGGGACCTTCCCGGCAAATCGCACCGGCGAAGGCGCCGCGAATGAGGCTGCCCTCTTCCTCTTGCGCCCGGGCGCCCTGCAAGGGTCGGCAACTCAGTCCACTACCCTCATCGGCTGCGAGCATTGATAGGCAAGGAGGGCTGGTGGAATTACTCGTTGGCAGTGGCCCAACGCCTCTGTGTCGGGAGGGGCCTTAGGCGTTGGCTACCGCCACTCCCATGGGAAGCAGTGGTGGAGGCGGAGAAGAAGGCGGAGAGGAAGGTAGTGGCACGGCCTCTGCCTGCGCTCTGGCGACGCTCCTCTTCGGTGCCATGACAATGGGAAGCAGTGGTGGAGGCGGAAAAGAAGGCGGAAAGAAAGTGGCGAGCGGCGTGCGTGTAAGGAAGGAGAAACGATGCGCAACGGAGGCGTACCAAGGAAGGCGCGCAATGATGGTTTTGCCTGGCGCGCGCAACGGTTTTCTATGCGAGCGCGCTGTTCCCAGGGCATCGTGAGGGAGTGGGAATGTCCCGTCCCATCATGGCTGACACATGTCACCTGGGCCCAATAGTTCTTCAGGTCCCGCGGTGTTTCGTCCCGCACCGTTTCATGCTTCACTCACAGCTCGTACGCACCGCGGACCCAGGGGCTACTGTCGGCCCAGTGGAAACTAGGGTACCACGACCCATCTGCCTAGAGGACGACGCGTGGGCCGGCCCAAGGAAGGCGGCCCTGCCCCGACTGCCTTGGAGGAAGCTGCCTCGCGAGGGGCACGTCTCGCCAGGACCCCTGCCACTAGCTCAGGCTCCACCGAGGCTACTGTGCGCCAGGCTACCTCGGGAGCCCCCCCCCCCCGCGATGGCGGTGTCGGTGTCAAAACCTGCGGATCTCGGGTAGGGGGTCCCGAGCTGTGAGACTAGGATCGATGGTAACAAAGGGACGAAGGAGACGATGTTTACCCAGGTTCGGGCCCTCCTATGGAGGTAAAACCCTACGTCCTGCTTGATTATATTGATGGTATGAAGGTTACAGAGTTGATCTACCTCGAGATCGACTAGCTAAAACCCTAGATGAGTTTCCGTGTCCTCCATTCTAAAACCCTCCCAGTTTGTATATACACCGGGGTGTGTGTGCCTAGGGTTTACACATGATGGGCCTCCTACTGGGGATGGAAATGTCGATTTCCTCATCTTGACTTGGAGTGCACGACGAGCCTTCGAGGCTTCCTTCTAGAACGTGGAGTCTCGATATAACCGGCCTTTCCTGTGATAGCCAGAGAACGTCTCCTCAAGCCGGCCTATTAAGAGATGGGCCAGCGGCCCGAGGACCCCCTAGTCCGGGACTCCCTCAGTAGCCCCTGAACTAGCCCCCAACGCCAAGAGTCTCAGCTCCAGCTGCTTCATATGATCAGAGTCTTCAGCTTGCGGGGTGAGTTCTTCTTCCCTTTCAATGATCGGCTGAGACTAGTTCGGCTTCCGATGACACGTACTTCATCCGATCATATAATTGACCGAATACCATGAATTTCTTAGCCCCAAAGGCCACTCGTCAAAGTGTAAATAGTGTTTTCTGACACCCCCTCTGATGAAGGGTCGGGGCCTACCACGACTGCTGAACCAGTTATGAGAACTCGATTCTTGGTTCAAGGCCATTTTTACGGTGACACGACTTATCAATGCGCAGATCGTGCTCCATTTCACACGGGATATGATTAATCTTCATGTGCACATAATCGATGACACGGCAAGCTCCCCCGCGTCGAGTGGCCATCCGGCACCTTCATCGACACGATCAAAATCTGGCAGAAGGAGTGGTTCTACATCACCGAGCCAAGGGACGAGAGCTGGGCGGCACCTGCCGAATTCAGATCCGGACCCCTCACGAGATTGACCTCGTGGCTCAGGAAGGGCCTCGACTGGGGGTCGGATGCTGAGGTTAAGCTGCTGCAGAAGCGCATCACCTCGGTGATCGAAGCCAAGGTGGAGCTGGTTAACGTAGTCCAGGTTATGCTCCACCACCGTGTTCTTCCCTGCCAGCGCCGGGCATCCCCCATGTGGACTTACCGTCCTGATGACGAGCCTACCGTGCGCCAAGTATTCTGCACCACCCCTGAGAAGCTATGGAAGGCTTTGTTCAAGCCTCAGAAAAGCTGGCCAGCCACGGAAGAGGATTCGGGCCTAAGCACCGATAACCCCCCACCAAGGTATGGCATAATTTTAATCCGCTGACTCTGTTTCTTTGACAAAAAGACTGAACGCCTTCTCCCTTAATTTCGCAGAAGTGGCTGAGCAAAGCCGCAAAGGTTAACTGCCCGGCTCCACAACCCGAAGACCCCAGGTCGGAGCTGTTGGCGGCGATGCTTGTTGTGGCGCCGTACTCGGCGCCCGAGAAGAAAAAGAAGAAGAAGAAGGCCAGAGAGGGTCTCCGCATCAAGGACCAGCCAGACGCCGCGTCCGAGGAAACCCATGCCTCCTCGAGTCACGAGGAGGAGCGTGAAGACGGAGGGGAAGGAGTTTCCCCCCTCCCAAGGAAGAGGGCGGCGTCATCGGACACCGCGGAGGACGCAGCTCCTCCTGCCCTGAAGAGGGCGCGCCGAGCGAGGTTGATCTTGCCCGATGACAGCTCGGATTTTGACGCAGAATTCGAGGAATTTGAGAGGGTTCCCCGAAGGATCTTAAGGGTCAAGCCCCCGCTCAAAGGTATGAATCCGAAGACTCCCGGGTTATTTATGCAGGGTTTTTCAATGCTTTAAACACAAGCGCGTCTTTTGATTTGCAGCCCACCGCGCGTTCTCCCCACCGACCAAATATCGGACGGGGAGTCCCCACCCGCCGAGCTGGCGGAGAGTGGGACTGCATCGCACTCCACACCTCCAGGGGTCGCGAAGGATGCCGCGGAGGTGTCATCTCGCCAGGCTCCGTTGGAGCCGAACACGGGCGGCGGGGTCGACCACATCATGGCCGAGGCTGACGCCGCGGCCGCCGAAGGCCAGGGAGAAGAAATTCCCCAGGCTGCTGAGGACCAGGGGGAGAATACTCCCCTGGCCGCCGAAGGGGAAGGGCGAAGAGATGCCCAGTCCCCTCCAAGGACGTCTCCGGAGCACGCTGCGCCTCCGGAGATACCGACTCACTCCCCGGTCATAGATCGGATTGTCCGGTCACCACCGATGCCACCAACGGCTGGGTGGCCGGTTATGGAGGAGGCGCTAGCAAGCGCCTCCATCTCCGAGGATCACCGCACTCTTATGGGTGCGGTTTTACAAGGAATTCAATCCATTGATAACAGACTGAAAGAGGCCTTCAATGGTCTCTTGGCGGGCTTCAAGGTGAGTCACGTAATACCCTTTTCCCGAACAACGTTAATTTTAAGTTTGTACTATCTTTATATATGTAGTAGCCCCCGAGCCCCGGATGGGTTTGCAAAAGCGCATCCGGGGGTCAAACAATAAGGAATGAACAATGATGCACAAGGCACCATGTAGTCCGGCCATGTTCTAAGAGCCCTTAAGAGGACCAAGCAGAGAGTCATATCCTTGACAGTTCGTAGGTTGGAATGTACATAACTGGATGCATATTTTTTGTTCTTTGTAGGCCTCGTCATCGGCGGCGGCCATTAATGCCGCTTAGCTGACCGAGCTAAATCGGAAGCTCAAGATCTCCGAAGAGGAGCTTGATAGCTTGAACAAGAGGTTCGACGAGGCACAAGGTAAGCCGAATTCTAATATCCGAGCTATATATTGGTAATGATCTGCACTGGTAACCCAATGTAATTAGTTAGTTATTGCTTCTACAGCTTCTGCTGCGGAGGTTGAAAAACTCAAGGCCGAGCTCCAGGACAAGAAGCAAAAGGCCGCGGAGGAGAAGGCGGCCGCCGAACAAGCAGCGGCCACGCTTTCTACTTTGAAAGCTGCGGGTGCCAAGCATGAGGCCCGGGTGGAGGAGGTGCAGCAAGAGCTCAAGGATGTCGGCACAAAGTGAGAGGCCCTTGAGTAGAAAGGCAAAGAGCAAGCCGCTGAGCTTGCCGCGCTAAAATCTGAGCTCCAAAAGGAGCGGGTGGATAGGCGGTCCTTTGAAGAGGAACTTCGCCAAGTCAAGGCTGTCATCGATGGTAAGCCATATTCACTACAATGCGCCTTTGGTGGTAGCAAGTTTGCTTTGCTCACCCAGGTGTGGCGTTCCTTAGGCGTCTGTGCGGATCTCCAGAAGAGTGCAGCGGACACGAACAAGCTTTATGCTTCGCGGGTAGAGGATGATGAGGCCCGTCTATTCTGGGCGCAGTTTGAGTTCCCCGAGCTCTCTCCTCTCCTCATCGAGCAAATGAAGCAACTGATGGAGATGCACAGAGTGGTGGAGCAGGCCATGAAGGACCTCTGCATCCGTCTGTGGCCCGATGAGCCATTGCCGAGCAGCTACTTCGGCTTAGTGCAGAAACTATGCGAAGCTGCGCCTCGGGTCAAAGTGCTGAAGCGTTCTACGTGCATCCAGGGCGCGCGGATGGCCTTTGCGAAGACCATGGTGAATTGGCCGAAGCTCAAGCCAACCGAGATGGCTACCGCACCTCCGCCTCCTGGAAATGAGTATAGGCTCCCTGAGCTATACTTCCCAGCAGTGATGGAGGGTGCTCGGGCAATAGAGGCTCAATGCTCCAAGGACGTTTTGTATGAATGAGCGCGTTGTAATATGTCCGAAGACTTTTAACGCTTTATAACTAGTGATGCATGGTTTATCATGTCTTATAAGTATTTGATTTTTATTTTGACTCCTGTGTGGCCGGTTTATCTGAAAGTTGTGAGTCGTCGGCTTCAGCCCCCACGTAGATACAACACGGGGTGTCTCTGTATCCGCACTGTGACCCTTAGCCGAGGTATCGGTGCCCGAAGGCGGTAGTGCGGGGGGGACAAGGCAATCGGACTATGACACTTTATCTCTTTCACTTAGCCGTAGGAGCGTGGAAAAAATGCGGGGGCTGATAACCAGCCCTCAGTGTGATGTTCGGGGCCGAAGCCAGCATCACATGGTTTGTACAAGAAGAAAACCCATCGTATAACACGGAATAACCTCTATCGATCTTTTAGTGTGACACTTATGCTCGGATTTGCAGACCGGTTCTCGGTTACTATGACAGTCAGTTTTTGGCTTTCTCCCCTGAGGTGCTTGACCAGGTGAACTGGAAACACAATCTCAGTGGTTCTCCCTTTTGCCCCTTTAGCCGAACGAGCGGAACGTAAGGGGGCAATCACAGGAGCCGGGCAACCCAACTATTGACCCAAGACATAGTTCAAATCCGATGCATATAAAGCAAAATCCAAGACGCCGAACACACGACCAGTTGTGCTGGGGTGATGTTCAAGGCGATTTTTTTTAAATTCAAGCCCCCGGTCTATTAGCCGGTTGCATCATACTATATACCGAACAGTTTTCGCAAGAAGCGTTATCAAGGGAAGAACAGAGGATGTATAAAAGACAACGAAGTGGCCATATATGATGGTCTTGTACTTGCTCAATAATTCTTATCACTTGGATTGCCGAAGCAACTGTTTACAGGTTTTTGAAGGTGAAATATAAAATTTACAGAGGGGAGGCTGTACCAGGGGTCTTCAATTGGTGACATGACGTCCTCGATGTGTCCTGTTGCCTGTCCGTTCATATTCCTCTATGGGGGTTGCATCCCTTTAAGGGTCATGCTGTCGCCGAGCGGACCTTGGGAAGAAGGTCTTGAGAAGTCGCCGAAGTGTGGATGAGCTTTACGCTTTTAGCAGGTCCTTGATGGTACCTGTGTTTTGTCCAAGGACGTGTACTAATGGTTCGGTCCGGCCGAACGCTTACCCTTTAATGGTTGATCCCCATTGCTGCCCGTGGAATCTTGAGTACGAAGTTGTGCCTTCTTGGCACGTATTTGGCGGTCGTTAGGGCTGTGCAATGGGGGGCATGTCCCTATTTCTAGGGAGAAGAGGAACCTGGGAGTTCGGATTGAAACCGAACTCGTTTGTCGACCTTACGAGCCTTTATGGCAGATTTAGGTGTTTGCCGACCGTCCTCGTAGTGGAATTCGGCCGCCAGGGCCAATGCATGTTCCGCAGTTCGGAGGGAACGCTCTATGTTGCCGTTGACGGTGATGACCCCCTTGGGCCCCAGAATCTTGAGCTTGAGGTATGCGTAGTGTGGGACGGCGTTAAAGTGAGCGAACGCTGTACGGCCCAGCAGGGCGTGGTAGCCACTGCGGAAAGGTACGATGTCGAAGATCAAGTCCTCGCTGCGGAAATTATCGGGCGAGCCGAACACCACTTCCAGGCTCACAGAGCCCGTGCACCGGGCCTCGACGCCTGGGATTACTCCTTTAAAGGTAGTGTTGCTGGGTTTGATCCTTGATGGATCTATACCCATCTTTTTCACCGTATTTGAATAGATCAGATTGAGGCTACTTCCTCCATCCATTAGGACTTTAGTGAGGTGATACCCATCGATAATGGGGTCTAAGACGAGGGCCGCCGAACCTCCATGACGGATACTGGTCGGGTGATCTCGTCGATCAAAGGTGATCGGGTAGGCCGACCATGGGTTAAACTTCGGGGCTATAGGCTCTACGGCGTAGACCTCTCGAAGGGCGCGCTTCCTCTCCTTTTTCGGTATATGAGTGGCGTATATCATGTTCACAGTTTTTACTTCTAGAGGGAATTGCTTCTGACCTCCATTGCTCGGACCGCGGGGCTCCTCGTCATTCTTGCTGCGTGGGCCTTTGCCCTGCTCCTCGGCGGCGAGTTTGCCGGCCTGTTTGAACACCCAATAGTTACGGTTGGTGTGGTTGGCGGGCTTGTCCGGAGTGCCATGGATCTGGCAAGGCCTCTCCATGATCTTGTCCAGCGGTTGCCTTTAGGAGGCTTCTTCCGCTGCCCGGATCTTGGGTTGCGGAAATCGGCGTTAACGGCCGTGTCATCGGCGTCGCTAGTGCTGTGCTGGCGTTTGTTTTTGTTGCGTCGTGGTTTCCCGTTTCCATCCCAGACTTCGGAAGTGCCGGGGTCTTCGGGGTTGTGGCTTCGCCTTGCTAGCCAGTTATCCTTGCCCGCGCAAAAGCGGGTCATGAGTGATGTAAGGGCGGACATGGTCCTAGGTTTATCCTGACCGAGCTGGCGAGCCAGCCACTCGTCCCGAATATTGTGCCTGAAAGAGGCTATAGCTTCGGCATCCGGGCAATCGACGATCTGGTTTTTCTTGGTCAAGAACCGATTCCAGAATTGTCGAGCGGACTCTCCTGCCTTTTGCACGACATTGCTTAGGTCGGAGGAGTCCGGGGGCCGTACATAGGTGTCCTAGAAGTTAGATCGGAATGCATCCTCGAGGTCCTCCCAGGTCCCGATAGAGTTTTGGGGGAGACTGTTTAACCAGTGCCGAGCTGACCCCTTAAGTTTAAGGGGTAGGTACTTGATGGCATGGAGGTCGTCTCCTCGTGCCATGTGAATGTGGAGGAGGAAATCCTCGATCCACACTGCTGGGTCTGTTGTTCCGTCGTATTGTTCGATGTTCACGAGTTTAAACCCTTCCGGGAACTGATGCTTCATCACCTCATCAGTGAAGCAGAGTGGGTGGGCAGCGCCTCTGACCCGGGCTATATCACGCCGGTAGTCGGCGTCTATTCTGGCCCAGTTTTGGTCCCGAACTCTGTTGGTTCGGTCGAGCCAGGGCCGGTACTCATCCCATCTACCAGGGGAGTACCCTCTAGATCCGTAGATGGATCTCGTGCGGCCTGTTCTATCATCCAGGTCGCGTCGCAGGTCATACCTATCCTCAGGCTCCATTGGCTCTTTTCCCCTTCTACGGGGTATTGCCGGCCTATAACCGGCCTCGCCAGCCGTCCTATCTCGTCCTCGGGGAGGGCGGTCCGGCTGGTCGTATGGAGTGTGCTTGGGGGACGGCGTATTGGGGAGCTCGTCGTCGAATTGTGGCAGCAACCGCCGGCGGGGGTAACTCTTGGGTTGGTCCCATAGACCGGCGCCGTGTTCTTCCTCGGCTTATAGAACCCTTGTCCATCTGTTGTTGAGGGTGTCTTGTTCGGCCTTGAGCTGCCGCACTTTTGCCTTTAGGCTTCGGGCAGTGGCTAAAAGTTGTTGCCTAAACCGTTCCTGATTCTCAATGGTTTCGGGGACGATGAGGTCCTCGTCTTCCGGGCTATCCTCCTCCTCTACAGGGGGGAGGTAGTTGTCATCCTCGGAGTCGTTCGGATCTTCGGGGTCGCGCTGGTCCTCCGGCCTTTCCTGGTCCTCCAACGGATACTCGGGGATATCGGGATCGCCGAGGTCTTCCGGGGTATCGTTTTCCCCGGTGCCGGCAATAGCTTCTCTTGCGGGTGATCCCTCCGAGACCTTCCCATTTAAGCATTGCCTTCCCTTTTTTGTCTTTGATTGCTTACGCGGTTTCCGGCATCTTGACGGCGCCTCACCTGAGTCATCGCCATTGTTTGCTGGTGTGCGCTTGCCGTTACCGGCTGGCATGTCCACCATGTAGACGTCATAGGTGGAGGTGGCGGTCCATCGCCCGGTGTTAACGGGGGTGGGAGAGCGATCCTCTTCCTCCATGTCTTCTGCCTCCTCGGAGGCGTAGTCCAACATATCGGTTAAGTCTTCGATAGTGGCTACTAAGTGGGTGGTGGGTGGGACGAAAAATTCTTCTTGACCCGCCTCAAGACCGATCTGAGTGTGGATCGGGGCTGGGTCATCAGTAATTTTCATCGATGAGATCCGATCTAGAGCTTCGTCGAGTGTCGAGAGCTCGATCGGGTCAATCTGACCAACGCGTTTGGAGTTAACTTCTGACGCGTCCGCACGAGAAGTGTATTCGGCAGGAGTTGATGCCCGGCCATCTGGCGCTATAGCCAGATCCGTATTAAAGTCTAGATCATCATCGGGATTGGCCCCGTGAGCGGGATTGAAAACGACATCCAAGGTTAAGGCCTTGGAGTCCTCGGGTGCGCCAGATGAGACTGCGAGCCCGGTGAGCAAGAGATCGCCCCGAGGGTCTACGGAGAACTCTAAGTTCCCGAATCTGACTTCTTGATCAGGGGCGAAACTCCTGACCCGGCCAAGGCGACCGGTCGGGTCAGCGTGCAGCACGATGCTGCCGAAAGCGAAGATCTGTCCAGGGACGAAGGAGTCCATGCTACAGACCTCTTCGTTGATGACAACACGAGCCATCGATTCCTTTGGAGATCACAGCGGAACTCTCAATGAAAGCACCAATGCCGGTGTCAAAACCGGCGGATCTCGGGTAGGGGGTACCGAGCTGTGAGACTAGGATCGATGGTAACAAAGGGACGAAGGAGACGATGTTTACCCAGGTTCGGGCCCTCCTATGGAGGTAAAACCCTACGTCCTGCTTGATTATATTGATGGTATGAAGGTTACAGAGTTGATCTACCTCGAGATCGACTAGCTAAAACCTTAGATGAGTTTCCGTGTCCTCCATTCTAAAACCCTCCCGGTTTATATATACACCGGGCGGGGGGGGGGGGTGCCTAGGATTTACACATGATGGGCCTCCTGCCGGGGATGGAAATGTCGATTTCCTCATCTTGACTTGGAGTGCACGACGCGCCTTCGGGGCTTCCTTCTAGAACGTGGAGTCTCGATGTAACCGGCCTTTCCTGTGATAGCCAGAGAACGGCTCCTCGAGCCGGCCTATTAAGAGATGGGCCAGCGGCCCGAGGACCCCCTAGTCCGGGACTCCCTCAGGCGGCCTCACGAGGCTTGGTGCATGGAGCTAACCGCAGGGCCCCGCACCCATCATGTTGATGAGGCCCCGCTATCAGGTTAAGGACGACGGGGTAGGACGGAGGCTAGGATACCTCTTTGGTGATAAGGGAGTAGAGAGCAACGCCTCTCCAAAAGCAAGTTCCCAACGGTTGCCATTTCAATGAATGAGGATCAGGATGGATCGGCGCTGCAGGGCGGAGGTCATCACCGAGCCCACGACCGCGTCACTGCGACTGCTTTGCCAGGCGGAGACCACCTTTTGTCAGGATAGGGCTGACTCCTGTCCCCCTTCGAATTGCCACCTTGTGGCCACCCTTTCCCGCCAATATTTTGGGGGAAGAGGACCAAAGCACTACAAAGGGGGAAGGGTCACGTCCATGTAAGGGGACCGAGCCATTCTCTCCCAAAACCCCATGTGTACCGGAGCCTCAAGCTCCTCCTTTTCCAAGCCAACGAAATCACAAGCAGGAGTAGTATTTTACACCGCACGGTGGCCTGAACCTGGGTAGCTCGTGTGTCTCTGTCGTTTCCGGTGATGTAGAGCGAGCTCGCCGTTGACCTTGCCGTGTTTGCTGTCGTGTCGCAGGTTGCAAGCCAACCCCCCCAGTGTTTGGACCTTGTTCTTGGAAGCAGATCCAACACTCCGACACTTTCCTCATCTATTTCACTTTTCCTTCCTCAGTCACACACACATCTACTAGGATAGACACAATGGTATGCTACGAAATCCTCCCTTTTCCCCTTTTCTCTAGATTTTTCTTGAAGCATTTGCCTCTTCTACAGGCAACACCAGTACCTTGTGAGGCATTTGGCGGGGTTCTATAGCCAGGGTGACCAACGACGAGAAGCCTGGCCACGTATAAGACACGGGACACACCAGACCCATTGCGAAGAGGGAACCCTAGGAGGCAAATTACCTTCATGGTCTGCAAGAAGAGAGGGTGGCGGCGCCCCAGATGGCATCTACCGTGTAAACCCTAGACCTCTCCTACCTATATAAAGGGAGTTATAGGGCACCCATTAGCATCTATCCATAGATAAGAAAACTATCGGTAGCAATCTCATCCACCATTGTAACCCCTCGCACGCCCTCCACTATGTATCAACAAAACTAGCAGGATGTAGGGCATTACTCTTCGGAGGCCGAACCTAGATAGACCCCTCGTGTGACCTCCGATCCATGACTTCCAGCTGCGCTTGGACCCCTACCGAGGTATCTAGCGGTATTTCGCTCCATCAATTGGTGCACCAGGCATGGACAGCGCCGGGTGGAGACAGATCTTGGATCAAATCTTTTCCCACCTGCAGCGGCCTATCGCCGGATGAGAGCCTGACCTTTGGCTCCTGGACGTTCGTTTCCGACGGGGCTGGCCAGGTCAGCATCAAACCACCGGATCGCCCCACACGAACCATCTACATCAACAATGTCACCTTCGTCACCGACGCTAGCGGCGACCTCCGTTTGAGGTTGCCACCCATCTAGAGGAGGGCACAGGGCGAGGCTCAAGTTGCAACATCCTTCACATTCGACCTCGTCGGCCCCTTTCCTTTCGGACTAGTGAACGTGGGGGCTGCATATACCCGAGAAAGATGTACAACTCGTCGCCATGGTGTGCGGTAACTGCCACATCGATCATGCACCAGAATATTGCTTCCTCGACGAAACGATCTCAGATTGCAGTGTCGACACTGCAGATCTGCTATTGCTGTCAGAACACGAGGACGATGCCAACGAACCGGCCTCACCCAGGGAGGACGAGATTGGCGACGTCACGACCTCGCCAGCCAAGGATAGATCTCCAAGGCACGAAAGCCATGGTGAACAGTAAAAGTATGACGCGAAACTCGAAACCCCACAAGAGGCAGGAGGTGAGGTCAAAGAATACATCCCGCAACCGATCTTGTGATGTTCGTGGAGGTAGAGGTCGAGGCAAGTGATAGCACACCACACTCAACCACAACGACGGTGGCGCCAGGGAAAGGCGTGGAACCTCTCAACCAAATCCACCTAGTAGGCAGCCCGCCCACACCATGATCTTGAGAAGACGAGGACCATGAATCCTTACCATGGGGGCTGAGCGGTATAAAGGCATGAAGCAAGTCCGCTAGACAAAAAACCAAATCAACTTGGAGGTCAATGATTGGGTGAACAACGAAGGACCCTAGGGGAACATAGACTAGCAGAGACCCCCACACTAGTCCAGAGCATCCAAGAGGTGGTCATGCTGGTCGCCAGACTGAAGGCCACACCAGTAGACCAAGATATGCTAGCTAAACTCATCAAAGTTGTGCACAAGACGGCGGAGCTCTAAGACAAGTAGTCAAACAACACACATGGTACCCCATCGCCGCCACATGTGAGAACGGCACCGAGCGGAGGAAAATTACACTACACCGACGAGAATGATGCAGCACCAGACGACGCCGACCTCCCCTACATGATGGAGGCCGCGAAGACAAGAGACCAACGAGGGTCCATCCACGACTGGGACTGCCTCGATTTTCGTCTGGAGCTTCGTGACCATTTGTGAGCTAGATCCATGGAACACTATGAATTATAATATGAAGCCCCGATACCCCGACTGACGTCACGCATCGCTTCTGCGTGCTTCGGCTAAGAGGTCATAACACACAAGTTCCCTCACCATTCATCGTGCACGGCGTCGATAAATACTTGGGCAACACCAAACCCGACAAGTAGCTGAGCGACTACTTGTTGGATCGAGAAGTGGAATCTAGGGAGAGGGAGGGGTGAATAGACACTTAACAAGTCAAATGTGCAGTTTTTAGTTTGCTTGAATTTTAGGCAGATTTTAGCACAAGTTAAGGCACATCCAAAACTTCCTACACATGCATATATAGAGATTGAGTAGTGGAAAGTAAATATCATGCAAGTGCAAGAATGTAAATAAGACACGGTGGTTTTTGGCGTGGTTCCGATAGGTGGTGCTATTGTACGTCCACACCGATGCAACCTTCAACACACAAAGGGTAACGGTTGCACGAGTCCACGAAGGGCTCCACCCACGAAGGGTCCACGAATAAGCAACCTAGTCTATTCCTCCATGGATTCCGTCCACGAAGGAGTAGCCTCACTTGGGGTAGATCTTCACGACGTAGGCGATCTCCTTGCCCTTACAAACTTCTTAGTTCAACTTCACATGATTTGGAGGCTCCCAAGCGACACCTAACCAATCTAGGAGACACCACTCTCCAAGAGGTAATAGATGTTGTGTTGATGATGAACTCCTTGCTCTGGTTCTTCAAAAGATAGTCTCCTCAACACTCATTCCCTCTCTTATAGAATTTCCTTGGTAGAAGAGGATGATTGGGTGGAAAGCAACTTGAGGAGGCTAGATATCAAGGATCTATTGGTTGGAGTGGTATCCCTTGATCCCAACACATGACTAGGTGGTTCTATCTCAAAAAAATGAATGGTGGAAGTGTAGTTTCATTCTGATGGCTCTCTCAGATAGCCTTCACCAAAAATCCAACTGTTACAACATTATTGCCCAACTCGATGACACCGGAGATAAATCTCGAAGGTACCGACTAACGCAAAAGGTTCCAACTTTTGGCTTTTCGGTGATACCAGAACAAAAAACTCGGTGAGACTGATTTGGCATGAACTAAGAAGATCCAACACTTTGGAGGTTCTGATCATTTCATCTCGGAGATTGCGAAATGAAATAACCTAACCATAGAAAGTTGGACACTGCATTTTGGTTGCACCGAATGCAATCTCGGTTGCACCGAGATGTTCGGGTTTCTCTTAGGATTCTGTCTAGGGTTAACTCGGTGGTGCCAAAATGGGGAAATCGGTGGGACCGAATTGGCATTTAGGGTTTTGGATAGAAATGATATGAGGAAGTGTTTGAGAGTTTTTGCTGGAAAACCTTTAAGCACTTGAGCAACCAGATCATGATCAGTACCTCATCCCCTCATTATAGTATTGGCTTTCCTTTGGACTCAATGTGATCAAATCACTTAAAGCAAAATGTAGAGTTTTGAAGATTTTTCCAATGTGTTTCCTTTGCATCATAGGGGTTCCTCATCACATTTCCAAGCCATTCCAATCCTTTGAACATTTCTTGAAACATTCTTGATAGAACTATTAGTCCAAAAGAAAATGTATGTCATTAATCATCAAAACCACAAAGGGAGCAATTGTGCTTTCAATCTCCCCCTTTTGGTAATTGATGACAACATACAATCGAAGCTTCAGTTTGAAATATGCAGCACAAAGTATGATAGCTTTGAGAGACATATGACTAGAGCAAGCTCCCCCTACAAGTGTGCAATCCTTTTAGAGAATAGTTGCTTTTGGAATGCATGAGCACACAGAGATGAGAAGGCATGACAAGTCATATGTATCTTGGCCATATGCATTAGAGCAAAAATGTGAATGAGACATATCATGTTCATGAGTCTCTCTTGCAAATAATATGTGCAAGAAGCAAGATATCATCCTGAGCATGAGAGAGTTGCATATACTTACCTTGAAGTACCAGAGCATTTACTTGAGAAAACAAGGGTGAGATAACACAAGAATGTTCCTTTAATACAAATGCAAGAGTTTCAAGAATACCAAGATTGCGATGACGTGTAGAAGAATTGATATTCTTTTGAGATTGACATGTCCCCACAAAGTTTTCAAAAGGATTTTCAATGAAATATCAATAGAATTTTCTCCCCTAAATATGGAGCTTCCTCCCCCCTGAATCTTAGCAAGTGGATATGGGGAGTAGGTAGGGTGACATAAATCCAAAACACAAGGTCATGTAGAATGATCAAGATCAACCAGTAAATTTATAATCTATACGTTTCTCCCCTCTTATAAACATAGAGCATTTGATCTCTCCCTGTTAGGTCATTCTCCCATTTGAAATATCAATATGTTTATGTTGATCTCTCCCCTGTTAGGTCATTCTCTCATTTGAAATATCAATATGTTTATGTCTTTCAGCTTTGATCTCTCCCCCCTTTGACATCAATTTCCAAGAAGGGTCACAAGGTAAGGGATCCTTGAAAGTAACGACACCTTAGGGAGGAATAGGGTCATGGAGCAGAGTTGGAAAGTAAAGTCAAATGGAATATTTGGCAAAGTGGTTTGACAGCTGCAAAATCGGTGACTCCGAGGGAATTTTGGTTGGTGAGACCGAAATAAAATTTCAGTCTTTGGGGAGCATCGGTGGCACTGAGGGGGTTCATTTCGGTGGTACCGAAGAACCTTTATGCAACGTTGTTCCTATCTCTGTGACTCCGGTCCATTTCAATCGGAGACTCCGAAGTGAAAAAAAGAAACTTGGCTTTGGCAAACTCAGCTCATGAGGCAATTAAATTTTAGAAATTTTTGCTATGAATTTGTCAGAATTTAGTCCAAATAGATGAAGATTGATTGTTAGCAAGAAGAAGATGCAAACGAGACTTTAAATCAATCAAGAAACTTCATCTAGATGACGGTTGGCGACTAGGTCACCTATGTTGGAGTATATTGACTTAGGAGCCAAGTGATAACACTTGATCATAGGCCATACTCATCGTTAAACTCAAAATAGGGTTACCATTTTTTGTTTAAGCATTTTGATGTTTTCATATCACTAGAGATGCTTTGACTCATGACTTAGAGTAAAGTTTCCTCGAGGATATGATTACATATACCTTTGGGTGATGTTGATGACGAAAGCATGTAGGTAGACTGGTTGTGGATGCTCAAGTGTTTGATTTTGGGGTCATCCTTCTTCCTTTGAAGTAGGTCCTCCTAGATGGGGTAGTCATGCAAGGAACAACATGGATATATCTAAAATGACAAGAGTTAAGTTTTGAGTCAAATCTTGTCAAGGATATAGTTTGTGTTGCCTTCTTCCTTCATCAAGATAGATAGTTGTTGATACTTGGCCACGACAAGATTGCTTAATATTGAAGTTCATAGCAATATTGTAGAGTGAGATCCATCCAAGTACCTACAAAATGTTAGATGCAATACAAGGGAGCATTGTGTTCCAAGATATGAGATAGTATCACGTTAAGGATATCAAGGATTAGTCAAGTTAGCTAATGTCCTTGCATGCATTCAAGTGAGTCTCTAGATCAAGTTTGAAGCATCTATGATGTTCAATTCACTCCTAAAGTGACAAAACACTTTCTCATCAAGCGGTTTTGTGAATATATCCACCAATTGCTTGTCAGTTCGGACATGCTTGATATTAATATCTCCTTTGGCAACATGATCACGAATGAAATGACGACGAACTTGAATATGCTTAGTTCAAGAATGTTGCATGGTATTGTGTGCAATCTTGATAGCACTCTCATTGTTACAAAACAACGGGACATATTTCACATGTATACCATAACCTCTGGGAGTTTGATTCATCCATAGTAATTGTGCACAATATGATCCGGTGGCAATGTATTCCGCTTTGGCTGTAGATAGAGATACCGAGTTTTGTTTCTTGGAAGACCAAGCACAAGATATCTCCTAAGAAATTGACAAGTACCCGAAGTGGATTTTCTATCAACCTTATATCCGGCATAGTCCAAGTCAGAATAGCTAATAAGGGCAAAGGAAGATCCTTTGGGATACCAAATGCCAAAGTTTGGTGTATGTATCAAGTATCTTATAATTCTTTTCACGGCATTAAGATGACACTCTTTAGGTGCTGCTTGATATCATGCACACACTTAGCATGATATCGGGACATGAGGCACATAGATATAACAATGAACCAATCATTGATTGATAAACCTTTTGATCAACCGGTTTGTCCTCCTTAGAGAGGTCAATATGTCCACTTGTAGGCATGGGAGTTTTCATGCCTTTGCATTCTTGCATGTCGAGCATTTTGAACATGTCCTTGGTTACTTAGTTTGTGAGACAAATGTGCCATCTCTCATTTGCTTGATTTGCAAACCAAGGGAAAATTTCAGCTCACACATCACGAACATCTCATATTTCTCGGACATCAACTTTCCAAATTTCTCACTAAAATGAGTGTAGCCTTGAGATGCAAGGCAAGCCTTTTTGTGTACTACTTGTGCATCTTCATCTTTTTTTGCGAAACACCCATTTGGTTCCAATGATGTTTTGCTTGTCCTTGGGTTTTTCGACTAGAGTCCAAACACCCATTTGGTTCCAATGAGGTCATGCATGTCATTTACCCAATCCAGGTCTTAGAGTGCTTCTTCTACCTTCATAGGCTCAATACTAGAAATATGCTCACAAAAGTTAGCCAAACGAGTTTTAGAGCGAGTGATTCTCCCCGATTTGATGTCACCGAGAATTTGCTCAACGGGATGGTTGTTCTCCACTCTTGCTTGAACTCAAGATATCTTTTGAGTAGCAGATGGTGGAGCTTCCTCCTCATCATCTTCTTCTTCATTGTTGTCGTTGTTGAAGTCGTCATTCCTTGAGGTGGTGGATAAGGAGGTTGAGGTGGATTTTATAGTTCTACTTCCTCATTTCCTTCATCTTGACGTGTACCACCTTTGGATGCCTCCAAGTCATTTTGTTGTTCACCTAAGCGCGAAGTAGGGGATTCCACTTGAATGGATGAAGTACTTTCCTTCACCTCCATGGGGCGAATCTTGCCTATGGATAGATCTTGGATTGCTTCCGAAGGATCTTTGTCTCCTACATCAATTTGCATTTTTTGACTTGCGAACCATTAGTCTCATCAAACTTCACATCTACCATCTCTTCAACTTTTCGGGTAAAGCTGTTTTACACACGGTAAGTGTGAGAGTTCGATCTGTAACCAAGTAGGAAACCTTCATGTGATTTAGGAACAAATTTAGAATGATGACACTTATCAAGAATGTAGCACCTTGAGCCGAACAATAGAAAGTATCCAACTGGGGGTTTGTTACCGGTGAGTAGATCATATGCCGTTTTACCGAGAAGCTTGTGAAGGTAGGGTCAGTTTGTGGCATGACAAGCTGTTTCCACCGCTTCTGCCCAAAAGTGTCTTGGAGTTTTGTACTCATCAAGAATCGTTCTCACCATCTCTATAAGAGTCCGGTTCTTCCTCTCAACAACTCCATTTTGTTGAGGCATGTACATAGCTGAGAACTCCCGTGAGATCCCTTCTTCATCAAGTAAGGTATCCACATTCATGTTCTTGAACTCCGATCCATTGTCGCTCCGAACTTTCTTGATCTTCACTTTAAACTGATTTTGGGCCTTCTGAGCGAAGCTTTTGAAGATCTTTTGAACATGTGACTTATCATCAAGAAAGAATCCCCACCGAAATCTGGAAAAATAATCAACTAAGACTAAACCAAAGGAATTTGCATCGAGGCTCTTATAAGCATTGGGACCAAAAAGATCCATGTGAAGCAACTCGAGTGGTCTTTTAGTAGTCATGATATTCTTTACGGGATGACTTCCTCCAACTTGTTTTCCATCTTGACACGCACTACAAAGTCTATCTTTGTCAAAGATAACTTCTTTAACACCAAGAATATGATCACCTTTGATAAGCTTGTTTAGATTACACATACCAACATGTCCTAGCCATCTATGCCATAACCAACCTTTAGAAGATTTTGCAGTAAGATAAGTGTGCTGTTGAGCTCTCTTAGTGAAATAAACAATGTATAGATCACCTCTACGACAGCCGGTAAAGACCATGTTATGATTATCTTGATGAAGCACTTGGCAATCTACTTTAGTCAGTAACACATTGAAACCGAAGTCGACAAGTCTAGATACGAAAGAAGATTGTAACCAAGTGTCGGTGCACTAGGAATGTGGTACCCAGTGCCCCTGACTTATGCATAGGCAGTAGTAGCACGACCCCGTCAAGACCAACAGAAGACAAAGAAGCCGCTCTACATAAGATCAAGGAGCGCATCAAGAAGATAACGTCAACATCCAAACCCCCGGCAGAGGCGGTCTATATTGGCTGCCAACGCCGGCAAGCTCAATGCAACATCCCAGGAGGGGCCCAAAGCGCGCCAGCCTCATCCCTGGCGCCTGTCGGGGACCGAGGTGCGCGCATCTTTAGGAAGACCCGGCAAGCCATCTCCCGGCAGGCGCGAGCCGATCGGCCACCGCTCCACCGCATCGCGACGCCAGTCACTTGTCGATGCGATGTGGAGCCCTCAGGTGGCGAGGTGGCTCTCGCTAAGCACGTGGCGACGCACCAGAAGACAGATTATGCCCAGCTGACACCCGTCCAGAGGCGTGTCAAGACACTAAGCAACAACCAGCTAAGCGGTGGTAAGAGCTTGTTGGGCATGCATCCCCGCGCGCCACCTAGACTAGCAATCATGGTATTTTGTCCTAAATGCCAGAGTTAGGTATGATGACTCTGTTAGCTATCTAATCACTAGGTAATGACTATTTTGCCACTGTGGTTGCCCCTTGCCCTATAAAAGGAGGCTCAAGGCAACCTATCTCAAGATTTGGACCTTTGGACACTTGTACTAGCGTAGCAGCTCACCCGAAGGCAACCCTTGCCGGGTTAGAGCGCTGCGTGTGCTTCGTGTTCCCTGAGATCAATCCACCAAAGCAGGAGTAGGGTTTTACGCTTCTCAGCGGCTCGAACCTGGGTAAAAACACCAGCGTACCATCGCCGTGCTGCCCCATGGTCTCTACTCTTTGTGCAACGTGACCTCCCCCTGCCGAACCACAAAGGGGCCTCTGGTCCCATAGGTGATCGTGTGCATCCGTGCCTCGACACCAAGGGATTGAAAAAGCATGGAATTTTGAATGGAGCTATAATGAGATATGAACACCTTACCAAGTCCAAGTACCTTACCCTTGGAGTTGTCTCCAAACGTCACGTACTTGCGTGGTACATCATTTGGTATAATCTCACGAAACATGTCCCTATCTCCGCTCATGTGATCGGTGCATCCACTATCGAGAATCCACTCCTTTCCTCTGGACATGTTGTCTTTGAAGTTGGCCATGTGTAGGATCCAAAGTATGTCTAGAGGGGGGTGATTAGACTACTTGACCAATTAAAAATCTAGCCTTTTCCCAATTTTAAAGGTTGGCAAGTTTTAGCAATTCTATCAAGTCTAGCACACCCTACACATGCAAATCTAAGAGTATAGCAGTGAAAAGTAAAGACATGCAAGTGTAAGTAGAGGGTATGGATAGGAAGATCAAACGCAATGGGGACTCGAAGATTTTATTCTGTGGTTCCGATAGGTGGTGCTATCGTATGTCCACGCTGGCGGAGACTTCAACCCATGGAGTGTAGCGGTTGTGCGAGTCCACGGAGGGCTTCACCCACGAAGGGTCCACGAAGTAGCAACCTCGTCTATTCCATCACGGCTTACGTCCATGAAGGACTAGGCTCACTCGGGGTAGATCTTCATGAAGTAGGCGATCTCCTTGCCCTTACAAACTTCTTGTTTCAACTCCACATGAATTGGAGGCTCCCAAGCGACACCTAACCAATCCAGGAGACACCACTCTCCAAAAGGTAATAGATTCGGTATGGATGATGAACTTCTTGCTCTTGTGCTTCAAAAGATAGTCTCCTCAACACTCAATCACTCTGTCACAGAATTGGCTTGGTAGAAGAGATTGATTGGATGGAATGCAACTTCGGGAGGCTAGAAATCAAGATTCATATGATTGTAGTGGAAGATCTTGATCTCAACACATGAGTAGGTGGTTCTCTCTCAGAAAATGAATGGGGAAAGTGTTTGCTTGTTCAGAGTGCTCTCTCTACGAGTGAGAGTGAGGTGGAGGTGTATATATAGCCATCTCCAAAAATCGAACCATTACAACATTATTTCCAAATCGGGGGAACCAAAGTAAAAACTCGGTTACACCGACTAGTGCAAAAGGTTGCAACTTTCGGGTTCTCGGTGAGACCGATATACAGCTTCTCCGTGAGTCTGATTCGGTTGACCTGGGCAGTTCCTCACTTCGGTGAAGCTGATTTGCAAAACTCGGAAATTCTGATTTTTAGAAAATAGATATCAGAAGGTTGTTCCATGCTTTTCGGTTGTACCGAACAAAAAGTTGGTTACATCGAGTTGCTAGGGTTTGGCTCTGGAATTGTCTAAGGAAAACTCGGTAGGGCCGATTGTGGAAGTTGGTGGCACCAAATTTGTCTTTTAGGAATTTGATAGAATATATTGTGGGAGAATTCATGAGGGTTTTATGTGGCTAATCTCTAAGCACTTGAGCAACCAGATCATCATAGATAACTCATCCCCTTTTAATAGTATTGGCTTTCCTAAGGACTCAAGTGTGATTTCTCACATAAATGCAAAATGTGGATTCTTGAGGCTTTTGCCAATTGATGTTCAAAGCATCTAGGGGATCTCCTCACAATCCTAGCCAATCCATTCATCGAACTTTTCCTGGAATATACTTGATAAAATCATTAGTCCAATGAAATATATGTTGTTATTAATTACCAAAACCACCTAGGGAGAATATGTGCTTTCAATGTCCCCCTTTTTCGTAATTGATGACAACATATAGATCAAAGCTTAGACATAAAATATAATTAATGTATACCATCGTCGCTTTGAGAAGTATGAGATAATCAAGAGCTCCCCCTAAATTTGTGCATTAGTTTAAATTTGCGTTTGATTGCAAATGCACAATCGATTAAGATCATGGCTCACTCTTCCATGTTACATACATCTTGGTGGTGCGTATAAATGATATGAATGGATTACAATGCACATAACACCTAACACGAGTAAATGATCATCATATAAATATCACAAAGATAAGAAATAGTAACATCAATCACAAAGCGTATGATCAAAGACCATGAAGTTTAAGACAAACAAAAGATAGCCCAAAAGTTTTCAAAAACAAGGAGAAGCATCAAAAGCAACACCCTCTCTCTCTCTCTCTCTCTCTCTCTCTCTCTCTCTCTCTCTCTCTCTCTCTCTCTCTCTCTCTCGAAGCGGCGCTGCCCATTCTGGGGCGCCCGTGGCCCTCTAGCAACGCTTATTGCAGGCGCGACTGCTGGACACGCGCCTCGCCCGGAGCAAGACAAAGCACCAAAGCGGGACCGTAGACCTACAAGCTCGACCTCCTCCACATCAGACCGCCTCGGCGACTGGTGTATGTCGACGCTCCTCTTGGTTCCACCAGGAGTCGAGCGACGTCGCGGTCTGCCTCCTTAGCCATGCCAGCCATAGCAGCAGAAGCAATAGCGCGGGCTCAACTACTGTTGAACTTCCCGCCGGCGGCTGACAAGATGGACGAGTGGAGAGCCACCATCCAGAGTTTGATCGGTTTCATCGAAGCCAGCAAGTCGCAGCACACAGAGCTGTCAAGATACCCGCGGATGGCGATGGTGGCCCGGACTGATGGTCACGTCGAGGGGGCCGCACCAACGGTGCAATCCCCTCCGCGACAACAGGCCCAGAGGCAGCCACGACAAGCTATGCATGCAGACAAGCCTCACGAGGCATCTATGGTTTCCTCTGGCTCACACGATCACCGGGACCAGCGACGTGTCCTAAACGACCGGCGGAGGGAAGATGCGCGCATCACCATCAAGCGGTGCCGGGAAGCGCACCGCCAATCCGACAAACGCAACGGCCCAGACGCTGGCGACCCCGCGCCCAGTGTTGGCAGATACCTGCCTTATGAGGTTGGGTGCCCTGCCTTCACTCGCGAGCCGTGACAGGCCCGCTGGCCGTCGGCCCGAGCCTTCAAGCCTGAGCCGACAGAGAAATACGACGGGAAGCTAAACCCGGCAGAGTTCGTGGGCATCTACACGATTGCCGTTCAAGCCACCGGAGGAAGAGATGAGAAGGTGCTCGCCAATTATTTCCCTTTGGCACTCAAGCCAAATGTGAGATCGTGGCTGATGCACCTGCCGGAAAACTCTATCTCATCATGGGCTGATCTGTGCAACGAGTTCTTCCGCGCCTTCACAAGTGGCCACCAGGAGCCAGGACAGCCCAGCGACATGCAGGTTCTTCCACAGAAGGAAGGAGAGACCCTGCGGACATACATCCAGAGATTCAGCCGAGTGCACTGCAATATCCCAGAGATACACCCCGCAACCGTGATTGCCGCGTTCCATTTGAACGTGCGCAACAGGAGGATGCAGGCCAAGATGAATGTAAAGCTCCCCAAGACCTTCAATGAGCTATACACATTGGCGGACAAGTGTGCTCGTGCTGAGGAAGGAAGGCGACTCCCCGGAGAAGAGTCTGGCGTCGAAGTTGACTTAGATGACGACGACGATGCCCCCGGCTCAAGAGGGAGAAGCCGAAGACGTAGCAAGATGTCGGGACCCCGATCCTAAGCCATAAGAATCTAGCATGTAACACTTAACATTACTTTGCAGGCTCACTCACGGTTATCTCCACGGCTGCCACCTTACCTGGGTCGGGACCGTTTGCGCCTTTTGGCTCACGAATGTGAATATGTCGCTAGAATTCAAATGTCCAAGAACCCGGGTCGACATGACTAGTCATAGAACCCAAGTGGCACATCCGTACAGGGACAAGCATACGTAACCCAACAATGCAGGTGTCAGTCTCAGCGTGTGTAGACGAGTCATAGCAAGCTACATGGACTCCATTATGCTGTGGGACATAAATGTCATCAACTGCGCATAGACGAGTCATAGCAGGCTACATGGACTCCATTACACAGCGAGACATTTCCCCGAAGGGACAGACACAACAGCAAAGAAGGATACACGCCGGTCAATCAATGGGTCCGGAGCAGTAGCAAGCTACCAAGGCTTAGTGGAAGCACAAAGAGGCATTTCCCCGTAAAGAGTACTACTAGAGGCACACAACTAGGTGTCGAATCCCATACATACCGTTACACGTCACACGTACACACGACATGTCCGATATGCATAGATAAAACTATGGCATCACAACATAACCATTCAACAACACAACATTTATTTAGAAGGCTCAAAAGAGCCTTACATAATATGATGTTACAAGCAGAGGGTCACATGCCCCATAATTCAGAGCATACAATCAACAAGCGGAAGATACATGTCTGGGTACAGACATCTATTAAAAGTGGCTAGAAGAGCCTGAAAAGCTACAACGACCCTACCATAGGAGCCAGACCTCTGTCTGGGATTCCCAAGCTAATCCAGTCAACATCGAACTTCACGTCATAAGGATCACTAATGAGACTGACGTCTCATCTGCAAAAACATAAATGAAGCAACCGTGAGTACAAAGGTACTCAGCAAGACTTACATCAGAACTATCTACATATGCATCATTGTCAACAAAGGGGTTGTGGAGTTTATTGCAGCAAGCCAGCTTTGACTCTTGGCTAACCTATACTATGACTACAAGTAGTATCTTTGAGGTGGGACAATGCACACGAGTCCACATATTCACCAAATCAATACACCACTATGGATCCACTCCCGTCTCCCTATGAGAAGGCCATCCATAGCACTCACGCTTATCTTGCGCATTTTATAGTATCCATTTCACTTGTCTATGTACCACATAAGCAATCCAAGTAGTCCATATCTGAGGACGCGGCTATTCAAACAGATTAGTTCACCCTGCAGGGGTATACTTCTTCACACACGCTCCCGCCACTTACCGCTATGTGCACATAAAAGGGCACCTCGGCAACCTTCAAGCGGAAGCCTAGCGAGGGAGTCGGCCACGGCCTGACTAACCACACAAGACTCTAGTCCAGGTTTATCGCCTATTTCAGACTGAACTCGCAAGGAAGTCCGGCCGCAGTTTCCATTACGGCCCCAAACGATGTGTGCAGCGTTCCCAAGCCCACCTCGACGGATGGTACTACGCTTGGTACACCGGGCCATGGTGCATCTACCGCGCCATAGCCTATCCCTCCGGTCAGCGCTATGCACGACCGCCAGCACATCCTACAAACACCAGAAACTAGTTGCAACTCCTAGACAGAGACCAAGGCAATTAATAAGCCGAGTGAGTCAATTAAGGATCCCAATGTGCGGTAGTATCTTGTCTTGGATAAAATACATAGAACTCAGTTCTTAAGGATGGTCCCAATGAGACAACCCACCATGTACTCCTACATGGCCTCTCATCGCTACCTTTACCAAATCGGATTCACACACTTAGCTCTCACATAGCAGGACATGAACACATCCATTCCGATTCATCGCCCAGATGGATCAGACCTGACACGACTCTAAGCATAGCAGGCACAGTAAGCAAGCATGGATGAGTAAGCACAACAAGGCTCAAGCAGCTGCTACTCATGCTAAGTGGTTTCAACTATTTACTGTGACAGCGACAGGTCATGCAAAGGAATGGGTTCAACTACCGAGAACATGTAACAGTTGCATCGTTGTTGTCCTAATGCAGTAAAAGAGAGCAGGAGCGAGAGAGTAGGATATTATCGAGATGCTCAATGAGGGGTTGCTTGCCTGACACTTCTGAAGATAACAATGAGTCTTCATCGGTGACAATGATCTCAACGTCGGAACCATCGTCTACGAGGGAGAACAACCACCGGCAAACAAGAAGGAACAACATTCAATGCAATGCAACAAACATGATGCATGATATGGCATGTTAAGGCATTGAATTAACCTAGTACAATATTTAGCCATATTAATTGAAGTGGATTTCAAATAGGCTTCAAATCCCAACTCCAAACTATTTATCAAATTTGTCTTATTTATGAAATGTCCTAGTTGGTGATGTTAACTTGCTCAAACATGCATGATCATGGCATAAACAGATTCATTGGATTTTTCCAATCATTTTTCATATATAAATTATTTTCATTGGAGTTACGGTTGAATTTCTATGATTTTTAGAAGTTTTATACATTTTCTGGAATTAATAAATCATTTTTTGATTTATTTAAATCCCAAAAAAAACAATATGGCGTCAGCATAGTGTCAAAGTGACGTCAGCAGGTCAACATGCCGTTCCAAGTCAAAACTAACCAATGGGCTCCACTGGTCAGTGGCTCAGGGTCAGCTGCAGAGGATGACATGTGGGTACGGGTCAACGCTGACGTGGCCAGGTCAAAACTGACCGTGGGCCCACGTGTCATTGTCACAGTTCTTAACAGAGTTAAATTAAATCCTAACTAATTATTAGCCACACCTGGGCCCACTCGTTATTGGGTCAGGGGGTTATTAGGTGGGTAATTAGTCCTAAACTAATTGGACACGTCGGTCGGCTGGAGATTAACCGCCGGCGACCAAATCCCGCGGCGGAGGCTCACTGGAAACTCTACTTCGGTGGCCAAATGCCATGCTGAATGGTCCTACGGGTAGCTGGGCCTGCACCGTATCCATTGGTGCATGGGTCTGGGCGCGGGGAGGCCGGAAACGTCGCCGGCGAGCTTTTGGGTGGCAGGCAGCGCTCGGTCTCGAGCGGCGTGGCACTACAGGGCATGGGGCGGCTTGCCGAAGGCTCTATGGCGTCCTGGCGTCACGAGGAGCACAACCATGCCACAGCTGCAAGCGGTGGAGCTCGGGAGCATGAGGCACAGCAACAATGGCGACAGCCGGAGCTCGGTCTCAATGGGGACGGAAGCTAGAGGACACAATCGAGCGCGGTGTTTGAGGGAAAAGAACTAGGGGGTCACCGCAAGTCTGGAAGAGATGACGGTGAGGTTGGGGAAGCCCTGGTGCTGGAGAATTTGTCGAGGACATCCGACGGGTCCGAGGTAGGAGACGACGGGGTGGTGGTGATGCAGAGCCTCCGGTGATGGCCAGCTTGGCCTGGAGGACGAGGGCGATGCTGCGACTCCTCTGAGCATGAAGGCGAGGCACAGAATGGCCGGTGGGTGTGCGTTCGGTGACGGCAGCGCTCTCCGGTGGCTTCGGCCATGGCTTGGAAAGAGCGGGGAAGAGCGAGGGGGCGAAAGGCGAGGCGGTCAGAGGGATGCGGACGGTAGCGGGGGTCTATCCCTGTCATCGCGCTGCCCTGCGGTGGCCAGGCAGGCTGGTGCGTGGCTGCGGGCGGCGGACGCCGTGGCCAGCCTTGCCTCTGCCTATTGGCATGAGGAAGAAGACGGTCCAGCCCCTGGTGGGCTGGGCCTCTTCTGCAAGGTAAGGCCAGGTAAGATTTTTCTATTTATTTGTTTATGTTTCTATTCTTCTGTTGTTTGTTTAATTTGTTAAAAATACTAAATCATTTTCATAATTCCTGAAATTACTTATGGGCACTGTTTGGATTATTCCAAAAGCCCTCAGGAGTTTTCAGAAATTTTGGAGCACTTAAATTATATATAGTAAATAAATGCCCCAATTCAAATACAGTATGCATTAATTCAAAAATCCAAAATGGTTAGGAAAAATATCCATCACCTCTGGTTGTTGTTTTCAGCATTAACCAGAAGTCATGAACATTTTCTTATGGCCACTTTGGGTTCTTTGAAAAGTTTTAAAGTTGAACCCTAGTTGAATTTATTATCTGCTAGGGTTTGATCACACCCCAATTCCAATTCATTTGAATTTTAACATGATGCATGGATGCCACTGATGCAACTAATATGAATACTTGCAAACAAATTCTAGGGCTGTGACACAAGAAGCGCAAAGGGAAAGCAGTGTTGGCTATGGAGGGCTCTGGTAATCTCGCCGCCGGCAAGAAGGCCAAGGCCGAGACCCCCGGCAAGGGAGCTACCGCGTGCGCTGATTGCCGGGAGGCCACAACAGCAGAGAAAACCGGAAAGTCCGACGGGCCGTATTGCAAAATCCACCACACCAAGGGCCATGATCTCCAAGAATGCCGCCAAGTTGAGCAGCTTGTTGAGAAACAGAAGGCTGAATATGAGAAGCGCGACAAGGAGAGGGGCCAAGATGGAGCTGCTGAGAAGGGCCGTGGTAGTAGAGGAGGCCGCCGTGGCAAGGCCCCACAACAGAAGGAGAAACCTGCTAGAGGACGTGTGAGGAAAGAAGCAGATGATATGAGTGATGATGGGGATGATGAAGGATCCAGTGATCAAGAGTTCCAGAAGGCAACTGAAGCCATGTGTGTTGACGGGGGTGCATCCTTGCATTCCTCTCACCGCTAGCTCAAGCAATGGGTGCGTGAGATCAACGCTGTGGAGCCAGCTGCAGATTCCAGAAGGCGACTCAAATGGCCCTGCACGCCTATCATCTTTGATGAAGAGGATCATCCTGATCGCACCACTGCGGTCGGATGTTTGCCGTTGTTGGTCTCCCCAACGATCCGCAACCTCAAAGTAACCAAGATGTTAGTTGACGGCGGGGCAGGGTTGAACTTGATTTCCCCTAAGGTGGTTGAAAGGCTGCAGATCCCTGACAGAGAACTTAAGGCCACGGGTACGTTCCAAGGAGTCAACCCCGGCAGGAGCTGACCCAAGGGAAAGATCACTTGCCTGTGATGTTTGGCGGGGAGTTGAACTACCAGACCGAGAAGGTGGTGTTTGATGTGGTTGAGCTCCCCCTGCCTTACAACAGAATTCTTGGTCGCCCAGCTCTAGCTAAGTTCATGGCAGCATCCCACTATGCTTACAACACTTTGAAGATGCTAGGGCCCATATGAATCATTTCCATCCCTTCTGATAAAAAGGATGCAGTCATATGTGTGGACAAGATGTATCGAGATGCGGTAGCAGCTGAGGTTGCAGGAGCACCAACTCCCGCCAAAGAATCAAAGAAAGAGAAGAAGCCTAGCAGAGACGCCAGCAAGGACTTCAGGAAGCGCGCCTCTTCGAAGTGCGCCGCCCCCGTCGATGACCTGCCGGAGAGTTCCACTAGCAAGAGATCCAAGGTCACCTTTCCTTCGACAAAGAGGATCCCGGTAGGGCATGATGGCGCTAACGGAACATTTACCATCAGCGCCACCTTTACTGATAAATAGGAAAGCACGCTCGTTGCCTTCCTACGAGCGAATGTCGATATGTTTGCCTGGCAACCATCTGACATCCCCGATGTTCACACGGAGGTAATTGAGCACCACCTTGTTGTCTGCCCCCATGCCAGGCCCGTCAAACGGAAAGTCAGGAAGCAAGCCTTGGAGCGGCAGCAATTCATTGCCGAGGAGATCAAGAAACTTGTAGCAGCTGGTTTGGTCAGAGGAGTGTTGCATCCGACATGGTTAGCCAACCCAGTAGTGGTGCACAAGGAAAATGGGAAATGGAGGCTTTGCATTGATTTCACTGACTTAAACAAAGCAAGCTCGAAGGACCCTTTTCCCTTGCCGCGCATCGACCAGATTGTTGATTCCACTTCCGGGTGTGACTTGCTTTCCTTCTTGGACGCATACTCCGGGTACCACCAGATATTCATGGCTAAGGAAGATGAGGAAAAGACCACGTTCATAACTCCGTGTGGCACGCACTGCTTTGTACGTATGCCTTTCAGGTTAAAGAGCGCTGGTTCTACCTTTGCAAGGGCCGTGCAGATTGGATTTGAACCTCAGTTGCACAGGAATGTGGAAGCTTACATGGATGACATAGTAGTCAAGACCAAGGATGGAGCAACTCTCATACAAGACTTGGAAGAAACCTTTGCCAACTCGCGCAAGATCAAGTTGAAGCTCAACCCTGAGAAGTGTCTGTTTGGTGTCCCTTCCGGCAAGCTGCTTGGGTTCTTTGTGTCTCAGCGAGGAATAGAAGCCAATCCTGACAAAATCAAAGCAATCAAGCAGATACAGGCACCTAAGTCTGTCAAGGATGTAAGGCGCCTGGCCGGATGCATTGCCGTGTTGAGCAGGTTCATCTCCAAATCCGCTGAGCGCACCCTGCCATTTCTCAAGGTTCTGAAAAAGGCCGGCCTGATAAAGTGGACCCCAGAAGCAGAAGTAGCGCTGCAGGACCTAAAAGCTTACCTTTCCTCTGCTCCCACCTTGGTCGCGCGTAAACCAAAAGAAACGTTGCTGCTATACCTGGCGGAAATGAATCAAGTGGTTAGTGCAGCACTGGTGGCATAGCGAGAAGTGGATGAAGGAGCAGCTTTTGCGACTGATGTCACTGAAGGCGGAACTGAAACATCCACAGCAGGGCCAGATATGAGCCCAGAGGAACTTGAGTCGACAGGCGAAGGCAGTTCCAAGGGAGTGGTGAAGAAGAAGGTGGTGCAGCGGCCAGTGTACTTTGTCAGCTCCTTGTTACAAGGGGCTAGGTCAAGGTACTCTAGAGTACAAAAGCTAATCTTCGGCCTTCTCATGGCCTCGAGGAAGCTGCGTCACTACTTCCAAGCCCACGAGATCACCGTTGTCACTCACTTCCCATTGCAGCACATATTAAGGAACCCCAAAGCCACTGGAAGGATCGTTGAATGGGCGCTAGAGCTGTCAAGTTTCGGTTTGAAGTATGAGATCACTTCCACAATCTAGAGCAGGGCACTGGCGGAATTCATTGCAGAATGGACGCCCACGCCAGATGAAGAGGTTCTAGAGACAGTCCTCCCCAGCAAGGAAGCACCTAAAGAATGGATCATGTACTTTGACGGTGCTTTCTCGCTCCAGGGCGCTGGAGCAGGCGTGCTCCTCATCGCCCCCACCGGAGAGCACCTCAAGTATGTAGTCCAAATGCACTTTCCCCGGGAGGAGGCCACCAACAACACTGCTGAATATGAGGGGCTCCTTGCCGGGCTCAGGATCGCGGTGGAGTTGGGAATTAAAAAGCTGATCATCCGAGGGGATTCTCAACTCGTGGTGAGACAAGTCAATAAAGACTATCAGAGTCCGTTGATGGAGCCATACGTGGAGGAAGTGACGAAACTGGAGGAGCGCTTTGACGGATTACAAACAGAGCACGTGCGATGTGCGGAAAACATCATTGCTGATCATCTATCAAAGTGCGCTGCGCAAAAGCTCCCTGTGGAACCAGGAACTTTTGTTCTCCACCTCACTTAGCCATCAGTATCCCCGTCAGCGATGACCAGGAAAAGAAGAAAGCTGAACTCCGGCAAGCATCTCCCGGCAGAGCTTCCCAAAGCCGCTGGTAGAGAAGCTGCCGAGGACAGTCTCGTTTCGCCTGGTGAGCAGCTCCCTCCTGCAGAACCCCAGGTTATTGCAGTCGAAACAAGCGCTCCCACAGACGAGGAGATGCCTTTAGTCCTAGTTGTCGAGCCCCAGGCTCTAGCTTGGGCCCAACCCATAGTCCATTTCCTTCTAACAAGAGAACTTCCCGAAGAACAAGAAGAAGCCGAAAAAGTATCCCGTCCGTCAAGTATGAACCAGTTTGTCGATGACACTCTGTACAGAAAAAGACCCAACGGTGTGAAATTGAGGTGCATTTGCCGGGAAAATGGACTGAAGCTGTTGGCAGAGATTCACGGAGGCGCGTGTGGGTCTCACATCGGATCAAGAGCCCTCGCCGGAAAAGCCTTCTGGCAGGGTTTCTATTGGCCCACTGCCTCCAAGATGCAACTGCGCTAGTTACCAAATGTGAAGCCTGCCAGTTCCATTCCAAAAACATCCATCAACCAGCGCAAGCTCTCCAGTTGATCCCTTTATCCTGGCCATTCTCGGTCTGGGAGCTCGATATTTTGGGCCCCTTTCCCCGCGCTGTCGGTGGCTTTGAATTCTTGTTTGTAGCAATCGACAAGTTTACAAAGTTGCCTGAGGTGGAACCAGTGAGGAAGGTGATCGCGCAGTCAGCTGTCAAGTTCCTGAAAGGACTGGTGTGCCGTTTTGGAGTGCCCAACAGGGTGATCACTGACAGTGGCACCCAGTTCACGAGCCGCACATTTATGCAGTACATCCAAAGCCTTGGAAGCGAGGTCTCCTTCACCTCTGTTGCCCACCCCAGGAGCAACGAGCAAGTCGAGAGGATGAACGCTGAAGTGTTGCGTGGACTCAAGATAAGAACTTTCGATAGACTGCGGAGACGCGTCAAGCGTTGGATAGATGAGCTGCCGGTGGTTCTTTGGTCCCTCAGAACGACACCAAATCGAGCTACCAGCCAGACACCCTTCTCCCTGGTATACGGGGCAGAGGCAGTTCTCCCCACAGAACTCATATACGGGTCACCTCGAGTACTTGCCTATGATGAAGTAGAGCAGAAGCAACTACGGCATGACGATGCCTTGCTCCTCGAGGAAGATCGTCTCCGGGACGTTGTGCATGCTGCACGCTACCAGCAAGCCCTGTGCCGCCACCATAGCCGCAGGGTCTACGCCCGGAGCTTTGAGGAAGGCGACCTTGTCCTTAGGCGCGTTCAGTCCGCCAAGGGTACCAACAAGTTGACGCCGAAGTGGGAAAGCCCTTACCGGGTAGCTCGAGTCACCAGACCTGGTGCAGTCCGTCTGGAGACCGAAGATGGCATCAAAATGCTTAACTCATGGAACATTGAGCATCTTCGTAAGTTCTACCCGTAAGGCACGGTTGCCGGGCTCAGCCCCCGGTAGCCACCTTTTGTACAAGCCTTGCCGTAGTTGCATGTAACCCTTTGTACAAAGCCAGGCGCAGACCCTGTGCACGCAGAAAATAAAGCTAGCCATTGCATCATATCATCAAATTGCATGTTCACTATGCATTTTTATTATGTTGCAATGTTATCACTTTTAAGTTTTTAGAGATCTGTTAGAGTACTTGATGAGCTTGTAATCCTTGTCACTGTGTTATCTCCCCAGAGGACAGAGACCTATTGCCTTACATGTTTTACCGCCAGGAAAACAAAGAAGAAGGGCAAGGGAACAAGGACGACGGCTCGACGTACTCCAGAGAGGGATACAGCCTGAAAACATAAGACCAATCGGGTATCCCAAGTCCGGTGCTATTTTACTTCCTTTAAGGAAACACTTCCTTCTTCCTTTTTGACTGCATGCCACAAAGTTCACCCCGTAACGGAAACCCTTGTTGGGACGAGCCACCACTCAGCTCCTGTTGATCACCAGCTCTGGGGGGCCGTGACGATACCGACAAGGAGCCTTGCCGGGGAAAGATACCAGCCTGCCGCTGGGGGCTCGCTACCCCTTTTGGCGCTCGCAGTTGGTACTGACCCGGCAAGTAGTTCCATGCGGCAAGAACAAACATACTGGCGCAGTACAAACAAGAAGGAAGAAAAGGATAGTACTTAAGGAAGAAAAATAACATTCATTTATTCATTTTTTGATAAAAAATGGATCAAGATACATTGGAGAGCTCCTTCCTAATAGATCTTTATTTGACTTTCTCCCCTAGGAGTGTCACAGCCCTAGCTTAGCCTTGCTTGTCATTGCATATGCAAACATTTTTAAATTCAACTGAAATTGAATTGAGGATTTGGCAAGCCTCAGAAAACATTTTTTGACAAAATGATCAAGATAAAAATTGCCTCAAATAACTCCAAGAAAATATCTCTGTTGTTCTGGGAAAATATTGGCAAGAGGAAAAACCTAAACCAATATTTTTGGAATCACAGAAGCATTTATTTTGGGGTTTTGAAAAGAAAATAAATATTTGAGTTGGATTTAATTCTACTATAAAATAATTAGAAGTCCAACAATTCTGAAAATTTGTGAGTGGCTATGAATGTATGTTATCAAGCCACACAATAATTATCAGGAGCTGCAAAAATGATTTGGTTTTTGAATCAAATCAAAAAAGAATAAGAGAAATAGAAAAAACCAGAAAAGAAATAAATAAAACCTACCTAACCTACCTGTAGCCGGCCCAAGTGGACAGCCCAGCCCACCAGGCAGCCGTGCCTTCTTCAACCTCTGCCAGAAGGCAGAGGGCGTGGCAGCTCGCGCGCGACCGAGCCTCCACCTCCTGCTTGCCTCGCTGTGCGCCCTCCCCATCCTCATCCGCACGTCGTGGAGAAGCTCTCGACCTCCTCTGCCATTTCCCCCTCTCCCTGGTGCCCCCCTCTCTCTAGCCCCCTTCCCCGAGCACACTGCCTCGCTGCCGTCCGACGCCCGTGTGGCCAACGACGATGAGAAGCCGAGCCACCATGTCCTCCAGCTCCGAAGCAGACCAAAGCATCCCCAAGCCGAAGATCAAGCCGTCGGACGCCCTGCGCCATCGCCATGGACCCGTCTTCCTCCTCAATTGCCGCGGACTGCCGCCGTTAAATTTGCCGGATCCCGCGCCTCCCCAGACTCACCAGCAGCACCAGAAGCCGTGCGGTGAGCCTCTGCCCTGTTCCCCCTGCTGCTGTTGCCCTGCGCGCCCCCTAGCTAGCCCCCTCACCGTACCGAGCTCCGGCCAGCGCCATGGCCATGAGCTCCGCGTCTGCGAGCTCTTCCGCTCGAACCAGCCGCACCGGAGTACTCCTGGCGACTCCAGGATCCCTCCGAGCTCCTCTTCTGGCCTCCCCGTGCGCCGTAGCGGTCGCCCGCGCGAAGCAGCAGCTCCGGCTGCCGCTAGCCTAGTCGCCGGGCACGACTCCGGCCACCCCTCGGCCTCCCGTGTGCCCTAGATGATGTGAGCGAGCGAGGGCTCGCTCTTGGAGCCCTCATCCCAGCGAATCGCCGCCCGTAGCGCCGCCCCGGCGTGCCTCCGCCGCGTCGGGTGGTCGCCGGCGGTTAACCCCCGGCCACGCTGACGTGGCCCACTTAATTAGCGCTAATCACAGGATTATTTAAGGCCTAAGTCACTGATGCGTGGGCCCAGCCCTGCTAATGTCTAGGTTAGTTTAAGTATAACCACGAATTAGCACTGTATCAATGACATGCGGGTCCCCCATGTCAGGTTTGACCGGACCGGCTCTGTTGACTGCTGACGTCATGATGACTCTGTGCTGATGCAATAAATTTATTTCTGGATTTTAGATAAATCTAAAATTATATATCTATTTTCAGAAAAATGTTTAAAACTTCTAAAAATCATAGAAAATAATCTGTAAGTCAGATGAAAATAATTTATATATGAAAAATGATCAGAAAAGTCCAATGAATTTGTTTATGCCATGTTCATGCATGTTTGAGCAACTTAACATCACCAAGTAGGACATTTCATGATTAGGACAATTTGATAAATAGTGTTGGAGTTGGAATTTAGCATATATTTGAATTCCACTTCACTTAATATGACTACCTGTTGCACTAGGTCAATTCAATGCTTTAACATGCCATATCATACATCATGTTTGTTGCATTGCATTGAATGTGTTCCTCTCCTGTTTTGTCGGAGGTGTTCCTTTTTGGTAGACGAAGGTTCCGACGTTATGATCGTTGACACCGATGAAGATAAGTACTATCTTCAGAGCTGTCAGGCAAGCAAACCCCCTTGAGCATACTGATATAAACCTACTCTCTCGCTCCTGCTCTCTTTTACTGCATTAGGACAATAACCATTCAACTGTTACCTATTCTCGGTAGTTGAACCCATTCCTTTGCATGACCTGTCTTTGTCACAGTAAATATTTGAAACCACTTAGCATGAGTAGCAACTGTTTGAGCCTTGATGTGCCTACTCATCCATGCTTGCTTGCTTACTTACTGTGACTGCTATGCCTAGAGTTGTGTCGGTTCTGATCCATCTGGGCGATGAATCAGAATGGCAGTGTTCATGTCCTATTATGTGAGAGCTAAGTGTGTGAACATGATTTGGTAAAGGTAGCGATGAGAGGCCATGTAGGAGTACATGGCGGGTTGTCTCATTCGGATCGTCCTTAAGAACTGAGTTCTATGTTTGTTATCCAAGGCAAGATACTACCACACATTGGGTTCCGGTAACTCGACCCCTCTCGACCTATTAATCGCTTTGATCTCTGTCTAGGAGTTGCAACTAGTTTCTGGTGTTTGTAGGAAAAGTGTTGGCGGCCATGCATAGTGCTGCCCGACGGGGTGGGCTGTGATGCGGTAGATACACAGTGGCACGGTGTACCAAGTGGCACCCGAACGGTGGGCTTGGGAACCCTGCGCACATCATTTGAGGCCGTAGCGGAAACTTCGGCCGGACTTCCGTGCGGGTTCAGTCTCAAATAGGCGATAAACCTGGACTAGGGTCTTGTGTGATTGACGGTCGTGGCCGACTCCCTCGCTGGGCTTCCGCTTGAAGGTTGCCGAGGTGCCTTTTTACGTGCACATGGCGATAAGTGGCGAGAGCGTGTGTGAAGAAGTGCACCCCTGCAGGGTTATGAATCTGTTCGAGTAGCCGCGTCCTCGGATATGGACTACTTGGAGAACTTATGTGGTTCATAGACAATTTGAAATAGATACTCTAAAATGCGGAAGATAAGCGTGAGTGCTATGGATGGCCTTCTCGTTGGGAGACGGGAGTGGATCCATAGTGGTGTATTGATATGGTGAATAGGTGGACTCGCGTGCGTTATCCCACCTCAAAGAAAGTACTTGTAGTCGTAGTACAGGTTAGCCAAGAGTCAAAGCTGGCTTGCTGCAATAAACTCCACAACCCCCTTTGTTGACAATGTTGCATATGTAGCTAGTTCTGATGTAAGTCTTGCTGAGTACCTTTGTACTCACGGTTGCTTAATTTATGTTTTTGCAGAGGAGACGTCAGTCTCATTAGTGATTCTTACGACGTGAAGTTCGATGTTGACCGGATTAGCTTGGGAATCCCAGACCGAGGTCTGGTTCCTTTGGTAGGGTCGTTGTAGCTTTTCAGGCTCCTCCAGCCACTTTTAGTAGATGTCTGTACCCAGACATGTTTTGCTTCCGCTTGTTGATTGTATGACTTGAGTGTTGGGTCATGTGACCACTGTTTGGAATATCACACTAGGTTGGCTCTTCTGAGTCATTAATGAATACTTGAGTCATAGAGTTATGTTGTGATGCCATGTTGTATCTACGCATATCGTGCATATTGTGTGTATGTTTGAAATGCATTGGTATGTGTGGGATTCGACACCTAGTTGTGTGCCTTTAGTAGTACTCTTTATGGGGAAATGCCTCTTTGTGCTTCCATCGAGCCTTGGTAGCTTGCTACTGCTCCGGACACATTGATTGACCTGCGTGTATCCTTCTTTGCTGCTGTGTCTGTCCCTTCGGGAAAATGTCTCGCAGTGTAATGGAGTCCCTGTAGCCTGCTATAACTCGTCTACGTGCAGTGATGACATTTATGTCCCATGACGTAATGGAGTCCTTGTAGCTTGCTATGACTCGTCTACACACGCTGATGACCGACACCTGCATTGCTGGGTTACATATGCCTGTCCCTGTACGGATGTGCCACTTGGGTTCTACGACTAGTCATGTTGACCCGGGTTCTTTGACATTTGAATGTTAGCGACATATTCACATACATGAGCCAAAAGGCGCAAACGGTCCCGGCCCAGGTAAGGTGGCAGCCGTGGAGATAACCGTGCATGAGGCCGCAAAGTAATGTGAAGTGTTACATGCTGGATTCTTATGGCTTAGGATCGGGGTCCCGACAGCGTTGGTATTAGAGCTTGACTGCCTGTAGGATTACCAAGCCAAATTGGTCGATGTTTGAGTCTAGAACTGCTTTAGTTATGTAAGGGAATTGATTGTGGAAGGGAACGTAAGGCTCTTTTTACTCCTCTTCCCGAGTCATTCTATTCTGAGTCACCCTCTTCTTTATTCTACGAGGATTAAGAACTAGGCTTTCTCATCTGTCTATCTGGATGACGAGTTACTATGCTGGAGACCTATAGGACAGCTGCTGTCTTCCCAGATCGATGTCTCCATAAGAGTTCAGTGTTATGTTGTCAGTTTTCATGCAGGTTGCCTCATATTTCATGCCCGTACAGAGGTTATGCTGTCCGAGTTGTCCAAGGGTTTTAAATAATCTGATGCATTTGCAAATCCTTTCCTCCCGAGTTAATGTATTTTGGGCCAGACAAATCACACCAATTATTGTGTTGAGGTACTCCATTACCTTGACGATTTTGTTGAAGTGTTAGGAAACCGTGTTATCTCAGAGAACCACCCAATAGTCTAGTTGTGTCTTTTGTTCCCAGTGTGATAATTCTGGCCATCGTTATCGAAAACATCCCATGATGTTACCTAGTCAATAGGTATTCTATCTCTGGGTTCTCAAACCCATGATTCATCCTGCTTACTCCTGTTGACAACATTTGCTCGTTCCTTTAGGATATTAGTAACCTTGTTCTAGTCTTGGAGGTTCGTGGTATATCATTCTTCCAATACCATGAATCATTATAGCAGAAGTTCCTCGTGAACTGAAGATCACAACAAGAGCGCTCTTCAAGAGTCCTCCATTCTATAGTTGTGAGCCTGCCAATTCTTTCCTTTCCGCATGGATTATCTAGAGGAAACATGTTGAACTTTGTTCGACGTATACAATCTATGCATCTACAACTCAAGGAAAATTAGGTGCTCTTGAGTTGCCCCTCTTCAATTGTATTCTGGCCTTCATCTATCAATGGATAGTCAAGAGTATGTCATGCATTTGTTTATCGATGTCGACTATTCTTGTGGTCCGTCAAGCCATTCCATTCCCGAATGACTAGGAGAAACAAACTCCAGTACCTCATCCATTCCTAGGATTGGGTCAAAGCAGTTGTATTCCGCAGATCAAAATGCCAAACCAGCTTTTGCTCTGTTCTATCTTGAAGTATTACCCTCTTCATGTCGGGAATGTCATGGGAATTGCACAACCTCTTATGAATTCTTGATACAGTGATACTTCTCGCCATCATCATTCATTCCTCGGTCTCCGAGTTGGTTGTAATCGGAGTACCGACAAGTGAACCGTGATGTGTGAAATCGATACTCCTAGCAATGCCGTTGCTTGGTAGTTAATGGACAATAATTTCATTCTTGGTGTGTTGGTTATTGAATCACCACTCTAAAGATTGATCGTGCTACCTAGTCCATTTTCCATGGTGCACTTTTTGATTAATGAGTTAGGATTGTGTCAATCCTTTGCTCTTTTGATCACATCATCTTGCCCTGAAAAGCGAGATTGTTCTCGAGCTTCATAACATATTGGTGGTTCGGGATTTTCCGAATATCTTCTCGGAAGTATCACCAGGTTGTCCCCTGACCGTTATGTTGAGTTCGTGATCAAGTTGGTTTTTCCATAAACCACCCCTTCTCCAAGAATCCGTGTTAGATACCCCTGAGCAAGTTGGTTAAGCTGAACAACAACTTGGAGAGTTGGAAGATAAATGCTTCGCCTGACCTAGTTCATTCCAAGGGGATATCTTCTTTTGTGGTTGTGTGTGTTGAAGAAAGGCAATATCTTCATCGATTGATCCTTGTGATAAAATGTTGCATCTATTGTCTTGCCCAAATTTGATTTGAGAATGTGCTATCATCAAATCAAAATCAGAACCAGAGATCTTCCTAATGTCGTTTTTACTCGTGGATGTATCCTCGAGCATACACCGTTATATCTTTTGGTCTGACCAATGCTATCACCTTGTTCTCATAGTTGTGGAATTCCATCCATGTGGATATCTCGATGAATTGTTGTTGAGCCCATTGACAACATTATTATCCTCTCCATGATTCATGTTGGACATTAAACTAGTGTTGGAAAATTTTGTAGGCAATATCTTCATGTCGAGTACATGAAGTATATTAGGCGAAAGAAGTGACTTCCTCTAATTTGCGTGCATTGGTGCAAGTTGCCGCCGTGAATTTGAGAAAGTTGGTTTGCTTTCTTTGGAATCATCCCAAGTTAGTCACGCCCGTGCGAAGTATTCTATGGTTTGATAGACTGATCATCTCCATTCCATATGCAATCCCTAGCACACCAAGCCACTGATTGATTTGTTAAGGAAAAGAAGTTCCTTCATAAGAGCTAATCATATGACTTATGCAAGGACTTCATTACCTCCAATGATGGTTCCCACCCAGAACTCAGCAGTGTTTTGTTGTAAGACTTCTATGTGGTCATGCTTGTCTTGGACAGTGTGTTCACATGTATCTTGCAATCCAGCTCATGTTTTGGAGTTGGCTCCCGTAGTTCATTTCCCGAGAATCTCGCGACGCCATCTCGTCGATTTGTGTTGCAACCTTTCACTTTCAGACATGCTGAGTCTGGAATATCCTGGCACCAACCATATCTGAATCTCAGGCAGATATAATGGTTGGGTCGTTTCCCAAGAATTATAATATTGGTCTCCCTGTCACCCGGTAAAGTGATGTTGTGGCTAACGCATCTAGCCGGAAGACCTATTGTTATAATATTTTGTATCAGCAATTTAGCCACTTCCCCATGAGGATTTCATATGACTTATTTTAGAAGTTGTTCCTCATGGACCCTTTTATGCCCCGAAGTCCGACCTTTTACTTGACATGCTAGATATCAAGCATTATCTATAATTGAGTTATGCTAGTACATCAAGGAGAACATTAGAAGCGGAGTGCCAAATGTCTCTCGGTCGATCATTCAGATTTTGTTCCTTGGTGTAGCCAAGGTGAAATCTGAGAAAGTGTTGTCTTCCTATGCATATGCATCCTCCATCATCATTCATCATGGTAGTATGATGTGGCCAAGATCCTTGGCATGGATGTTGGTAAAACCCTGATGAATGTGGAAATGCTCAAGTTCTTGAGAGCACGCTCAGACACTGGGTTATACCTCGGTATCAATTGGAAAGTGCCTTCCATTTACCGAGCTGTCCTATAACTCTAGTTTCTTTTCCAAACTGAGTATGACATCTTTCGAATTCCTTCAAACGATCGCTTGTGAGTTGCCTTAGGCTGGTATAAAGAGTTTGAATGATCTCTGTATCAAAAGTAATTCTTTTTGCCACTTAAGGGATAATCCTATGAGTCACCTTTCCGAAGGTGCCCGTTATGGTATGAAGGGCAACTAACTCCTCGCTACTTTGAAACCCATGCTCCATCCTAGCTAAGCGTGGAATTGTTGCCTACCAATTGAAATCTCCGTCATCTGCCTCATTCCATCGCTCTCGATGTGTTTGGTGTCTCAGCTCAAGAGACATTCTTACGTTTCAATCCATGAGTTGATCATGAGTTGCTCGATCTTCGTGAAGATCGATTCTTGTAGAGTTTTGTTCCTTATGGTTGTGTTGAGAGAAGATCCCGAAGGTAAAGGTATCAAAGATCAACATGATGCAGTGAATCAACATCATCGAGAAGGGCAATTGGGTCGTGAAGATTGTGATAGCTAGTGTCCCCTCTATTCTCTTACCCTACGCCCGAATCTCGGGACGAGATTCTTGTTTAGTGGGGGTGAGTTGTCACAGCCTTAGCTTAGCCTTGCTTGTCATTGCATATGCATGCATTTTTAAATTCAACTGAAATTGAATTGAGGATTTGGCAAGCCTCAAAAAACATTTTTTGACAAAATGATCAAGATAAAAATTGCCTCAAATAACTCCAAAAAAAGGTCTCTGTTGTTCTGGGAAAATATTGGCAAGAGGAAAAACCTAAACCAATATTTTTGGAATCACAGAAGCATTTATTTTGGGGTTTTGAATTAAGACAATAAATATTTGAGTTGGATTTAATTCTACTATAAAATAATTAGAAGTCCAACAATTCTGAAAATTTGTGAGTGGCTATGAATATATGTTATCAAGCCACACAATAATTATCAGGAGCGGCAAAAATGATTTGGTTTTTGAATCAAATCAAAACAGAATAAGAGAAATAGAAAAAACCAGAAAAGAAATAAAGAAAACCTACCTAACCTACCTGTAGCCGGCCCAAGTGGACAGCCCAGCCCACCAGGCAGCCGTGCCTTCTTCAACCTCTACCAGAAGGCATAGGGCGTGGCAGCTTGCGCGCGGTCGAGCCTCCACCTCCTGCTTGCCTCGCTGTGCGCCCTCCCCATCCTCATCCACACGTCGTGGAGAAGCTCTCGACCTCCTCTGCCATTTCCCCCTCAACCTGGTGCCTCCCCCTCTCTCTAGCCCCCTTCCCCGAGCGCTCTGCCTCGCCGCCGTCCGACGCCCGTGTGGCCAACGCCGATGAGAAGCCGATCCACCATGTCCTCCAGCTCTCAAGCAGACCAAAGCGTCCCCAAGCCGAAGATCAAGCCGTCGGACGCCCTGCGCCATCGCCATGGACCCGTCTTCCTCCTCAGTTGCCACAGACTGCCGCCGTTAAATTCGCCGGATCCCGCGCCTCCCCGGACTCACCAGCAGCACCAGAAGCCCTACGGTGAGCCTCTGCTCCGTTCCCCCCTGCTGCTGTTGCCCTACGCGCCCCCTCGCCGTACCAAGCTCCGGCCAGCGCCATGGCCATGAGCTCCGCGTCTGCGAGTTCTTCCGCTCGAACCAGCCGCACCGGAGTAATCCTGGCGACTCCAGGATCCCTCCGATCTCCTCTTCTGGCCTCCCCGTGCACCGTAGCGGTCGCCCGCGCGAAGCAGCAGCTCGGGCCGCCGCTAGCCTAGTCGCCGGGCATGACTCCGGCCACCCCTCGGCCTCCCGTGTGCCCCAGTTGATGCGAGCGAGTGAGGGCTCTCTCTTGGATCCCTCATCCCGGCGAACCGCCGCCCGTAGCGCCACCCCGGCATGCCTCCGCCGCGTCGGGTGGTCGTCGGCGGTTAACCCCTGGCCATGCTGATGTGGCCCAGTTAATCAGCGCTAATCACAGGATTATTTAAGGCCTAAGTCACTGACGTGTGGGCCCAGCCCGGCTAATGATTAGGTTGGTTTAAGTATAACCACGAATTAGTACTGTATCAATGACATGCGGGTCCCCCACGTCAGGTTTGACCGGACCGGCTCTGTTGACTGCTGACATCATGATGACTCAGTGCTGACGCAATAAATTGATTTCTGGATTTTAGATAAATCTAAAATGTTTATCTATTTTCAGAAAATGTTTAAAACTTCTAAAAATCATAGAAAATAATCTGTAAGTCAGATGAAAATAATTTATATATGAAAAATGATTAGAAAAATCCAATGAATCTGTTTATGCCATAATCATGCATGTTTGAGCAAGTTAACATCACCAAGTAGGACATTTCATGATTAGGACAATTTGATAAATAGTGTTGGAGTTGGAATTTAGCATATATTTGAATTCCACTTCACTTAATATGACTACCTGTTGCACTAGGTCAATTCAATGCTTTAACAAGCCATATCATACATCATGTTTGTTGCATTGCATGGAATGTGTTCCTCTCTTGTTTTGTCGGTGGTGTTCCTTCTCGGTAGACGATGGTTCCGATGTTATGATCGTTGACACTGATGAAGAGAAGTACTATCTTTAGAGCTGTCAGGCAATTAAACCCCCTTGAGCATACTGATATAAACCCACTCTCTCGCTCCTGCTCTCTTTTACTGCATTTGGACAAAAACGATTCAACTATTACCTGTTCTCGGTAGTTGAACCCATTCCTTTGCATGACATGTCTTTGTCACAGTAAATAGTTGAAAGCACTTAGCGTGAGTAGAAACTGTTTGAGCCTTGATGTGCCTACTCATCCATGCTAGCTTACTTACTGTGCCTGCTATGCCTAGAGTTGTGTCGGTTCTGATCCATTTGGGCGATGAATCGGAATGGCAGTGTTCTTGTCCTACTGTGTGAGAGCTAAGTGTGTGAACACGATTTGGTAAAGGTAGCGATGAGAGGCCATGTAGGACTACATGGCGGGTTGTCTCATTGGGACCGTCCTTAAGAACTAAGTTCTGTGTTTGTTATCCAAGACAAGATACTACCACACATTGGGTTCCAGTAACTCGACCCCTCTCGACCTATTAATCGCTTTGATCTCTGTCAAGGAGTTGTAACTAGTTTCTGGTGTTTGTAGGAAAAGTGTTGGCGACCGTGCATAGTGCTACCCGACGGGGTGGGCTGTGATGCGGTAGATACACAGTGGCACGGTGTACCAAGTGGCACCCGAACGGTGGGCTTGGAAACCCTACGCACATCGTTTGAGGCCGTAGCGGAAACTTCAGCTGGACTTCCGTGCGGGTTCAGTCTCAAATAGGCGATAAACCTGGACTATGGTCTTGTGTGATTGACGGTCGTGGCCGACTCCCTCGCTGGGCTTCCGCTTGAAGGTTGCCGAGGTGCCTTTTTACGTGCACATGGCAATAAGTGGCGAGAGCGTGTGTGAAGAAGTGCACCCCTGCAGGGTTATGAATCTGTTCGAATAGCCGCGTCCTCGGATATGGACTACTTGGAGAACTTATGTGGTTCATAGACAATTTAAAATGGATACTCTAAAATGCGCAAGATAAGCGTGAGTGCTATGGATGGCCTTCTCGTAGGGAGACGGGAGTGGATCCATAGTGGTGTATTGATATGGTGAATATGTGGACTCATGTGCGTTATCCCACCTCAAAGAAAGTACTTGTAGTCGGAGTACAGGTTAGCCAGGAGTCAAAGCTGGCTTGCTGCAATAAACTCCACAACCCCCTTTGTTGACAATGTTGCATATGTAGCTAGTTCTGATGTAAGTCTTGCTAATTACCGTTGTACTTACGGTTGCTTAATTATTATTTTTTGCAGAGGAGACGTCAGTCTCATTAGTGATTCTTACGACGTGAAGTTCGATGTTGACTGGATTAGCTTGGGAATCCCAGACAGAGGTCTGGTTCCTTTGGTAGGGTCGTTGTAGCTTTTCAGGCTCCTCCAGCCACTTTTAGTAGATGTCTGTACCCAGACATGTTTTGCTTCCGCTTGTTGATTGTATGACTTGAGTGTTGGGTCATGTGACCCCTGTTTGTAATATCACACTATGTTGGCTCTTATGAGTCATTAATGAATACTTGAGTCATAGAGTTATGTTGTGATGCCATGTTGTATCTACACATATCGTGCATATTGTGTGTATGTTTTAAATGCATTGGTATGTGTGGGATTCGACACCTAGTTGTGTGCCTTTAGTAGTACTCTTTATGGGGAAATGCCTCTTTGTGCTTCCACCGAGCCTTGGTAGCTTGCTACTGCTCCGGACACATTGATTGACCGGCGTGTATCCTTCTTTGCTGCTGTGTCTGTCCCTTCGGGAAAATGTCTCGCAGTGTAATGGAGTCCCTGTAGCCTGGTGCGACTCGTCTACGTGCAGTGATGACATTTATGTCCCACGACGTAATGGAGTCCTTGTAGCTTGCTATGACTCGTCTACACACACTGATGACCGACACCTGCATTGCTGGGTTACGTATGCCTGTCCCTGTACGGATGTGCCACTTGGGTTCTACGACTAGTCATGTCGACCCGGGTTCTTTGACATTTGAATGTTAGCGACATATTCACATACGCGAGCCAAAAGGCGCAAACGGTCCCGGCCCAGGTAAGGTAGCAGCCGTGGAGATAACCGTGCGTGAGGCCGCAAGGTAATGTGAAGTGTTACATGCTGGATTCTAATGGCTTTGGATCGGGGTCCCGACAAGGAGCAAGCTACAAAAAGAAAAAGGGCGAAAGGGGGACCTAAGCAGAAGCCCAGCCTGACCCCGTCAGGGTTGTCGGGGAACGGCTCGGCGGGACCACCAGTAAGGAAGACGAAGCCAAAGTCCACGAGCCTGCCAAGGTCCAGCTGAGGAGAAGAGGAGGCGCCCAAGTCACGAACCCCCGGAAAATCGCTCTGCTGGGGGGGGGGGGGAGAGCTCGCTGACGGTGATGGTGCGGCCAACGGTCAGCTGGAGTCCAGGTCGTCGTACTCTGACTTGACGGCCTGGAGCTGGCTGTCATCGTCTTTACTGACACTGTCCTCCTCGTCGCTATCGCTCTAGGAGGAGCTTTCGTCGTCACTCGAGCTCTCTTCATAGCAGCCGAGACGAGCGCCCGAACGCCCATAGATCTTGATAGAGCGCGTGTCGGCCTCCACCAGCTTGAAGCGAAGGATGTATCCGCCCGTAAATTTGTTTGCGTGTGCAAAGGTTTTCCACCCATGCCTAAGGAACATGACGCGGGGCGCCGGGAACTTGACGTCGGCCCGCACATCGCCATTGCAACAGCCGTGCACGCGCAACCACATCACGTGCGGCTTGTCGACCTCCATCACCCCGGCGAAAGGACGAGGGAGTCGCAAGCGGCTATGAGGAGGGCCACGCAGACCGATGACAAACTCCAGCGCCGTGCTTTCAGTATGTTCCGTTGCTAGGGAAGAAACCGCCACCGGAGGAGGGACGGAGGCGGCGCTCTGCCTCCCCCGGCCACGAGCCCCACGCTGGCCCCAACCTCTTCCAGCTCTCCCACCGCGCGCGCTAGAACCACCTCCCGTCGCCGCGGCTGAAGCAGCGGCATGGTCCCGAAGGGAAGCTCTCGTCACCCCGACGGAAGCTGAGAGTCGTCCTCGCCCCCTCGTCATGGCGAGAACTAGCACATCCAAAGACGAACTAGAAGAGAAGGACAAGCAATGTGGACTTGGGATTAAGGAGGAGAAGGAGATGGATGAGCATCGCCGCCGTGACCCCCAAATTTATAGGGGAGGGCACGGGGGCTAGCTCTCCTCCGCTCCAGAGCGGCCGCCCATCTCCACCAATCCCACTACCCACGATCACGGGCGAACAGGTAACCGCCTCGATGCTCCAATCCCTGGTGCTGCGGTTTCTGCCACTCCCACGCCTGTGGGCCATGCGCATCCACCGCAAATTCCCCGCAATGCATGCGGCGCGTGTGGCGGAGATGGCCTGGGGTAGTAAGTAAGTGCTGACTTAAAGGTCGGCAGTTACTCCCTCACATTGCGCGCCTGTGCATAAATATTGGGCCTGACCCAATGGCGCTTTGCGAGCGCGTTTGGCCCAGACCCGGGGGACTCCTTTTGGTGCACTAGGAATGGGGTACCCAGTGCCCCTGACTTATGCACAGGAAGTTGTAGCATGACCCCGTCAAGATCAATACAAGACAAAGAACCCGCTCTACATGAGATCAAGGAACGCATCAAGAAGATAACGTCGACATCCAAACCCCTGGCAGAGGCGGTCTACACTGGCTGCCAACGCCTACAAGCTCAATGCAACAACCCAGGAGGGGCCCAAAGTGTGCCAGCCACATCCCCGGCACCTGCTGGGGACCGAGGGGCGCGCATCTTCAAGAAGACCCGGCAAGCCATCTCCCAGCAAGCGCGAGCCGATCGGCCACCGCTCCACCGCATCGGGACGCCAGTCACTTGTCGATGCGGTGTTGAGCCCTCAGGTGGCTAGGTGGCTCTCGCTAAGCACGTGGCGATGCACCGGAAGATAGATTATGCCCAGCTGACACCCGTCCAGAGGCGTGTCAAGACACTAAGCAATAGCCAGCTAAGCAGTGGTAAGAGCTTGCCGGGGATGCATCCCCGCGTGCCACCTGGACTAGCAATCATGGTATTTTGTCTAAATGCCAGAGTTAGGTATGATGGCTCTGTTAGCTATCTAATCACTAGGTAATGACTGTTTTGCCACTGTGGTTGCCCCTTGCCCTATAAAAGGAGGCCCAAGGAAACCTACCTCAACATTTGGACCTTTGGACACTTGTACTAGCGTAGTAGCTCACCCGAAGGCAACGCTTGCCGGGTTAGAGCGCTGCGTGTGCTTCGTGCTCCCTAAGATCAATCCACCAAAGCAGGACTAGGGTTTTATGTTGGGTTCTACCGTAGGTGCATTGCATGCGAATTAAAATTTTCCTACGCGCAGAACATCCAAGAACATGCTACGGAGATGGATTACAACTCGTTACCACTAGACGCGTAGTGCCGTGCAGCGGAAGTAGAGTTGGGGCAGCGCGTTCGCGTGGTCCGTCTCCTCCTCGTCTAATCTCCCTCGAATAGCCGATCCGATCTCCCTCGCGTAGCCGGTCACCGGATCACACATACAGGTTCGCCGGAGCAGCGCAAGTGCACCTCCTCTAACGGTATTCGCGCGTGCAGAAGGAACACCGTGTGGCGGACTGCAAGGTCCGATCACATAGTCGGCGGCGGCAAGTGGAGGTGGCTAGCTGCAACACATGCAAAGCCCTAATGACGGCGCCTAAGCGATCAACCAGATGGGTGTGCCGCACCTCCACTATATATAGGCATCCGGCACGGGCTCAACTCTTGGGCCTCGAACGGATCCTAGAGCCCACGTGTTCCTTCCCTTAAGCGCGCGACCCCTTAGGTTCTTGTTCACTTGGTCGCGAGTCAGATCACATCCGACTTGACTAGTCGGTAGCGGCCTCTAGCAAAGCATGCTGACTCCAATTGTCCGATGAAGCTGGTTAGGCAAACCTGTACATCACACTTTTTTTCCCTTTGCCTCACGATATATGTTGTTGTGCTCAAGGCGACATGGTCATCCTTGTTGCAGCACGACCTCTTTCTCATTCCGGTGAATCCGACCAACACTTCGGATTATCTCATAATCCTCATCGCATGGCCATGCTTATCCAGGTCGGATCACCCGAGGGGCCCAGAGTATATCTCTCCTCATCGGAGGGGCAAATCCCATCTTGCTCAACCATGTCTCGCAGCATGGGTCCAGACAAGCCCGAAACCTACCTTTATAAGTACCCATTCATGGAGTAGCGTTTGGTCGGCCCAAAGCAAGTCTGTCACCATCCCGAGTACATGCGTCGGCTCAGGTCTTAGGACACAGAACGTATGTTGTACTAGAGACTCACAGATGACCCATCGCCGCGTCTCATAGTTGGGTCTGTACAACTCATACCTTATCTCGACTCGGATCCGACTACGTCGAATCCGACCAGATCTTTCTGAGTCCATATTATCTGGCTAGCATCCAATGCTACATGGTCAATGAGACCGGACGATCCACCATGTCATATTCTAGTCTAACTGGTTGTGCGTCCACACACCCCTTTTGTCTAGGGACCATTTAGGACAGTCATCATGCAATGCATAGTCTCACAAACAAGTCACGTACTTGTTAATACACATCATTGATAATGTCCAAGGACTATCTTTATTCATAAACACATAGGAAATATCACCATACATGATTGCCTCTAGGGCATATCTCCAACAGTCTCCCACTTGCACTAGAGTCAATCAAATAGACATCGAATGCCCATAGCTCTAATGTGCCCCTCATGTTTGGGTTGTGGAAGTAGCTTAGTCAACAGATCTGCAATATTTTCATCAGTATGAATCTTGCACAAATTAGTATCACCAGTCTTTATGAGCTTTCGTATCAGGTGATAATTTCGGTCTATGTGCCTGGTCTTGTGTTGTTGTCTCGGCTCCTTGGCCTGTGCGATGGCACCTGAATTGTCGCAATACAGGTCCAACAGTTTTCCCCAGCCCGGGAACACATCAAGATCCTCCAGCAACTTCCGAATCCAAACACCTTCCTTTGGGGCTTCACAAGCCGCATTGTATTCGGCCTCTGTTGTGGAGTTGGCCACCGTATCTTGCTTGGAACTCGTCCAGCTCACTACTCCTCCATTCATGACATACACGAATCCAGTTTGCGATCGACAATCATCCCTGTCCGTTTGGAAACTAGCATCAGCGTAACCCTTTATGCAGAGCTCCTCCTCACCTCCATAAACTAGGAACATCTCTTTAGTCCTTTTCAGGTACTTTAGGATAGTTTTCACCGCTGCCCAGTGACTCTCACCTGGGTCGGCCTGGTATCTACTTGTTAAGCTTATTGCATAGGCAACATACATGATGGATCCTATTGCCAAAGCATATGGAATCCCACTCATCCGGTTTCGCTCATCAGAAGCCGTAGGACTCCGAGTCTTGCTTAGCCTTATACCATGTGAGATGGGCAAGAACCATTTCTTAGCCTCACTCATGTTGAACCGCTTCAACACTTTGTCTATGTACGTGCTCTGGCTTAAGCCGAGCAGCCTTCTCGATCTATCTCTATAGATCTTGATGCCTAAAATGTACACTGCTTCTCCAAGATCTTTCATCGAAAACTTGCCATTCAATGATTCCCTGACTGAGTTCAACATCGAAACATCATTTCCGATCAGCAGTATGTCATCCACATACAGCATCAAAAATACTACCGAGCTCCCACTAGACTTCTTGTATAAACAATAGTCCTCTTCATTCTTGATGAAACCAAGGTCAACGATGGCTTCATCAAAACGAATGTTCCAACTCCGAGCTGCTTGCTTCAATCCATAAATGGATCTCTTGAGCTTGCATATTTTACTAGCATTATTTGGATTGACAAAGCCTTCAGGTTGTATCATGTATACATCCTCCTTTAAATTTCCATGAAGGAAAGCCGTTTTGACGTCCATCTGCCATATCTCATAATCGAAATATGCAACTATAGCTAGTATGATCCTCACCGACTTTAGCATCGCTACCGGCAAGTAGGTCTCATCGTAGTCAATTCCTTGAACTTGTCCATAACCTTTAGCGACAAGCCGAGCTTTGTGGATCTGAACATTTCCATCCACATCGGTTTTCTTCTTAAAGACCCATTTGCAACCAATGGCAATTAGGCCAGGTGGCGGATCAACCAAGTCCCACACTTGATTATCATCCATGGACTTTAACTCGGATCTCATGGCCTCCAGCCATGCCTCAGAATCTGGTCTCACCATCGCTTCCGCATACGTGGCCGGCTCGTCGCTTTCTAGCAACAACACATCACGCGCTCTACGCAATCTTTCCGACCTCCGTGGCTCCGGTGCCGATTCCACTACGGGTTCTCTGACCAACTCCGGTATGATCTCATCACCAGCCGAGTTGTCCCCGAGTGGCTCTCGAATTTCTTTGAGTCACACCGTCCTCCCACTGGCCTCCCGACTGAGAAACTCTTTCTCTAGGAAAACCCCGTTCCGAGCAACAAACACTTTGTTCTCTTCTCGGTTGTAGAAGCTGTATTCCAAGGTTTCCCTCGGATATCCCACGAATATGCATTTATCCGACTTGGGTGTAAGCTTGTTCGACATGAGTCGTTTGACAAATGCTTCACAACCCCAAATCTTTAGAAAAGACAAACTAGGACTCTTCCCAGTCCACATCTCATGTGGTGTCTTATCTACGGACTTTGATGGTACCTTATTAAGTGTGAAAGCTCTAGTTTCTAGAGCGTATCCCCAGAATGACAAGGGTAAATCCGATTTGCTCATCATTGATCGGACCATGTCCAACAAGGTTCGATTTCTCCATTCTGACATGCCGTTTCTCTGCAGCGTACCCGGTGGTGTGAGCTGAGGTACTATACCTCGGCTTTTCAGATGATCATCAAACTCTTGGCTCATGTACTCACCTCCACGATCTGATCGCAAAAGCTTTATCGTCTTGCCAAGCTGATTTTCAACCTCATTCTAAAACTCTTTGAACTTTTCAAAAGTTTATGACTTGTACCTCATCAAATAGATATATCCGTATCTACTCAAGTCATCGGTAAAACTCACGAAGTACTGATAGCCACCCCTAGCCGTTGTGCTCATTGGACCACACACATCACTGTGTATAAGCTCCAACTGCTCGGACGCCCTTTCGCAACTCTTTGCAAAAGGAGACTTAGTCATCTTGCCTAGCAAGCATGATTCGCATGTCTCGAACGACCCAAAGTCGGACGAAGTTAGGAGTCCATCATCATGGAGCTTCTTCATGCGTTTCAGACTAATGTATCCAAGCCGGCAGTTCCAGAAGTATGTCAGATTTATCTCATTAGGCTTATGCCTCTTGACATTCATGTTATAGACTGGTTCCATTTCCAGATTCAAAATAAATAGCCCATCTACAATGGGTGCATAGCCGTGGAACATTCCATTCAAATAATGTGAACAACCATTGTCCTTTAAACTGAATTCATAACCCTGACTCATCAAGCATGAGGCAGAAATAATGTTCCGACTAAGTGCGGGAATGTGATAACAATTATTCAATTCCAAAATAAATCCAGAAGGAAGCTTGAGCTGCATCGTGCCGACGTCCAACGCAACAACTCTTGCTTTGTTGCCGACCCTGATGTCAATCTCCCCTTGTGCCACACGCCTAGTTCTAATCAGCCCCTATATCGAGTTGCATATATGAACAACCGATCCGGTATCAAATACCCAAGAGCTACTAGGTATGTCAGCAAGGTAAATGTCTATAACATATGTAACAAGTGTACCTTTGCCTGAAGAAGCATTTCCGGCCTTCTTAGCATTCTCACCAAGCCACTTGCTACAGTTCCTCTTCCAGTGACCAGTTTCCTTGCAATGAAAGCACACGGTCTTTGGGTCCGGTCCTGGCTTCGGCGCAGCAGCGGAGACAACCTTCCCCGTTCCCTTTGCCTTACCCTTTTTCTTGGACCAACTCTTCTTGAACTTAGCCGAGTTTTGCACCATCAACACATGATGTGTGCCTTTCTTTATATCTTGCTCTGCCACCTTAAGCATCCCATGCAATTCAGTGAGCTTCTTATCCATGCCGTGCATATGATAGTTCAAGACGAACGTCCCATAGCTAGGTGGAAGAGAACCCAGAATTGCATCCGTGGACAGCTCGTCCCCAAGTGGGAAGCCTAACCGATCCAAAGCTTGCACGTACCCGATCATCTTGATCACATGCGGGCTCAGTGGATCACCCTCTTTCAGCTTACAATCCGTCAAGGATTGCCTGACGTTGAACCTTTCGGTCCTAGCCTGCACCTGAAACATGCTCTTGAGACTCTCGGTCATATCGAAAGCATCAACATTTTCGAAATGCTGTTGCAAATCAGGCTCCATGCAAGCCAGCATGAGGCAGCTGATCTCGTTTGATTCATGTAAGTGCATCTAGTGCCCCTTAGTGATTTTGGTGTATTGAAGACTTATAGGTTAAGAGACTAATGCGTTTGTAAGTGTACACAGGCTCTATAAGTCGCTAAGGAGTTTGATACATTCGGAGATTACAGACCCCTAAAAATGTATGTCTTCAACTGAAGACTTTGGTGAAGACTTTGCTGAAGACTTTGATATTCCCTGAAGACTTTGAAAAAGAAGAAGTTGGTGTGACCTTGAAGATATGAACAAGGACTATGAAGCGTGAAGACTTTTGTTTTCGTAGTTTCATTTCCTTTCTTTGCGTCATAGGAAACACCGTACTGTTAAAGGGGGCCGAGGTAATACTAAGGAAAATTTCCAACTGATGCTCAACTCAAAAGCCTCAACCTATCCAATCCTTCGAGTGAAGCCTTTGGAAATCTCTTGCAGTTCAGTCAAGTTCTTCAGTGACAGAGACGATGATCTTCTGGTCTCTGAGGAAATTGGTCTGACTGAGGAGTTAGGATTTCGCCAGTGTGAATTGCCTACAAGTGAGGAATATGATAAGCCTGAGGACTTTCATAGTTCGAAATTCCAACCGTTGCTATGCTAAGCGCCAGCTGTCCCCAATCATCCTATCCACATAACGGTCATATCATTGGGGGCATTTATGTCTTATCATGTCAGGTTGCACCCTGGCTATAAATAGCCACCCCCCACAACCACTAGTTGGTTGGCTGCTCCGAGAGAGAACTGCCACTTGTCATTTGAGAGCATCCCATTCCTCGAGGACTTTGAGCGAAAATCATCAGTGAGGAAAAACCCCAAAACCAAACCACCAACCCAAAGTGATTGAGCATCACTGAAGAAATTGTTCTTGTGTGGAACCGACGCTTGTTACCTTTGAAGACTGTGTATCTTCCAGACGGTTAGGCGTCTTGGTCTAGTGCATCCTGCAGTCAATTGGGGATCACGAAGTGACCTTGGTCTAGAGCATCCAGCAGTTAATTGTGGATCGCCGGGTGACCAGTTTGTCAGGGTTTTGGAAGTCTACCCTGAAGACTTACCACGAGTGTTGGGCGAGGTCTGTGTGAACTTAGCTCAAGGAGAATATGGTAAGGACTGTGTGTCCTGGGACTGTGTGTCCTCTGGTTTAAATACCAGGCCGCTCCAAACCAGACGTACGACTGTCACAGCAGTTGGAATTGGGTCATCAAACAATTGTCTTCATCGAGCTACCTGGTTCCATTTCCTCAACCCTATCATTTCCTCGTATACTTGATGAAATTGATCGTTACTGTTTGAAGAATTTGACTGAAGACTTTCTCAATTTCCTCACCTCAAATTCTTCAAGTTACCTTGTTCCTCACCTGCTTATCCTGTATCACGCTACCTGTAATCTGTGCATGCTTTATTTCATCATGATGACTATGCGATCGCTATGCTTCATATGCACTTGAGTACTTATTCCGCTGCTAGTTATTCATCACATTTCAAATTCCTCAAGTTGAAATTCCTCAGTGATGAATTTGTAAAAATCGCCTATTCACCCCCCCTCTAGTCGATATAACGCACTTTCAATTGGTATCAGAGCAAGGTACTCCCTTGTTCTATGTGATTTTGGTTTAACCACCTGGAGTTCTAGTTATGTCGACTGCAGGTATGATCAAGGTTTCCACTGGATGTCCTACATTCGATGGGTCGGACTATCTGTACTGGAAGAACAAGATGCGCATGCATTTTGAGGCTATTGACAACGATCTCTGGTACGTTGTGGAAAATGGTGTTCCCTCAGTCACTCCCACGATCAATGCTGCTGATGTGAAGAGATTCAAGCAACTTGATTCACAAGCGAAGAATATCATCTGTGGTCATCTGAGCAAAGGTCAGTATGGCAGAGTGAGTCCTTTGGAGTCTGCTAAGCTTATCTGGGATAGGCTGTCCAAAGTCAACGAAGGTGTTTCCACTCAACGTGACACCCGTGTTGATGTCCTTCGCAATCTCTTCAACCGCTTCAAAAGACTCGACAATGAAAATGTTCAGCAAACTTTTGATCGCCTCACTGATATCTCCAACGAGCTTCAAGCACTGGGTGCCACGGATGTCACTGACCACGAGGTGGTGAAGAAACTGCTAAGATCTCTTGATTCCTCATTCGATACACTGGCTTTGATGATTCAAGAACGTGGAGACTACAAGTCACTTGATCCTGCTGATATACTTGAGAGACTCAATACTCATGAATTCCAACAAGCTGAGAAGAGAGACCTCTACGGACCAAGCTATGGAAGATTTCGTGATCTGAAGGCAAAAGCAATTTCCTCATCCGAAGACGAAGATTTTGATAGTAGCCTTGGTGATCCTGAAGAACTGAGTCAGGATCTGGCAATGCTCGTGAGGAAATTCCAGAAGTTCTCAAGGAGAGGCCGATTTGGAAAGTCATCAAAAAGTGGTTTGAGGAAATCCGATTCCTCAAGCGACTACAAGAAGAGAACTTGTCACAAATGCAAGAAGTCTAGTCACTTTATCTCTGACTGTCCTCTCTGGGAAAAAGAATCAAAGAAGAAGAAATACAAGGACTACAGTTCTGATGACTCGAAGAAAAATAAGAAATCTTCAAAGTCCTCAACTTCAAAGTCCTCATCTTCAAAGTCCTCATCTTCAAAGTCCTCATCGCACAAGAAGAATGGTTCCAGAAAGGCTCGGGCTTTCATTGGCAAGGAAATGGATTCTGAAGAAGAATTTGAAGAATATGAAGAAGAGGAAGAATCTGAGGAGGAGTCTGACTCTGGTGTTGCTAGCCTTGCTCTCGCCACTGCTTTCGTCAGCAAGTCATCTTAAACGATGAAGAAAATGACCACTCCAACGACTCTGACATCAGCAATGATGAATATGCTCCCACTTACTACTTCATGGCAAAAGGTTCCAAGGTACACAAGCATCACTCTTCTTCTGAATCAAGTGAAGGTGAATCTGATGAATATGTGAAACCTAGCTATGCCAAACTTGCTAAAATTGCCACTAAGCAACAAAGTGCACTTGAAAAGCTTCAGAAACTGCTAGACAAAAGCGATGATCTGTTGAATGAGGAAGTGGATCGGACTCAAACTCTGTCTGATGATCTCAAAAGTCTTCAGACAAAGTATGATAACCTTCAGAGTCATCATAATGCTCTCTTAGTTGACCATGAGAAGCTTTCTTATGAATTTCTTCAAAGAAAGCAAGATCTTGAGAAACTAAGAGTGTCTCATGAGGATCTCCAAAGGGAAAACGATTCCTTACTGGCTCAACAGATCAGTACCGCTCAGGAAGAATTTGTTCCACCATGTATGAAATGCATCGAACGTGAAACTGCTAATTCTTCACCTGAATGTTGAAATGCATCTATTACTGCAAATTCTTCAACTATCCCCGTAGTCACAAATTCCTCATTTGAGGATACCACAAGTATCACTGACGAAAATGCAGGGTTGAAGGAATTGTATGTGACAGGCATGTACAAAAGTCTCAAAGGGCATCAAACCCTTTGCGATGTGCTCAAAAAGCAGATTCTGAACAGGAACCCTAGGAAAGAGGGTATTGCATTTGAGAGGAAACTCAATGCTGATGGATCCTACTGGACACCTGAGCAGTACCCCAAAACCTCATGGGTTGCTGCAAAAGGACCTCCCGTGGATCCATCCACTTTATCTGGCTTTCCTTGTGAAAATTCATATTCCTCTAATGAGTCACTTGACTCCAACTACAAATTCTTCAAAACTCATAAAGGTGAAGTATTTGCCAGATTTGTTGGAACTAACTGCAGGAACGGTTCACCTATGAGGAAAATCTGGGTTCCTAAGATCTGCTTGGAAAATCTTCAAGTGAATGTCCTCACGACACCACCCATGAAGAAAAGGAACCCCAGATCAATATCCTCATATGGACAAAAGTCTTCACTTGGACAAAATTCCTCAAATGGTCAAAAGTATCATTCTCGTGCTAATGCATCTGTTTCGCAGGGAAAATCTAAGAGTTCTGAATATGTGCATTATTCTTCAAATCATTATGTTCATAAGTCCTCGAAGAATTTCTCTGCTTATTCATATGAGTACTCTAACCCTAGTCCTGTGAAACGAAGTGCACTAGCTTCAATGCCTCCCTTCTCATATGGAGCTCGCAGAATGATGAACTCTTTGCCACCCCTCGAGATGTGGGTGGTGAAGAAATTGAACTAACTTCTTATGCAGGGTCAGGTCTCCAGACGAACTTGAATGTCTGATGAATTTGTTGGAGACCCGAGGAAATGCTTGAAAGGACGCAAGCTAATCATGCAGAAATGAATTCCTCATTTCTCACGTCCTCACACTGCTTTACTTACTATGTTGTGTGATGAAATTCTGCTTGATGAATTTGATGTCATATTCTTCACTCTAAAGCATATGAGTTCGTAAGTTGTACTAATTCATCTGCAGGATGAAACTCCAAAAACTACTGAGTGGGTCCTCGACAGTGGATGCACCAACCACATGACTGGTGACAAGAGTCTACTAATGAATATGCCACTTGCCCCATCTAATCTGAAGCATATCACCTACACTGACAAAGGAAAAAGCAAGGTATTGGGTCTAGGTAAGGTTGCAATCTCCATGGACCGACACATGGACAAGGTGATGCTTGTCGAATCCCTCGGGTTCAACCTCATGTCTGTCTCAATGCTTTGTGATCTTGATATGGTTGTCATCTTTGAAAAATATCGTTGTGTTGTCATCATGGAATCTGACCATTCCAAAGTCTTCGAAGGCTTTAGGAGAGGAGACTTGTATATTGTTGATTTCTCTACAGGTCCTCAGCCTGCCACGTGCCTACTTGCAAAGTCCTCAGAAGGCTGGCTGTGGCATCGACGACTTGGACATGCTGGTATGAGGAACTTGCACACGCTCGTGAAGAAAAAGCACGTCATTGGCATTGAAGGTGTCAAATTCCTCAAGGATCACCTCTGTGGTGCTTGTGAGTCTGGGAAGATGACCAGAACCAAGCATCCCTCGAAGACAATCATGACCACGACTCGACCTTTTGAATTGCTTCACATGGACCTCTTTGGCCCCAGTCATTATTCCACACTAACAAATTCTTCAAGTTTGTATGGCTTTGTCATTGTTGATGATTACTCTCATTACACTTGGGTGCATATTATTCTGTACAAGTCTGAAGTGCAGGATGTCTTCAGACGATTTGCTTCAAGGGCCTCAACAAACTTCGGCGTCAAGATCAAGCATATCAGGAGTGATCATGGGACTGAGTTCAAGAACACCAATCTTGATGAATATCTTGATGAACTTGGTATTACTCATGAGCTATCTGGCCCATATACTCCTCAGCAGAATGGCATCGTGGAGCGCAAGAATAGGACTCTTGTTGAGATGGCTCGCACCATGCTTGATGAATACAAGACTCCTCGTCGCTTCTGGCCTGAGGCAATTGATACAGCATGCCACATCATCAACAGGGTATATCTTCACAAATTCTTCAAGAAGACATCATATGAACTCATGACTGGCAAGAAACCCAATGTAAGTTATCTCAAAGTCTTCGGTGCAAAATGCTCGATAAGAGATCCTCACCACAGTTCTAAATTTGCACCGAAAGTACATGAAGGTTTTATGCTTGGTTACGGAAAGGACTCGCACACCTACAGAGTCTTCAACACCTACCATCAAAAGGTTGTTGAAACTGTAGATGTGCGGTTCGATGAAACTAACGGCTCGCAAAGAGAGCACCTACCTTCTGTGCTAGATGAAAAGTCTCCTGAAGAATCCATTAAGTTGAAGGCTACTGAGGATGTAGTACCCACTGAAGAAAATCCTCAACCTACTGAGGAAGTCATTCCAACCAATGAAGACATTCATGCTGATGCACCCGAAGAAAATGGTGTTGAAGAAAATCCTCAGCCACGTCAACCTGCTCATCCGAGACTTGCAAATGAAGTGCAGATTGACAAAATCATCGACAACATCAATGCACCAGGTCCTCTCACTAGCTCAAGAGCTTCACATTTGACTAACTTTTGTGGGCATTTTGCTTTTGTCTCTATCATAGAGCCCACCAAAGTTGATGAAGCTTTCATGGAGCCTGAGTGGATTCAAGCTATGCAAGAGGAATTGCATCAATTCAAGCTCCACAACGTGTGGGAACTTGTCAAGAGGCCAGATCCTCGCAAGCATAACATCATAGGTACCAAGTGGATCTACCACAACAAGCAAGATGAAAATGGCCTTGTGGTAAGGAATAAGGCTCGTCTTGTAGCTCAAGGCTACACACAGGTTGAAGGAATTGACTTTGATGAAACTTTTGCACCTGTTGCTAGACTTGAAGCTATTCGCATATTGCTTGCTTATGCTAACCATCATGATATCATCTTATATCAAATGGATGTGAAAAGTGCATTCCTCAATGGTAAGCTTGAGGAAGAAGTATATGTTGCTCAACCCCCAGGTTTTGAAGACCCTAAGCATCCTGACAAAGTCTTCAGACTCAACAAGGCCCTCTATGGCCTCAAGCAGGCCCCTTGGGCGTGGTATGACACTCTAAAGGAATTCCTCATGAAGAAAGGCTTCAAACCCGGTTCACTCGACCCAACTCTTTTCACTAAATCCTATGACAATGAACTGTTCATATGCCAAATATATGTAGACGATATTATCTTTGGCTGTACTGACAAACGTTACAGTGATGAATTTGCCTATATGATGAGTGAAGAATATCAAATGTCTATGATGGGAGAGTTGAAATTCTTCTTAGGTCTTCAAATTCGTCAACAAGACAATGGCATATTCATCTCACAAGAGAAATACCTCAAGGATGTTCTGAGGAAATTCAACATGCATGAATGCAAGGGCGTCAAAACTCCAATGCCTTCAAAAGGCCACCTCTGCACTGACAAAAATGGTAAAGATTTCGATCAGAAGGTATACCGCTCCATGATTGGCTCTTTATTGTATCTATGTGCATCTAGGCCTGATATTATGCTGAGTGTTTGCATGTGTGCCCGATTCCAAGCAATACCGAAGGAATCACACCATAAGGTTGTGAAACATATTCTTCGATACTTAGCTCACACACCAACGCTTGGATTATGGTATCCCAAGGGCTCAAATCTTCACCTCGTCGGATACTCAGATGCTGACTATGCTGGAGATCGTGTGGATCGCAAGTCAACCTCAGGCACATGTCATTTCCTCGGACGATCCTTAGTCTGTTGGTCCTCGAAGAAGCAGAACTGCGTGCCACTTTCTACTGCTGAAGCTGAGTACATTGCTGCTGGTTTATGCTGCGCTCAATTGCTGTGGATGAAGCAAACCCTCAAGGACTATGGCATCAAGGTGAAGAATGTGCCTCTCTACTGCGACAATGAGAGCGCTATCAAGATTGCTTACAACCCAGTTCAGCACTCCAAGACCAAGCACATCCAGATTCGTCATCATTTTCTTCGAGATCATGTACTCAAGGGCGACATCTCCATCGACCACATCCCCAATGAAGAACAACTGGCCGATATCTTCACTAAGCCCTTGGATGAAAAGAGATTTTGCAAGTTGCGGTGTGAGCTAAATATCTTAGAATCTTCGAATGTTCTTTGAAAAGACACACATCCTAACACTCATGCAAAATTGATGACTTTGATGTGCAACACACGAAGTAACGTTTTTCTTCAATCAATGAAGAATAACTCTCTAAGTGTGAAGAAATTAACGAAGAATTTGATTCTCAGAACCCTACGACAATTGTACGCGGTGTCTGAAATCATCATTCTTATACGGTGGGTCACGCCACCAACAATAGTTGAAATTCTTCAGAGTTGAGTTTTTCATCATTTTGCAAATTCTTCAAATTTTCAAATTCCTCAAGTTTGCAAATTCCTCAACTTTTCAAATTCTTCAAACTATGAAACTGGTGTTCTTCATTGACTTTATATATATATTTGAGTTTTCAATTTCCTCAACAGCATACTTATTGCTAATTCTTCAAGTTGATTTTCATCTAAGTGAATGTGATCGGACCCGTTCCCCCTCTATGCTAAACTCAACCCAGTCTGTTCACAAATTCTTCATATGCGTTCTACTCTGAAACTCGTTCAAAGTCTTCACTTTATCCTTGACACCTGAAGAATTTGCACAACTCTGGAACCTAAGACAAAGAACACTTAGTGAAATTCCTCAAGACATCTATGGTCAAAATCCTCAACTTGATGTATTTTGAAAAATTTCTGAGAACGCATATGACCTCTTCAAATTCCTCGCACCTATACTCTGTTCACATGTACAAAATGTCTGCTGATGAATCACTAGGTTCTCATCAACTTAACTCATTTGCAGCGTTCCTTGAGGAAAAACTGTATACATCTTCAGAATCATCAAGAGTTCAAAGTCATCAAGTGAAGAAAATGGCAGATGGTAAAAGACCTCAGAAGGGTGGAAAGAAGGCTGAACAGAACACTGCTTTTGAGATACCTGAGAATCTGTATGCCGGTTACTGTACTCCAGATGAGGCCATTCATGGCAAAGAGACAAAAGAGCAGAGGAAAATCAGAATTCAGAGGATTGAACGGAGGTGGGTAAAGGAATGGAGAGACTATCGCTATGTCACTCCCAAGTACATGAAGAAATTCGCCCTCAAACCTCCTTGCAAAAGGGCTCCTCCTGCTGATGATCAAGAAGTCGATCCCACTAGTGTTGCTCGTGGTGAAGACTTTCTAGCTGAATGGGAAAAGCATCAACAAAAACTTCAGAGAACTGCCAAAGCTGCTGTGCAGAAATTCAATGAAGATTCTGCTGCTGCTGCTGCCTCTGCCGGAGCCTCTGATAGTGCTCCGAAGAAATCGATGGTGAAAAAGTCTGCAGTGAAGTCAAAAACCTCAACTTCAAAGTCCTCACTGCAGAATCCTCATGCAAATTCTTCAAAGGCCCTGCAATGCCTTCAGTAGCTGCACAATCATCAGCTGCTGCCACAAAGTCCTCAACTCCGGTAAATCTTGCAACATGTCAAAGGACTACTGGCTTCTCAATTGCTTCAGGTGGCTCTGCAAGTTCCTCAGCCCAAGCATAGTCTTCAACAAGCCCTACTTTGATGAAGATAAAGAGAACTGCTGGACGAGGTCAGAGACCAAGTCCTCACAATAGCCAAGCTACTATGAATGTACCCTCAGGATATGAGGATAATGATGAGGCTACTAATGAAGAATTGGAAGAAATCATCAGAAACAGTCAGCAGAGAGCTGCAATAGCCAAGGGCAGCTCTGTTCCTCTCATGCTGGATCCTAAGATGATCCTCAATTTCATCGACATATGGCATGAGGATCCCAGCACTCAACTTTCCTCACTGAACCTACCTCTTGGTGTGGACCATGTCTTCACACACTTCATAGTTGAGGAAAAATGGAAGATAGAACAAGCTCAGAAAGCTAAGAGAAGCAGGACCAGAAAGGAAAAGTTCCTGAAGAACAATGTGATGAATTTGACTCCAAATCAACTCATCACAGTACAGTCTGAGATTTGCTGCCTTACTGACGAACAAGCAAAGTATGGTGCTGAATGGAAGGGCACCAAAGTGAGATTTGTCAGGGCAGCCCAAGCTGCCGTTAAAGATCACAACTCAAGGGTTGCAGCTCAATTGCAATAGCAAATTCCTCAGGCTGAAGAATCTGTTCAGCCTGCTGAAGAAACTGCACGCGCAGCTGAAGAAATTCAGGCTGCTGAAGAACCTGTCAGGGCAACCTCCACTACTGTGCCTGAAGAAACTGCCAGGCCAGCTGAAACCTTTGCTGCGCCTCATGAAATTGAGACCACTAGGACGACTGCATCAGTCGTGCCTGAAGAAACTTCTCCCCCTTCACCCTCTACTGAAATAACAAAGTCCTCAAGGGTGAAGAACATCAACCTTCCTTCTGCATCAGAAGCGAAGAAAACAAAGGCTGCGGAGAAGGAAGCTGCTAAGAAAAGAAAAGCATCAACTTCAGATTCCTCAGCTGTGAAGAAGTTGAAGACTATGCCAAGTTCTTCAACTGAGCCCATTGATGCAACCCCAATCTCCTCCGTACCTGCCTATGAGATAATTCCATTTGGTGTTGACTATGTCATTCCAAATGATGAAGATGAAGAAGATCATTCTGCTGCTTCATCAGAGCAGATTGATGAAGAAATTGAGGTGGAAGCAAATGCTTCAACCTCTCTGGTATCATCGCCCTAGCCTCAGTTAACTGCTGAAGAGGCCGGCGTTGAAGAAATGGGAGAGGATGTGGACATTGAAAACACAACTCCTCTCATCAATGATGAATATTGGGAAGCTGCACACCCAAATTCACCAATGACCACTCCCCTCACTCAAATTCCTCAGTCTCCAGCCCAGACTGAAGAAATTCATCCAGGATCTGATGACTTGGCTGCACCTGTCCCTGAAGGTATTCCAGCTGCATCAGCTGAAGAAATTGCTGCTCAAACTGCAACTGAGGAAACTGCTATTCAAATTCCTCAATCTGAAGAAGTTCCTCCTATGCCTAAGGAAACAGTGGGCTTCAAGCCAAACCTTCAGCTGAAGCCCAAGATGCCCTTCAAAAGCTCGAAGCGCCCCAAATTCATCAAGACCAATTTCTTCAACGGGCACATCTTCTTCAATGGGCCAAATCCTTATGACTCTGCAAGGGCCGGTCGCACCAGATTCTGGACACCCACACAGATGAACTATTATGCATCAGTGCTATTTGACAAGGAGAAAGTCTTCGAGCATCGACAAATTCCTCATGCGGACATGGAAACTATCCCATGCTTCACACCGGTGCTCGCAGTCCTTCATGATGCATGAATTCTTCCATTCTGTGTGGACATATGTGATTGGAATGAAGAGCTAATTCTTCAATTCTATGCCACCTTGCATATCACAGGTGATGCCTTTGACATCAATTCTTGGGTCTTGGACTGGATGACTGGATCTACTCACTACACTGCTCCAGCCTCTGAATTACTTCGGTCAGTCCCAATACCAATTCCCTCAGAAGGAGCAAGATGCCTGTTTGATGAACCTTCTCTGCCCAATCACATGATGCAAGTGCTAATGAAGCGATTGGCTCCTGGACAACCTCAAAGGACTTCCTTCCTTGTGAAGGATTTGCTCTATGTGCCCAGGACTGTCTCTCGCATTCTGACCAAAACCCTCAGTCCTCAGAAGGGCCACAACTCTGAAGAAGAAGAAGTGGAGGGAATCATGAAGAACATGCTATTCAACATCATTCATGGGATTCCCATCAATTACCATGATTTCTTCATGAGGACTTTGGCCAATGCTGCTTCAGCCCCATTTGAATTGAAGCCTTACGCTCCTTGGATCATGAAATTCATCAGATCAAGCTCTTCACTTCCATTCAAGGCTGACTTTCAGAATCACTTTGGTTTTGTGCCTCCTATCAAAGTCCTCAAGAGCTCATTTTCTTCAGTTAAGGGAAAAGGCAAAGCTGTCATTGATGAAGGTACTCGTCCATTGGATGGTCAGTTTCGCAAAGCTGCATCTTATTCCACCAATGATGACACTGCTACCCAAGATTCTGCTGCAAAAGCCTCAGCGCAAAATCCTCAAGATACTGCCCCTCATGTGATGACTGATCGAGAGCTTCTTCTAAGTCTTCATCAGAAGATAGATCGCAATCACAAGTGGGTAAAGCGTCAGTTTGGTTCACTTCTTCGAGACATGACTGTCACGCACAACTCTGTGAGGAAGAACCACTATTATCTTCATGAACTCTTCGACCGCACATGGGCCATCCTGTCTCACCTCAAGACTTCTGAAGAACTCAAGGAGATGGAATTTCAGCAGGACTTTGATTGGTCCATCCCTCCAAGGAAGAAATGGAAGAAAGTTCAAGTTCCTCAGCTGGTTACAAGCTCATTTTCTTCATCATGCCAGGCGGATGAAGCTGAGGATATTGACGACACTGCTGCAGGCCCTACTCCACCAACCGACCTCGACAACGCTGGCGCTCCTCCACCACCTTAACGATGAAGTTCTTCAGGGGCGTTAGTCCTCAATTTCGTCCCTTTTGGTCACTTGATGACAAAGGGGGAGAAATTTGAGTTAGTCTTCAAGCGGGTCTATATATATGGGCTGTTTTTTTGTTTAAGTTACAACTCTCGCTCTTCTGAAGCTTCTGTTGGTTGAGTTGTAAACTTAAGTCCGATGGTGGTCTGACGTTTTTGAACTGCTTTCCGCATGCTATTTCCTCAAGTTATCTTAATGCACGCATGCTGAATTTCCTCAGACCCCATTTTCCATCATGCATTTCAATTTCCTCATGATATATATTAAATGCGTGTATGGATTACAAGATATAGGGGGAGGTCTCCATGATTTTAACCTGCCATGTGCATTTGCAGTCCAAAGCAAATTCCTCAAATATGCACATCTTCAGGGGGAGTTCTTCTATATCATGCAATCAAATTCCTCAAACTCAGTACTTACACTTCATATTATTATCCCCGTTGAAAACTTAACCTATTTGTCATCAATCACCAAAAAGGGGGAGATTGTAAGTGCATCTAGTGCCCCTTAGTGATTTTGGTGTATTGAAGACTTATAGGTTAAGAGAATAATGCGTTTGTAAGTGTACACAGGCTCTATAAGTCGCTGAGGAGTTTGATACATTCGGAGTTTTCGACCCCTAAAAATGTATGTCTTCAACTGTAGACTTTGGTGAAGACTTTGCTGAAGACTTTGGTATTCCCTGAAGACTTTGAAAAAGAAGAAGTTGGTGTGACCTTGAAGATATGAACGAGGACTATGAAGCGTGAAGACTTTTGTTTTCATAGTTTCATTTCCATTCTTTGAGTCATAGGAAACACCGTACTATTAAAGGGGGCCGAGGTAATACTAAGGAAAATTTCCAACTGATGCTCAACTCAAAAGCCTCAACCTATCCAATCCTTCGAGTGAAGCCTTTGGAAATCTCTTGCAGTTCAGTCAAGTTCTTCAGTGACAGAGACGATGATCTTCTGGTCTCTGAGGAAATTGGTCTGACTGAGGAGTTAGGATTTCGCCAGTGCGAATTGCCTACAAGTTAGGAATATGATAAGCCTGAGGACTTTCATAGTTCAAAATTCCGACCGTTGCTGTGCTAAGTGCCAGCTGTCCCCAATCATCCTATCCACATAACGGTCATATCATTGGGGGCATTTATGTCTTATCATGTCAGGTTGCACCCTGGCTATAAATAGCCACCCCCCACAACCACTAGTTGGTTGGCTGCTCCGAGAGAGAACTGACACTTGTCATTTGAGAGCATCCCATTCCTCGAGGACTTTGAGCGAAAATCATCAGTGAGGAAAAACCCCAAAACCAAACCACCAACCCAAAGTGATTGAGCATCATTGAAGAAATTGTTCCTGTGTGGAACCGACGCTTGTTACCTTTGAAGACTGTGTATCTTCCAGACGGTTAGGCGTCATGGTCTAGTGCATCCTGCAGTCAATTGGGGATCACGAAGTGACCTTGGTCTAGAGCATCCAGCAGTCAATTGTGGATCGCCGGGTGACCAGTTTGTGAGGGTTTTGGAAGTCTACCCTGAAGACTTACCACGAGTGTTGGGCGAGGTCTGTGTGACCTTAGCTCAAGGAGAATACGGTAAGGACTGTGTGTCCTGGGACTGTGTGTCCTCTGGTTTAAATACCAGGCCGCTCCAAACCAGACGTACGACTGTCACAGTAGTTGGAACTGGGTCATCAAACCATTGTCTTCATCGAGCTACCTGGTTCCATTTCCTCAACCCTATCATTTCCTCGTATACTTGTTGATGAAATTGATCGTTACTGTTTGAAGACTTTCTCAATTTCCTCACCTCAAATTCTTCAAGTTACCTTGTTCCTCACCTGCTTATCCTGTATCATGCTACCTGTAATCTGTGCATGCTTTATTTCATCATGATGACTATGCGATCGCTATGCTTCATATGCACTTGAGTACTTATTCCGCTGCTAGTTATTCATCACATTTCAAATTCCTCAAGTTGAAATTCCTCAGTGATGAATTTGTAAAAATCGCCTATTCACCCCCCCTCTAGTCGATATAACGCACTTTCAATTCATCAACGAGTTTCTGATGGGCATTCTTGGTTGTGGCACTAGCATTCTCAACAGGTTCCTCTCGAAGTGGATCCTCTAGAACATGTTCCTTTTTATCATGCTTGAGAACAATTCTCAAATTTCTATACTAGGTGGTAAAGTTTGTTCCATTCAGTTTATCCTTTTCCAGAATTGATTTCAATGCAAAGTTGGGTTGAGCAGGTGGTGCCATTGATCTACAACAGAAAATATGCAATCACTAAGCAATGTGTTTATGTAGAGTAATTCAAGCCTTAAACAGAACTACTCCCACTGAAGTTGGCATCCCTCCGCAAACTCTCAGTGATTCAGGACCCGTCTAGCGCGAGTGACTAGTGAGCTTTAGCATCACTGCTAGCCAACTTGCCTATTCGGTAAGCAACTCCTTGCTAATCGTATCTATATACGACTCCTGTCGGTCGGGTAGGTATCGTATACCCCGGTTCCCAACCTTCTTTGCCACAAGGCCCAAAACCGTTTTGATAGCCTTGTCAAGTTAACCTGATGCAGTGCATGTCCGTGTCCGACATGAACCCTCCAGTTCAAGGACACCTAGTGGCACCTCAATTTTATGAGCCCACCACTAGACGTACTTGACGTGTGAAGGTGCAACACACGGAATGCCAATGTGCTTGATATTAACGAGGGACCTTTCTACCATTTTAACACGCATCGAAACAAGAAGCAATATCAATCACATATAAACATAAATATGTGAAATAGTATGGCTCCTTCATGGACATCCTTCCAGGCTGGCTCCAACTCCGATGACCAAGGTGGAACTCCATCTTGTTCGTCACACCGGGACACCAAAGCCTCGAACTTGATCTCTGTTCTCCAACTACTACAACTAGTAATGAATTTATAGAGAATCACAAGTCGACACGCAGGTCGTTATACAATATAATGACAGCACTTTGGCTCCTGCCGGCTGACAATCATGACACGCATGTCATGTTAAATTACACACATGCATCACATACATATGAGCCGTACTATTCACATCAACCCTGCAAAACATAGTTATGCATAGAATCGCATTCTACCGGTTTGTGTATCGTGTACGAAATACAAGACTCTACGCACACGGCGGTCCCGATCGAATCATAGATTTGTCTTATGTTTTTGACAATCACATATCGAATCTGTATTCTACCAGGTTGTCTTATGTTTTCGGCAATCACAGATCGGATGTGTATTCCGATCACGCCAGATTTTCTAATTTGACCGATCTCATCGATCATCGCAAACCCGATTCGGATTTAAGTTTCACTGTTAACCCCGATGGCGGATACCGGCCGGTAGGGGTAGGTTGTGTCACGACCTCATCGATTCCGATGGACAGAAAATATAGCCTCAACGACCCCGATGTGCACTTGATCTCATCAATCGTGCACATGGCCAGTCTCATGAACGACGACAAATGTCATCCGCTGCCTCCACATATCAAATATGCATCCGATCTGAATCCAAATTCTATAGCAGAGGCTCGGATACCAGTGTTGGGTTCTACCATAGGTGCATCACATGCGAATTAAATTTTTCCTACGTGCAGAACATCCAAGAACATGCTACGGAGATGGATCATAGCTCGTTACCACTAGACGCGCAGTGCCCTGCAGCGGAAGTAGAGTTGGGCCAACGCGTTCGCGTGGTCCGTCTCCTCCTCATCCGATCTCCCTCGAACAGCCGATTCGATCTCCCTCGCGCAGCCGGTCGCCGGATCCCACGTACAGGTTCACCGGAGCGGCGCAAGTGCACCGCCTCTAACGATATCTGCGCGTGCAAGGGGAACACCGTGTGGTGGACTGCTAGGTCCGATCACACAGTCGGCGGCGGCAAGAGGAGGTGGCTAGCTGCAACACATGCAAAGCCCTAATGACGGTGCCGAAGCGATCAACCAGATGGGTATGCCACACCTCCACTATATATAGGCATCCGACACGGGCTCAACTCTTGGGCCTCGCACGGATCCTAGAGCCCATGTGTTCCTTCCCGTAAGCACGCGACCCCTTAGGTTCTCGTTCACTTGCTCGCGAGTCAGATCACATCTGACTCGACTAGTCTGCAGCGGCCTCTATCAAAGCATGCTGACTCCAAGTGTCCGATGAAGCTGGTTAGGCGAACCTGTACATCACACTTCTGTTCCCTTTGCCTCACGATATATGTTGTCGTGCTCAAGACGACATGGCCATCCTTGTTGCAGCACGACCTCTTTCTCATTCTGCTGAATCCGACCAACACTTCGGATTATCTCATAATCCTCATCGCATGGCCATGCTTATCTTGGTCAGATCACCCGAGGGGCCCAGAGTATATCTCTCCTCATCGGAGGGGCAAATCCCATCTTGCTCAACCATGTCTCGCAACATGGGTCCGGACAAGCCCGAAACCTACCTTTATAACTACCCAGTCACGGAGTAGCGTTTGGTCGGCCCAAAGCAAGTCTGTCACCATCCCGAGTACATGCGCCAGCTCAGGTCTTAGGACACAGAATGTATGTTGTACTAGAGACTCACAGATGACCTATCACTGCGTCTCATAGTTGGGTCTGTCCAACTCAGACCTTATCTCGACTCGGATCCGACTACGTCAAATCCGACCAGATCTTTCCGAGTCCATATTATCCGGCTAGCATCCAATGCTACATGGTCAGTGAGACCGGACCATCCACCGTGTCATATGCTACTCTAACTGGTTGTGCGTCCACACAGCCCTTTTGACTAGGGACCATTTAGGACATTCATCATGCGATGCATAGTCTCACAAACAAGCCACGTCCTTGTTAATACACATCATTGATAATGTCCAAGGACTATCTTTATTCATAAACACATAGGAAATATCATCATACATGATTGCCTCTAGGGCATATCTCCAACATTTTATGCTTCTCAGCGTCCCGAACCTGGGTAGAAACACCAGCGTACCATCGTCATGCTGCTCCATGGTCTCTGCTCTTTGTGCAACGTGACCTCCCCTGTCCAAACCACAAAGGGGCCTCTGGTCCCATAGGTGTTCGTGTGCATCCATGCCCCGACACCAAGGGATTCAAAAAGCATGGAATTTTGAATGGAGCTATAATGAGATATGGACACCTTACCAAGTCGAAGTACCTTACCCTTGGAGTTGTCTCCAAACGTCACGTACTTGCGTGGTACATCATTTGGTATAATCTCATGAAACATGTCCCTAACTCCGCTCATGTGATCGGTGCATCCACTATCGATAATCCACTCCTTTCCTCCGGACATGTCGTCTTTGAAGTTGGCCATGTGTAGGATCCAAAGTATGTCTAGAGGGGGGTAATTAGACTACTTGACCAATTAAAGTCTAGCCTTTTCCCAATTCTAGAGGTTGGCAAGTTTTAGCAATTCTATCAAGTCTAGCACACCCTACACATGCAAATCTAAGAGTATAGCAGCTGAAAGTAAAGACATGCAAGTGTAAGTAGAGTGTAGGGATAGGAAGATCAAACGCAATGGGGACTCGAAGATTTTTCCCGTGGTTCCGATAGGTGGTGCTATTGTACGTCCACGCTGACGGAGACTTCAACGCATGGAGGGTACTGGTTGTGCAAGTCCATGGAGGGCTCCACCCACGAAGGGTCCACGAAGTTGCAACCTCGTCTATTCCATCACGGCTTATGTCCATGAAGGACCAGGCTCACTCAAGGTAGATCTTCATGAAGTAGGCGATCTCCTTGCCCTTACAAACTTCTTGGTTCAACTCCACATGAATTGGAGGCTCCCAAGCGACACCTAACCAAACCAGAAGACACCACTCTCCAAAAGTTAATAGATGTGGTATGGATGATGAACTCCTTGCTCTTGTGCTTCAAAAGATAGTCTCTTCAACACTCAACCACTCTCTCACAAAATTGACTTGGTAGAAGAGATTGATTGGATGGAATGCAACTTCAGGTGGCTAGAAATCAAGATTCATATGGTTGTAGTGGAAGATCTTGATCTCAACACATGATTAGGTGGTTCTCTCTCAGAAAATGAATGGTGAAAGTGTTTGCTTGTTCAGAGTGCTCTCTCTACGAATGAGAGTGAGGTGGAGGGGTATATATAGCCATCTCCAAAAATCCAACTATTACAACATTATTGTCCAACTCGGGGGAACCAAAGTAAAAACTCGGTTACACCGACTAGAGCAAAAGGTTGCAACTTTCGGGTCCTCGGTGAGACCGATATACAGCTTCTCGGTGAGTCTGATTCGGTTGACCTGGGCAGTCCCTCACTTTGGTGAAACTGATTTGCAAAACTCGGAAATTCCAATTTTTAGAAAATAGATATCAGAAGGTTGTTCCATGCTTTTCGGTTGTACTGAACCAAAACTTGGTTACATCGAGTTGCTAGGGTCTGGCTCTAGAATCTGTCTAAGGAAAACTCGGTAGGGCCGATTGTGGAAAGTTGGTGGCACCAAATTTGTCTTTTAGGAATTTGACAGAATATATTGTGGGAGAATTCATGAGGGTTTTTGGTGGCTAATCTCTAAGCACTTGAGCAACCAGATCATCATAGATACCTCATCACCTTTTAATAGTATTGGCTTTCCTATGGACTCAAGTGTGATTTCTCACATGAATGCAAAATGTGGATTCTTGAGGCTTTTGCCAATTGATGTTCAAAGCATCTAGGGGAGCTCCTCACAATCCTAGCCAATCCATTCATCGAACTTTTCCTAGAATATACTTGATAAAATCATTAGTCCAATGAAATATATGTTGTTATTAATTACCAAAACCACCTAGGGAGAATATGTGCTTTCAATGTCCCCCTTTTTCGTAGAGTATGACAACATATAGATCAAAGCTTCGACATAAAATATAATTAATGTACAGCATCGTCGCTTTGAGAAGTATGAGGTAATCAAGAGCTCCCCCTAAATTTGTGCATTAGTTTAAATTTGCGTTTGATTGCATATGCACAATTGATTAAGATCATGGCTCAGTCTTCCATGTCACATACATCTTGGTGGTGCGCATAAATGATATGAATGGATTACAATGTACATAACACCTAACATGAGTGAATGATCATCATATAAATATCACAAAGATAAGAAATAGTAACATCAATCACAAAGCGTACCATCAAACACCACGAAGTTTAAGACGAACAAAAGATAGGCCAAAAGTTTTCAAAAACAAGGAGAAGCATCAAAAGCAACACCCTCTCTCTCTCTCTCTCTCGAAGCCCTATGATCTATACAATTTCTCCCCCTTTGGCACTGGAGGTGCTGAAGGAGGCACGATAGAAGTAGCAGCCGGTGCAGACACTGAGGGTCTCACATCCTGAGCAAGCCCACCAGCAGATCGAGCCTAAAACTGAGTCTAGACTGGCAGTGTGGGGCTCTCATTATCGTCATCTGAGATGGGCAAAGGGATTGCATCCACCTCTTACTTCAGTTGATTGAGCATGGTGGTCAGCTCAGTCACCTTGTTATCAAGGTCGTGGAACTTAGTCTCCACAATCCTCTCTAGACTCTTTTGGTTCTACAGCAGCTCGGTGATGTTCTTCTCCATTCCTTGAATGGTGCTAACTAGATAGGCCATCTGATCGCTCTTCATCTTTAGGACTGGAGCACTAGTGGCTCTTGCTGCCTCTACCTGGGCCTCTGCCTCAATATCTGCCTATGTTGTCGATGAAGTGGGATGAGATGGATCCATCACCACAACACTATCCTCAAATTCTGGCTGGAGGGGGAGGTGTGGTCGATCAAGTAGATATTGGCTCTTTCCAACTTTGGAGTTGATGAGCATCTGAATGTATGGAGCATATCCACAAGATCTCTTCTAGTCAGCAGCTATCCTCTTGATGGTCTCAATAATAAGATCCATCACTCTAATCCTGGTGTGGCTGTCCACATGATATAGCATATTGATGGAGTATCCACGGATCATCTTGTCATCTCCAGATTTGTGCATCAATGTGTGCCTCAATATGGTGTTGGGGGTAGTAAGTCCAGCTTGCAGAAAGTAGACTAATCCAAGCTTATGGGTGTTCAGGTATGCCTTTGGAATTGGATTTTACATGTTTGCCATGGAGTTGTGATTCATCTTGGCTTTAGAGTACACATCCAGATCACCTTCTTGCACCTTTGGGGCTCCTAAGATGGTAGCCCACTCATCAACAGTTTACTAACTGTAGGGCTCCACACCATCCTTCCATCTGGATAGAAATGTGCAGTGGAATAGAATTGTGTGATCATCTCATCATTCCAGGCAGTCATTTCTCTACCAACAAACTCATGAATGTCAATCATCTTGAAGTTCTCATAGAAATGAGGTAAGTAGTCTTCATTTCAGTTGATAAACTTCCAATCAACAAATCTCATATCACTAACAGGAGGGTTCTTTTCAAGCAGAACCGTCTCATAGAAGTCCTGCTACTCATTGGTGTGAAAACGAGCATCAATAGTAGTCCTTCTCCTTACAAAATATGGATCATTGGCTCTCCACTTCTTGATACCTTGATTGTTCCTTTTCTTCATGTTCTCTGCAATGGGATGGTCATCATTGTGATTAGGCAGGTGAGGTCTAAGCTTCCTCAAAATAGAAACATCTTCTTCTTCTTCCTCTACTGCATCTCTGGACCTAGAACCCTTGTTCTTGTCCGCACCAGGAATGTCTCTTGTGGTCCTCTTGGGTTTGGAGGTAGCTAGCTTGGCCTTGTCAGCTGAGAGTTTAGCCTTAGGAGCAGGCTTAGGCATAGCATCTGCCATCAGCTTCCTCTGCTTGGAAGGAGGAGGGTTAGCAACTAGGACCTCCTCTTCATCTTCATCATTCTCTCCAGGGCCTTCATACATGGAGGTTGGCCTCCCAACCACATGGATTGTTATCTTTCTTATATTCTTCTTTCCTGGCTTCTTAGCCATTGAATTTGATTGCTTGGAAGTATTTGGGGACTCAAGAGTAAGTTTCATTCCACCCTTGGCAGACTCAGGAGCCTTCCTGGCTTCAGTGCTTGCATACTCCTTCCTGACAGGTTTCCTCTTTGACGTAGCATCATCTGGAATGAAGTCATTATCCTCCTCATCTGAATTTCCCTTCTTCCTAGCCCTGATGGCTGCCTTGGGCAAGCAATGAGAACTTGGAGTTCCATGGTCTGAAAAACTTGCCTTAGGACTAGTGCCTGCATCAAGATTAACACTTTGCTCTCTGAGGTCATTCTGGCTGTCATCTGATCATGACATGACTGATCACTGACCCTTTGAATTAGATATAGAGGAGCAGAATGGATGAGCATCACAAAATTCAGAAGTTTTGCAATTTGAACTCAAAAAGTTAGTATTAGGTTTTCACTCTATGAAGTTTCGGTTCCACATAGTTTAAAATTTCAGAGCTTCCGAGGCAACAAACCACGTTAATAGAAACTTGGTCAGATAGTTCGGTTTCACCGACATGTGACTCGGTCTCACCGAAGTTGTGCTCAGAAACCCTAAAAACTCCATTTCGGTGACACCGATAGGAACTTTCGGTTTCACCGAGAAGTCCTTTGTGCCGTGGGTGAACCCACATCAGGGACGCCGATATGTTTCGACTCGGTGACTCCGAGTGGAGGAAACCTAACCCTAAATTTTCTCGTTCGACCTATTTCTAAGGGATTTTCAATTGGATAGAAGCATTGCAAATCGTGGCAAGAAATGGAAAATAGCCTAATGCGCATGAATCAGACTGGAGCGCAAAAGGGATCGAGGATTATCCTAACTTGGTTTATCCTCTCTACGGCGGCAACGGTGGGGTCAGTTCCGTTGACGACGACGGATTCCAGCGGCGAGGGCGCATGGGAAACAATGCAGACCGTCCGAAGACGTAGGCGGCGGCAGCAGTGGGGTGTGGGGGTTCTTCATTTGAAGTAATTTTCAAAGTACGGACCCGCGGACATATATATATATACCCACCTGCTGGCAGTGACACCGAGCCTGAAATATCGGTTCCACCGAGATGTGTAACTGCCTGTTGATAGAATAACTTGGTGACGTCGAGATTTTTAGACCGATAGTACCGAGGTAGAAAACTAGATCAACCCTAGTGCTTCGGTGGAACTGAGTTTGGAGAATTGGTCACACCAAAAACACACTTGGGAGGTTCTGCAAGTCAGCCCTTGTCGAATCGGTGACTCTAAGTGCTCCTCACCCGGAGGGTCCGAAAAGTTCTTGCTCAAATTTTGTGATGAAGCATGAATAGAATTTGAGACGAGAAAGCATAGATAGCTAGAGGGGTACTTAGGCATTCTTGTACATCCAATTGGCCAGAAAAATACTGGCGAAATGGAACAATAATTGGATGTCCTTGAATGGTGAAAAATATGCATACATATATGCTCACACAATAAGATGTCAAATAAAATATGTCAAACATGCATAACCACTCTAGTAACTACCAAGCAATTTGGCGATGACAGAGTCATCCATATATGAGTATATTGACTTAGGAGCCAAGAAAGAATACTTGATCACAGGTCATACTCATCGTTTAAGCACAAGTGGGGTTGCCACTTTTACATAAAGCTTTTTAATGTGTTCATATCTTGTGATATGCTTTGACTCAAGTGTTAGTGTAAAGCTCCCCCTTTATGTGACATCCCCCTAAGATGGATAAACTAACCTTGGGTTTTGTCGTTGAAGACTTCATGGAGGTGAAGTAGTAGTGGATGCTCATTGTTGAGGAAGATCATCTTGAGTTGGGAGCTATCCTTGTTGTTTCTTACTCTTCTAACCTACATGGGTTAGTCCCACACAAGGAACAAATACAATGATATCTATGGACATGGAATGCAGCACATGTGCGGTGATGTCCATTGGTACATTAATTACCTTGTCCCTTGCTTGCCAACGAGGGAATTTGTGACTCCTTGAACTACTGCATAAGGTTGGAGTTGATTGCATTAGTTCTTCCCAAAAATGAGTGTGAGTGAATTTTGTTGGCGGAGTCACCCCTCAAGAACTTCTCTAGTTCTTCTTCTTGGGGACCCACATCAACTTGATGGGAATCTTTGGAGTTGAAGTAACACTTGATGAAGTAGAGCTTGTAGTAGCTTTGGGAACCCACTTGACCATGGCTTGTGATTCCTCTTCAAATTAGTCAATCTCCTCTTGAAGCCCGTCTTTGCCCTTGAGCTTGTGGTCTTGCGGTGGAAGATCATCTTGAGCTTTTGTTCCCTTCGAGAGACTAGGATCATACTTATCCTTTTGGGGAACAACCTTCGTCTTGGGTTATTGATCTTCTTCCCATTCAATTCCATTGGTATTGAACTTTCATTCAAAACCAATACCTTGGTTCTTCCGGTGCCATCCTTGCTTGCGCACAATCTCATCAAATTGCTTACTTTTGGCAAGACTCTTGTAGACACCTTTTTCTATAATTCCTTTCAATAAATATTTTTCTTGCTCAAGTGTAACTTGGCTAGAGAATCATTAGTGGAACCAATAGAACTACTAGAAGCAACATCATTTGTTTTAGCATTTTTATTGTTGCTACTAGATGAAAAACATTTCTTACCTTTGTTACTAGTTTTCTTAGATTTAACTGGTGGCACAAATGTAGACAAGAGTAGTCGTTTGGCAAGATAAGAAGAACTCTTCTTTCGAAGATCGTTATTGATAGCTTTAAGAAACTCATGCTCTTGCTCTAAATTTAGCTTTTCGAAGCGTAGATTCTCATGAGTTCTTAAAAGCTCTCTATGATCTTCTTGAGTAGATTCATGAGCTAACTTAAGAGTGTTTAGTTCTTTAGTTAGACGCTCAATCTCCTTATTATTATCATCACATGATTTATCTTGACTAGCATGATTATTATCAAGTTCATTTTGACTAACATCACTAGTTTTATCAAAGAGCATGTCATAATGTCCTAGTAAGTCATCCTGATCACTATTAAATTCAATGTATTCGGGGTGTGATACCTTGGGGCCTTTAGCCATGAAGCAACTTCCAATCCCTTCAATTGGTGAATCAACTGGATCATAGGAGTTGGAGGAAACAAGTGCTAGTCTGGCAACACCTTCATCTTGACTATAGTAGGAGTTGGAGCGATAGCTTCTCTCGGATTGGTTGTCGGATTCGGAGCCGGATACCCATGAACCAACACGAGCTTGATGTCTTCTTCTTGAGTGGCTCTTGGTGTACTTGTCCTTCTTCTCTGAGTCCTTGCTTCTCCAGGAGGGTCTTCCTTCATTGCGATCTTCTCTACTCATTCTCTCTCTTTGAGGTAACTCATCTCTTGAGATTCTTCTTCTAGGTGAATCTTCTTTTCTCTTGGAGGGGGCCAAGAACTCATTGGAAAAGTGTCTGGGTCTTCCACAATTGTAACAATTTCGGTCATGACTACATGAACGCTTCTCTTCATATCTTGTGTTGGAGCTTCTCTCTTTGCCTCTATTATTGTAGAACTTTTTGAATTTCTTGACCATGAGGCTTATCTCTTCATTGGTAATAAGGTTGTCACTTGAGGTACCGGGATTGTCACTTGAGGCTTTGTATGCACCGCTTGACTTGTTGTGAAGCTCTTCTTTGTCTTTGAGTTACATTTCATGAGCAACAATCCTTCCAATGACTTCCGTAGGCTTGAGATCTTTGTAGTTTGGCATCATTTGGATCAATGTGCACATGGTGTCATACTTTCCATCCAAGGCTCTAAGGATCTTCTTGATGATGAATTTGTCGGTCATCTCTTTACTTCCTAAGCCGACAATCTCATTTGTGATGAGAGCAAGCCTAGAGTACATTTCTGTGACTCCTTCACCATCCTTCATCTTGAACTTGTGAAGTTGACTTTGTAGCACAACCAACTTAGATTCCCTGACCGATTCGGTTCCTTCATGCATATCAACCAAAGTATCCCAAATTTCCTTTGCATTCTCAAGACGGCTTATCTTGTTGAACTCTTTGGGGCATAGGCAAGTGAATAGAATGTCACATGCTTGAGCATTGTATTGCAACATATTCAATTCTTCTGCGGTCGCTTCACGAAGCAGTTCCTTTCCATCAGCAAAGAATTCACCTTGCAATCCAACACGAACAGCAACCCAAATGACAGGGTTATGACCTAGAATATGCATTTTCATTTTATGCATCCAACTAGCAAAGTTTGTACCATCAAAATATGGACCTCTACGGTGGTAATTTCCCTCACAGAAGCCATACTCTCATAGGTTGTGAAACCAATGCAATGGAGACCAAAGCTCTAATACAACTTGTAGGATCCAAAGTATGTCTTGAGGAGGGGGGGGGGTGATTAGACTACTTGACCAATTAAAAATCTAGCCTTTTCCAAATTTTAAAGGTTGGCAAGTTTTAGCAATTCTACAAAGTATATCACATCGCACACATGCAAATCTAAGAGTATAGAAGCGGAAAGTAAAGACATGCAAGTGTAAGTAGAGGGAAGGGCTAAGAAGATCAAACGCAATGGGGACTCGAAGATTTTTCCCGTGGTTCCGATAGGTGGTGCTGTCATACGTCCACACTGATGGAGACTTCAACCCACGGAGGGTAGCGGTTGCGCGAGTCCATGGAGGGCTCCACCCACGAAGGGTCCACGAGGTATCAACCTCATCTATTCCATGACGGCTTACGTCCACGAAGGACTATCCTCACTCGGGGTAGATCTTCACGAAGTAAGCAATATCCTTGCCCTTACCAACATCTTGGTTCAACTCCACATGAATTGGAGGCTCCCAAGTGACTCCCAACCAATCTAGGAGACACCACTCTCCAAAAGGTAGTAGATGTTGTATGGATGATGGACTCCTTGATCTTGTGCTTCAAAAGATAGTCTCCTCAACACTCAATCACTCTCTCACAGATTTGTCTTGGTAGAAGAGATTGATTGGATGGAAAGCAACTTGGGGAGGCTAGAAATCAAGATTCATATGGTTGGAGAGGAAGATCTTGATCTCAACACATGAGTAGGTGGTTCTCTCTCAGAAAATGAATGGGGAACGTGTTGGCTTGTTCTGAGTGCTATCTCTACGAATGAGAGGGAGGTGGAGGGGTATATATAGCCATCTCCAAAAATCGAACCGTTACAACATTATTGCCTAACTCGGTGGAACCGAAGTAAAAACTCGGTTACACCGACTAGTGCAAAAGGTTGCAACTTTCGGGTTCTCGGTGACACCGATATAGAGCTTCTCAGTGAGTCCGATTCAGTTGACCTGGGAAGTTCCTCACTTTGATGACTGATTTGCAAAAGTTAGAAATTTTGTTTTTAGCAAATAGATACCAGAAGGTTGGCCCATGCTTTTCGCTTGTACCGAACCAAAACTTGGTTACACTGAGTTGCTAGGGTTTGGCTCTGGAATTTTTCTAAGGAAAATTTAGTAGGGCTGATTGTGGAGAGTTGGTGGCACAAAATTTGTCTTTTAGGAATTTGAAAGAATATATTATGGGAGAATTCATGAGGGTTTTTGGTGGCTAATCTCTAAGCACTTGAGCAACTAGATCATCATAAATAGCTCATCCCCTTCTAATAGTATTGGCTTTCCTATGGACTCAAGTGTGATTTCTCACATAAATGCAAAATATAGAGTTTTGAAGCTTTTGCCAATTGATGTTCCAAGCATCTAGGGGATCTCCTCACAATCCTAGCCAATCCATTCATTGAACTTTTCCTGAAATATACTTGATAAAATCATTAGTCTAATGAAATGTATGTTGTTATTAATTACGAAAACCAGCTAGGGAGCATATGTGCTTTCACCATGAGACTAAGATTCCTCATAGTCTTCTCAAATTTGATGTCGAACTCCTCATCTTCATCATAGTAGGCATGTTCCACATTGTCATCATCAAATAGGACATCTTCGTCACAAAGATCAAATGAGTTGTTGGATTTGTGATCATGAAAATGTTAAATATTATGAATGTGAATGGCTTTTAAAATGATATTATTGATAGTCCTAACATCTCCTTTAGCACGCATAAGATCACGGAGCTCAAATAGTCATTCTTCAAACTTGGCATCACTAGGCTTCATTTTGTGGAATGCAATAGTTTTATGGAGAATAACATCAAGATTCTTTGAAGAAAAGTTTTGATATCTCCTTTCCAAATGTTTCCACAAAATGTAAGCACGCACAAAGTTTTGCATGGAATTAAGCACAATTCTAGGAAATCCTCTAATGAAGACATTGATAGTCCTAATATTATGAAGCATGCCAATTTCTTCCTTGGGAGTTGGGTGTAAGGGATCAATAGGAGGCACATAGAGGCTATGAACATACTTGCTCAAGTTAAATTAATCATATATATCAAGCATTTCATCTCTCCAATAACTATAGCACTCCCCATTGAGAATAGACACTCTACATCTAACACTCCCAAAAGTAGGCATATCCATGTTCCTCCAATGGTGATAAAACCAAAGCAATGGAGACCATGGCTCCAATACCAGTTGTGGGATCGATAAGTGGCGTCTAGAGGGAGGGTGAATAGACACTTAACAAGTCAAATGTGCAGTTTTTAGTTTGCTTGAATTTTAGGCAGATTTTAGCACAAGTTAAGGCACATCTAAAACTTCCTACACATGCATATCTAGAGATTGAGAAGCGAAAAGTAAATATCATGCAAGTGAAAGAAAGTAAAGGATGGTAGAGTTGGAAGATCAAACACAAATAAGACAAAGTGGTTTTTGGTGTGGTTCTGATAGGTGGTGCTATTGTACGTCCATGTTCATGGAGACTTCAACCCACGGAGGCTAACGACTGTGAGATTCGATGAGGGGCTCCACCAACGAAGGGTCCACGAAGAAGCAACCTTATCTATTCCACCATGTCTTACGTACACGAAGGACTAGCCTCACTTGTGGTAGATCTTCACGAAGTAGGTGATCTCCTTGCCCTTACAAACTTCTTAGTTCAGCTCCACACAATTTGGAGGCTCCCAAGCAACACCTACCAATCTAGGAGACACCATTCTCCAAGAAATAATAGATGTTGTGTTGATGATGAACTCCTTGCTCTTATGCTTCAAAAGATAGCCTCCTCAACACTCAATCTCTCTCTCACAAAAAATTGCTGTGTAGAAGAGGATGATGGGTGGAAAGCACCTTGGGGAGGCGGGAAATCAAGGATCTATTGGTTAGAGTGGAATCCCTTGATCTCAACACATGAGTAGGTGGTTCTCTCTCAGAAAAATGGATGGTGGAAGTGTAGTTTCATTCTGATGGCTCTCTTAGAGAGTAAGTGGTGGTGGAGAGGTATATATAGCCTTCACCAAAAATCCAATCGTTACAACATTATTGCCCAACTTGGTGACACCGAAGATAAATATCGGTGGTACCAACTAGTGCAAAATGTTCCAAATTTTGGCTTTTTGGTGAGACCGAAAGAAACAACTCAATGAGACTGATTTGCATGACCTAAGTAGGTCCAACACTGGTTCCGATCAGTTCATCTCGGAGATTCCGAAATGAAATAACCTGACCACAAAAAGTTGGTCACTGCATTTCTGTTGCTCTGAATGCCATCTCAGTTGCACCGAGATGTTAGGGTTTGTCTTAGGGTTCTGTCTAGGTTTAACTCGGTGGCACCGAAATGGAGAAAGCGGTGGGACCGAATTGGCATTTAGGGTTGTGGACATAAGTGATATGAGGAAGTGTTTGAGACTGTTGGGTGGAAAATTTTTAAGAACTTGAGCAACCCAATCATCATCAGTACCTCATCCCCTCTTAATAGTATTGGCTTTCCTATGGACTGAATGTGATCAAATCACTTAGAGAAAAATGTAGAGTTCTGAAGCTTTTCCCAATGTGTTTCCTTTGCATCATAGGGGTTCCTCATCATATATCCTATCCATTCCAATCCTTTGAACATTTCCTGAAATATTCTTGGTAGAACTATTAGTCCAAAGAAAACGTATGTTGTCATTAATCATCAACACCACCAAGGGAGCAGTTGTGCTTTCACTACTTGATACATCTCCGACGTATCTATAATTTTTGATTGTTTCATGCTATTATATTATCAATATTGAATACTTTATATGCAATTCTATGCTATTTTATATCATTTTTGGGACTAATCTATTAACTTAGTGTCGGGTGCCAGTTTCTGTTTTTTGCCTGTTTTTGGAGTTTTCAAAAAATCAATACCAAACAAAGTCTAAATTGGATAAAAATTTACGGGAGTCATTTTTGGACCAAAAGAGACCTAGGAAGCTTCGGGAGGAGGCCTGAAGACCCACGAGCCACCAGGGCGTGCTCTAGGGGGTAGGACGCGCCCCTAGCTCGTGGTCCCCCCCCCGTGGCACTTCCTGACCTAATTCCACTTCTATATATTTCCATATACCCCCGAAAACATCAGAGAGCCATCCAAACAATTTTTGCGCCACCGCAAGTCTGTGTTCTTCCGCGATCCCATCTGGAGGCCTTTTCTGGTACTCTACCGGAGGGGGAATCCATCATGGAAGCCGTCTACATCAACCTTGCTGCCTCCATGATGATGTGTGAGTAGTTCACCATAGACCTACGGGTCCATATCTAGTATCTAGATGGATTCTTCTCTCTCTTTGATCTACAATACAAAGTTCCTCGCGATTCTCGCGATGATCTATCCGATGTAATCTTCTTTTGCGGTGTGTTTGTTGGGATCCGATGAATTGTGAGTTTATGATCAGACTATTCATGAAAAGTAATTGAGTCTTATCTGAATTCTATTATGCATGATTGTTATAGCTTTGCAAGTCTCTCCGATCTATCGGTTTGGTGTGGCTAACTAGATTGATTTATCTTCAACGGGAGGAGTGCATTGTAGTGGGTTCAATCTTACAGTGCTCTATATCGCAATGACAGAATGGGATAAGATACGTATTATATTGTAGCTACTAAGTGTAAAATGATGGGGTTTGAACATATTGCTTGTACTTACTTTGTCTACATCATGTCATCTTGCTTAAAGCATTAGTCTGTTTGTCATGAAATTAATATCATAGATGCATGTTGGATAGCGATCGATTGGTGGAGTAATAGTAGTAGATGCAGAATCGTTTCGGTCTACTTGTCACGTACGTGATGCCTATATACATGATCATTGCCATGAATACATAATCATAACTATGCGCTTTTCTATCAATTGTCCAACAGTAATTTGTCTACCCACCGTATGCTTTGCGTTCAAGAGAGAAGCCTCTAGGGAACACTATGGCCCCAGGGTCTACTTAAGCATATTTACTAAAAACCTAAAAATACCTTGCTGCAATTTATTTACTTTCTTTTTATTTTAACACTATCAGAAGTAATCCTTGCAAGTAACGAGTTCAAGGGGATTGGCAACCCTCTTGCCCGCGTTGGGTGCAAGTGTTTGGTTTTGTGTGTGCGGGAGTTGTTGACGTTAAGTTTTTTTGATTCTCCTACTGGTTCGATAACCTTGGTTCTCACTGAGGGAAATACTTATCGCTACTATATTGCTCCAACCTTCATCTTTGGGAAAAAACCCAATGCAGCTCAGAAGTAGCAGAAAGAATTTCTAGCGCCGTTACCGGGGAGACATCACCAACTTCACACGAGGTCCCTTCAACAAACTATCAATCACTTGTTCTACTTTGTTCTTGTCTTTTTATTTATCTTTATATTTGCTTTTACAAAAAAATAATAAAAAATAGAACAATATTTTTATTTGCTTGTTTGCTTACTTTGCTAGTTTACGTGTTTGCTTGTTAGTTTGCCTCCTTTGTCACTATGTCTTATGATAGATTCTATGATACTACTTATTACAAACGGTTAGGTGAAATAGAAATCTCTATGAAAATTTTCATGATTACACAACATGAACATAATAAATTCTTTGCCGAAGAAATTAAGGAACATTCCACTCTTCTTGATGCTATTAGTAAACAACTTGATGAAATCAATCATGAAGTAGCCAAACTCCAATCCCAACTTGCTCGGACTGAAAATTTGCTAGGGAAGATTTCTGATAAGCAAACCACGTTAGTAAATAAAATGGCTGCTAAACCAGAATCACATCCTCTTGATAGTAGTGATGAAGATATTAAAATGATTGGTGCTTCGCCTATTGAATCTTTGTTTCGTAATATAAAACTTGATGAAAAAGTGACTAGAGATGAGTGAACTTTAGTTAGAAGGCGTCCCAATTGTTCGGAGGGTGATGATCTTAATGAAAAAAATGAAAAAAATGGGATTTGAGAGGTCAAAACTTTACATAGTGATGTGCTCACTACTTTGGATTACAAGGACTTTAATTATGAAAGTTGTTCTTTGGTTGAATGCATTTCCTTGTTGCAATCCATGATAAGTTCACCTAATGCTTACAAACAAAATAAGGCCTTGACTAAACATATTGTGGAAGCTATGATAAAAGCTCATGAAGAAAAGCTTGAACTAGAAGTTTCAATACCTAGAAAATTGCATAATGAATGAGAACCTACTACTAAAATAAAGCTTAAAGATTAAGAATGCAATGCTTTGTGTCACCATGGTGCTAGTGTTTCTACTATACCGAAATCTTTATGTGAACTACTAGGTCTCACCGATATAAATGAATGTTCCCTCAGCTTGCATTCACCGGATTCTACTATTAAGAAATCATTGGGTAGAATAAATGATGCACCCATACTTGCCAAGAGAAATTACGTGCCCATCGATTTCATTGTGCTTGATATTGAATGCAATCCGTCTTGTCCTATTATACTTGGTAGGCCTTTCCTACGAACTATATGTGCTATTATTGAACATGAAAGGAGGTAATATAAGATTCCAATTCCCGTTAAAGAAAGGGATGTAACACTTCTCTAGAAAAAGTATTAAACCACCTTATGAATCTATTATGATGGGCCACCTATGGAATTAACTTCAAGGACGGCAATACTTGAAATAGTGCATTTTGCCTAGCTAGGGGCATAAAACAGTATCGCTTTTTGGGAGGAACACAATACTTATCTTTAAATTTTCCTTGTACTTTCTGTTATTTTGAGTTCAGATAATTGTTTCTACTGTAATGGTTGTGTTTTTGTGTTTAAATTAGTGTTTGTGCCAATTAAAGCCTTTGGGATGATTTGGAAGATAGTAGAATCGTGGCTGTGCAGAAATAGAAACTTTTACGCCCAGTGCAGAATTGCTCTGATTTTACTCGAGCACATTTTTGATCTGAATTTTTTACATAGTATTTATATACAAATTTACCAGGTTTTTTATTTTTTCAGAATTTTTGGATTTACAGAAGTATGGATTTAGTACAGATCACTACAGGTTGTTCTATTTTAGACAGATTTTGCTTTTTGCTTGCATAGTTTGCTTGTTTTGATGATGCTATGGATTGTATTGGGGGGGGTATAAGCCATGGAGAAGTATGAATAAATTACCTATTATGCAATAATAAAATATGAATAAATTTATAACAGTACCTAACGTATTTCATATGTCTATTATACTAATGTATCTCATGAGGTTTTGTTGAGTTTTGTGTGCTGAAGTTTTCAAGTTTTGGGTGAGACAACGATGGATGAAGGAATAAGGAGCGGAAAGACCCTAAGCTTGGGGATTCCCAAGGCACCCCAAGTTAATATTCAAGGAAGACCCAAGCATCTAATCTTGCGGATGCCCAGGAAGGCATCCTCTCTTTCGTCTCCAATCTATCGGTATGTCACTTGGAGATATATTTTTATTCATCAGATGATATGAGTTTTGATTGGAGTGTCATGTATTATAGTTTATTTTGTTTTTAGTTTGCCACAATCATAATTTACTGGAAACATTTTTCGAGAGACACACACTTTCATCATAATTTGTTTGAATACTCTATGTGCTTCACTTATGTCTTTTGAGCTAGGTAGTTGCTCAAGTGCTTCACTTATATCTTGTTAGAGCACGTCGACGGTCGTATTTTATAGAAGTAGTTTAACTCTCATGCTTCACTTAAATATTTTGAGAGTACAAGGCACTAGGAATGGTAATTTGCATGTGTTATAAGACTAGTCCAAAAGGGGGATATAATAAAAACTTTCATGTAGCTCACCAAAGATGAAACATGTGTTAATTATATTGATGTAGTAATATGAAATGATATATGTTCATGATCATTGGTTAGTAGGAATATCAGGATTAAAGTTTGTTATTTAATTCTCATACAAATATTGGTCATGGCATGGTGATGAGATGTGAGCATTTTTATGTCTGAAATGAAATCCTATCGTGTTATTCGAATCGGGGGCGCGCGATGGTTAACTCCTCCCAACCTCCTCCCTAGGGGCATGTGATAGTGCTTTGCTTAGAGAGAGCTAATAATGCTTCACAATAAGTATATGAGTTCTTTATGACTAATGTGTGTCCATGGATATACGCACTCTCACCTTTCCATATTTTGCTTGCCTCCTTGGTACTTTGCATTGCCCTTTATCACCTCGAGAGTTGTTACAAACTTCGCCAGTGCATCCAAATCCCGTGATATGATTCACTATATCGTACGTAATGCACCTTATATCTTACTCAAAACAGCCACCATACCTATCTATGATGGCATTTCCATAGCCATTCCGAGATATATTGGCATGCAACTTCCACCGTTCCATCACACGACACGTGTGTTCATTATCATATTGATTTGCATGATCATATAGAGCAGACATAGTATTTGTGGCAAAGCCACCGTTCATCATTGATTACATGTTATGCAAGATCATTGCACGTCCTGGTAAACCGCCAGAGGCATTCATATAGAGTCATATTATTCTTCACGAGTTGTAATTTCCATTTATAGGTAAATAAAAGTGTGATGATCATCATTATTAGAGCCTTGTGCCGGTGAGGAAAGGATAATGGAGACTATGATTCTCCCACAAGAAGGGATGAGATTCCAGACGAAAAATAAAAAAATGGGGAAGGCCAAATGAGCCCACCACAAAAAAGGAGAAAAAAAAGCAAAAAAAAAATGAAATGAGAGAAAAGAGAGAAGGGACTTTATTACTATCGTTTGCCACACTTGTGCCTCAAAGTGGCACCATGTTCTTCATATAGAGACTCTCCAGTTTTTTCACCTTCATATACTAATGGGAATTTTTCATTATAGAATTTGGCTTGTGTATTCCGATGACGGGCTTCCCCAAATGCCTGAGGTCTTCATGAGCAAGCAAGTTGGATGCACACCCACTTAGTTTCATTTAATCTTTCATACACTTATAGCTCTAGTGCATCCGTTGCATGGCAATCCCTACTCCTCGCATCGATATCGATTGATGGGCATCTCCATAGCCGTTGATTTGCCTAATTGATGTGAGACTTTCCCACCTTTTGACTCCTTTGATATCTACCACCATATTCTATTCCACCTGTATGCTATATCCATGGCTCACACTCATGTATTGCATGAAGTTGAAAATGCTGAAGCGCGTTAGAAGTACGATCCAATTGCCTGGTTTGACACCGGCGTGTTCATGATTTGTACTTATGCAGAGAAGAAGGAGTCATGTCATTCTTAAGATGATAAAATGAGTAGGGGATAACATTCTTTAATGATCATATATTTTGAAACAGTAATTATTATGGTTCTTATGTTCATGGATATTATTATGTTAATGTCAATTGATTCATCGATTCGCAATACCTACACCTGAAAGAGATTACATGTTGGGTAGCCTGCCACATCAAAAATTCTGCTTTTATCATTTACCTACTCGAGGACGGGCAAGAATTAAGCTTTGGGATGCTGATACATCTCCAACGTATCTATAATTTTTGATTGTTTCATGCTATTATATTATCAATCTTGAATACTTTATGTGCAAATATATGCTATTTTATATCATTTTTTGGACTAACCTATTAACTCAGTGCCCACTGTCACTTTCTGTTTTTTGCCTGTTTTTAGAATTTTCAGAAAATCAATACCAAACGAAGTCCAAATTGGATAAAAATTTACATGAGTTATTTTTGGACCAAAAGAGACCTAGGAAGCTTCGGGAGGAGGCCAGAAGACCCACGAGGTGGCCACGAGCCACCAGGGTGTGCCCTGGGGGATATGGTGCGCCCCTGGATCGTGGGCCCCTCGTGGAACCTCCAGACTTAATTCCACCTATATACATTCCCAATTACCCAAAAACATCAGTGAGCCACCCGAAACAATTTTTCCGCTACCATAAGTCTCTGTTCTTCCGCGATCCCATATAGAAGCCTTTTCTGGTACTCTGCCAGAGGGGGAATCCATCAAGGAGGCCGTCTACACCTTGCTGCCTCCATGATGATGTGTGATTAGTTCACCATAGACCTACGGGTCCATAGCTAGTAGCTAGATGTCTTCTTCACTCTTTTTGATCTTTAATACAAAGTTCTTCGCGATTCTCATGGTGATCTATCCGATGTAATCTTCTTTTGCGGTGTGTTTGTTGGGATCCGATGAATTGTGCATTTATGATCAGATTATTCATGAAAAGTAATTGAGTCTTCTCTGAATTCTATTATGCATGATTGTTATAGCTTTGCAAGTTTCTCCGATCTATCGGTTTGGTTTGGCCAACTAGATTGATTCATCTTCAGCGGGAGGAGTGCATTGTGCTGGGTTCAATCTTGTGGTGCTCTATATCCCGGTGACAGAAGGGGACAAGACACGTATTGTATTGTATTGTATTGTATTGTATTGTATTGTATTGTATTGTATTGTATTGTATTGTATTGTATTGTATTGTATTGTATTGTATTGTATTGTATTGTATTGTATTGTATTGTATTGTATTGTATTGTTGCTACTAAGAGAAAAGATGGGGTTTGAACACATTGCTTGTACTTACTTTGTCTACACCATGTCATCTTGCTTAAAGCATTACTCTGTTTGTCATGAACTTAATACCATAGATGCATGCTGGATAGCGGTCGATTGGTGGAGTAATAGTAGTAGATGAGAAATCATTTTGGTCTACTTGTCACGGACATGATGCCTATAAACATGATCATTGCCATGAATACATAATCATAACTATGCGCTTTTCTATCAATTGCTCAACAGTAATTTGTCTACTCACCTTATGTTTTGCGTTCGAGAGAGAAGCCTCTAGTGAACACTATGGCCCCCCGTGTCTACTTAATCATATTTGCTAAAGACCTAAAAATACCTTGCTGCAATTTACTTACTTTCTTTTTATTTTACTTTTATATTTATCTATCTACCACTATCAGATGTAATCCTTGCAAGTAACGAGTTCAAGGGGCTTGAAAATCCTATTGCCCGCATTGGGTGCAAATGTTTGGTTTTGCCTGTGGAGGAATTGTTGATGTTAAGTTGTCGTGATTGTCCTACTGGTTCAATAACGTTGGTTCTTGTCGGAGTAAGGAAAACTAGGGTAGTGACAGCCTGGCACACCAGACTATATGAACGAATTAGAAGGCTTCTCATAAGACCGGAGGATGGGACAGGAGGACTTCCTAATAACCAACTCGTATTGTTCAGCCTCCTTAGGCCAAGTTGGAAGCTCTGGAGGGCGCGCTTTCCCTTCAGGGGTTCCATCCAGGAAGGCATCTGAGTGCCTCCGGGAAGAAGAGGTCCCCGTCGTGACCTGAGGGGTGAAGACCCTTGCTCCGCACATCTTATCATACCTTTTCCTTATGGTGGAAGCCATCGACTGTTGGTACGGCAAGATTCGCTTGTCGCTTACACCGCTACAGTCTCAGAGCGGCATGACAACCGGGAAGTATCTGGTGGGTATTCACCTGGCCCTGGAAGGACGACATCATCACTCCAGACGGCCATACCTCAATAGTACTGCCTGATCTTACTCATTGGGTATTCACCCAACCAATAGGAGCTTCCGACCAGCCCCCTGACTTCTCAGAGGGTCGATCTTTCACACAAGCAAGGGAGGCAAAAGTCGAATTCACCATTCTAACACACATTGTAGCTCTCTACTATTTCAATACAACAAAGGAGGAGTAGGGTATTACACCACAAAGGTGGACTGGACCTGGGTAGTTCTTCGTGTTTGTGGGGACCCTGACTCATAAGTCGAAGTCACCGAATGCACATGTACAATGATCCCAAGATCAATGCTCATTGAACATGCAGAATAGGATAATCAAGAGTCTTACATCCATTACATACCGTATTACACAAATATGACCATTATGGTCAAGTCTTGCATAGATAGGGCCGTGAAGGCCAATCATCAGATAAACACTCGCAATGGAAATATTCAACGATAGCATGGACCCTTGCCATCTGCCTTAACCCTACAGGCATTCTGACTGGAAAGCATCCTAATTCGCATGTTCGTCACCTGGGTACTCACCATCAAATTCCTGTTCTTCCATGCCTGGCCAATTAAATAACCAGGGACGAGTGAGTGAGTACTTTGAATGTACTCGCAAGCAACCCATGATTGAAAGCGGGATAACATGCAAGGTTTAACACTAAGTTGCTATTTTTGCGGAAAGCTAGTTTTGAGTGCACTGACATGTCCTACCATTTTAGAAACAATGCATCAACAGGTTGCAGATCTCCATATGAACAGGATCATATATCAATATAAACAGAGTATCTCAACTCTAGTTTCATCATCTTGACAGACCATCTATGATAGCTCAAGGTTTTCTTTCACAGATCCAAGTTTTGTAAAACATTGGAGGCAGTTTAAGCAGGACCACCCAACTGTCCTTGACCATGGACAAGGCTATTCGAATAGTTTGACACTCTGCAGAGGTTGCTGATACGTCTCTAACGTATCTATAATTTTTTATTGTTCCATGCTGATATATTATCATTCTAGGATACTTTTTGGGTCTATATTTACCAATTTATAATATTTTTGAGCACTAACCTATTGAACCAGTGCCCAGTGCCAGTTGCCATTTTCTGCATGTTTTTCACATCTCAGGTTTACAATACCAAACGAAGTCCAATTTCCGTGAAACTTTTGATGATTTTTTCTGGACCAAAAGAATACCTGGTAGATTTAGAAGAAGGCTGGGGGCCACACCAGGGCCCCACAAGCCAACAGGGAGCGCCCTGATGGCTTGTGCCCCCCCTGGCGGTTCTCCCAACCTCGTTCTCTGGACTATAATTTCTCATATATTTGGAAAACCCTGGAGGCAGTCCCGAAACCCTTTTTACGCCGCCGCAAGTCTCTATTCCATCGCGAGGCCATCTGGAGCAACGTTCCGACACCCTGTCGAAGGGGGGATCGATCACGGAGGGCCTCTTCATCAACCTTGCTGCCCTCATGATGATGTGTGAGTAGTTCACCACAGACCTACGGGTCCATAGCTAGTACCTAGATGGCAATCTCTCTATCTCTTGATCTTCAATACAATGATCATCGCATCTTCGCTTTGATCTATCCGATGTAATCCTATTGTGCGGTGTGTTTATTGGGATCTGATGAATTCTGGGTTTACGTTTAGATTATTAATGAAAAGTTTTGGGTCACCTCTGAATATTAAGATTCTTATTTGCAGGATCATTATAGCTTTGTAATTCTCTCCAATCTATCGATGTGCTTTGTCCAAGTAGATTGATCTATCTTCAGTGAGAGGGGTGCGTTGTGGTAGGTTCAATCTGACGGTCTCTATATCCCAGTGATAGAAAGGGAGAAGACACGTCTTTGTGTTGCTAGTACTAAGGATAACATGACGGGGTTTATTCATATTGCTTGAGTTTACTTTGTCTACATCATGTCATTGTTCTCCATGCATTACTCTGTTTTACTTAATACTCTAGATACATGCTGGATAGCGGTCGATGAGTGGAGTAATAGTAATAGGTGCAGGCTGGAGTCGGCCCATTTTTTATGGACGTGATGCCTATATACACATGATCATTGTCGTGAAAATTGCATAACTATCCACTTTTCTATCAATTGCCCAACAATCATTTGTTACCCACCGTATGTTGCCTACATGAGAGATGCCGCTAGGGAAAACTATAGACCCCTGGTCTATTCACTTATAAATTTACAAACGCTACTATTACCTTGCTACCCTTATTTACTTTTTATTTTATTTTGCAATTTTAAATTATCTACAATTATCTAGACATCTCATTTGCTTGCAAATAATGAGATCAAGGGGATTGACAACCCTCATCACCACGTTGGGTGCAAGTTGTTTGCTCTTTTGTGTGCACCCGCTGAAGATGGTTGAGGATTGATATTCCTATTGGTTCGATAAACCTTGGTTTTATAACTGAGGGAAATACTTACCCACTTTGTGCTGCAATGACCCATTCCTCTTCACGGAAAACCCAATGCAGATCACAAGTATCAGTTGCACACTTTACCCACAAGACCGGGGAACTTCCGTGTCTTCTACGACTCGTTGTACATTAAGTACCCGAGGTAAGCACCTGAACAATACCTTTCCCCAGACGCTACTAGCATCGAGCCCCCTCATTGGTACCCAGCCCTCGTGTCAAGACCTTGTATGAGAGGACAAATACATTCCTCCAGCGAGAGGATAAATACATTTTTGGTCAAGAACAACAACACAACGACACGAGGGGATGCCCGGTATATGTGAAAAGAACCATACTCGTCCATTCAGGAACGACCCCGTCTCGAGAGTGACCACGCCACTTCCGCCACTAGTAATGCAGACTCTTTGCCAATAACGAGCAAGGTACTCAAAAAAGCCCCTTTCCATTAGAGGGGTAGTGTGGTAGTACATGTATAGTTGGGACGATTAGCAGATCTTAAATCTAATCCGTTTACGCAAACACATATGCAACTTGCCTCGGTACACCACTTCTTTATCAAGTGGTTACCTGGCCCAACATCTCCCTCGGGTATTAGTGGCACCCGATGTGGTTTTCAAAAGTCTTTGTAAAACTCACTTTTGTTTCCATCTCGATGCATATCCCCATCCCACTTGCGTAGAAACTACTAAGCATCCTATCTACTTCCCACCCATATAACTCTCAATGGTAAATAGAGTCATGCATAATGCAAGTATCAACGAGAATTGCACCGGAGACCAACCTAGCAAGGTTGTCATCACATCATAATGCTTTTGATGCAACATGTAAAGTGGTATAATGACATGCATAAAAATGGTTTCATCCACATGGTCAAAGGGTTGCTTGCCTATCTCAGCAAAGTCTTTGATTCTTCTGGTCCTTCACCAAGCATTCCTTCTACTTCGTCAACTATCACTGAAAGAAATCAATAAGCAACACAACAGGGTAGGAAATAGAAGTGTTATAAAAATAGGAATTTCATTTTTGTAGGACACCTCTGGCTATATGAAAAATAACCAAAGTGGCTCCACTAGATTTTGAAGAACTACAGATCTCATTAGAAGGGCACCAGAAAGGGAACAGTGACTTGCAAGGAGTCCACATAATGCCTTTTTATTAAAATGAGTGAAGACACTTATTAACTCAGGCATGATTTTAGAAAGTGGGAGTTAGTTTCACTGGATTTGGACATCATATGATTACTCTAGGAATTACCCCCAAGTTGAATCATATGAAGAAATGAGCTATTTAATAGATCCAATAGAATACATTCCTAGGAAAAATGTTCACTATTTTTAGATGAATAGTGCATGATATACAGAGCACAAGGAAATTTTAATCAGCCCATTTGGATCTAAAATGAATGTTCTAGGGATTTTCAAAGTGGCCTTTAGAGGTTCAAATTTGAATTTAAATTTGAATAGTACAGAAAAGTGTGCCGAAAAAATATGGAAGTTGTGCCAAATAATAGGTGGGATTTTTAGAAGATTATAAGAAGTGGAATCCTTCCATTTGGTCAAGTGTTTATTTAGATATATATTTAGAAGTTTCTAGAAAAAGAAAAGGAGAAAATAACACTGTTCTTTTGGGCCAAAATGGGCTCAATTGAGCCAAATTAGAGTGAAATCAGCCCGTGCCACGCTGCCATGTCGAAGGCGTATTCGTGGAATACGCCTCCAATTACGCTGCGAAACGGTATGCGCGCGGTAGTCTATTTTTGAATCTGACGGGCGGGTCCCCCCGTTAGTGATACGTGGAGAGCAAAGAGGTTGGCAGGTGGATCTCGCGGTCTTCTTCTACCCCGCGACAGGAAGGAGGGGGGCCTCACTGAGAGCGATTCCGGCGATGGACCGATGCGGCGAGGGCACGGGCGTGGTTAGGGAGCTCGTGCGCTTCTAGGGGAGGTGGACTTCATCGCCGGCAATGACGGATTTGTCGATGGCGTCACACCCGTGCGATGGAGTCCTGGTCCGATCCTGAGCACGGGGGCTCCGGGGAGGGATTTGGTGGAGCCTGAGCACGATTTACGACGTGGGATGGCGAGTAGCAATGAGAGAGAGGCCGGGGTGGCTTAAATAGCCGAGGCCACGATGCACCGTGAGCGGAGCTCACGGGTGCCCGCGGGGATGGCCATGGTGGCCACGAAAGGGGGCTGGTAGCTTGTCACGATATATGTGGGAGTCGTCCACGGTGCGGGGAATGAGAGAAAGGAGGAGTGGGGCCGACAGGGCTTGTGCCTGTGGGCTGGCTCACTAGAGCTCCCAGGCGACCCAGTGCGCGTGCGAGGGATGGAAATAGGAGGAAGAGAGAGGAGGGTGGTGACCAGCCGGCGTGCTGCGGACGCCGAGGAGATACGACCGACGAGCGAGGGAAGCACGAGGCGGTTGGGGCATTGGGCGAAGAGCGGCTATAGTGCCCGGATGCACTATAGCACGCTCTAGAGCATGCATATGGCTAGCATGGCCCGCTCCCGCATGCTCTGGCATGTCTGCTAGTTCCTGGGGTGCATCCTGATGCTTAAGAGCTAATGAAGATTAGAAGTAAAAGAAGGGAGGGAGGAGATGTGCTGTCACAGTGAAAAAGAAAGAGAAAATGTGGGTTTTACCCCCCTCAATGATTGAGCTTTGGACATGAAAAGTATACTGGAGGTGGAGAGGCTTCTTGTGAAGCTGTGATAGAACTCTCATCTCAAGGAGAACACAACTTGCCCCTCAATCATTGAGCACCAATAATTGGCAGAAGGTGTTTGGTTAGGATTCTAGCTAGCTAAGATGCTCTTCTTGCTATGAAACTAAACAGGGGTGAATGGTAGTACTAAATGACCTTGCCCACAAGTTTTTAGCCCATTTGGACAAAGTGGCCAATGCAACTTTGGCAAACCCTAGAAATCAACAGAAATGGGTTTGGTTAGATCTAAATAATCTAAAATGTTCTCCTTGATGCAGCACTAGGTGTAGATCCATCATTAGGGGATTTGAACATGCCCACAAAATTTGAGCTCAATTGGTGACACTTGGCAACACAAAGTTGATAAAGTTAAATCTGGACAAAGAGGGTTTTGGGGCACTTTTGTGAACCAAAACTATTTGGATTGAAATAAAACTTGGCAAGATCATCAATTGAGGCATACGAGACATGCTGGAATTTTCCTAGGTTTATTTGACAATATTTCTTGGAGAAATAATTCAAATACTTGAAATATCCCGAAAGGGTTTTGGAGGGTTTTGTCCAATATTTTGAACATGCCCATGTGTTGAAACTCATATATATGGAAAATATATGTCCACCGAGTTTCCCTAAATTTTCTCAAATATTTATAAAACCTTAAAATAATTTTTCCCTATAAAAGTCAATTTCTGGCCTTAATAAAAAGCTTTAAATAAAATACAAAAATAACCTTTACAAATATTATTTTGTGGTTTTGGGAAATCTTATATAAAATAGGTTTCAAATATAATTTTTGAAAGAATTTAAATACCCGAAATTAAGGACTTGTAGTTCAAGTCTCAACTTAGAGGTTTTTGAATGCCTAAATTTGATAAATGCTTCTTGGCAAAAATAAACTTGTAGAAAAGTAGTTTTATGTCCTATACACATGGCATGATCATTGGGCAAGGATTTGGATCAAGGAGATGAGTTTTGAGAGTAGGAGAATTTTTATGAATTATAGCACGAACAAGCAAGCAAGCAAGTAGTAAACAAGTCAAGCATCCGAAGCACACAAAAAGTTTTTGTTGGTCCTTATTTTTAAGCTTTCTTAACATAGGGATGTGAAAGCAAACACAGGGTGTAATAGACCTACCTCCTTACAAGAATCTAGTCCTTGAGATTCCTAAGCTAGGCGCTAAAGAGATACGTAAATTTGAATCTGAGGTAGTCTTCATGCTCCCAGGTTGCTTCTGCTTCAGTATGGTTGCTCCATTGGACCTTGAAGTACTTGATGGTGCGGCTTCGAGTACAACGCTTGGCTCCATCTAAGGTGTGAGCGGGGCTCTCGCGATCAGTTAGGTACGACTAATAGGTTGATGGTGGGATGATCGATACCCTCATAGAGGTCAGGGTTGTTGGGAACTTTGGAGACACTCCCAGGGTTGTGACTGATAACCCACAAGTATAGGGGATCGTAAAAGTCTCCGAGGGAAGTATTTTACCCAAATTTGTTGATTCGACACAAGGGGAGACAAAGAATATTTATTGGTCTTGGCAGTTGAGTTGTCAATTCAAGCACACCTAGGTTATATCTTTGTAGCAAAAAAATTAGTAGCACATCAAAATAGTAGTAGTAATGGTAACGGTAACAACAACAGTTTATAGTGATTGTAACAATAGTAGCAGCAATAGTAACTTAAAAAGATTCAGTATGTGAAAAGTGTAGGCCATGGATCGGTGATGGATAATGATTTAGATGACATCAATCATGTAACAGTTACATACTAGAGCGACACAGAACTAGCTCCAATTCATCAATGTAATGTAGGCATGTATTCCGTATATAGTCATACATGTTTATAATAAGAACTTGCATGGCATCTTTTGTCCTACCCTCCCGTGGCATAGGGGTCCATAAGGAAATCTAACGGATATTGAGGCCTCATTTTAATAGAGAACCGGAACAAAGCATTAACACATGGTGAATACATGAACTCCTCAAACTACGACAATCACCGAAAAGAATCCCAATTATTTTCACCTTTGGGTATGCGGATCAGGACATGTAATAGGTGCATACAACTTGCAAGATAGGATCTAAAACACTCTCATATTCATGAAAACATAATAGGTTCAGATCTGAAATCATGGCACTCGGGCCCTAGTGACAAGAATTAAGCATAGCAAAGTCATAGCAACATCAATCTCAGAACATAGTGGATACTGGGGATCAAGCCCTATCAAAATAACTTGATAACATGATCAATCTCATCCAATCTCATCACCGTCCAGCAAGCCTACAAAGGAATTACTCACTCCCGGTGGTGAGCATTATGGTGGTGTTGATGAAGAAGGGTTGGTGATGACGATGGCGACGAATCCTTCTCTCCGGAGCCCCAAACGGACTCCAGATCAGCCCCCTCCCCCGAGGAAGAACACGAGGTGGCGGCGGCTTCGTCTGGTGAAACGTGATGAAAACTTTTCTCCTCTTTTTTTCTCCGGAAATAGAAATTTATAGGACTCGAATTAGGGTCGGAGGAGCCACGATGTGCCCCCAAGCCGTCAGGGCACGTCCAAGGGGTGGGCATGCCCTGTTGGCTCCGTCTGGTGGGTCTTTGCTCCATTATTTTTTTATATATTCTAGAAAAAATCCACAAAAAGTTTCATCCAATTCCGAGAACTTTCATTTCTGCACAAAGACAACATCAAGGGTAGTTGTGCTAAAAACAACGTCATTCCGGGTTAGTTTCATTCAAATCATGCAAATTAGAGTCCAAAACAAGAGCAAAAGTGCTTGGAAAAGTAGATACGTTTGAGATGTATCAACTCCCCCAAGCTTAACTCATTGCTTGTCCTCAAGCAATTTAGTTGATAAACTGAAAGTGATAGATAAAACTTTTACAAACTCTTCTGTTCTAGTTGCCATATATATGCTTAGTTAGTGTTCAGGTTTTCAGCATAAATCATAAATAACCACATCGACGATAACACTTAGCTATCATATTCACTCATGGCAATAACATAACCAACTATCGAGCAATAATAAAATATCTGACATGCTAACAATTTGTCAAAACAATGATGATATAAGATGATAATATGGTATCTCGCTAGCCCTTTCTGAGACCGCAAAACATAAATGCAGATCACCTCCGAGGTCCAAGCGGCGACTAAACATTGTAATTCAGGGTAGAAGAGATCCAGTCATGCTCACATCCAACATTAACTAGAGTCAATGTATAAGAAGGACAATAGTTCTCTCCGGTCTGGTGCTTTAGCAAGATGATGTTGACTCAAGAATAAAAGTAAAATAACATAGAAGTTAAGAAAAAGGACCTTCGCAGAGGGAAGCATTGATTTGCAGAGGTGCAAGAGCTCATGGTTTAAAACTGAGATGAAATTGTAATTTTGGGTGATGTGTTTTTTCTATCAACGTCACGACAGAGTTCTCAATATCTTCCATGCTAAACAAATTATTGGCGGTTTCCAAGTGAAATTGTAATGTTTACTCCCATCCACCATACATACACAAGCCATGGTTGACCGAATCCACGGGTGCCCTCCAACATATCAACTGTCCCATGAGTTGTATTTAATTTATTTTTGATTATGCAGGACTGGGCATCCTTTTTACAAGCCTCTCTCATGCAATGACAGGCGAATAAACGCCCATCTTGAGAATGATGAGCTTAGCATGGAAGATACTGACCGCCCGTCGCTGCATGAGCGGTACGAGCACCCAAAATGGACGTTTATTTGAATATTTAGAGGTGGCACATGCAAATTTACTTGGAACAGTAGGGTAATACTATATATAGCTAGATATGGTGGACTCATGTGGAACAACTTGGGTTTTATGAATTTTGGATGCACAAGCAGCATTCCCACTTAGTACAGGTGAAGGCTAGCAATAGATTAAGAAACGACCAGCTAGAGAGCGAAAACAGTCATAGTCATGCATTGCGAATACCTAACATTGAACATTAGCATGAGTAGGATATAAACACTTTGAACATAAATATCATGAAGGATACATTCGATTTGAATCAACTACATGTTTGCACATGTGCCAAGTCCAGCCGCTCGAATTACTCAGAGGAAGATACTATACTACCATACCACATCACAACAATTTTAATGCATGTTGACACATAGGATAAATCCTTATTCACTACTAGCTATTTAAGCATGTCATGAGCAATTATAATCTCTAATTGTCATCATAAACATGTTTACTCATAATATGCTGAATCAAGATCGAACGAGCTAAACATATTTACAGAAACGGAAAACAAGAAGAGTTCATACCAGTTTCCTTTACCATGACCACTTCATCAAATATCGCCATTATTGCCTTTCACTTGCACCACCAAACGATGTGATAATAATAACGGTACAAGTGTGCCATGGACTAAGCCGGAATCTGTGAAACCATTTATACAAAGGAGAAGACATGGTAATATTGGCTCTTCGTTAGATCAACATTAATGCATATGAGAGCCACTCAACATTTTCATCGTGGTCTTCTCCTTTCATTGACTCAACAAAAAGAAAATAAACTCAGAGAAACACACTAAAATGCTTTTGAAGTTTTTGGTTTTCTCGAAGAAAGCAAATAAACAAAGGGAAAACAAAAACGATAAAAACTATTTACACGGGATAGCTCCCAACATGCAAAAGAAATCTTTTTGGGTTTTCTTTCAATATTATGAACTAATTAAACAAGAAAGAAAAACTAAAAATAAGCGAGAAATATTTTTGGGTTTTCAAAGTTTTTCAAACACACAAGAAGAAAGCGGAAAAAATAAAACTAACATGGATATACAATGAAAGAGGATGAACACTGAGAACTGAAATGAAGTGTGTGAACATGAATCTAACGTCGGTGAGAAATACGTACTCTCCCAAAGCTTAGGCTTTTGGCCTAGCTTGGTGATCACCATCCGAAGTACCCATCAGGTCCAGGAGGAAAGCTGAGGCACTTGAGTGTCCTAAGCTTGGGCCGTCGCCTCCACCTCAGCTAACTCATTCTAGTAAGCATTTATATCTGATGGCATGACAACATATCCGTGTCTCGCATGATAGTTAAACAAAGAGGGTGCAGGCAATTTAATAACATCATGAGTCCGCTCGCTACACATTGTATGGAATCCGGTGCGGAGGCTCAGCTTCATCGGTAAAGTGGTGTTCTATCATAGACTGGTGATCAAGATAAACCTTAGGTAACAAATAATCAGTGGGGCATAGATTGATATTAAAGTGCGTAGCTAAACGAGTGTCATATATGCCACCATGGACCTTTCCCCTGGTCCGGTTACCATGCAAATGATGCGCAACTATAGCTCCTAAGTTGTATGTGTTATCTCCAAATAATGCGCGACGCAAAATAGAAAGGGTGGGGCACTGAGACCACCACCCTGCTCCATAGCAATTAAGCATTTCCCTATGAATAATGCAAAGTAGTGCACAACAGGAAAATGCAAGCTAGTAGCTCGAGCATTCGACACGCCCCTACATTCACCCATAGTCAAAGTGAGGAGGAAGTCCTCGAACTCCTCCGGCTTAGGCTCAATTAATCCCCCGTCAGATGGAATCAAGCATATTTTGCAGAACCTGGTGAATGGTATTTCAAAATGTTCCGCATATAAATCAAAGCGCACCATGGGGATATTGAGCCTAGGCATGCAACTGAAATTTTGCATAAAGGATTTTGTACGGAGATAGTATCGATCACACTCATCTGCAAGGAAATTGGTCAGCCCGGCATTTGCAATGAATTGCGTGAGCTGTTGGTAGAAACCTGCTTCGTTCATGAAAGGTGTGTGTGGTCATTCCCACGGCCTAACCTCCGTGTTGCGCGCGATGTTGATGTATTGGCCCTGGGTACTCCCGATAACTCCCTTGGGTTTCCGGCCCGTAGAGCCCTTCCTTAAGATATTCATTTTCCTAAGAGAAAATTTCTGAAATTTTTGGACCACAAAATTATGTCAATAAAACTTTGCAAGATTGGTAGCAACTACTCATATAGATGCCTAGAGGCCATATCAAGCATTCAAACTACTTGGAACTCAAAGAACTCAACGTGCAAGCTCATTTTCAGTAGCACCAAGTGTAACAAAATATAAATCACTAGAGCAAAAACTAATTGGAGGAATCACTACTAGGGAAAAGCCTACTAGCAGCGCCGGTTTTTGTACTAGCGGTAGCGCGGGTACCCGCGCTACTGCTACGACGCTACAGCTAAATTTTAGCAGTAGCGCGTGTTCCACCCAGAGCTACTGGTAATATCCTATAGCAGTAGCGCTCCTCCTCCTAGTGCTACTGCTAACTATCTGCAGCGCGTTCTGCAGTGGAGCGCTATTGTTACAAGCGCGCTGCAGGTAATATTTTTCCAGCGCTACTACTATTTTTTTCTATTTTTTTTACTTTTTTTGCTCTATTTATACAGATACAGCTTCTATACGATAACAACATGCATATTCATTGAAACAGATATGAATAAAAGAAGTTCTTTCATCTCATATCATCATCATCACTAATAGTCGATCACGTTCATGTCTCGAAGATAAAGCGATACAAGTTATTAGAAGTTTCAAATACATGCAACTACCCATGATCACACTCATGTTTCATCATCTATGTAACCTAGCTATGATCTGATCGCATACAAGAGAAGGACGATCACGATGAGCACAAGCGGGATTATGCAGTACTTCTTGAGGCGTCAGTTCTGATTTCTCTCTCGCGCTAGCGTCCACCTCAAGTAACTAGCTTCCGCCTCGTTTCTGCTAGCAAACCCTTCCTAGCTGCCGCCCGGGAAGTGATACACTTGGGCCTGACACTCTGGCCACTCCTCGTACACTCCCGGAACCCTCCCAATGTACACGGCATACAACCTTGGCATGGATGATCTATATACCTGTCAGAGATGCATATATTATCAAGTGAATTCAACATTAATATGCAACATAATATATGACGTCGGCCTGCAGAGAGAAATAGTTAGCAAATAGAAGCAACATAAACATAGATAACTAAATAGAGTGTCATAGCATTTACATCTAATAGTTATGTCGTACAGATAAATTCCAAGTTTCGGTTGTAGAGAAGGTAACAACTAAACAGGCACAATGTCATTGTTAATTTAAGCATTGCACTCGTACCATTCGTCCATATCTGGGAGGATGGACCCAAGCTTGGTGAAAGGCGTGGTGTCCTGACATAGAAGGGCTATGCGGGTGCGGACGTCATGCCGCGATATTGGACCGCCGTAGAACATCCCATTCTCTTCAATGGCATCTTTGATGATGATCAACACAATTTCCTGCAGGATGCGATAGAATTCATTTCGTAGTAGATGATCCAGTACGGTTTCTAAGGCTTCGGCCCATCTCTAGATATGGGTATCAGATGTAGATGTCATGCGAAGTGACTGTTGATCCCTTCTGTACTCCAGCATTAGATGGATGACGTAGAATCCATCCTTATTACTTGTTGCCGGTTGCTGGATGCAATAGAAGTTAGTCTCGTGGGCAAAACACACCGTGCCCCTAAATGTCTTCTTCAATTGGATGTAGCCACGCCGCATGCTGAAGCCCAGGAGAGCTTTGTCCAGAACATATTTGATGTCTGTGTAATATTTCTTTTGTATGTTCATGGACGGGTCCAAATACAGTGCACGGGAGTAACGCACGTAAAGAACGATGAGAATGGTGCTCTCGTGGCTACGCAAAATAAATACACGATCAACTTAGTGTTCATGCGTACAATAGTAACGATTGAAATGCACGAAAGGATGTATGTGCTATAGTGGCTATCCGCGGATGACTTACCTCTGTGATGATAAGGTACGAGAATCGCTTCCTTGTCCTTCTGGTTGACCATGAACTCTTCCATGTACTCCGTCGCATATTAGCGGTTGGCTTCGTCGACTGACAAGTAGCCCTCATGCATGTAGTACGGGTCCGAGACCGCAAGACCACTGATTTGCTCTTTCCTACCGATGTACTTCATATGAAGCGCATAAATATGGACGAACGACAAATCTAGCCGCCTCATTAGGAACATCTCGAAGATGTAGTCAAATCGTAGGAAGAACAGGTCCGCAGGGCAGGCGTGTATGTACTCCTTGTCAATACATGACACATGGACCGTATAAAGCGGTTATTCTGGATCATTCGAGGAGAGAAGGCTTCTCTCCGTCGACAGCACATGGTCATGCAGTCTCCTGAGATCCCCTGTGATGGCGGCTAGCGCATCCTGGTAACATTGGCTTTCCCGCGATATGGATAGATGGCGCACCTTTGATCGGTACACTGTCTGCAACCTGGCTATGCGGAGGCGACTGGCTGCTAGAAGCCACTTTCGTAGCTTTGGCGGCAACCGGGTCTTTCCATGCCGGTCTCTTCCTCTGCTTCTTCTTGGTGCGATCAAGTGCTGGTGGGTCTGTCAGACCCTGTCTGACCACCGTCCCCAGTGTCGTTGGGCTAAGCATTGCACGATCTTGTCTTAATAGTTGAGCTTGGGTTGAGGCGACATCTGGAGGGGTGTCCTGTGAGGCTTGCATGAACAAAGACTTCTTGCACTCCCGAGGACGTTCCTGCTCTGGCTGTTCCTCATATGGCTGACTCATCACTATGTCGTCATAGTAGGTGTCGGCGCCGGTATTGAGCCACTAGAGAGGGTCCCCGTCTTCAATGTCATGATCCATATCCTCATCCATGTGGACGACATCATCAGCCGGGAGCGGAACAGTTGGACCCCCTTCTCGTGTCGCTCGCCCTCACCCAATAGCGCAGACAGTAGCCGTAATTGCATAGGTGGGGTTGTGGTCATACCTTGCTCAGGTCCCTTTGGATTGCTCCCAACCACCTCCAAACAAATAAGATTCTTCAGCCACAGGATAGGCCAATTTTTTGATTCGCCAAGTTGCGTCGGTGTCTCGTGATTCTCTCCACCTATTCGTACGGGAAGACATAAACCCTCGTAGCCATGTTCCACACTCGCCACGGAGACCCTTAAGGCGTTATCGGGCATCTGCCGGCCATGGAACAAGCGATCCTTGGGCTTCATTATAGTAGCCTTTCCCTCAACCACCAACCCGCTGTTCATGTGGTAGAGGAGGGTGCACGGAATGGAGTCGGCCTGCAAAGACATGTGTGCGGCGTCAGAGATCCAAAAGGCAACGGGAACTAAAGATTAGTTACTTATGTTGATGAGCGTGCGATGCGTATTTACCGTGAGGGCATCGAGCTCGGCCAATGTCAACGGCCCGACATTTAAGCCAGAGACGGAGCATGGGATGCTTTCAGAGGGTGCAGGTGTGGGAGGAGGTGCGGGAGCTGGTGTTGCCGGAATAGGTGCTTGTGCGGTCGCCATAGCAGGTAAGGGTGCGGGTGCGAAGTTCAACGAGTTGCTCCCGGTGAAGCTGGGCATGGGAAATTCATTTGCGGGGCAGTGTGGATTCTGTTGCACCCAACTGACCATAGATGGAATCAAGCTTGTCAATGCAGCTGCCACATCACTTCTGCACGCATCTACCACTGCCCTTCTTGCCTCAGCTACGGTTTCAGCTTTGCTTTTCTCCAACGCCAGTGCCACCTTCTCGTCGATAGTCACTTGACTAAACTTCTTTCTCTGCTTTTTGGCGTCGGGGTCCTCCCTATAGTAGTACTTCCACGTGGCGCTGTCTCCGACGGCGTGCACACGTCCATACAAAGGCGACTTATCCAGCGGTTTTCCGTACATTATGTTGAGTGCCCGGTTAAAAGGGGTGTCCCACTTGTACTTCGGCGCCGACGACTGAGTCGACGAGTCGCTTTCGGCTGCAAGCTTGTGTTGCTCTCTCTGCAAAATGAGCGTGAATCAATTACGAATGTTGACTAGAACATCGTCGACTTGATTAGAAGCTAATATAAGGTGATAAAATGATAATTACCAATAATCTCATGAATTCCCTCGTAGGCCCGTCCGCGTAAAATTCCTTTTTTATTGGGTCCCACTTGAACGAGGCCCTGATGAAGTCATGCTCCTGCTAGTCGGTGAACTCAGCCAAGGGGTCTGGGAGCCCCAGACGTTCACGTTCCGCATCCTCCTTAGCCCACACGGGCCTCTTGCCCGAGTAACCACAACTTCCGAGGTGGTGGTTCCCCATGTTCCTTGCCTGAAGCTCCTTGCCTTTCTCCGATCTGGCCTTGGCAGCTTCTTCAGCGCAAGTCACCTTGAACTTTTCAAAGTCCTCTTCCGAAATTTTTGGATTGTCTTCCTTTATCTGGGCGTAGGTTTGATGCTCTACTTCAATCACTCTTTTCACCCTTGTTTTCCAGGCGCTCAATGCGTTGCTGAACTTTCCTAGGGCTTTGTTGTTTATTTTCTTCATGGCAGGATCTTTCCATGGGTCATTGATCTTTTCATCCCGTCCGGGGAACAAGAATCTTGCGTGCAACCTAGTTAGGAGCAGGTGTTGGAAAGGTTCATTCTGCCGTATTTTTGCGTCATAGATGTTAGCGGTATCCCATAGGATGCATGCTAGTTGGTTGCCGTACGTCGCTGCCACATCCCGCGGCTCGATTGGCTCGAAATCGCCTTCTGACACCTCTCTGATCACTAGTCTTCCGATGCCAACCTGATTTGGGCGTCGTGTCCTCTTTCCCTTCTTTCCATGTAACACCCCATAAATTTAATCTTGTTTTATTAATTAAAATTTGGTCAAGAAGATTTATTTTCTATTTTCTGGATTTTCTATTTGATTTCAGAGCCACTTCTGTTCTAAGGATTTCAAAAAATTTCTCTCCCATTTGAAGCTTTTAAATAATATTGTGGGACTTGAATACTTTATTAAAGCATCGTATTTCATTTAGTAAACCCAATGGAATTATTTTTATAATAAAACTTCCGAAGTTTTAATTCTTTTAATAGCATTTTCATTCTTTTAAAGGCATAAGTTGCACTATAACTACTTCATAAATTCTTTTAAAAATTCCACAAAAATTTGTAGATGTCATGTGATGTCCCTGAATCACTTTTATGCAAAAACCCAGCTTTATGTTTTGTAAGTTGTGAGCAAAACATCCTCTTCTTCATTCTGGTCCCGTTTGTCATTTTGTACTACAACCCCATTTTAGTTTTCTCTAATGACCTTGATATTTTTTCTTGCTTGAATTTAACCCTACCAAACTCTTAAGTCCAAGAGTGTAGGACCATTGCAGTAATTTTTGCCCATGCAATAGTACCCTTTAGTTTCTGTCCAGAAACATAGTTTTGGGATATTTGCATTATCAAGTTTTTGCTTTTGTCAAAATAGACTTTCCATCATGTTGTGTACCTAAAGATACCATGAACTGGTAATTTTGGTGGCCAGAATATAATCCTATATAGCCCTAGCATTCTGTCGAGCACCTGGTATTTGTGCACAGAATTGGCATATTTGTGAGCTTGTATTGTGAACTTCCCCCTCTGTCCAAACCAGGTTGTCTAGTAGCTTTCTAACGGCCTCTAACCTAGGTCTGTTGATTTTCTTTGGCATCCAAGAAAGTTTGGTCGCCCTGGCATTTCGTCGAACGATTGCCGTGCATGCCCGGAGCGCGGCCAGAGCGCGCGTTTTGCACGTGCCGCGCCCGAGCCGCCGCGACCCTGGACAGTACCCTGAGCTTATCCTGACCCTCTGCCGCTCACAGCGTAGCGCCAAGCCCCGACCTGCACTCCCTCACGAGCACCACCGCAACCGCCACGTCTCCGGCGAGCCAGGCGCTAGCCGCCATCGCCGCCTGCGGTGGTCGGTGACGTACGGGCCACCTGGAACGCCCCGAGACCACCCAGCTCGCCGTGCTTATCTGCAGCCATGTATTCTTCTCCGACAAAGCTCAGGCAGCCAGCCCCACCTCCCCTGTTCTGTAATAGTGCCGCCGCCGTCGAGCTTATCCTCGGGCACCCGGCGAACCGACGTAGCTAGCCTATAAAAAGACCCCCCAAGCTCACCCCGATCTTCAGAAGGATCTCTCCCAACCCCTCAAGCCCCCATAGGCCCCAATCGACCGAGGGAGGTCGTCCCCCTCACCTCCGGTCAGGATTTGGCCGCCCCTTCCCCTGTCGAATTTGTGGTCAACCCAGCTCCTCCTCCTCCCTTCTCTGTCGGAATGAATCTGACCTGGAACCGTGAGCGTATTTCCCCCTCGATTTTTGCCTGAGAGAATTCGTCGGCAATGATCCCTCGCAGACCCGCGCCGCCGTCCGCCGGCCATCGAAGCCACCGGAGCTTCCAGGCCCTCCGGTGAGAAAGCCCCCATCCCTTGAGACCGCCGCGAGCCCCTGATTCCGAAGGTGCCCTCGGTTGCCGGAGTGGAGCCCCGAATCGCCGGCAGGGATCGCCGGAGGTCACTCCTCCCCCTCGGCTGGAGGAGGGAGAGGATTGGTTTGACTATAGTCAAACCTGTCCGTGGGCCCCGCTCGTCAGCGACAGAGCCAACCGGGAGCCGTCTTAAGTGAAGGCGTATTCCCACTAATACGTTTTCAGTTAAGTAAAGCGTAAGCCGACCGAACCGTTTTCTTTTTCAGGTTTTATTTTAAATCAAAACTTTCACCTAAGTTTGACTGGCTATAACTTTTAAAATAAAACTCCAAATGAATTGATTCCTTTTCCTACCTCTCTCAAATTTCACCTAGTTTATTTTAAGATTTATTCCAAAAATATTTATGACAACTCTTTGTGCTGTTTTTAAATTGCGTGTTGATTCAAATATTTTCAAAATAGGAATTTGGAGAGAGAAGCAAACTTTCAAAAAGTTTTGGAGTGCACTCTACATCTCTGCACATTTAAGGCAAGCATTCTGAACCTTGGTATAGTATTTGTTGTCTGATGTTTGGTGTGGCGAATAAAACTACAACACATGAAGGGCGCGTTATTTCATGTGAAGGTGTGATCATTGTTACAATGCAAGATGATGATTCTTGCTAATGAACTTGAGATGCTTGTGGCAGTAGTCACCACCTTGTGCCAACCCTGCCTACCGGAAGGAATCCGGGATAAGTCTGTGTCTCGGGTGGACACGAGCCTAGTGCTGTCATCTCCTTGGAGCGAGGATGGTCAGTGAGGCATGATGGGATAGGATGAGTGATGATTCTGTCTGGAATTGTGAAGAATATTTGTTGTGCTAATCATGCAGGGAACACTTAAACCTCCTAAGTCGACCAAAGATCGAGTCTTGTTCCAGTAACCCCCATACTTGTTTCGTACTACCACTTGTCCCTACCGCAGGTAGGGTACGGTTCAGTAAGTTGTCAACCCCTTTCTTGGCACACACCGTACAGAGAGGCCATGGTGGAAGATACCGGCTGCATCCGGTAGGCATGCCACCTGGTCCGGGGGCATGGGTGTTTCCGGTTGGGACCGAGTGGGGGGCACCCCTTAGTAGCGCGCGGTATAAATTTGATCCCAAGCTAATCGAGGTTGTAGCCTCCCCACTTAGAGTTTTGTTTAACGAGTGTCATGTGTGATTCCAGGCACCGGTAAGTTAAGCTGGTGTGTGCGAGTCAGGTGTGTTTTCAATTAAAAGACCATGAGCGGAATTACTCCCGGTGGACTAAAGGAATCCGTTAGTCGTGGGTAAAGAGTAGACCCTCTGCAGAGTTTACATCTATTCGAATAGCCGTGTCCACGGTTAAGGACTACAGTCTGGGATGGGTCAAGTGTCGGTCTTAGTGTCGGTCTTCGGAGGAAAACTTCTAAACCGGAATATTGAGCATGACATGTGACAAATGATGATTATGGTTATTATTATTGCAGACTAACCATGTTATTTATTTGTATGGCTGAGTATCATTTGGGATGGTACTACCTCCTGGATACTCATTCTGATTATTATTATATAAGCCCTTTCTGTGGCGTCGCTCAGACGCCCGACTGTGGCATGCTTATTATTTAATTTCCTTATAAGCCCTTTCTGTGGCGTCACTCAGACGCCCGACTGTGGCATGCTTATAATTTATTTTCCTTATAAGCCCTTTCTGTGGCGTCGCTCAGACGCCCGACTGTGGCATGCTTGTTATTTATTTTCCTTATAAGCCCTTTATGTGGCGTCGCTCAGACGCCCGACTGTGGCACGCATGTTATTTATTTTTCTTCTAAGCCCTTTATGTGGCGTCGCTCAGACGCCCGACTGTGGCACGCATGTTATTTATTTTTCTTCTAAGCCCTTTATGTGGCGTCGCTCAGACGCCCGACTGTGGCACGCAAGTTATTTATTTTTCTTCTAAGCCCATTATGTGGCATCGCTCAGACGCCCGACTGTGGCATGCATGTTTTTTATTTTTCTTCTAAGCCCTTTATGTGGCGTCGCTCAGACGCCCGACTGAGGCATGCTTTATATTATTATCCTTTTGAGGCGTCGCTTCAGACACCCGATCGGTTCATTTTATTTTTATTCTCTGATTGCTTATTCCTGTTTAATATGAATGACCTGCTTGCGTACATCATGAATTTTATTTTGTGACTGACTAAGTGATCGTGGATTATTCCAATGCATGATTATCACCTGCTATATTATACCTGTTTTCATGATGTTTGCGAGTACATTCAAAGTACTCACTGGCTTGTCCCTGGCTATTGTCTTGGCCAGATTTCATGCTTGGAGAGGAGTGCAATGACGACAGCCCCGGAACCTAGGCAACGAAGATAGCAACCACGCGAAGATAGGAGTTATCCAGGTCAGCTGTTCCTGTGGGAAATGGAGTCCCATAGACGCTGATGATCCGCAAACCGCTTCCGCCATCAACCACTAGAAACTTTTGTTGTACTCATAGACCACAATGGTCTTGTACTTCAGATTTTGTATTTTGCTTGGAATTTCTGTATCAAGAATGTGCCTCACCAGCTAACAGTAATCCTGGGGTTGGTGAGCACAAGGACCATTTGCTGGGAAATTAATATCCTAGAAAACCGGTCCTGACAACCTTGGTATCAGAGCCAGGCTGACCATTGGCTAATCCTTTCTTAGCCGGGTCAATAAACCTAGGTTAACCCACCCACCAGACCTTACCATAACCACAGCCAAGCCTGTCCTATGCTATAGCCCACACAGTGACCCCGATAGCTTTTGGCAGTCGGTGCCCAACCTATCAGACTAGCCCAGTAGGTCACACGCCCGTGACTGACACCTGAGTTGTTCCATTCGCAAGCGTGCGAAGGAAGACTTAGTTTTCTCTATATAAAGGAAACGTTTGGCCAACCGAGCACACCACAGCCAACAATCCCAGCCGCTAAGGATATAGTAGGCCAACCCAAGTCGCCATTAGCAGACCCCTGAGGCCAGACTAAGAGAGACGCATTTTGTGAGTCCCCCATCCGCTCCGCAGTAGACGAAGGATATATCCCACTGCAGGGAATAATTCCTCGTGAAAGATAGCTTATTACCTAAACCGTCAACGCCGTAGTTGTATCAGTTTGTGTAGCATTTGACTGCTTGTTGTGATATCTGTGTTGTGTTTCAAAATTCTCAGTATGAGTATATTGTATTGGTTGAAGTTGTTTCTTGTGATTGAAAATCGATTGTTTTCATTATAGCATATTTCATTGTAAGGTTTTTCTTAAAAGACCACCGCGATGAAAAATGTTTTCCAACAAATATTTGATTTGCATGCCCTCGCGTTATACGACTCACAGACCACGTACATTTAATGCAAGACCGCGCGCGCTTCTATCCCCTAATCGACTACCTCGCTAGTATACCGCAGCTGCACATTAGTCAGCGATTTTACTGTGACCCCGTCCTATCGTGTGTGTGGTATATTTGTTTTTCATGTTACGATTGCCGCGTGGCACGGTTAATATTTTTGCAAAATACGTCCTTTAGCAAATCTCGAGGACGAGATTTTTCTTAAGTGGGGTAGTGTTGTAACACCCCAAAAATTTAATCTTGTTTTATTAATTAAAATTCGGTCAAGAAGATTTATTTTCTATTTTCTGGATTTTCTATTTGATTTTAGAGCCACTTATGTTCTAAGGATTTCAAAAAATTTCTCTCCCATTTGATGCTTTTAAATAATATTGTGGGACTTGAATACTTTATTAAAGCATCTTATTTCATTTAGTAAAACCAATGGAATTATTTTTATAATAAAACTTCCCAAGTTTTTATTCTTTTAATAGCATTTTCATTCATTTAAAGGCATAAGTTGCACTACACCTACTTCATAAATTCTTTTAAAAATTCCACAAAAATTTGTAGATGTCATGTGATGTCCCTGAATCACTTTTATGCAAAAACCCAGCTTTATGTTTTGTAAGTTTTGAGCAAAACATCCTCTTCTTCATTCTGGTCCAGTTTGTCATTTTGTACTACAACCCCATTTTAGTTTTCTCTAATGACCTTGATATTTTTTCTTGCTTGAATTTAACCCTACCAAACTCTTAAGTCCAAGAGTGTAGGACCATTGCAGTAATTTTTGCCCATGCAATAGTACCCTTTAGTTTCTGTCCAGAAACATAGTTTTGGGATATTTGCATTAGCAAGTTTTTGCTTTTGTCAAAATAGACTTTCCATCATGTTGTGTACCTAAAGATACCATGAACTGGTAATTTTGGTGGCCAGAATATAATCCTATATAGCCCTAGCATTCTGTCGAGCACCTGGTATGCGTGAACAGAATTGGCATATTTGTGAGCTTGTATTGTGAACTCCCCCCTCTGTCCAAACCAGGTTGTCTAGTAACCTTCTAACGGCCTCTAACCTAGGTCTGTTGATTTTCGTTGGCATCCAAGCAAGTTTCGTCGCCCTGGCATTTCGTCGAACGATTGCCGTGCGTGCCCGGAGCGCGGCCACAGCGCGGGTTTTGCACGTGCCGCGCCCGAGCCGCCTTATCCCTGGACAGTACCCCGAGCTTATCCTGACCCTCTGCCGCTCGCAGCGTAGCGCCAAGCCCCGACCTGCACTCCCTCACGAGCACCACATCAACCGCCACGTCTCCGGCGAGCCAGGCGCTAGCCGCCATCGCCGCCTGCGGTGGTCGGTGCCGTACGGGCCACCTGGTGCGCCCCGAGACCACCCAGCTCGCCGTGCTTATCTGCAGCCATGTATTCTTCTCCGACAAAGCTCAGGCAGCCAGCCCCACCTCCCCTGTTCTGTAATAGTGCCACCGCCGTCGAGCTTATCCTCGGGCACCCGGCGAACCGACGTAGCTAGCCTATAAAAAGACCCCCCCGATCTTCAGAAGGCTCTCTCCCAACCCCCTCAAGCCCCATAGGCCCCAATCGACCGAGGGAGGTCGTCCCCCTCACCTCCGGTCAGGATTCGGCTGCCCCTTCCCCTGTCGAATTCGTGGCCAACCCAGCTCCTCCTCCTCCCTTCTCTGTCGGAATGAATCTGACCTGGAACCGCGAGCGTATTTCCCCCTCGATTTTTGCCTGAGAAAAGCCATGGGCAAAGATCCCTCGTAGACCCGCGCCGCAGTCCGCCGGCCATCGAAGCCACCGGAGCTTCCAGGCCCTCCGATGAGAAAGCCGCCATCCCTTGAGACCGCCGCGAGCCCATGATCCCGAATGTGCCCTCGGTTGCCAGAGTGGAGCCCCGCATCGCCGGCGGGGATCGCCGGAGGTCACTCCTCTCCCTCGGCTGGAGGAGGGAGAGGACTGGTTTGACTATAGTCAAACCTGTCCGTGGGCCCCGCTCGTCAGCGACAGAGCCAACCAGGAGCCGTCTTAAGTGAAGGCGTATTCCCGCTAATACGTTTTCAGTTAAGTAAAGTGTAAGCCGACCGAACCCTTTTCTTTTTCAGGTTTAATTTTAAATCAGAACTTTGACCTAAGTTTGACTGGCTATAACTTTTAAAATAAAACTCCAAATGAATTGATTCTTTTTCCTACCTCTCTCAAATTTCACCTAGTTTATTTTAAGATTTATTCCAAAAATATTTATGACAAGTTTTTGTGCTGTTTTTAAATTGCGTGTTGATTCAAATATTTTCAAAATAGGAATTTGGAGAGAGAAGCAAACTTTCAAAAAGTTTTGGAGTGCACCCTACATCTCTGCACATTTAAGGCAAGCATTCTGAACCTTGGTATAGTATTTGTTGTGTGATGTTTGGTGTGGCGAATAAAACTACAACACATGAAGGGCGCGTTATTTCATGTGAAGGTGTGATCATGCTTATAATGCAAGATGATGATTCTTGCTAATGAACTTGAGATGCTTGTGGCAGTAGTCACCACCTTGTGCCAACCCTACCTACCGGAAGGAATCCAGGATAAGTCTCTGTCTCTGGTGGACACGAGCCTGGTGCTGACATCTCGTTGGAGCGAGGATGGTCAGTGAGGCATGATGGGATGGGATGAGTGATGATTCTGTCTGGAATTGTGAAAAATATTTGTTGTGCTAATCATGCAGGGAACACTTAAACCTCCTAATTGACCAAAGATCGAGTCTTGTTCCAGCAACCCCCATACTTGTTTCGTACTACCACTTGTCCCTACCGCAGGTAGGGTACGGTTCAGTAAGTTGTCAACCCCTTTCTTGGCACACACCGTACAGAGAGGCCATGGTGGAAGATACCGGCTGCATCCGGTAGGCATGCCACCTGGTCTGGGGGCATGGGTGTTTCCGGTTGGGACCGAGAGGGGGGCACCCCTTAGTAGCGCGCGGTATAAATTCGATCCCATGCTAATCGAGGTTGTAGCCTCCCCACTTAGAGTTTTGTTTAACGAGTGTCGTGGGTGATTCCAGGCACCGGTAAGTTAAGCTGGTGTGTGCGAGTCAGGTGTGTTTTCAATTAAAAGACCGTGAGCGGAATTAGTCCCGGTGGACTAAAGGAATCCGTTACTCGTGGGTAAAGAGTACACCCTCTGCAGAGTTTACATCTATTAGAATAGCCGTGTCCACGGTTAAGGACTACAGTTTGGGATGGGTCAAGTGTCGGTCTTAGTGTCGGTCATCGGAGGAAAACTTCTAAACCGGAATATTGAGCATGACGTGTGACAAATGATGATTATGGTTATTATTATTGCGGACTAACCATGTTATTTATTTGTATGGCTGAGTATCACTTGGGATGGTACTACCTCCTGGATACTCATTATGATTATTATTATATAAGCCCTTTCTGTGGCGTCGCTCAGATGCCCGACTGTGGCATGCTTATTATTTATTTTCCTTATAAGCCCTTTCTGTGGCATCGCTCAGACGCCCGACTGTGGCATGCTTATTATTTATTTTCCTTATAAGCCCTTTCTGTGGCGTCGCTCAGACGCCCGACTGTGGCATGCTTGTTATTTATTTTCCTTATAAGCCCTTTATGTGGAGTCGCTCAGACGCCCGACTGTGGCACGCATGTTATTTATTTTTCTTCTAAGCCCTTTATGTGGCGTCGCTCATACGCCCGACTGTGGCATGCATGTTATTTATTTTTCTTCTAAGCCCTTTATGTGGCGTCGCTCAGACGCCCGACTATGGCACGCATGTTATTTATTTTTCTTCTAAGCCCTTTATGTGGCATCGCTCAGACGCCCGACTGTGGCTTGCATGTTATTTATTTTTCTTCTAAGCCCTTTATGTGGCGTCGCTCAGACGCCCGACTGAGGCATGCTTTATATTATTATCCTTTTGAGGCGTCGCTTCAGACACCCGATCGGTTCATTTTATTTTTATTCTCTGATTGCTTATTCCTGTTTAATATGAATGACCTACTTGCGTACATCATGAATTTTATTTTGTGACTGACTAAGTGATCGTGGATTATTTCAAGGCATGATTATCACCTGCTATATTATACCTGTTTTCATGATGTTTACGAGTACATTCAAAGTACTCACTGGCTTGTCCCTGGCTATTGTCCTGGCCAGATTTCATGCTTGGAGAGGAGTGCAATGACGACAACCCCAGAACCTAGGCAACGAAGATAGCAGCCACACGAAGATAGGAGTTATCCAGGTCAGCTGTTCCTGTGGGAAATGGAGTCCCATAGACGCTGATGATCCGCAAACTGCTTCCGCCATTAACCACTAGAAACTTTTGTTGTACTCATAGACCACAATGGTCTTGTACTTCAGATTTTGTATTTTGCTTGGAATTTCTGTATCAAGAATGTGCCTCACCAGCTAACAGTAATCCTGGGGTTGGTGAGCACAAGGACCATTTGCTGGGAAATTAATATCCTAGAAATTAATATTCTGTGGCGTCGCCCACTTAGCTATAGCGCGTTTCTTAGAAACACGCTACTGCTAACTATTTTGTTTATTTTGTAAATTCTGTAGATATGTTATTGTTTTCCCTTGTTCCTTTTCCTTTTCTCTTTATTTTTCCTAATTGCTAATAATAATTTGACCGATATAATTAGTGCATTATATATATATATATATATTACTTCATTTGACATATAACGGTGTTAAGTACTCATACAAAATAGGTACACACAAATTATGGTCGTTTCTTAATTAGCGTGCGGGCGACGACGCTTGAGACTGATCTGCTTCTTTCCCCTTTTGTTCGTTGTCGAATAATTGATCCCCTCGTTGTGACTTTTCCTTTTCCAAGGAGTACAATCTTTCTTAGGTAATGTTGTCCTGCTTCTTCTTTTGATGTATGGTTCATCGTCACCGTACTGGTCGTAGTCTTCCTCGTAGGCAACTCCATCCATTCCGACGATGCTCCTTTTGCCTCTTCTCACGACAACACAGTTGGAATTGAGAGGGTCTTCTATGAATAAGCATTGTGTCACGTGCTTAGCGTGTACCCATGGCTCATTTTTGGCGGTGGCGCTCACGGTATTGGCATCGGGTATACACATGGTAGTGAAATGTCGGCTTTCTCTTTGTACGTTTTTAGCCCATCTGACATGGAACATCGTCACGCTATGCAATCCAGAGTATTCAAACTCCTAGATCTCTTCAACCCTTCCGCAGTATATTTCAGTTACATCGCCGGTCATGCCTTCCATCGTCACCCCTGAGTTCTGGTATTCACTGTTCATATCTTTGGCCTCAGTGTAGATTGTGTATCCGTTGATATCGTATGCCTGATATATCACGAGGTCGCTGGGCCATGTGCTAAGGCGTATATCAACTTTCCATCTGGACAGCCCTCTTCCGGGGGATTAGCCACAACTCGCTCTTTGAACCAACTCAATAGAGTGGAGTTGTGCACTCTAATAACTTCAGCGTCCGTCCTGTGCAGTCCACAGTCACGGTACTTCTTTGCGATGGCCTCTTTGTGCAGTGCCACGAAAGGAACTACCACGTTTAGGTGTTGTAGCACTACTAAGTTAGCTATGTCAAAGTCGTCCTGTTGGCCCGAGAGGTACACATTCAATTCCCTCCGGCCGTTGATGTGACCTTCTCCTTTCAGCCTTCCACAGTACTTGTTGACGGGCAAACCAACAACAGGTTCTCCGATGCCTAGATAATTCTCGCAGAAGGAGATGTACTCTTGGGTCAGATAGCCCTACGCGATGCTTCCATCCGGACGGGACATGTTACGAACGAATCCTTTGATGACCCCATTCATCCTCTTGAACGACATCATGCTATGTAGGAATGTCGGCCCTAGGTGTATGATGTCGTCCATGATGTAGACACACAGATGCACCATGACGTCGAAGAACGCGGGCGGAAAGTACATCTCTAGCTCATTTAGTATGACAACGATCTCTTCCTGTAGCCTTTTTAGTTGCTTCACACTGGTCGACTTTCGAGAGATAGTGTCGAAAAAGTGGCATAGATCAATAAGTGTATCACGGACGTGTGTGTCCAAAATCCCTCTAAGTGCAACCGGGAGTAACTGCGTCATCATCACGTGACAATCGTGAGACTTCATCCCGCTGAACCTTTTTTTCTTGTTGTCCAGATATCTGCTTATCTTCCCAAAGTATCCGGAACTAACTTTGATTCCAGCAAGGCACTTGAAGAATTGATCGACCTCCTTTGGATCTAAGGTGAAGCAAGAGGGGGGGGGCAATATTCTTCTCCCTTCTTTTTTGCTTTTTTGCCCCTATCTTCCGTCTCCGTCTCTTCCGATGACTTTTTACCGGGCATGTCGAGATCTTTCGAAATATCCAAAACTTCCAAGTCTTTTCTTCCCTTCGGCCCATGTTTGGTCTTCTCCGGCATGTTCATCAATGTTCCAAGCAAACTCTCGAGGATATTCTTTGTGATATGCATATGATCAAGGCTATGAGGCGTGTCTAGTTTGGGCCAGTACTCCAAGTCCCAGAAAATAGACCTCGTTTTCCATACCTTCAGCAGCGGCTCCGACGCATTTTTATTCGTCTTTCCCGGCGAGGGGCACTGTTCCCAGTTCTTCAACAACTCATCAATTTCGATGCCGCTCCGCTTACGTGGAGGTCCTCGATGCTCGACCTTACCATTGAATACATCTCCATGCTTTCTCCACGGGTCATCCTTCTCGAGCCATCTTCGATGCCCCATGTACACTTTTATTGAAGAACCACCATCTTTCGATAGCTGCTGAGACGTTGTATCATCCATGCACCTGGTGCATCCGCAATATCCGTGGCACACCTGTCCTGCGAGATATCTGTAACCGAGATAGTCGTGCACCGTCGTGATCAACGCGGCTCTCATGTCCAAATACTCTCCTGTGTTGGCGTCCCATGTCTTGGCCGGCATTTTCCATAACGCGTCTAGCTCCTCTTTCAGTAACCCAAGATACAGATTAATATCATTTCCCGGTTGTCTTGGCCCTTGAATAAGCATAGTCATGTGTATGTACTTTGCCTTCATGCACTTCCACGGGGGGAGGTTGTACATCCATACAAACACAGGCCATGTTCTATGGTTGGTGTTCTCCTTGCCAAACGGATTCATCCCATTAGTACTAGCGCCAAGCACGATGTTCCTTGGATCATCCACGAAATATTTATATTCAACGTTTAATGCTCTCCGCTGACTAGCATCTGCGATGTGTCTCAACTTCAGATTATCTCTATCGTCTGGCCTCACCCTATCCGTGTGCCATCGCATGAGCTTTGCTTCCTTAGGATCTACGAAATACCGCTGCAGACGGGGAGTGATGGGAAAGTACCAGACGACTTTCTGTGGAATTTTCTTTGCCGCCTTCTTATATCGTGAAGCATTGCACTTTGGGCAGATGGTTTTTTCCGCGTGCTCGTTCCGATATATGATGCAATCGTTGATGCATGCGTGGTATCTAATGTGCGGCAGATCAAGAGGGCACACGATTTTTGGGGCCTCCTTGACACTAGTGGGACACAGGCTTCCCTTGGGAAGAACTTTCTTTAGATACTTCAAAAGGTCATCCAGGCTTGCGTCTATCCATTTGTTTTTTGCCTTCGTCTTGAGCAGTTCTAGTGTGAAACTCAAGCGGTTACCTCGAGATCGCAACCATCATACAATGGAGTCTTCGAGTCTAGCTCCAGTTGCACCAACTTGGCCTCCTCTCTAGAAGCAGCTCTGTCGCTAGTCGTCCTCTTGCGAAGTAGTTCTCGAACATGTGGGTCCCCCATGGCTGAAGTTAGTAGGGACGAAGACTGCGGTGTGTCCGCGTTTTCTCCGCCAGGTCCGGCCTCTTCTGCGCCATGTACGACCCCATTTCTGACGCCCTCTTCTTCGGGCCCATTTTCGATCATGTCTTCGTCTCGGCCTATGTCGTTATTGCTTGCCCCATCGACGTCCTCATCATCATCGTCTTCACTTATCCATCGAGTATGGCCATCCATGAAACCATGCATGAGCATGTGCGCCTTGAATTTTCCAGCCTTAAAGGGATCGAGCCATACTCTTCCTTTGCATTTACGACATGGACATAAAACCTCCTTCCGTTTTTTTCATACATGTCGTCCACCGCGGATTGCCAGTATATTTCCACCTTCCTTCCATGGACCTTCATGATTGCCTGCGCGATGCCAAATAATTATAACCACTTGCATGCATGCAACAAATTCATACTAAAATTTGACATGACCTTCCCTAAACATAGGACATGTCGACTTTGCCCGAAATTCGCTGAAACGGAAATGAATCGACATTTCGGCAAAACATAAGCAACTCATGTCATGCACATTTCAACAAATACATAATATAGGAAAGTCACACCTGCCACACACACAATCACGTAGCTTGGTACTATCGCGCGCGCGCACAAAGACATACACATATTTCCATTATTGCATGTTATCTCTTCTTTTTCCTCACCTATGTCGATAGAGATCAAGCCCGCCAGTACGAAGATATATATTCAAGTCTCTTTCTTAATTAGCTAGTAGATCTAGATAGTGAGGTAACTAGGAAGAGAGAGAACAAGCTAGCTAGTGGAGGGATAAAATATTAAAGAGAGTGGTTAGGTAATTAATTAATGGAGGTGATGGTGGAGGGCAAAGAAAGAGAGAGGGGGTGGAGGGCATTAATGAAGGTGGTGGTGGAGGGCAAAGAATGAGAGAGGGGGAGGGAGGGCATTAATTAAGGTAATGGAAGGGCAAAGAAGAGAGAGAGAGAGAGGGAGGAGGGGGAAGAAGAGGAGGGGAGAAGAGGAGGTGGGGAAAAGGTGGCAGATATTTAGTGGCCAGCGACCAAAGCAGTAGCACTGGTTGGAGAAGCGTGCTACTAGTAGCTAAACTAGCAGCAGCGCCTTTTCTTCCAGCGCGTTGCTGTTAAGTGGGGCCCACCAGCATAACCGCTGGAAATTAGCAGTAGCGCCCTTTTGACAAAGGGCGCTACTGCTATCTCAACTAGCAGTAGCGCTTTTGGCAGACACATGCTGCTGATATAAGGGTCCCACAGGCTTACCCGTAGAAACTTAACTGTAGCGCTCCCTTGGGTAAACGCGCTACAGATATTGTGTTAGCTGTAGTGCTTGTTTTCGGGCCATCGCTGCTAATTTATGGCGACCCTGGGACACCCTTTGGCCCACTTAGCAGTAGCGTTTGTTAACAAACACGATGCTACTGCTAATTTCTACCAGTAGCGACCTATTTTGTGTGCGCTACTGGTAATTAGTAGTAGCTTGTGATCCATAACCAGCGCTATTAGTAACATTCTACCTATAAGTTTTTCCCTAGTAGTGAATGGAAGAGTCACATACCAAGGAGCAATCCCTCAAAACAGTTTCGGAAACGGAGTTCCGAGCAAAGTGATCAAAAATCTTAGGTTTGGGAGCTAGAACACGAGAGAGAGAGCAACCAGGAATTTTTTCTAGAGGAAGATGAAGGAGTGCGCCGAAGGGATAACTGAGGGGGGGGTGCCTGTGCCCTCTCCCAATCCATGAGGGCGCGCCGAGGGGGAGGGCGCGCCCTGTTGGCTTGGCACCAACAGGTGCACCCCCCTAAGGTGTTTTCTGCTCCAATTTTTTGAAATATTCTGGAAACAATGCTGTAGAAATTTTGTGGCAATTTGAGAACTTTTATTTTTGGGTCATTTTTATTGCACGGGTAATTCAGAAAATGGGCTAATCATGGCACTTTTATTTCATTTAACTAAAAATAACAGAGAATAAACTAAGGGTACACAATGTTGTGCTTATTAAATTCATCAATCACATGCCTTTAGAAAGGATCCATTAATAAGGTTGATCAAGTGTTATTAATAATCGTTTCTGATTGACATGAAACCAAAGAATTTTCATATAACACTAAGTTACCTCAATGGGAATTTGCATATGCCCAACAATAAAAATATCATATTTCTTCTTGGCAATAGGAAGAGGAAATTTGAACATTCCAATAGTGATTGTTGCCACTTTCTAAATAGCATTGATATTATTTACCGAATCTTGTTTCTTCGAAAAGTGCACTGTATATTGTTTGCCATTTACATGAAAGGTAACCTAGCTTTTTTTTGCAATCAATAACAGCCCATGTAGTATTAAAAAAAGTCTACTAAGGATAATCGACATGTTGTCGTCCGCAGGCATCTCAAGAATAACAAAGTCCGTTAAGATAGTAACATTTGCAACCACTACAGGTACATCCTCACAAATTCCAATGGGTATAGCAGTGGATTTAGCAGCCATTTGCAAAGATTTTTTAGTAGGTGTGAGTTTATTCAAATCAAGTCTTTTATATAGGGAGAAGCGCATAACACTAACACCGGCTGTTAGATCACATAAAGCAGTTCTAACATAACTTCGTTTAATGGAGCAAGATATTGTGGGTATACCTGGATCTCCAAACTTCTTACGCAGTCCACCATCAAAAGAATAATTAGCAAACATGGTGGAAATATCAGTTTGATGTATCTTTCTTTTATTTGTGATAATATCTTTCATGTATTTAGCATACAGAGGCATTTTAAAAATATCAGTCAAGCGAGTATGTCGGAATCGGGGCTCCGGGGACCCTAGAGAGGTTTGAAGTCTAGGGTGCGCCGGCTCTCCAACCCTGCTCTCTCTTGCTAACTTACGGCGATGCTCCGGCGTGCTTGAGCTTGGGGGGAAGAACAATGAACATGGTGGGGTACCCAGGTTCGGGCCACCTCGCGGTGTAAAACCCTACTCCTGCCTGTCTGGATTGCTTATAGGGTGAGAGTGAATACAGTGGGGGTTGATCTCTTGTATCCTTGCTACCTTGCCCCTTTTATCCTGGCTTCTGTCCTCTTCCCCGAAAATATCCGTCGGGAAGGGTTGCCACAAGCACCAGTTTGAAGGGGGACAAGACCGCAGACTATTCTGACAAAAGTGGTCTTCGCCTGCAAAAGGTTCCCTTCGTGACGCGCTAGTGGGCTCGGTGGTGACCTCCGTCCTGACGAGCTCCACTCTGGTCTTCTTACACCAAAGAGGAAACCTTTGGAGCTTACCTTGGGGACCGGCGGGCTGGCCCTCTCCCGTTAGCACCAAAGGGGAAAACCTCCTCGTTTGTGCCTACTGGCTCGGCTCCCGACGTCGCTGGGCACGACACACGTCATCCAAGTGAGGGCGCAGGGCCGTATGACCCCGCCAGGCTAACCTTGGTGGATCCACCCCACAGGGGCCTCGGGAGGTAGCCCCACAACGGAGCTTCGGGAAGTCCTTGATAACGCCACCGCCTTGCACCTCACGAGGCGTGGGCCATCGCGAGGGCCCTGATCGCAAAGCGCATCGGTGGGCCATGCAGTTCTTAAGGCGAGCATCGCGCCCTAGGCCACGGGCAGACGGGCCTGGGTACCCCGGTCCCAAAGGCTCAACAGTATCCCCTAGGCCACAACGTGTAGGTTTCCGCCTGTTGGAGGGGGCGAAATTGTGTGGGCCCCAACTGCCTGTGGACCAGACACGACGCATGGCGCCCGATGGAACGTGCGCTGCCTCCACTTCCCACGACGCTCCGGGGATTGTGCTCCTGCCTAGAAAACCACCATGCGCCGGGCAAAACCATAATTGCTCGGCTTCTCCCCTACTCCTCCTTCATGCGCCGCTTCTCCTTCCTTTCGCGAACGTCGTCTCCTCCTCTCTCCCCCTTGCCATGGCGGCGAGAAGGAGCTCTGTAAGTGCATCTAGTGCCACCCTTGTTTGGTTTTGGAATATTGAAGACAAACGTGGTTGAGGGACTAATGTGTTTGTGAGAGTTCATAGGATAACACAGATAGAAGTCCTTGGAGATTCGGTTTAACCGTTGAGGATGACCCCTAAAAATGTCTGAAGACATTGATGATGGCCGAAGCCATTGGTGGTATGTGAGGATAATCGCTCGAAGATAATGAAACGCGAAGATGAAGTCTTTTGGTAGTTTTGTTTCTTCTTTCCTGGGTCATAGGAACCACCGTAGTATTAAGTGGGGTCGACGTGATCGAAGTCAGATGCTGACGTGATGCTCAACCCATACCTATGTCTTCGAGAGAAGACCATGAGAGGAAATCTCTTCCAGAGTTGGTTGAGTCAGCTTTACTTGTAGCTCAAGTAAAGTTGCCGCATGTGTTTGAAATACAACCGTTGTGACACGTGTCGGTTGGCCATTGACCCAGGGTCATTTCTGTCATATCAGGTCAGGTTGCCTGTTGGCTATAAATAGCTCCCCCCTCCACCATAAGCAAGTGGCTGCTCAAAGAGAGATACGGTTGTTGTCTTTTTGGAGCAACTCACCTCAAAAACATTGAGAGATAGAAATATCATGCGAGGATAAACCTAAACACCTAGAGCTAGAGTGTTTGAGCATCACTGAAGTCGTTCTGTTCTGAGTGAACTGAAGACTTATCACACTTGAAGATTATGATCTTCTAGACGGTTAGGCGTCTGGGTCTAGAGTATCCAAGAATCATTGTGGATTGTCGGGTGACCAAGTTTGTACGGGTTTCGAAAGTCTCCTCTGAAGACTTACCTGAGTGATTGGGCATTGCCTAAGTGACTTCAGCTCAAGGGGAACAAGGTGAAGACGAGGTCTTCTGAGTCGAATCTCAGCCTCCCTAACAAGACGTACAGTTGTCACAACAACTGGAACTTGTCCTACAAATCCTGTGTCTTCATCAAGCTACTGGTTCTATCCTTCACTCTTTTACATTCTGTTCTGAACTGTGAAGCCATTGCTTGAATAGTACTGTTTGAAGACATACCCCGAAGACATTCATATCTGCTGTTTATCTTCATAATGTCTAAGTTTGTCTTCGACTCTTCTTAGTGTGTATGATGATAATGCTCAACTTGCTTGTATGTCTTCGTTGTATTGCATGCCTTGCATAGATCCTTGATTGTATCCCTACCTGATCCTGTTTCGCTTCCGCATATTTCGAATACATTCATTGTTTCGAAGCCTTTCATAAAAATCGCCTATTCACCCCCTATAGTCAATAACTAGCAATTTCAATTGGTATCAGAGCAAGGTACTCCATTGTTCCGTGTTTCGGTTTAACCACCTGGAGTTTTAGCTATGTCGACTGCAGGGATTATCAAGGTCTCCGCTACGTGCCCTGTCTTCGATGGCACTGACTACCCCTACTGGAAGAATAAGATGCGCATGCATCTCGAAGCCATTGACAACGACCTATGGTATGTCGTCATGGCGGGCATTCCTGAGGTTGGCGAAGGTGTTACTACTGCTGATGTGAAGAGGTTCGCACAACTGGACTCCACCGCCAAGAACATCATCTGTGGTCACCTGACCAAAGGACAGTATGGCCGTGTGAGTGTACTGAACACTGCAAAGCAAATATGGGAATGGCTGTCCAAGGTGAGTGAAGGTGTCTCATCTGAGAGAGACTCTCGTGCTGATGTGCTTTGCAACCTGTTCAACCGCTTCAAGAGACTTGACAACGAAAATGTCTAGCTCACGTTCGATCGATTCACTGACATCTCAAATGAGCTGAATGCACTTGGCGCCACTGATATCACCAAACATGAAGTCGTGAACAAGCTACTCAGATCACTCGACGGTTCCTTTGACACTCCCGCACTCATGAACCAAGAGCGCATTGACTTCAAGAGTTTGGATCCCGCTGATATCCTCGAGAGATTGAACACACATGAGTTCCAACAAGCTGAGAAGAGGGATATCTATGGTCCCAGTTACAGTCGCTCTCGTGTCCTGAAGGAAAAGGCTATGTCCTCAACTGAAGACGGCTCTGAATGCAGTTCTGATGGTGCTGAAGACTTTGGAAAAGAACTTGCTCTGCTCGTTAGGAAATTCCGGAAGTTTGCCAAATCAAAACGCTATGCAAAGTCTTCAAAGCGCGATTCCAAGAGATCTGGTGAAATGTCTTCACGGGACAGCAAGAAGCAAACCTGTAACAAGTGCAAGAAAGTTGGTCACTTCATTGCTGATTGTCCTCGATGGGAAATGGAATCCAAGAAGAATAGCAAGGACTATGATTCAGATGACAAGAAGAAGAAGAAGTATGCAAGGTATTCATCACACAAGAAAAGTTCATCTGGCAAAGCACATGCTTTTATCAGAAAGGAAATTGATTCACAGTCTGAATCTGGTTCTGAGGCTGAGGAAGCATCTGAGGAGGAATCTAACGCTGAAGTAGCTGGACTGGCAATGGCTTCGGCATATCTCTCCACTTCTGTCTTCGAACCCGAAGACAATGGCTCCTTCTTCAACACTGAAGCCAGTGATGGTGATACTACTCCTGCCTACTACTTCATTGCGAAAGCCTCCAAGGTATCCTCAAAATCCTCACGTCATGACTCTGAATCCGAAGCTTAATCTGATGATGACATGAAACCTAGCTATGCTAAACTTTTAAAAATTGCTACCAAGCAACAAAGTGCCATGGAGAAAATGCAAACTACTCTAGAGAAAAGCGATGACCTGTTACGTGAAGAGATGAGTGTCGGTGTCAAAACCGGCAGATCTCGGGTAGGGGGTCCCGAACTATGGACCTTAGATCAATAGGTAACAAGGGACAATGGAGATAGTATTGATAGGTAACAAGGGACCAGGTTCGGGCCCTCATGTGGAGGTAAAACCCTACGTCCGGCTTCATTGTATTGATGTGTATGGAGATTACAGAGTTGATCTACCTCGTGATCGTCTAAGCTAAACCGTAGATGAGTTCACCTGTCCTCTACGAATGGGGATCCTCCAGTTTATATAGACACCGGGGGTCCCTAGGGTTACACACAACCGAACTTTTACAAGGGACAGATACGCAGATCCCATCTTCGGAACTTGGAGGCCACGCCATTCTTCAGAGCCTGTCTTCCTGGATACAGGATCATCCGTAGTTCGGCCTTTAGCAGATCAGCCCAACAGGTCGGCCCATGAGGAATGAGCCGACGGCCCGAGGACCCCTTAGTCCCGGACTTCCTCAATGAGTCTGAGCGAAACTATGGATGAAGACATGCGTAGTCTTCGTTCAAGGTTTGAGGATCTCCAAAGTCGTCATGATGCATGATACATCTCCAACGTATCTATAAGTTTTGATTGTTCCATGCTGATATATTATCATTCTAGGATACTTTTTGGGTATTCATTTACAGATTTATAATATTTTTGAGCACTAATCTATTGACCCAGTGCCCAGTGCCAGTTCCTGTTTTCTGCGTGTTTTTGCCTTTTCGGAGTTACAATACTAAAAGGAGTCCAATTGGCACGAAACTTTTTAGTGATTTTTTCTGGACCAATACAAGACCTGGAAGCTTCGGATGAGGGCTAGGAGATGCACCAAGGGCCCACAAGCCATCTGGCCGCGCCCCCAGGGCGGCGAGGCCAGATATGTTGTGGCCCCCTGGAGCGTCTCCCGACATCGTTCTCTGGCCTATAAATTCACATCTACCCTAAAAACACCAGAAGCGCTCCCGAAACACTTCTTCCGCCGCCGCAAGTCTCTGTTCCGACGGGAGGCCATCTACACCTACGTTCCGGCACCCTGCCCGAGGGGAGATCGATCATGGAGGGCCTCTTGATCAACCTTGCTGCCCTCACCATGATGTGTGAGTCATTCACCACAGACCTACGGGTCCTTAGGTAGTACCTAGATGGCAATCTCTCTCTCCCTTGATCTTCAATACAATTTTCATCGCATCTTTGCCTTGATCTATCCGATGTAATCCCTTTGTATGGTGTGTTTGTTGGGATCCAATGAATTGTGAGTTTATATTCAGATTATTCATGAGAAGTATTTTAGTCCAACCTGATTACTATGATTCTTATTTGCATGATCATCATAGCTTCGTAATGCTCTCCGATCTATTGAGATAGTTTGGCCAACTAGATTGATATTTCTTCAGTGGGAGTGGTGCGTTGTAGTACATTGAACCTGATGAGTTTCTATATCCTAGCGACAGAAGGGGACAAGCTGCGTCTTTGTGTTGTTTCTACTAAGGTTAAAATGATGGGGTTTATTAATATTAGTTGAGTTTACTTTGTCTACATCATGTCATCGTTCTCCAAGCATTACTCCGTTTGTCATGAACTTAATACGTAGAGAGGCAAGCATAGAAGCGCTCTTGAAGTGGAGTAATAGTAGTAGGTGCAGGCAGGAGTCGGCCTATTTTTTATGGACGTGATGCCTATGTACACATGATCATTGCCGTGAACATTGCATAATTATTCGCTTTTCTATCAATTGCCCAACAGTAATTTGTTTACCCACCGTATGCTTTGCTTATGAGAGATGCCACTAGAGAACTCTATGCCCCCGGGTCTATTCACTTATATATTCACAAATGCTATCATTACCTTGCAATTATTTATTACCTTTTATTTTATTTTCCACTTTACTATTATCTACAATTATCTACACAACTCACTTGCGTGCAAATAACGAGATCAAGGGGATTGACAACCCTCTTGCCGGCGTTGGGTGCAAGTTGTTTGTTCTTTTGTATGCATCCGCTGAAGACGGTTGAGGATTGCTATTCCTATTGGTTTGATAAACCTTGGTTTCATAACTGAGGGAAATACTTACCCACTTTGTGCTGCGATTACCTGTTCCTCTTCATGGAAAACCCAACACAGATCACGAGTATCAGGAAGCATTTCTGGCGTCGTTGCCGGGGAATACCATCACCAACTATGAAGTAACTTCGCACAAAATTTCATTCACTTGTTCTTCTTTTTATTTGCTGTTATATTTAGTTCAGCTCATAAAAATCAAAATTACAAAAATATTGACCTTTGGTCGTTACTAGTTTGCTTCTAGTTTGCTTTACTTGCTAAGTTTACTTGTCTTGCTTGTTTTGCTTGTTTGGTCACCATGTCTCAAGATACTACTAAGTTGTGTGATTTCTCAAATACAAATAATAATGATTTTATTAGTACTCCTATACCACCCGCCACTAGTGCAGAGGCATTTGATATTAATGCTGCATTGCTCAATCTTGTCATGAAAGATCAATTTTTGGTAAGTCCTAATGAGGATCCCGCATCACATCTTAATACCTTTATTGAATTATGTGATATGCAAATGAAAAAGGATATGGATAATGATGGTTTGAAATTAAAATTAGTTCCTTTTTCACTAAGAGACAAAGTTAAAGCTTGGTTTTCATCTTTACCTCATAATAGTATTGGAACGTGGGATAAGTGTAAAGATGCTTTTATTGCCAATTATTTTCCTCCTGCTAAGATTATCTCCCTTAGAAATCAAATAATGAATTTTAAACAACAAGATCAAGAATATGTTGCTCAAGCTTGGGAGAGAATGAAAACGATGATAAGAAATTGTCCAACTCATGGCTTAAACTTGTGGATGATTATCCAAAATTTCTATGCTGGACTAATTTTTTTGTCTAGAAATCTTCTAGATTCTGCCGCAGGTGGTACCTTCATGGATGTGACCTTAGGAGAAGCCACAAAACTGTAACAGCCCAAGTGCATTCCCTTGCCATCTTTGTAATATTTTCATGTGTGAACCTTCAATTAATGCGATCATATGGTTTGAGTAATAATAATTTGTTTCATGTCATTCTTGTTGCATCATGCCATCATACCATCATATCATTTTGCATCATGCCTTGTTGGATGTGTTATGTGGTGGAGTGTGTGTGTGTGGTGATGTTGTGTGGAAACCAAGTTGTCTTATTGTGTAAAAACCCCTTTTGCCAACTTGCCTCATCTCTTTTAATAGCCATACCATACATGTGGGTTATTGCACTTGCTTATTCACTCATGTAAAATTCTACACTTCTCCTAAATATTCTGATAATGATTGTAAATTAGCTCTCAACCTTGTTTCATCATGTTTGCCTTTTTAATCCTTGCAAAAACAGATCCCCATAATAATTATATGTGATTATTTTGGTTTGCTCTAAAAATACTAAAATTATTTTATAAATCAGGGCATTATTTTGTTAGTACAAATCTATTTTTAGTTTTCTCAAAACCTTTTCCAATCTTCCCTGGCTTTTTATTTTGTTTTGCTGTTTATTTAAAAGGTAAAACCCTTGTTATTCAAGAGGGAGAGAGAGGTCCAGTCGGTGGGCCTCTGCCTTCTCCGAGCAGCCCACCTAGCGCAGAGTCATGGCCCAACGCAGCCCAGCCGGCCTCCCCACGTTCGCGTCGTCCTCCTCCTGTACGGCAGACCATCCTGAGCGCCACGTCGAGCGTCCGGTCGATTTGACGGCCGACGGGAGCTTGATCACCCTTTATAGCTTGTCCCCTGGCTAGCCCTTGTTCCCCTCTCTCCATTCCTCCCTCCTCCTTGCCTCGCCGCCGCCAGGTAAGCTTCTCCAAGCTCCCGCTGTCGCCACGCTCCCGGTGCTCCGCCCGAGCTTCTGCTCGAGCACGGGGTCACGTCCCCGGCCCTTCTCCGGCGTGCTGGTGAAGCAGGAAGGATCGCCTACTTCGCCCTCTTCTTCCTGGACATAAGGAGGACGCCAAGGCCTAGATCGACGTCCCCTTCGTGCTCTTCTCCTCCGGCAGCGTCAGATCCGAGCATCGCCGGAGTTTGCAGCCGTCCCCGTCGACCCCTCATTGCAGCCCAGCCATCGGCTTCCTGTCCAAGGTAAAGGAGGTACTCCCCGCTCCCGATCCATGCCCTCCTTGCCGTCGTTAGCCGCCCGCAGGTCTCGCCCACATCGTGTCGCCGTCGTGCTCCTAGCGCTCCCCGTCGCTCTCTGAACCTTTCTTCAGAGAGGTTAGACAACACTCGCGTTTCAGATCCCCAGCTCATTCTTCTTCGAGTCGTCGCCGTCGCGCTCACTGCATAGTCACCCAACTCCGCACGCTTGCGCAGTCGCCGTAGCCGCCTTGCCCGCAGTGCTTGCGGCCAGCCTCGCCCGCATCACCGTGGCCGAGCCGAGCCACTGCTCGAGCACGAGGCCCTCACCCCCGCGCCTTGTAGCACCCCGCAGCCGCGGGAACGGATCCCCCGCAATGACCGCTTCCCCCGCCGGTGATCTTTTATACCGATGGTCGCAGGAGTGCTCGCAGGCGTCGTCTCCTGCCTCGGTCACAGGAATAGGCCAAGTGCCTGCGTTCTGTTCAAAAAGAACAGAGAACCCCTATGTTCAATCACCGTCCCTAGCGCAATGTTTGCGCCCTCGCTCTCCTACAGAGGAGGCCCCAGTCCGATCCCCCGCAGGGGCATAAAAGCCCCCCGTTTTACGTTTAATCGCCGAGCCGCTGACAGTGGGCCCAGGGCCCACATGTCAACCCCACAGGGCCCCTGGTTCAATGCTAGGTGGGCCCTTGTTTTTTTTTCATTTTTTTGTCTTGTGATTTTTTCATTGATTTTCCATTTAGGGAAATATTCTAGATTTGGCATTTTTCCTAATCTGTCAGTAATTATGGGACATGCCAAATTTGGCATATGACTTGTTATAAGTGAATATGTCAATTTCTCGAATGCATCTGTGGGAGTTTTGTCTACAGTAATATAGGCATGTGATAGATGATTTTGGGGTAGAAAAATACAGTGAATCCAATGGTGGTATAAGTTTTATCATGTGGCCAAGTTTGTAAAATTGTTGTTTTGTGATAATATGTCATTTTGTCTTTTTCACATGATTTAATTCTTGCAACATATGATAAACTTGTCAACATGAATAATGTGCATTGAGGTGTATGCTAGCCCCTGGAATTTTTTGCATTCCATGATATATCATGATATGGATGGAATTCTTGATGTCAACATGCCACCAAATTCTGTTTTTCACATGCCATAATATTTCTAAGTGTTGAGATATGTTATTTTGTTGCCAAGTTGTCTTGATGATTCCCATGAATTGGTAGCTCCTTTGGGGTTGGCCCAATGGAATGATTTGATGAGCATGTGGTCCTTTGTTAGGTTGTGCCAAGTGCTGGCAAGTAAAGATATTGCATCTTATTTAAAACTTGCTGTCAACATGCCATTCTGTTAATAATATGCCCTGTTTGACACTTGTGGTAATTTCTCTAAGTCTTGGAATCTGCTATTCTCAATATGTCATGTTGTCGAGATGATAGCCATGGATATGTGCATATTTTGATGTTGCCATAATGTAGTTAATTGAAGTACATGTTGCCCTCTATCACCCTGTTAATTTTCATGCCATGAAAGTCCCTGTAGCATATGTAATTGTTGCTATCAAGATGCCATCATTTTAACTCAGAATCTAATAAACTGGAAATTTCACCAAGTCCCTAAAAACTGTTTCAACATGCCATCTTGTGAGCTCATTTGCCATTGAACCATGCTTCCTTTCATGTTTCTATAGATAGATGAAATATTGAGCATGCTGTATACTTCATGTCCATGCCTTGGTTGTGGTTTGAAACTTGCTGTAGCTCTGGTTATATGCGTTACAAGATGACATGTTGCTGTTTATGGTCAGATTGTGTGTTGGATTGTTTTGTGACTTGTGGGAGCTATACCCAATGGTTTTGCATGATCTTTAGGTCTATTCTTGCTAGATTTTCATTTCCAATCCAGTGGCATCCTTGGAATACCAAGGAATAGCCCATGGCCTCCCTCGTCTTTGTTTTTGTCTCCGTTAATGTTCGTACCTTGCCGTGAGTGTACCTTGTGCTTCGTTACTCTGTTTGCAACGTTCTACATATGCATTTGCATTGTTTCTACATGGAGCACTCATATTTGCCATGATCATGCATGTTCAAATAACAAATGTTGAGATTCTGTGCAGAATACTAAAGAACTTAATAATTGCATGAGAAACATGACTAGCATAGGGTTGCCATGTTAAATACTTCAAATTGGTCATGCATCATCTTTGGTTGCGCATTGCACTTTGTTTGTATGTTTATTTGGTGCTGTTTATCTTTGGGTAGACCCGAGTGTCGAGCCTAAGTATGAGGATCCCGGAGAGTACAACTACGAGGACCCATCTCGTTGTCCCTCTGAAGACCCATCAGGCAAGATGATCGTACCCGGATCCCGACACTATTTTTGCTATGCTAGATGTCTCTCTTTTACCATTATGTCTTGTTGCCTACCACTTAAATTGCCAGCCACCCAAATTGCCTTGAAAGCCTCTAACCCCTCCACTTCCTAGCAAAACATTGTTTGGCTACGTTACCTCTGCTCAGCCCTTATCTTATAGCGTTGCTAGTGGCAGGTGCAAGCTCTTTCCATGTGCCAACATGGATATCTGGAGATATCACCTTATTTACTGTTATTTAAATTAATGCACATATATACTTGGCAACGGTGGAAGGCTTGGCCTTTTGCCCGGTGTTTTGTTCCACTTTTGTCACACTATTTCTGAGTACCGGTGTTATGTTCCATATTTTGCGCTTCTAACATGCTCGGGGTTGTTACGGGGCGACCCCCTTGACCATTCGTTTAAGATTAAAACTTGTCTGGCAAGACCCAACTTTGGTACTACATTTGCTAAACAACTAATTAAAATGCATAGGGCTTAGCTACCCCATGGATAATTAATCAACCCCCGGGCCAGTGCTCCTCATGAGTGTTGGTCCAAACCAGAGCCACTTGCAGGTCCACCCGGGGCAACTCGGGGATGTCTATCAGGCCACCGTACGTAGTGCTCATCTGGTCATGTCCTGAGAACGAGATACGCGGCTGCTATCGGGTTCGTCGACACGTCGGGCAGTCTTGCTGGACTTGTTTTACCTTTCTCGAATCTCTTGCGCGAGGAATTCCATGGATACCTTGGGATATCTCGAGGTTGAGGCTTTCCAACGGAATTTCCTAGGAGATCATGGGATTCGTGGTCGAGGTTATTCCCGCGGCGTGTGGTTAGTTTGTGATGGATGAGTTGGAGCACCCATGCAGGGTTAAATCTTTTCGAGAAGCCGTGCCCGTGGTTACGTGGCAACTTTGAAATTTGTTTAACACCCGGTTATAGCAAACTTGAAGTAAACTCAAATAAAATACACCAACTGTGTGCGTAACCGTGACTGTCTCTGCTCGTGAACATGAACCGAGAGAGAACATGGTGGGGTTATGATTGACGTAAGTAGGGCGTTCAGGATCACTTAGTGATCATTCTATTACACGACCGCTATGCGTAGACCACCATATTTAATTCTTGTTCTCGTAAGTTAGCTACCAAATACATGCTTAGTGCTTGCTGCAGCCTCACTACTTAACCATTCCTCACCTATTGGCTTACATAGTCTCGATACCCGGGTTATGAGATTGCTGAGTCCCTGTGGCTCACAGATTACAAGAATACAAGTACATGTGTTGATGAGTTCGTGCCAGATGATGTGTCTCAGCTCCAGTGGGAGTACGATGAAGAACGTAGGCGTATGTATGTTATGTATCCGGATGAGTAGGGGAGCTTCGTGGTGGTGTTCTTGGGCTAGCAAGACAGTTTCATTGCCTTCTTTTATTGTCTGATTTCATCCGTAGTTGGACCCTGTCTTCTGGACGAATGTATGAATAATTGTGTGGATCAGTAAGTTAGCTTGTGGCGAGTGTAAGCCAACCCATATACTCATCTCTTCATTACATGTATGCAATGATTTCTATACTTGCGAATCGACTAGATGCGCTTCTATCCCCGTCGAGGCCTCACGCCTTAATAGGGATAGGACCGCATCTTGGGCATTACAAGTTGGTATCAGAGCTATACCGTCCATAGGAGCCCCTTGCTTGATCGAAGTTGGCTGACTCGAGTCTAGTAAAAACCTATTTTGAGTCTAGTTATATCGGAGAGTAGGATTCTTTTACTCCTCTTCTATACTCTGGTGAGAAATTACGACTTAGGAATTATTGATTCTGCCCTCTTCCCACTCAGAATTTTTTAGGATCACGCGAGTATTTTGGATCCTCTATGATACCGTTGTGACGGGAATTCTATTCTTGGTGCATCCCATATGTATGGATTGGACCCGGGGAGTAGAGCTCTAGGGGATTCTTGACACATCGTTATCGTTCAGTTTCCTTAGTACTTCAGGACGCGGATGTTCGAAATTGCTTCAATACTATTCGTGGTGCGAAGAGTGTGGCGGCACCGAGTACTGGGGAGCGGGATCACATGTACTTCCATCTTTAGTATAGTTGTAATTACGAGGGTCTGAGTTAGATGAGTTTCCGAGACCTGTGGTTGTGTGTTGAAGGATGTGATACACTGGAGAGTAGTATTACTGTTAGGAGTTGAGTGATGGATAAAAACTCCGTGTATCCATGGACCCGATTGCATAACCAAGATTTCGGAAATTCCTAGGTGGGATTTCCAATAGTTATGTAGGATCATCTTCCGACAGATGTAGGATGGTTTATACATTTGTTCCGAGCAGCCTTTGCTCAATACTTGTTCTGTTATTTCAAGTGGTTCATGATCTAATGATGTTATCACGATCCTGCAGAAGGCGTTCTTCTAATTTTCAGATGAATGCAATTGATGATATTCCATTGCAATTTCTTTCAATCCATTTGATTCAGTTTATGTCAATCATCTTTGTCAATGGTGTGCTGATATTCTTGTCCATCTTCAGGATGGCTCCAGCAACTCGTGGGAACCCTGGTCGAGAGGGGGAGCAGTCTGATCCTCCACCACCCCCACCACCACCTCCACCTCCGGAGGCTTGGCAGGCAGTGATGGCCGCTACCAATGCCAACACCCAGATGTTGCTTAGTTTGTTGCAAGGTTTTTAGAATCAGGGACAGTAAGGTCATCAAGGGAATGTCAATAATCACCCAAACTTCGCAACTCTGAACCAGTTACTCGCAAACCAACCCAAGTCCTTCACTTGCTGTGATCAGCCTCTTGATGTGGACGATTGGCTCCATGACATGAACAAGCATTTTGAGTGCAGCAATGTCAGGCCAGAGGACTATGTCAAGTTTGCGACCTTCCAGCTCAAGGGTCAGGCAGCAGGTGACAGCAGTACAAGGATTTCAGAGGTGGCCGTGCAGTCTCTTGGGATGATTTCTGCCGTGACTTCAGAGCCCATCATATCCCGACAAGATTTGTCGAGGGTATGCGAGAGAAGTTCAGGAACCTAAAGCAGGGGAGTATGTCTGTCTATCAGTACAACTCAGAGTTTCAGAATCTGGCACGCTATGCTAAGCAAGATGTTCCTGATGAGAAGTCCAAGATTTATCAGTTCAGGGGTGGCCTCAGAGAAGATCTTCAGCTCGCTCTCGTCCTTCACGAGCCTCCTATGTTTGATCAGCTCTATAACTTGGCTCTAAAGTATGAATCAGTTCAGCTCAGGGTGGAGAATTCCAAGAAGCGGTTCAGAGACTCCAACCCTCCTTCGTCCAGCTCTCAGATTGTCCCTAAGCAGCAGAAGTATTAGGTTCCTCCTGCACCTCCATTTCGTCCTCCTCAGCAGTAGAAGAAGCGCGGTGGTCGTGGACCTTCCCACGCACCCAACCCAGGTTTTCAGCAGAGGCCTCGGGCTCCCAAGTCAGCAAATGCTCCTCCTCCAGGAAACTTCCGTCCGCTCTCAGAGGTTACGTGTCACAAGTGTGGTCAGAAGGGCCACTACTCCAACAAGTGCACCAACCAGCGGCGCCTTCCGCCTCCTCCTCCTATCAGGCCCCCAGGCAGTGCTATGGTGAAGCACAATCCCAAGTCAGCTAGAGTGAACATGGTCAATGCAGCTGAAGCAGAGGATTCTTCTCAAGTGATTATGGGTAATCTCTCGGTTAATTCTATTCCTGCAAAAGTTTTGTTTGACACTGGTGCATCGCATTCATTCATATCTAGGCCTTTCGTTGCTAAGCATGATATTGTGACTGAAGAGACTCCTAGGCCCTTAAAGGTTGTTTCTCCGGGTTTGCAAATGACTGCGAATGTGTTCGTTCCTGATGTCTCTATCAAGATGATAAGCTATTCTTTTCTGGCCTCTCCAATTGTTATCGGCAATTCCGATATTGATCTTATTCTTGGCATGGATTTTCTAGCGATGAACAAGGCTTATGTTGATTGTAAAGCCAAAGAAGTCCAATTGACTCATCCTTCTGAAAACGTGATCATTTTTGCTACTCGCGATGACACAATTCGTCTCTTTTCTCTCAATGAGAAGGGTGTGATTTCTGCCATTTCTCAAATCCCCGTCGTTTCTGAGTATGAAGATGTCTTTCCAGAAGAATTGCCAGGAATGCCGCCTCACCGGCCAGTGGAGTTTGTGATTGAACTCGAGCCTGGAACTGAACCGGTATGCAAGCGTCCTTATAAGCTTGGCCCCGAAGAGCTGAAAGAATTGAAGAAACAGCTAGATGAACAAGAGCTTCTGGGTTTGATCAGACCAAGTTCTTCACCTTGGGGTTGTGGTGTTCTGTTTGTCAAGAAGAAGGATGGCACGGACCGACTATGCATCGATTACCATCCATTGAATAAGAGGACAATCAGAAACAAGTATCTTTCCCAACATCAATGAGTTGTTTGAACAGTTGAAAGGTGCCAAGGTTTTCTCGAAGCTAGATCTTTGAATGGACTATCATCAAATCTGTATTCGTGAAGAGGATATTCCAAAGACATCTTTCAGGACGAGTTTTGGCTCTTATGAGTACACCGTCATGTCCTTTGGTCTAGCAAATGCGCCTCCGACTTTCTCCAGGATGATGAACTTCATCTTCTCTCCCTTCAAGAATGAGTTCGTCTTGGTGTATTTGGATGATATTCTTGTTTTCTCGGAGACCAAAGAAGAGCATGCAGAGCATCTCCGGCTTGTGCTTGACAAGTTAAGAGAGCATCGGTTCTATGCTAAGTTCTCCAAGTGTGAGTTTTGGCTCAATGAAGTGGTGTACCTTGGGCATGTCATCTCTGCCGAGGTCATCAAGGTGCATCCTGAGAAAGTTGAGGCCATCTTGAAGTGGGAGCCTCCTCAGAATGTAAAGCAGTTTCGGAGCTTCCTCGAGCTTGCAAGTTACTGTAGAAGATTCATGGAGAACTTCTCTCAAATTGCTAAGACTTTGTCTAACCTCCTCTAGAAGAGTGTCAAATATGTGTGGACTCCTGAGTGTGATGTGGCGTTCAATACACTCAAGGAAAAGCTGACTTCAGCTCCAGTTCTCACTCCTCCAGATGAATCCAATCCCTTCCAAGTGTTCTATGATGCTCCCCTTCAAGGTCTTGGTGGTGTTCTCATGCAAGATAAGAAGGTTGTAGCTTATACCTCGCATCAGCTGAAGCCTAGCGAGAAGAACTACCCCACTCACGATCTTGAGTTGGCGGCAGTTGTTCATGCTCTGATGACCTGGAGACATCTATTGTTGGGAGACCAGTTGAGGTGTTCACCGACCACAAGAGCTTGAAGTACATTTTCACTCAACCGAATCTTAATCTTCGGCAGACACGTTGGGTGGAAATGATCGAGGAGTACAATCCGAGCATTGAATATACTCCTGGAAAAGCAAATGTCATTGCAGACGCGCTGAGCAGAAAGGCGTACTGCAACAGTCTCATCCTCAACACTCTCCAACCCGAGCTTTGTGAAGCTTTCCGCAAGCTCAATCTCCAAGTTGTTCCTCAAGGATTTCTGGCCAATCTTCAAGTCGCTCCGACTTTGGAAGATCAGATTCACCAAGCTCAGCTTCTTGATGCTATGGTGAAGAAAGTGAAGAAAGGTGTGGCTGAGAGCATTCCAAAGTATAAGTGCTTCCGTGTTGATGACAAAGATACTTGTTCTTCGAGGACCGTCTGGTGGTTCCAAAAGGCGAACTCAGGAAAGTTATCATGGATGAAGCACATAATTCTCTCCTCTCCATTCATCCAGGCAGTTCCAAAATGTATCAGGACCTCAAGCAAACCTTCTGGTGGACTCGTATGAAACGTGAGATTGCTCAGTTTGTGAACGATTGTGATGTTTGTCGCAGAGTGAAGGTGGAACATCAACGTCCAGCAGGTCTCCTTCAGCCTTTGCCTATCCCAGAGTGGAAATTCGATCATGTTGAGATGGATTTTGTCACTGGGTTTCCCAAGTCCAAGAGAAGAAATGGTGCCATCTTCGTGGTCCTCGACAAGCTCACCAAAGTTGCCCACTTCCTTCCGGTCAAAGAATCTATCTCGGCAGCTCAGCTGGCTGAGCTGTACACGTCAAGGATAGTTTCTTTGCATGGTATTCCTCAGCTCCTATCTTCAGATCATGGAAGCATCTTCACTTCCAAGTTCTGGGATTCCTTCCAGACTGCAATGGGTACCAAGATCCATTTCAGTACAACTTTCCATCCTCACACTAGTGGTCAAGTTGAGAAAGTGAATCAAATCCTTGAAGATATGCTCAGAGCTTGTGTGATTTCTTTTGGCATGAAGTGGGAAGATTGTCTCCCATTTGCTGAGTTCTCATACAACAATAGTTTCCAAGAAAGTTCCGGCAAGGCTCCTTTCGAGATTCTCTATGGAAGGAAGTACCGCACCCCGCTCAATTGGTATGAAACCGGTGAGCGTCAAATCCTTGGTAATGGCATGATCAGTGAAGCAGAAGTGCCGTGTCATTCGTGAGAATCTCAAAGCAGCTCAATCCCGTCAGAAGAGCTATTATGATAGCAAGCATCGTGACATGACCTTTCAGATCGATGATTTTATCTATCTCAGAGTGTCTCGCATGAAGGGCACTCAGTGCTTTGGCATCAAAGGAAAGCTTGCTCCAGGCTTTGTGGGTCCTTTTAAGATTGTGGGCAAGAGGGGAGACCTTGCCTACCAACTCGAACTTCCTCCCAATTTCTCAAATGTGCATGATGTGTTTCACGTCTCTCATCTCCGGAAGTGTTTGAAGACTCCCGATCGCACCGTTGATCTCCAAGACATTGATCTCCAAGCAGACCTATCCTATCATGAGCATCCAGTTGCTATCCTTGAAGAGACTGAGCGTAAGACTCGCAACAAGTCAATCAAGTTTCTTAAGGTGAAGTGGTCACATCACTCCGACAAAGAAGCCACTTGGGAACGTGAGGACATTCTCCGTTCCGAATTTCCCGATTTCTTCCGTTCCTGGATCTCAGGACGAGATCCTCTTGTAGTGGGGTAGAGTTGTAACAGCCCAAGTGCATTCCCTTGCCACCTTTGTAATATTTTCATGTGTGAACCTTCAATGAATGCCATCATGTGGTTTGAACAATAATAATTTGCTTCATGTCATTCTTGTTGCATCATGGCATCATACCATCATCTCATTTTGCATCATGCCTTGTTGGATGTGTTATGTGGTGGAGTGTGTGTGTGTGGTGATGTTGTGTGGCAACCAAGTTGTCTTATTGTGTAAAAACCCCTTTTGCCAACTTGCCTCATCTCTTTTAATAGCCATACCATACATGTGGGTTATTGCACTTGCCTATTCATCTCATGTAAAATGCTACACTTCTCCTAAATATTCTGATAATGATTGCAAATTAGCTCTCAACCTTGTTTCATCATGTTTGCCTTTTAATCCTTGCAAAAACAGATCCCCATAATAATTATATGTGATTATTTTGGTTTGCTCTAAAAATGCTAAAACTATTTTAATAAATCAGGGCATTATTTTGTGAGTACAAATCTATTTTTAGTTTTCTCAAAAACTTTTCCAATCTTCCTTGGCTTTTTATTTTGTTTTGCTGTTTATTTAAAAGGTAAAGCCCTTGTTGTTCGAGAGAGAGAGAGGTCAAGTAGGTGGGCCTCTGCCTTCTCCGCGCGGCCCACCTAGCGCACAGCTGCAGCCCAGCGCAGCCCAGTCGGCCTCCCCACGTTCGCGTCGTCCTCCTCCTGTACGGCAGACCATCCCGAGTGCCACGTCGAGCGTCCGGTTGATTTGATGGCCGACGGGAGCCCAAGCCCCCTTTTTAGCTTGTCCCTAGGCTAGCCCTAGTTGCCCTCCCTCCGTTCCTCCCTCCTTCTTGCCTCGCCGCCGCCAGGTAAGCTTCTCCAAGCTCTCGCCGTCGCCACGCTCCCGGTGCTCCGGCCGAGCTTCTGCTCGAGCACGGGGTGACCTCCCCGGCCCTTCTCCGGCGTACTGGTGAAGCAGGAAGGATCGCCTGCTTCGCCCTCTTCTTCCTCGATTTCAAGGACGCCAAGGCCCAGATCGACATCCCCTTCGTCCTCTTCTTCTCCGACAGCGTCGGATCCGAGCATCGCCGGAGTTTGCAGCCGTCCCCGTCGACCCCTCGTTGCAGCCCAGCCATCGGCTTCCTGTCCAAGGTAAAGGAGGTACTCCCCGCTCCCGATCCATGCCCTCCTTGCCGTCGTTAGCCGCCCGCAGGTCTCGCCCGCGTCGTGTCACCGTCGTGCTCCCAGCGCTCCCCATCGCTCTCTGAACCTTTCTTCAGAGAGGTTAGACAGCGCTCGCGTTTCAGATCCCCAGCTCGTTCTGCTTAGAGTCATCGCCGTCGCGCTCGCTGCGTAGTCACCCAACTCCGCATGCTTGCGCAGTCGCCGTAGCCGCCTTGCTCGCAGTGCTCGCGGCCAGCCTCTCCCGCATCACCATGGTCGAGCCGAGCCTCTGCTCGAGCTCGAGGCCCTCACCCCCGCGCCTTGTAGCACCCCGCAGCCGCGGGAATGGATCCCCCGCAATGACCGCATCCCCCGCCGGTGATCTTTTAAGCCGATGGTCGCAGTAGTGCTCGCCGGCGTTGTCTCCTGCCTCGGTCGCCAGAATAGGCCAAGTGCCTGGGTTCTGTTCAAAAAGAACAAAGAACCCCCTATGTTCAGTCGCCGTCCCTAGCGCAATGGTTGCGCCCTCGCTCTCCTACAAAGGAGGCCCGGGTTCGATCCCCCGCTAGGGCATAAAATCCCCCCGTTTTACGTTTAATCGCCGAGCCGCTGACAGTGGCCCAGGGCCCACATGTCAACCCCACAGGGCCCCTGGTTCAATGCTAGGTGGGCCCTTGTTTTTTTTCATTTTTTGTCTTGTGCTTTTTTCAGTGATTTTCCATTTAGGGAAATATTCCAGATTTGGCATTTTTCCTAATCTGTCAGTAATTATGGGACATGCCAAATTTGGCATATGACTTGTTATAAGTGAATATGTCAATTTCTCGAATGCATTTGTGGGAGTTTTGTCTATAGTAATATAGGCATGTGATAGATGATTTTGGGGTAGAAAAATCCAGTGAATCCAATGGTGGTATTAGCTTTATAATCTATCCAAGTTTGTAAAAATGTTGTTTTGTGATAATATGTCATTTTTTCTTTTTCCCATGATTTAATTCTTGCAACATATGATAAACTTGTCAACATGAATAATGTGCATTGAGGTGTATGCTAGCCCCTGGGTTTTTCACATTCCATGACAGATCATGATATGGATGGAATTCTTGATGTCACCATGCCACGAAATTCTGTTTTTCACATGCCATTATATTTCTAAGTGTTGAGATCTATTATTTTGTTGCCATGTTGTCTTGATGATTCCCATGAATAGGTAGCTCCTTTTGGGTTGGCCCAATGGAATGATTTGATGAGCATGTGGTACTTTATTAGGTTGTGTGAAGTGTTGGCAAGTAAAGAAATTGCATCTTATTTAAAACTTGCTGTCAACATGCCATTCTGTTAATAATATGCCCTGTTTGACACTTGTGGTATTTTCTCTAAGTCTGGGAATCTGCTATTCTCAATATGTCATGTTGTGGAGATGATAGCCATGGATATGTGCATATTTTGATGTTGCCATAATGTAGTTAACTGAAGTACATGGTTCCCTCTATCACCCTGTTAATTTTCATGCCATGAAAGTCCCTATAGCATATGTAATTGTCAAGATGCCATCATGTTAACTCAGAATTTGATAAACTGGAAATTTCACCAAGTCCCTATAGCATATGTAATTTCAACATGCCATCTTGTGAGCTCATTTGCCATTGAACCATGCTTCCTTTCATGTTTCTGTAGATAGATGAAATGTTCAGCATGCTGTATACTTCATATCCATGCCTTGGTTGTGGTTTGTAACTTGATGTAGCTCTGCTTATGTGTGTTACAAGATGACATGTTGCTGTTTATGGTCAGATTGTGTGTTGGATTGTTTTGTGACCTGTGGGAGCTATACCCAATGGTTCTCCATGATCTTTAGGTCTATTCTTGCTAGATTCTCATTTCCAATCCAGTGGCATCCTTGGAATACAAAGGAATAGCCCATGGCCTCCCTCATCTTTGTTTTTGTCTCCGTTAACATTCGTACCTTGCCGTGAGTGTACCGTGAGCTTCGTTACTCCGTTTGCAACGTTCTACATATGCATTGGCATCGTTTTTACATGGAGCATTAATATTTGCCATGATCATGCATGTCAAATAACAAATGTAGAGATTCTGTCCAGAATACTAAAGAACTTAATAATTGCATGAGAAACATGACTAGCATAGGGTTGCCATGTTAAATACTTCAAATTGGTCATGCATCATCTTTGGTTGCGCATTGCTCTTTGTTTGTATGTTTATTTGGTGATGTTTCTCTTTGGGTAGACCCGAGTGTCGAGCCTGAGTATGAGGATCCCGGAGAGTACGACTACGAGGACCCAGCTCTTTGTCCCTCTGAAGACCCATCAGGCAAGATGATCGTACCCGGATCCCGACACTATTTTTGCTATGCTAAATGTCTCGCTTTTACCGTTATGTCTCGTTGCCTACCACTTAAATTGTCAGCCTCCCAAATTGCCTTGAAAGCCTTTAACCCCTCCACTTCCTAGCAAAACATTGATTGGCTATGTTACCACTGCTCAGCACTTCTCTTATAGCGTTGCTAGTTGCCGGTGCAAGCTGTTTCCATGTGCCAACATAGATATCTGGAGATATCACCTTATTTACTATTATTTAATTTAATGCACATTTATACTTGGCAAAGGTGGAAGGCTTGGCACTTTGCCCGGTGTTTTGTTCCACTTTTGCCGCACTAGTTCTGAGTACCGCTGTTATGTTCCATATTTTGCGCTCCTAACATGCTCGGGGTTGTTATGCGGACCCCCTTGACCATTAGTTTTAGATTAAAACTTGTCTGGCAAGACCCAACTTTGGTACTACAATTTCTAAACAACCTAATTAAAATACATAGGGCTTAGCTACCTCGTGGATAATTAATCAACCCCCGGGCCAGTGCTCCTCACGAGTGTTGGTCAATACCAGAGGCACTTGCGGGGCCACCCGGGGCTACTTAGGGATGTCGATCAGGCCACCGTACGTAGTGCTCATCCGGTCATGTCCTGAGAATGAGATACGCGGCTCCTATCGAATTCGTTGACACATCGGGTGATCTTGTTGGACTTGTTTTACCTTTCTCGAATGTCTTGCACGAGGAATTCCGAGGATACCTTGGGCTATCTCGAGGTTGAGGCTTTCCAACAGAATTTCCTAGGAGATCACGGGATTCGTGGTCGAGGTTATTCCCGTGCCATGTGTTTAGTTTGCGATGGATGAGTTGGAGCACCCCTGCAGGGTTAAATCTTTTTGAGAAGCCGTGCCCGCGGTTACGTGGCAACTTGGAATTTTTTTTAACACCCGGTTATAGCAAACTTGAAGTAAACTCAAATAACATACACCAACTTTGTGCGTAACCGTGACTGTCTCTGCTCGTGAACATGAACCGAGAGAGAACACGGTGGGGTTATGATTGACGTAAGTAGGTGTTCAGGATCACTTAGTGATCATTCTAGTACATGACCGCTATGCGTAGACCGCCATATTTAATTCTTGTTCTCGTAAGTTAGCCACCAAATACATGCTTAGTGCTTGCTGCAGCCTCAGTACCTAACCATTCCTCACCTATTGGCTTACATAGTCTCGGTACCCGGGTTATGAGATTGCTGAGACCCTGTGGCTCACAGATTACAACAATACAGGTACAAGTGTTGACAAGTACGTGCCAGATGATGTGTCTCAGCTCCAGTGGGAGTACGATGAAGAACCTAGGCGTATGTACGTTACGTATCCGGATGAGTAGGGGAGCTTCGTGGTGGTGTTCGTGGGCTAGCAAGACAGTTTCATTGCTTTCTTTACCGTTTGATTTCGTCCGTAGTCGGACCCTGTCTTCTGGCTGAATGTATTAATAATTGTGTGGATCTGTAAGTTAGCTTGTGGCGAGTGTAAGCCAACCCATATACTCATCTCTTCATTACATGTATGCAATGACTTATGTACTTGCGAGACGACTAGATGCGCTTCTATCCCCGTCGAGGCCCTCACGCCTTAATAGGCATAGGACCGCATCTTGGTCGTTACAGAAACTTATGGACAAAATTATGACAAATTATTATCAATGGCATAACAAAAGAGCTCCAACTGGTAAGAAGGTAAATTTTGTTGAAGAAATCCCTACTCTGAGTGAAAAAGTGGATGCTCTTATGAATATGGTTGCGAATGAAAATGCTAATGTTGGTCCCAATGATATGCCTTTGTCTACTTTGATTGAGCAAAATAATGATGCTATCGATGTGAACTTCATCCCGCGAAATAATTTCAACAACAATGCTTATAGAGGAAATTTCAATGTTAGACTGTATCTCGGTAATTCCTCTAACAACTATGGAAATTCTTTTGGTAATTCATATGGCAATGCTTCTACAAATTCTAATAGGATACCTTCTGATCTTGAGAATACAATTAAAGAATTTATTAATTCTCAAAAGGTTTTCAACACTACGGTAGAAGAAAAGTTGCATATGATTGATACTTTGGCTAAAATATGGATAGAATTGCTCTTGATGTTGAAACTCTTAAAAATAAGTCCTTGCCACCCAAGCATGATTTTGATGAGACTATTAAATCTATCAAATTATCTATTAATGAAAGTATGGAGAGGACCGCTAAGTTGAGAGCTAAGCGAGAATTCTTAGAAAAAGCTCTTCCACCCGGTTTTTACCGGAATCATGATGAAGATCTCAAAATGATTGGTGTTTCTCCTATTGAATCTTTGTTTACATCTCTGAATATAAATGATAAAGGGACTGCAGATGAGTCAACTTTGGTTAAGGATCATCCCGTATGCTTGGAGGGTGATGATTCTAATGCTAAAACTGAAAAAGTGGGTTTGGAGAGGTCAAAACTTTAACTAGTGATGTGCCCACTATCTTGGATTACAAGGACTTTAGTTATGATAAATGCTCTTTAGTAGAATGTATTTCCTTCCTGCGATTCATTATTAGCTCACCCAATGCTTATGAACAAAACAAAGCTTTTACTGAACATATAGTAGAAGCTATGATAAAAGGTTATGATCAGAAACTTGAGCTTGTAATTTCTATTCCTAGAAAATTGCATGATGAGTGGGAACCTACTATAAAAACAAAGAAAAATAAATATGAATGCAATGCTTTGTGTGACCTTGGTGCTAGTGTTTCAACTTGTGATAGCCTGGCTTAATATGGATGATAGACTACTCATATCAATAAGGAATTCCTTCTTTTCTAAGAGCCCATTCGAACAGAACTGCTAGGTTAAGCGTGCTTGGCTTGGAGTAGTTCTAGGATGGGTGATCGACCGGAAAGTTGGTCCCGGGTGCGCATGAGTGAGGACAAAGTGCGCAGAAAAGACTAGTATTGATCTGTGGGGCCAGTCTAGATCCCGCCAGGAGTAACGACCACCGGCGGGTGTGTCCGGGGCATTACAAGTTGGTATCAGAGCCGACCCTCGCGGTTACACGGATGTTTGCGGACAGGTGCACGGTCATGTTGTTTCCGGCGGGTGTGTCCGGGGCATTACAAGTTGTTATCAGAGCCGACCCTCACGGTTACACGGATGTTTGCGGACAGGTGCGCGGTCATCTTGTTCATGACGTTTGTGACCCGTCGTGGCACCCGGCATGGCACATGTACTGGACTGGATGCACATACATTTGTGCCAAGAGGGAACGTTCCTGTGACCCGACGAGGACGTCGGTTCCTCTCAGTGGGGGTGTATGTGATAGCCTGGCTTATTATGGATGATAGACTACTCATATCAATAAGGAATTCCTTCTTTTCCGGGAGTCCATTCGAACAGAACTCCTAGGTTAAGCGTGCTTGGCTTGGAGTAGTTCTAGGATGGGTGACCGACCGGGAAGATGGTCCCGGGTGCGCATGAGTGAGGACAAAGTGCGCAGAAAAGACTAGTATTGATCTATGGGGCCAGTCTAGATCCCGCCAGGAGTAACGACCACCGGCGGGTGTGTCCGGGGCGTTACACAACTATACCCAAAATTTTATGTGATGTGCTTGGTCTCACTAATATTGAAGAGTGTTCCCTAAACTTGCATCTTGCGGACTCTACCATCAAGAAACCTTTAGGTAGAATTAATGATGTGCTTATTATTGCAAACAAAAATAATGTGCATGTAGATTTCATTGTGCTTGATATTGATTGCAATCCTTGTTGTCCCACAATACTTGGAAGGCCATTTTTACGAACTATAGGTGCAGTTATTGATATGAAAGAGGAAAACATAAGATTCCAGTTCCCATTAAATAAAGGGATGGAACACTTCCCTAGGAATAGAATTAAACCACCTTATGAATCAATCATGAGAGCTACCTACGGGTTGAATGTCAAAGATGACAACACTTGAAACTATGCATTATGCCTAGCTAGGGGCATAAAACAATAGCGCTTGTTGGGAGGCAACCCAATATGTATCTTTTTTTTAATTTCTGTTTTTGTGTGATAACATGATTGTTGCCTCTGTAATGATTATGTTTTTATGTTTTAATTAGTGTTTGTTCCAAGTACAGCCTTTGGGATGACTCACAAGATGAGTAGAAACGATGCTGAATCTGAAACAGAAATTTTGACCCCAGTGCAGGAATTTTCATTTCTTACTGGAGTGTGATAATGCTCTGAAATTTTAACACAGTATTGGTATACAAATTATTTACATTGTCCTAATTCTTCAGAATTTTTAGAGTTATAGAAGTATGGGCTCTTTACAGATTGCTACAGACTGTTCTGTTTTGAACAGATTCTGTCTTGCTTGCATAGTTTGCTTGTTTTGATTATGCCATGGACTATATCAGGGGAGTGTAAACAATGGGGAAGTTAGAATAAAGTACCTATTATGAAAAAATGAATTTGAATAAATTTATCAGAGTACCTAAAGTATGCAATATGTTTCTTATAATAACGGATCTCACGAAGTTTTGTTGAGTTTTGTGTGATTGAAGTTTTCAAGTTTTGGGTGTGATCACGATGGACTACGGAATAAGAAGTAGAAAGAGCCCAATCTTGGGAATGCCCAAGGCAACCCTAGTATAATTCTAAGGAGACTCAAGCGTCTAAGCTTGGGGATGCCCCGGAAGGCATCCCCTCTTTCGTCTCAATCCAGCGGTATGTCACTTGGAGCTATATTTTTATTCATCACATGATATGTGTTTTGCTTGGAGCGTCATTTGCATTTGTTTTCTTTTACTTTCAGTTTGTCACAATCATAATTCGCTGGACACACCTATTTGAGAGAGACACACCTTCATGATAATTTGCTAGAATACTCTATGTGCTTCACTTATATCTTTTGAGCTAGGCAGTTGCTCTAGCACTTCACTTATATCTTTTTGAGCACGGTGGCATGTAGATTTTATAGAAATATTATGCTCTCGTTCTTCACTTATATTTGTTTGAGAGCTGAGTAATAGTGACGGTAATTTGCATGGGTCATAAGACTATTCCAAGAATATTAGGTATTCAATGAATGATAATCAAAACCATCGTGTGGCACATATAGAGAAGTTGTGGATTAATGACATTGATGTGGTAATATGAAAAAGGTGTGAGTCCAAAATTGTTGATTCATAGAAGTGTCGAGATTAAGAGGTGTTAACTTGTTATTCATGTAAAAATTAAAGAGGCATGGTGCTGATGTGTGAGCATTTATATTCCTCGTTGAAATCCTAGTGTTGTTTTGAGTCAGGGGCGCGCAATGGTTAACTCCTACCAACCTCCTCTCTCGGGGCATGCGAGGAGTACTTTGATTTGTGATAAAACTAATAAAACTTTGCAATAAGTATGTGAGTACTTCATGACTAATGTGACACCATGGACATATGCATCTTCACCTTCTCATATTTGCTTTCCTCTTTAGTACCGTGCATAGCCCATTCTCACCTCGAGGATCGGTGCAAATATTCGCCGGTGCATCCAAACCCCGTGACATGATACACTCTGTTGCACATAAGCCTCATTATATCTTCCTCAAAACAGCCACTATACCTACCTATTATGGTATTTCCATAGCCATTCCGAGATATATTGCCATGCAAATTCCATCGTCACTTCACATGATTAGTTCATTCTTCAATATAATGCTTTGCATGATCGTATAGAGCTGACATAGTATTTGTGGAAAAGCCACCGTTCTTCATATTTTTGATACATGTCACGCTAGATCATTGCACATCTTGGTACACTTCCAGGGGCATTCATACAGAGTCATATCTTCCTATCAGTTCTTCATGTTGAGTTGTAAGTAAATAAAAGTGTGATGATCATCATTATTAGAGCATTGTCCTAGTGAGGAAAGGATGATGGAGACCATGATTCCCCCACAAGTCGGGATGAGACTCCGGATGACAAATTAAATAAAAATGGGGGAGAGCAAATGAGCCCGCCATATAAAAAAAAAGAGAAAATGGGGGAGGCAAAAAAAAGAAAGAGAAAAGCCCACCATAAAAAATAAAAATAATAAAATGAGAGAAAAGAGAGAAGGGACTTTGCTACTATCCTTTACCACACTTGTGCCTCAGAGTGGCACCAAGTTCTTCATATAGAGAGTCTCCTATGTTGACACTTTCATATGCTAGTGGGAATTACCTTTTCATATAATAAATTGGCTTGCATATTCCTATGACGGGCCTCAAATGCCCGAGGTCTTCATGAGCAAGCAAGTTTGATGCACACCCCACTTAGCTTCAGTTGAGCTTTCATACACTTATAGCTCTAGTGCATCATTTACATGGCAATCCCTACTCCTCGCATTGATATCTATTGACGAGCATCTCCATAGCTCGTTCGTACGCTTAGTTGATGCGAGACTATCTTCTCCACTTTGTACCCCTTTGATTCCTACCACCATATTCTATTCCACCTGAATGCTATGTCCAATGGTTCACGCGCATGTATTGCATGAAGAATAAAAAGTTGATGCATATTGAAAAAGTATGATCCAATTGCCTGACTTGGACACCGTGGTGCTTAACATTTGTATCAATGTGGTGAAGATGGAGTCATGCCTTGCAAATATGATAAGATGAATAGGGGTAATACATTCTTTTAGGATCGTATATTTGAAAAATTAATTATTTTGTTTCTTATACTTATAAATATTACTATGTTGCTATTTGTTAATTCATCATTTCTCAATGAGCATACATACCAAAGATTACATAATGGGTAGCATGTCACATCAAAAATTCTATTTTTATCATTTACCTACTCGAGGACGAGCAGGAATTAAGCTTGGGGATGCTGATACGTCTCCAATGTATCTATAATTTTTGATTGTTCCATGCTGATATATTATCATTCTAGGATACTTTTTGGGTATTTATTTACCAATTTATAATATTTTTGAGCACTAACTTATTGACCCAGCGCCCAGTGCTAGTTCCTGTTTTCTGCGTGTTTTTGCCTTTTCAGAGTTACAATACTAAACGGAGTCCAATTGCCACGAAACTTTTTGGTGATTTTTTCTGGACCAATGCAAGACCTGGAAGCTTTGGAGGAGGGCCAGGAGATGCACCAGGGGCCCACAAGCCATCTGTCCGCGCCCCCAGGGGGGCGCGGCCAGATATGTGGTGACCCCTGGAGCGTCTCTCGACGTCGTTCTCTGGCCTATAAATTCACATCTACCCTAAAAACACCAGAAGCGCTCCCGAAACACTTTTTCCGCTGCCGCAAGTCTCTGTTCCGACAGGAGGCCATCTACACCTCCGTTCCGGCACCCTGCAGGAAGGGAGATCGATCACGGAGGGCCTCTTCATCAACCTTGCTGCCCTCACCATGATGTGTGAGTAGTTCACCACTGACCTACGGGTCTGTAGGTAGCACCTAGATGGAAATCTCTCTCTCTCTTGATCTTCAATAAAATGTTCATCACATCTTTGCCTTGATCTATCCAGTGTAATCCCTTTGTATGGTGTGTTTGTTGGGATCCGATGAATTGTGAGTTTATGTTCAGATTATTCATGAAAAGTGTTTGAGTCAAACCTAATTACTATGATTCTTATTTGCATGATCATCATAGCTTCATAATGCTCTCCGATCTATTGAGATAATTTGGCCAACTAGATTGATATTTCTTCGGTGGGAGTGGTGCCTTGTCGTAGGTTCAACCTGATGAGTTTCTATATCCCAGTGATAGAAGGGGACAAGTTGCGTCTTTGTGTTGTTGCTACTAAGGATAAAATGATGGGATTTATTCATACTAGTTGAGTTTACTTTGTCTACATCATGTAATCGTTCTCCAAGCATTACTCCGTTTGTCATGAACTTAATCTGTAGATAGGCAAGCATAGAAGCGCTCTTGAAGTGGAGTAATAGTAGTAGGTGCATGCAGGAGTCGGCCTATTTGCTTATGGACGTGATGCCTATATACACATGATCATTGCCGTGAACATCGCATAATTATTCGCTTTTCTATCAATAGCCCAGCAGTAATTTGTTTACCCACCGTATGCTTTGCTTATGAGAGATGCCACTAGAGAACTCTACGGCCCCCTAGTCTATTCACTTATATATTCACAAACGCTATCATTACCTTGCAATTATTTATTACCTTTTATTTTATTTTGCACTTTACTATTATCTACAATTATCTACACAACTCACTTGCTTGCAAATAACGAGATTAAGGGGATTGACAACCCTCTTGCCGGCGTTGGGTGCAAGTTGTTTGTTCTTTTGTGTGCAGCTGCTGAAGACGGTTGAGGATTGGTATTCCTATTGGTTCGATAAACCTTGGTTTCATAACTAAGGTAAATACTTATCCACTTTGTGCTGCGATTACCCGTTCCTCTTCACAGAAAACCCAACGCAGATCATGAGTAGCAATGCCCTCTCAAATGAACATGAGAAGCTTTCTCTCGAATTTCTTCAAAAAAAGATTGATCTTGAGAAGTTGAGAGAAGATCATGATGACCTACGGAAGGAAAACGACTCACTCCTAGTAGAACAGATCAGTACCGCTCAGGATGAATTTGATGCTCCATGTTTAAAATCTTTCTCGTGAAGCTAATGATTCAACTGCTGAATGTTCAAACGCTTCTAAAAATGCATTATCTTCAACTTTATCTGTGGTGACTAACCTCTCATCTGAGTAAACCACTTCTATCACTGATGACAATGACAGGTTGAAGACATTGCTTGAAACTGTCATGTACAAGAGTCTGAAGGGGCATCAGATTCTTTGTGATGTCCTGAAGAAGACAATCTTGAAAAAAAACCCTAGGAAAGAGGGTGTAGGTTTTGAAAGAAACATAGATGTTGATGGTTCTTACTGGACCCCTGAGCAGTATCCCCAAACCACATGGGTTGCCGCAAAAGGCCCTTCGGTGGATCCATCCACATTATGTGGCTTTAACAGTGCTAACCCTGTCATCATTGATGAGTCATTTGACTCCAACTATAAGTTGTTCAATCTATGAATGGTGAAGTGTTTGCCAGGTATATTGGCACTAACTACAAGAATGGTTCACCAATGAAGAGGATCTGGGTTCCCAAATGTCTTCTTGAGAAGCTTCCAGTCAATGTCATGACACCACCAAGGAAGAAGATGAAACCCAGATCAAAGTCTTCATGTGGACCAAAATCTTCATATGATCACTCTAACACCTATGTTTCGCAGGGTAGAGCTGAAAGGGCTTATTAATATGTGCACTATGGTATGAACCGATATGTTCATCCTACTAAGAATTTCTCTGCATATTCATTTGAGTATTCTAACCGCCCTGTGAAACATACTATTAGGGCATCTTTGTCTAAATTCTCTGATGCTGCCTTACGTCTTATTGCTTCTAAGCCACCACTATGCATGTGGGTGGTTAAGAAGAGCTGATATCTACATGCAGCGTCGGGTCTCCAGATGGGATGAAGCCTATCTTGAAGATTATCTCTGGAGAGCTGAAAACAATCTTGTTTGGACGCAAGATAACTAATGCGAATAGTGTTACCATTCATATCGTCCAATATCTTCGTACAATTGTGCAATGCAATATCTTCATCAATGCATGTTACCCTTGCTTGCCTTGGTGAACTAGACTAATTCTCAATGCAGGAAGACAAATCCAATGCCACTGAATGGATTATGGACAGCGGATGCACCAGTCATATGACTGGTGATCGAAGCCTATTGATGGAGGAAACTCTTCAACCTCCAACAAAAGACCACATCATCTTCGCTGACAAGAGCAGCAACAAAGTATTGGGACTAGGTAGAGTTGCTATGTCAAGGGACCGGCACATGGAAAATGTCATGCTCGTTGAATCCCTTGGTTGCAACTTAATGTCTGTCTCAATGCTCTGTGACTTAGATATGCTTGTCATATTCGGCAAATTTCAACGTGTTGTGCTAATGACCTCTGACAAAACCAAAGTCTTCGAAGGTTTTCGAAGAGGTGATTTGTATATGGTAGACTTCTAATGGCCTCTGATGAAGACAATGCTCAGCAGCCGGAACAAAGTCTTCGCCCTGCTCATCCTCGCGTGGCTAATGAAGTACAAATTGAGAGAATGCTAGACAGCATAAATGCACCAAGTCCACTCACTCGCTCAAGAGCTACTCAACCGGCTAACATTTGTGGGCACTTTGCTGTTGTGTCTATCTCAGAGCCCACCAAAGTAGATGAAGCTTTCAAGAAATCAGAATGGATTCAAGCCATGCAAGAAGAGCTTCACCAGTTCGAGCTCAACAATGTGTGGGAACTCATGAAGCGCCCTGATCCAAGGAAGCACAACGTCATTGGCATAAAGTGGACTTTCGCAACAAGAAAGATGAGTGGCCCAGTAGTCAGACACAAGGCTCGACTTGTGGCTCAAGGCTACACACAGGTTGAGGGTATTGACTTCGGTGAAACATTTGCACCTGTTGCTAGACTCGAAGCTATACGTATAATGCTTGCTTATGCTAACCATCATGACATATGCTTATATAAAATGGATGTAAAAAGTGCATTACTCAATGGTAAGATTGAGGAAGAAGTATATGTTGCTCAACCACCAGGGTTTGAAGACCCAAAGCATCCTGACAAAGAATACAAGCTCAACAAGGCACTGTATGGCCTCCAGCAAGCACCAAGAGCTTGGTATGACACGCTCAAGGAGTTCCTCAAGAAGAAAGGGTTCAAACCTGGTTCACTCGATCCCGCTCTCTTTACTAAATCGTATGATGGTGAACTGTTTGTATGTCAAATCTATGTGGATGACATTATCTTTGGCTATACTAACAATCAATACAGTGATGAGTTTTCTTTCATGATGCAAGAGAAATATCATATGTCGATGATGGGAGAGCTGAAATTCTTCCTAGGGCTTCAGATTCGACAACAACCAAATGGCATCTTTATATCTCAAGAGAAGTACCTTAAGGACTGCCTCAAGAAATTTGGCATGAATGAAGCCAAAGGTTACAAGACGCCAATGCCTACAAATGGTCACCTCTGCACTGACAAAAATGGTAAAGATTTCGATCAGAAGGTATATCGCTCCATGATTAGCTCTTTATTGTACCTATGTGCATCTAGGCCAGATATAATTCTTAGCGTTTGCACGTGTTCCATGTCTGAGTCAAACATTCTTATACGGTGGGTAATGCCACCAACCAACCTGAAGACTTTGCCGTTATCTTCGGTTCTCTATGTCTTCAGGGAACATTGTTTGTCTTCAGAGTAGACTGTGTGTTACATACTTGCATACACTTCAAGTTGAATATATTTTGCATGTTACATATAGTTTTGTCCTCTACAGCATTGAGCCTATTGCTATATCTTCGAATTTTTATCTAGGCCAATGTGATCGGACACACTATCCTTGTCTATTCTAATCTCGTCTTACTCTATTCAACTCTAGTCATATGCATTCTACTTGACATGTGTTGATTGTCTTCACCGCGTCCTTGTCAGTCGAAGACAAATCCAACCAAACGTTTAAAATTCCAATTTGTTGTCGTTACCGCTCCAATCGGAACAACTTCCCGCATCGTCACTTCCGGTCGTGTAGTGGGCTGTCAGACGTGTTGTATGCTCGCCACGTGTCCCACTAAGCCGAAGAGTCAGGGGCATATCCGTCCAAAATATCGGATGTTCCAGTCCTTATAAATACATGTCCCCTTGCTCATTAAGTACTCTTCCTCGCCACCTCCACCGCTCGAGCTCCCAACCCTAGCGCCGTCGCTGGATTCCATCACCACTAGAGACGAAGCGCTTAGCTGCCGCGACTTCTCCGACGAAGTACTCACGCCGGCCGCGACCATCTCCATCTCGCCGCCGTCGTAGCTGTCTGCCTCCACCGAGTTAGGGTGAGGCAGATCGAACCTCTCGGCCTCTCCGCCTCATCGAGCTGTTCATCGTGTTCTTCGCCGCGGTAAATAAATCGCTATTTTTAATGTTTGTTTGATCTGAAAAGTTACAGAAAATCTTCGATTGCGGTTTTTCTAACTTTCCTTCAACATCACTCAGATCTTGAACTCAATCTACCTAATGCTTTCACTTTTTGGTCTAAATTGGTTTGATTTCTCACTTGTAAAAATTCTTGGACTTGTACAAATCTGAAACCTCCATATTCGCTATAAAAGTGAATGTCTTCGGTAAACGAGGTCAATGTCTTCAAACACCGATTTATCTTCAAAATCTTCTAAGAATGCATATGACATCTCCTCTTCCCTCGCGTCTCTAACTCTTTCACAAGTACATGTCCGCAGCAGAATTGCTTGGATCTCATAGTGTGAATTCATTTGCAGACTACTTGCAGATTCATGTGGACTCATCTGAAGCTTGCTCTCATTTGCGCACACCAGTGAAGCCTTTGCCGAAGACAATGGACACTGAAAAATCATCAAAGAAGGGCGGTCGGCAAAGATGTCTGAACACTGCCAAAGATCTACCTCTAGAGCTCTAGGAATGGTACAAGTCTGATGAAGATGAGAACTATACACAGCGCAAGAACCGAATCCAATGGATTTGAAGATATTGGGTGGAAAAGTGGTTCAACTATCAGTTTGTAACAGATGAGTATGCTGAGAAGAATGCCGAGAAGGCACCATGGACAGATCTCATCTACAAAAATCTTCTGCCGAAGATTGAGGCTGAAGCAAGAAGGATGGGTTTTTTCCCATGCATGGCCAGACCTCGAATGCCACGAAATCCACATCCGTCCAGTATTCTTGGCAGCCCAGAACCCGAAGATTCCGATGAAGGAGATGAAGATCATCCTCCTGTTCTAGATTCGAAGCCCAAGAAGAAGGTAAAGGCTTCGAAGCCTAAAGCTTCAAAGGCTTCCAAGCCGGCTGACTCAACACCTCAAGCTTCTCGATCACCCTCAGTTGATCTAGAAGACCCTGAGGAAGAATCTCGCCTACATAGGGGAATGAAAAGGAAAGCTGCTGTTGCCAGGGGATCGAGGCCCACTGTTTCTTTGATGGATGCTGCCAACATGATAGAACTATCTGATGATGAGTTTGATGATGAAGATTTAGCAAGGATCATCCAACAGAAAGAAGAGGAAGCCAAGCATCTTGAAGACTTACCTCTCTTCGATCCATCCATTCTAGAGAACTTCATTGATGAATGGTTTGCTGATCCCTCCCTCACCATCGATGCCCTTCAGCTTCCCATTGGCCTGAGTGTCACCTTCCAAGGGCTGCTGAATGAGGAGCTCACCATGGCTCCAAAGTCATACAGCAAAAGGCTAATATTAGCCATGAGAAAAATGTATTCAAGGCCAACGTCCACAAGCTGAATGCTGAAGAAATTCAAGGATATTAGCTTATGATGAAAGACCTCAAGGCTGAGTTTGCCAAACGATGTGAAGCTATCAAAGGCGCCCTTGTGCGTCTCAAGAAGGAAGCAACAACCATGGTCCAAGCACATAACGAGATGCTGGAGAGAAAAGCTCTTGGACAGCTTGCCCTTGATCCAAGGATCATTGAAAGATCCAAACATGCTTCCATGTCTTCGGCCAAACTGCCCCCTCAAGATCAGAGTCTCGAGGACTGGCTTCTCTGGCTTAAGGTCCCGCCTCCTTCCTCTGTTGTATCCAGCAAGAAGACAAAGAAGGCCGAAGCTAATGCCCAGAAACGCAAGAGAGCTCAACCCGCTGAAGTCCAACATACGGCTCATCCAAAGCCAAAGACACCAAAGTCTTCGCGACATGTGCAAGTTTTGACTGCCACACCACCTGCTCCACTGCCTGCTCCAGAAGAACCCCGCCGTGTGACGCCTATCTCAGTGGCCCCTCTAGCTGATGCAAATTCTGAGAGGCAAGTCATTCTACATGAGCCTGCTGCCACAGAGGCTCAGACCGCTGAAGACATTCCAGCTGCCAACCCCAATGCAGCTGAAGACATTGGTCATGAAGACAATGTTATGCAAGATCCGGTGCCTCAAATTGATGCACCTTTGGTATCATCGCACCAACAAGAAAACGAGTACGTGGATATTGGTACTCCAATCAGGCCCGAAATTCCTAAAGCTGATCCCGGTACTCCTTCGCCGCCATTCTTTCCCCCTGATCCAAGATCTCCTGAATCGCCATTTGTCGCCAAGGAGATAGAAACTACTGCTCGTGCGTCTCCTCTAAAAAGGCTTCGCCATGGACCAAGACATGCTATGGCTTCAATGCATTGCATCCCTGAAGATGAAGCTCATGTCTCACCAACTGCACCAGTTGATGAAGTACTCATGATTGAGGATATTCCTTGAGGTCACACTAAGCAAGAAGCCAAAGTTGCTAAAGACATTGCAGCTGACAACACTGTGGGCGCAGTCAATGCCCCTGATCGTCCTCCTGTCCCTGCCACACCATCGACCGACGACAATGTTGATAATATCATCATGGCTCGCAATAGGCAAGGAGAGATGGTCCCTACCAGATGGCCCAGGATCATTGCTCCACCAAGGATGTGGCCCCAGTATGAATTCAATATCTATCGCCGCCCCAGTGTCATGAATCCAATGCCTAGACTTTCATGTCTTTGCCAGTCCGGCCTTGCAAGACCATTGGTCTCTGAACTCAGAAGCTTCAGATTGAACAACACTTTCCTTGACTCGGACCGCAATCCATACAACCGCCCAAAGATACAGTCGAACAGATTTTGGAGTGCTCCACAACGTCAGTACTACATGTGTTTGCTCTATGGCCAAAACAAGATCTTTCCCCACAAGCATCTCAGCTTTGAAGCTATGAAAGATCTTCCCTGTTTTGATCAAGCACTGGATTGTCTTCGGGATGTTGGACTGTTTCCATTTTGCACTGAACATGAAGACTGGAATGAGGAACTCATCCTCCAGTTCTATGCAACTCTCCACATCTCAGGTTTTGGCCGAGACTTGAACACCTGGAAAATGGATTTTATGATCCGGGATGAGCACATCACTACCACTGCATTGGACATCTTCCCTGCTACACCTCTTCCTGCCTCAGGAGAAGATTTAGATCCTCGATCTGAAGCCTATGTTACTACCACTCGAAGCATTTTTCAAATGCCAGAGCCCAATATGACTGAGATGCTCACCTTGATGAAGCCTTTGGCTCAAGATGCCGATTTGCCCACATCTTTCTTTGTTGATGATCTTCAGTATCTGCCAAGGACCATCTATCATATTCTTCAGCACACAATATGGCCAATCAAAGGGCATAACTTAAATCGCAAGATTGAAGGGGCTCTGAAGACATTGATCTACAACACTGTCTATGGCATCAGGTTTAATCTTCAAGATTTATTCCTTCACAACCTCGCAGCAAATGGCATCAATCTTTTTGAGCCGAAGATATATGCCCCATGGATTATGCGCTTCATTAAGTATAGAACCAACACCGGGTTTCTGCCCTCTGCTCGCAATCATGGCACTTATCTTCCTGACATAGAAATTGTCCAAGCAGATCTCTATCCCTCCAGAGGCAATAATCCTATCGTGGAAGGCACCAGTGGCACTGCTGAAGATGAAGGTCTTCACCTTCCATCTGATCTCTCAAGGGCGAAACTAATTGGCTCATTTGCCCTACCAAGACCAAGTGCTACTGCTACTGATGCCACTGCTAGCACTTTGCGCCGTCAAAGACTGGCAAGAAGAGAGTGTGCCCTCACTGATCTAGAAATTCTTGTCTCTCTGACTCAGAAGCAGGATTGGCACAATGAGTGGTCACGAAGACAGATGCACTCCATGGTTGAAGATATCAATCACATTCGCAACCTCACCACCAAGAATTCCTTTGTGGCCTATGAAACCGTTCGTCGCTCTTGGAGGACTTTGACCATGCTGGCTCCTGAGGAAGATCTTCATGAGGATGGATTCAACCAACGTTATAAATTTGGTGCACCACCTCCCAGCACGAAAAATGGCGCAAGACTCCATCGCTCGAAGACAGAGATTTCTCCTCGTCGGCTCCTTCCGTCAACGTCAGGATTGCAGATGAAGCTGATGATGCAACCTCTCTGCCTCCATCAACTCGACGACATGACACTACACCAAGCTCGACTACACCAACGCACCATGACCCTACTGCACCTTCGACCTCAACTCATGTTAGGGACGCATAGTTCTCAATGTCTTCGTCCCTTTTTGGTCAATGATGACAGGGGTACCCAGTGCCCCTGACTTATGCACATGCGGTAGAAGCAAAAGACCTGGCCAACAATCAAGACCAAGACTTTGACAAGCTCAACGCGGCAGCCCAAGCCTGGACTGCAACGCGCCAAGCACGTCCCCGACGCTTGCCGGGGACCAAGACGTGCACACCTCCCAGAAGACCCGGCAAGCAACTCCCCGGCAGGCGTGATCCAACCAGCCACCGCTCCACCGCATCGCTACGCCTGTCACTTATCGATGAGGTGTCGATCTCTCAGGCGGCTAATCAGCTCACGCTAAGCACGTGGCGACACATTGGAATGCAAGTTACGCTCGGTTGCCAGCCGCCCTGCAGCGTGTCAAGACCTTAAGCAACGACCGGCCAAGCGGTGGCAAGAGCTTGCCGGGGATGCACCCCAAGCGCCACCTAGGCAGGTAATCATGGCATTTTGTCCTAAATGCCAGAGTTAGGTATGATAGCTCTGTTTAGCTATCTAATCGATAGATAATGTCTGTTTTGCCATTGTGGTAACCCCTTGCACTATAAAAGGAGGCCCAAGGCAACCGAGCTCAAGGTTGGCCACTCGAACCCCCGAACACTTGTACTCGCATAGCCGCTCTTTCCCCGACAGCAGTCCTTGCCGGGGGAGCGCTCTGTGTTCTTCATGTTCCTCCAATCAATCCACTAAAAAGCAGTAGTAGGGTTTTACGCTTAGCAGCGGCCCGAACCTGGGTAAAATGCATGTGTCCTGATCGTTGCGCCGTCTCATACTCTCCGCTCTTCGTGCAACATGGCCCCCCCTGCCGATCCACAAGGGACCTCTGGTCCCATAGGTGATCGTGAGCATCCCTGCCCCGACATTCTTGGCGCGCCAGGTAGGGGGCGTGCATCATTTTGTGCGAACCCAAGTTCGTGAACGGCAAATCGGTCTTCATCATCATATTCTTCAACAATGGCTCCCAAGAAGAAATCCGGCGTGGCACACATCCCTCCACTTCGAAGGCTCCCTCGCACACGGCCACCGGTGCCGTAGGCACCGCGGCGGCTGCGGGCGAGGCGGGCATGATGGACGACGCGGTCGGCACAGGAGGCGCCCCCGTCCAGCCCTTCGCGGCCGGAGATGGAGCGGGAGGTGCCGGAGGGGAGCAACTACAGCAACAACATGGCGAGCTCGACCCCGACGCCACGGGCGGAGGGAACATCCGTTCATCACCTCCCCGCTGCGCGGATGGCCGAGGCCGCCTCAGCGGTGCCCAGTCCGGTCTGAGCCGCGACCTTCCGGTCGCACCCGTCGCCAGCGAGATTTTGGGCGTGCACCTCGTGCAGAGCGAGACGGGGCGCCCAGCAGAACCGCATCCCCGCAGGATCGGCCCGCTGCCCACCAGAAAGCTCCGGTGAGTGGCGCACGGCATCAAGGATGTGGCGACGTTTCTCTTGGTCCTACCAAGAGTCGAGCAACGTGGCGGTCCGCCTCTTTCGCCATGCCGGGCACCACAGATGAGGCCATGGCGCGGTTCCAGATGCTGCTCAACTTCATGCCACGGATGATAAGATGGATGAATGGAGAGCCACCATTCAGAGTTTGATCTCTTTCGTTGAAGCCAACAAGACCCAGCATGCAGAGCCGTCGCAACGTACACGAATAGATGCGGCGGCCCGGGGTGGCGAGCGCGTCGATGGGGCCACACCAACGGTGCAGTGCCCTCCACGACAAGAGGCCCAGAGGTAGCCACAGCAAGCTTCACATGCTGACGACCGCGACGAGGCGTCCATAGTCTCGTTTGGCCCGCGCGACCGCCAGGATCAACGTCGTGTCCTTGAAGACTGGCGGAACGAAGACGAGCGCATCACCATCGAGCGACGCCGGGAAGCACACCGTCAATCCGACAAGCGCAACGGTCTTGACGTCGGCGACCCCGCGCCCATTGTTGGCGGGTACCTTCCTTACGAGGTTGGGTGCCCTGCCTTCACTAGCGAGCTGCGACTGGTCCGCTGGCCGTCGACCCGAGCTTTCAAGGCTGAACTACCAGAGAAATACGACGGGAAGACGAACCCTGTGGAGTTCTTGGGCATTTACACGATAGCTGTTCAAGCTGCGGGGGGAAGAGATGAAAAGGTGCTCGCCAACTATTTTCCTTTGGCGCTCAAGCCGAATGTGAGATCATGGCTGATGTACCTGCCGGAGAATTCCATTTCGTCTTGGGCTTATCTATGCAACGAGTTTGTTGGCGCCTTCACCGGTGGTCATCAAGAACCAGGCCAGCCCAGCGATCTCCATGTCCTCCCGCAAAAGGATGGAGAAACCTTGAGAAAGTATATCCAGAGATTCAGCCGAGTGCACCGCAACATCCCAGAGATCCATCCCACAGCGGTGATTGCCGCGTTCCACTCGAACGTTCGCAACAGGAGGATGCGAGCCAAGATGAACGTCAAGCTCCCCAAGACTGTCAATGAGCTTCACACCTTGGCGGATAAGTGTGCTCGAGCTGAAGAAGGAAGTTGACTTCCCGGAGAAGAGGCGGGCGTCGAATTGGACTCTGATGATGACAACGATGCCCCCTGAAAGTGCGTTATATCGACTAGAGGGGAGGTGAATAGGCGATTTTTACAAATTCGTCACTTGAGGAAATACTAGTTGAGGTATTTGTTAAGTGACGAACTACGCGCAGCGGAATAAGTACTCAAGTACATGCGAAACATAGCAGTAGCAGTGTCATCATAATGAAATGAAACATACACAGAGCATGAGTAGCGTGAACAGGATAAGCAGGCAGAAGATAATGTGACTGAAGAATTTGACGTGAGGAAATTGAGAAAGTCTTTAGTCAAATTCTTCAAACAGTAATGATCAATTTCATCAACAGTTATGCGAGGAAATGAAAGGGTTGAGGAAATGGAACCAGGTAGCTCGATGAAGACAATGGTTTGATGACCCAGTTCCAACTGCTGTAACAGTCGTACGTCTGGTTTGGAGCAGCCTGGTATTTAAACCAGAGGACACACAGTCCCAGGACACACAGTCCTTACTGTATTCTCCATGAGCTAAGGTCACACAGTCCTCGCCCAACACTCATGGTAAGTATTCTGGGTAGACTTCCAAAACCCTCACAAACTGGTCACCCGGCGATCCACAATTGACTGCTGAATGCTCTAGACGACGGTCACCCGGCAATCCCCAATTGACTGTAGGATGCAATAGACCATGACGCCTAACCGTCTGGAAGATACACAGTCTTCAAAGGTAAAAAGCGTCGGTTCCACACAGGAACAATTTCTTCAGTGATGCTCAGTCACTTTAGGTTTTGATGGTTTGGGTTTTGGGTTTTTCCTCACTAATGATTTTTGCTCAAAGTCCTCGAGGAATGGGATGCTCTCAAATGACAAGTATCAAGTTCTCTCTCGGAGCAGCCAACCAGCTAGTGGTTGAGGGGCGGCTATTTATAGCCAGGGTGCAACCCGACATGATAAGACATAAATGCCCCCCAATGATATGACCGTTAGGTGGATAGAATATCTTGACAGCTGGCGCAAAGCACAACAACAGTTGGAATTTGAACTGTCAAATTCTTCAGGGCTTATCATGTTCCTCACTTGTAGGTAATTCGCACTGGCGAAATCCTAACTCCTCAGTCAGACCAATTTCCTCAGAGACCAGAAGAACATCGTCTCTATCACTGAAGATCTTGACTGATCTGCAAGAGATTTCCAAAGGCTTCACTCGAAGGATTGGGTTATGTTGAGGCTTTTGAGTTGACCATCAGATGGAAATTTTTCCTTAGTTTTACCTCGACCCCCTTTAACAGTACGGTGTTTCCTATGACTCAAAGAAAGGAAATGAAACAATAAAAACTAAAGTCTTCATGCTTCATTGTCCTCGTTCATATCTTCAAGGTCACACCATCTTCTTCACTTTCAAAGTCTTCAGAGAATACCAAAGTCTTCAACAAAGTCTTCACCAAAGTCTTCAGTTGAAGACATTCATTTTTAGGGGTCGATATTCCTCGAATATACCAAACTCCTCATCGACTTATAGAGCCTGTGTACACTCACAAACATATTAGTCCCTTAACCTATAAGTCTTCAATACACCAAAATCACCAAGGGGCACTAGATGCACTTACAATCTCCCCCATTTTTTGTGATTGATGACAAATAGGTTAAGTTTTCAATGGGGATAAACATATGAAGTGTAAATACTGAGTTTAAGGAATTTGATTGCAAGATATAGAGGAACTCGCCCTGAAGATGTGCATATTTGAGGAATTTGCTTTGGACTGCAAATGCACATGGCAGGATAAACTCTTGGAGATCTCCCCCTATATCTTGTAATCCATACACGCATTTTAAATATATCATGAGGAAATTGAAATGCATGATGGAAAATGGGGTCTGAGGAAATTCAGCATGCGTGCATTAAGATACTTGAGGAAATAAGCATGCAGAAAGCAGTTCAAAAGTATCAGACCACCATCGGACTTAAGTTTACAACTCAATCAACAAAAGCTTCAGAAGAGCGAGAGTTGTAACTTAAACAAAAAACTGCTTATATATAGAGACCCGCTTGAAGACTAACTCAAATTTCTCCCCCTTTGTCATCAAGTGACCAAAAGGGATGAAATTTAGGACTAACGCCCCTGAAGAATTTCATCTTGAAGGTGGTGGAGGAGCGCCAGCGTTGTCGGGGTCGGTTGGTGGAGCAGGGCCTGCAACAGTGTCGTCAATATCCTCAGCTTCATCCGTCTCACGCGATGAAGAATATGAATTTGTCACCAGCTGAGGAACTTGAACTTTCTTCCACTTCTTCTTTGGAGGAATTGACCAGTCAAAGTCCATCTGAAATCCCATCTCCGTGAGTTCTTCAGGAGTCTTGAGATGAGACAGAATGGCCCATGAGCGATTGAAGATTTCATGCCCATAGTAATGAACTTTCCTCACATAGTTATGCGTCACAGTCATGTCACGAAGAATTGAGGCAAACTAATGATTTACCCACTTGTGATTATGATCGACCTTCTGATGAAGACTTAGAAGAAGCTCACGATCAGTCATCACACGAGGGGCAGAAGCTTGAGGTTCTGGAGCTGAGGCTTTTGCAATAGAATCTTGTGTAGCAGAGTCATCGTTGGTGGAATAAGATGCAGCTTTGCGAAACTGACCATCCAATGGACGAGTGCCTTCATCAATGATAGCCTTGCCTTTTCCTTCAACTAAGGAAAATGTCTTCTTGAGGACTTCAATCGGAGGCAGAAAACTGTAGTGATTCTGAAAGCCAGCCTTGAAGGGAATTGAAGACTTTGATCTGATGAATTTCATGATCCAGGGAGCATAAGGCTTCAACTCGAAAGTTGACACAGCAATATTGGCCAAATTCCTCATGAAGAAATCGTGATAATTGATGGGAATCCCATGAATGATGTTAAAGAGCAGATTCTTCATGATGCCAACAACTTCTTCTCCTTCTTCGGAGTTGTAGCCTTTGATTGGACTGAGGGTTTTGGTCAAGATGCGGTAGATGGTCCTTGGTACATATAGCAAATCCTTCACTAGGAAGGTGGTCCTTGGAGGTTTTCAAGGTGCCAAAGGCTTCATCAGCACTTGCATCATGTGATTCTGCAGCTGCGGTTCATCATAGATGCATCTTGCTCCTTCTGAAGGAATTGGAATGGGAACACTTTGAAGCAATTCATTTGCAGAAGCAGTGTAGTGTGTGTTGCCAGTCATCCAATCCAGAATCCAAGTGTTGATATCATAAGCTTCACCAGAGATATGCAGAGTTGCATAGAACTGAAGAATCAATTCTTCATTCCAATCGCAGACATCCGCACAGAAAGGAAGAAGTCCAACATCATGCAGAACGGAGAGCACAGGAGTAAAACATGGGATGGATTCCATATCCACATGAGGAATTTGATGATGCTGGAAGATTTTGTCCTTGTCAAACAACACAACAGCATAAAAATTCATCTGAGCTGGAGTCCAGAACCTTGAGCGACCAACCCTTGCTGAGTCATAAGGATTTGGTCCTGTGACGAATATGTGCTCATCGAAGAAATTTGCCTTGATGAATTTGGGACGCTTCGTGCGTTTGAAGGGAAGCTTTTGCTTGGGTTGAAGATTTGGCTTGAAGCGCCGTCCAGTCTCGATTGGAACAATAGCAGTTTCTTCAACTGGAGGAACTTGTGCAGCAGGTTCATCTGGAACATTCTGGGCATGAATTTCATCAGCTGATGTAGCTGGAACATCTTCAACAGTAGACATGATGGGAGTGGACAGTCCGGCAGACTCAGTTTGAATTTCTTCAGTTGGGGCAGGAGACTGAGGAATCTGTGTGAGAGGAGTGGCCATTGGTGAATTTGGGTGTGCAGCATCCCAAAATTCATCATGGATGACTGGAGTGGAAGATCCAATGTCCACATCCTCATCCCTTTTATTCAACACCGGCCTCTTCAGCAGTGAACTGAGGCTGGGGTGATTACATAAGAGGGGTTGAAGTATTTGCATCCACCTCTATTTCTTCATCAATCTACTCTAAGGAAGCCGCGGACTGAGTTTCTTCATCATCGTCCTCACTTGGGATGACATAGTCTTCACCAAATGGGACAAGGTCATAGGCTGGAACTGATGAAATAGGAACAACATCAATTGGTTCATTTGAAGAACTTGGTAAAGTCTTCAATTTCTTCGCAGCTGAGGAATCTACAGATGGTGATGCTTTCCTTTTCAGAGCAGCGGCCTTTTCTGCAGCCTTGGTTTTCTTCGCTTCTGATGCAGAAGGAAGTGTGACAGTCTTCACCTTTGAGGATTTTGCTGGGGTAGCCTGAGGTGAAGGTGGAGCAGTTTCTTCAGGCACGACTGATGCAGTCGCCCTGGCAGTTTCTTCAGGCGCAGCAGTTTCTTCAGCTGGCCTCTCAATTTCTTCAGGCGCAACATTGAAAGTTGCCCTGGGAATTTCTTCAGCAGCATGAATTTCTTCAGCTGCACTTGCAGTTTCTTCAACAGGCTGAGCAGAAGATTCAGCCTGAGGAATTTGCGGTTGCGATCGTGCTGCAACCCTTGAGTTGTGGTCCTTGATGACTTTGTCAGCAATGTTGACAAATCGAACCTTGGCACCCTTCCAGTCAGCATAGTACTGGTTGAATTCATCGCTGAGGCCTTTGATGTCCTTTTGGACAGAGACGAGTTGGTCAGGCGTCAGATTGAGAACATTGTTCTTCATGAAACGCTCTTTCTTGAACTGAGCCTTCTTTGCCTTTCTGGCCTTCTCGAACTTCCACTTTTCTTCACCGATGAACGCGGTGAGGACATGGCTAGGACCGGGAGGAAGCTTCAAATCATCAATTGGAGTGTTTGGATCGTTGTGCCATATGTCAATGAAGTCAAGCACAGTCCTTGGATCCAGCATGAGAGGAATCGAAGTACCCTTGGCTTGAGCCACTTCCTCTTGCTTATTTCTGACAATGGCAGCAAGCTCTCCATCACTTGCTTCATCTTCCTCACATGCTGAGGGAATGTTGAATACCACTTGCTTCTTGTGAGGACTTGGCCTCCTGCCTCGTCCAGCTGTTGCCTTTACTTTCAGCAAAGTGGGACTGCTTGTGGAATATGCTTGGGCAGATGAAGTTGCAGATGCCCCTGAAGCAATTGAAAAACCGTCAGTCCTCTGACAAGATGCCAGAAGCACTGGTGTTGATGACTTGGCTGCAGCACTTGAAGATTGTGCAGCCACTGAGGTCATTGCAGGAGCCCTTGATGATTTTGCCTGAGGCATTTTCTGTGAAGAACTTGGGGCTGAGGACTTTGGTGCAGAGGATTTTGCAGTGGATTTCTTCACCACTGATTTCTTCGGTGCAGGTGTACTAGCAGAGGCAGCAGCAGCAGCAGCAGAGTCCACATTGAATTGCCTCACAACTTCTTTAGAGATCTTTTGAAGCTTTTTCTGACGTTTTGCCCATTCTTCAGGAAAATCCTCAGCTCTCATGAGGCTAGAGGGGTCAGCTGCCTGGTTATTTCTGAGTGGAGATCTTCTTCAAGGTGGTCTTAGTACAAACTTCTTCATATACTTAGGAGTGACATAGCGATATTCTCTCCATTCCTTCATCCATCTCCTCTCAATCTTTGGGATGCGAATTTTTCGCTTTTCTTTGGTCTCTTTCCCATAGATTTCTTCATCAGGTGTGCAATATTCAGGATAGATGTCCTCAGGGATCTCAAATGCAGTATTGGATTCTAGCTTCTTTCCTCCTTTCTGAGGTCTTTTCCCATCAGCCATCTTCTTCAACTGAGGAATATGAACTGTTGAAGTTTCTGACAAAGTGTGCAACCTTTCTTCAACGAACGCTGCAAATGAGTTAAGTTGATGTGAACCTAGAGATTCATCAGTAGACATTTGTCCCTGTGAATAGAGTATAGGTGCGAAGAATTTGAAGAGGTCATATGCGTTCTCAGAAATTTTGCAAAAAGTATCAAGTTTGAGGAATTTGACCATAGATGCCTTGAAGAATTTCACTAAGTGTTCTCGACTTAGGTTCCAGAGTTGTATAGATTTGAGGATCCACACAATTGAGGAATCTTGAAGAAAAACATAACTTAGCGAAATAGATCAAGAGAAGGAGTTTGTTTGGTGCTAAACAGATGGATTGCTGAAGAATAACACCTTTTGAGGATTTTGTGAACATCATTTGGATCAATAATGGTAATAAAACTAGATTTTATTTACCGTAGGCGATGAACATGACGAACAGAGAAGTGAAGTGAAGGAGTTCCTCAGTCTAGATCTCCCACGCCCTAGCTTGGCAGAGGGAGACAACTACAACGGCGGCGGGATGAAGACTTCCGCGGCCGATGCGAGTACGACGACGGCGAGGTCGAGGCAGTGAAGCTCTTCCTCTCCGGCGACGATGAAGTTAGTGGGGGCGCTAGGTCTGGAGCTCGGGAGAGATGGGAGTGAGGAGTAACCCAAGCAAGTGAAGGGAGGGGGTATTTATAGCGGCTGTAAAAACCAACTAGCCCGAAGATTTTGGACCTGGATGCCACTGACCCTTGCCATCCACACGACTTGTGTCACCCACGTACTGTGTAGTGGAGATCGTGGGGGATCGTGGGTTATCTAGTCGTGGGAATCAGAACAGTTTGAGCGGCAATCGCCAAAAATTTGAGATTGAAGGACACAGTGAAGACTTTGAACGGGTTTCAAAGTAGAACGCATATGAAGAATTTGTGAACAGACTTGGTTGACTTTAGCATAGAGGGGGAACGGGTCCGATCACATTCACTTAGATGAAAATCAACTTGAAGAAATAGCTATAAGTGAATGCTGTTGAGGACATTGAAAAACTCAATATATATATATATATATATATATATATATATATATATATATATATATAGTCAATGAAGAAAAACTCATGTGAGGAACATCAGTTGAAATTTTTTAAGAATTTGAAAGTTTAGGAGTTTGCAAACTTGAAGAATTTGATAATTTTGAAGAATTTTCAAAATGATGAAAAACTCAAACTTGAAGAATTTCAATTGATGTTGGTGGCGTTACCCACCGTATAAGAATGATAATTTCAGACACCGCGTACAATAGTCGTAGGGTTCTGAGAATCAAATTCTTCATTAATTTCTTCATGCTTAGAGTGTTAGTTTGTGTGTTGCACATCAAAGTCATCAATTTTGCATAAGTATTAGGATGTGTGTCCTTCCAAAGAACATTCGAAGATTCTAAGATATTTAGCTCACACCGCAACTTGCAAAATCTGTTCTCATCCAAGGGCTTTGTGAAGATATCAGCCAGTTGTTCTTCAGTCTTCACGTGGTCGAGGAAGATATCGCCCTTCATCACATGGTCACGAAGAAAATGATGACGAATCTGGATGTGCTTGGTCTTGGAATGCTGAACTGGGTTGTGAGCAATCTTGATAGCACTCTCATTGTCGCAGTAGAGAGGGACATTCATCATGTTGATGCCATAGTCCTTGAGGGTTTGCTTCATCCATACCAATTGAGCACAGCAAGAACCAGCAGCAATGTACTCAGCTTTAGCAGTAGATAGTGACACGCAGTTCTGCTTCTTCGAGGACCAATAGACTAAGGATCGTCCGAGGAAATGACATGTGCCTGATGTTGACTTACGGTCCACACGATCACCAGCATAATCAGAATCAGAATATCCAATAAGATCAAGATCTGAGCCCTTGGGGTACCATAATCCTAGTGTTGGTGTGTGGGCTAGATATCGAAGAATATGTTTCACGGCCTTATGGTGTGATTCCTTCGGTTTTGTTTGAAATCGGGCACACATGCAAACACTAAGCATTATATCTGGCCTAGATGCACATAGATACAATAAAGAACCAATCATGGAGCGGTATACCTTCTGATCGAAATCTTTACCACTTTCGTCAGTGCAGAGTTGAGCCGATGTGGGCATAGGAATCTTGACGCCTTTGCAATCCTGCATGCCGAATTTCTTCAGGACATCCTTGAGGTATTTCTCTTGAGATATGAAGATGCCATTGCGTTGTTGACGAATTTGAAGCACTAGGAAGAATTTGAGCTCTCCCATCATAGACATTTGATATTCTTCACCCATCATATAGGCCAATTCGTCGCTGTAACGTTTGTCAGTACATCCAAAGATAATATCGTCCACATATATTTGGCACACAAATAATTCATCATCATATGATTTTGTGAAAAGAGTTGGGTCAAGTGAACCGGGTTTGAAGCCTTTATTCATGAGGAATTCCTTCAGTGTGTCATACCACGCCCGACGTGCTTGCTTGAGGCCATAGAGGGCCTTGTTGAGTCTGAAGACTTTGTCAAGATACTTAGGATCTTCAAAACCCGGAGGTTGAGCAACATATACTTCTTCCTCAAGCTTACCATTGAGGAATGCACTTTTCACATCCATTTGATATAAGATGATATTGTGATGGTTAGCATAAGCAAGCAATATGCGAATAGCTTCAAGTCTAGCAACAGGTGCAAAAGTTTCATCAAAGTCAATTCCCTCAACCTGTGTGTAGCCCTGTGCCACAAGACGGGCCTTATTCCTCACTACCTGACCAAGTTCATCTTGTTTGTTGCGGTAGATCCACTTGGTACCTATGATATTGTGCTTGCGAGGATCAGGGCGTTTGATGAGTTCCCACACGTTATTGAGCTTGAATTGATGCAATTCCTCCTACATGGCTTGAATCCACTCAGGCTCCAGGAAAGCTTCATCAACTTTGGTGGGCTCTATGATAGAGACAAAAGCAAAGTGCCCACAAAAGTTAGACAAATGTGAAGCTTTTGAGCGTGTGAGGGGACCTGGTGCATTGATGTCGTCGAGGATTTTCTCGATTTGCACTTCATTAGCAAGTCATGGATGAGCAGGTTGAAGACTTTGTTGAGGCTGAGCATTTTCTTCAGCACCATTGTCTTCAGGTGTATCAGCATGAATGTCTTCGGCGTTGGGTACAACTTCTTCAGAGAGTAGTTGTTCTTCAGTAGGGATTACATCTTCAGTAGCCTTGAACCTAATAGATTCCTCAGGAGGCATTTCATCTAGCACAGGAGGCAGGTGCTCTCTTTGCGAGCCGTTAGTTTCATCGAACCACACATCTATAGTTTCAACAACCTTGTTGTGATGGGTGTTGAAGACTCTATAGGTGTGCGAGTCCTTTTCGTAACTAAGCATAAAACCTTCATGTGCTTTCGGTGCAAATTTAGAACTATGGTGAGGATCTCTATTCCAACATTTAGCACCGAAGACATTGAAATAACTCACATTGGGTTTTCTGTCAGTGAGGAGCTCGTATGAAGTCTTCTTGAGGAATTTGTGAAGATATACCCTGTTGATGATGTGACAAGCAGTGTTGATTGCCTCAGGCCAGAAGCGACGAGGAGTCTTGTATTCATCAAGTATGGTGCGAGCCATCTCAACAAGAGTCATGTTCTTGCGCTCCACAACGCCATTCTGCTGAGGAGTATAAGGGGCAGATAGCTCATGAGTAATACCAAGTTCATCAAGATAATCATCAAGACCAGTGTTCTTGAACTCAGTCCCATTATCACTCCTGATATGCTTGATTTTGACGCTGAAGTTCGTCGAGGCCCTTAAAAAAAATCGTTTGAAGACATTCTGCACTTTAGATTTGTACAGGATAATGTGCACCCAAGTATATCGAGAGAAATCATCAACAATAACAAAACCATATAAGCATGGGGTATTTGTTAGTGTGGCATAGTGAGTAGGACCAAAGAGATCCATATGAAGCAATTCAAAAGGACGAGTGGTAGTCATGATAGTCTTGGATGGAGGCTTGGATCTGGTCATCTTTCCAGACTCACAAGCCCCATACAAGTGATCCTTGAGGAATTTGACACCGTCAATGCCAATGACGTGCTTTTTCTTCGCGAGCGTGTGCAAATTCCTCATGCCAGCGTGTCCAAGTCGTCGATGCCATAGCCAGCCTTCTGAAGCTTTTGCAAGTAGACATGTGGCCGACTGTGGACCTGTAGAGAAATCAACAATATACAAGTCTCCTCTCCTAAAGCCTTCGAAGACTTTGGATTTGTCAGATTCCATGATGACAACACAATGATATTTGCCAAAGATGACAACCATATCAAGATCACAAAGCATTGAGACAGACATGAGGTTGAATCCAAGGGACTCGACATGCATCACCTTATCCATGTGTCGATCCTTCGAGATTGCAACCTTACCTAGACCCAATACCTTGCTTTTTTCCTTTATCAGCGTAGGTGATATGCTTCAGATGAGAGGGAGCCAGTGGAATGTTCATCAATAGGTTCTTGTCACCAGTCATGTGGTTGGTGCATCCACTGTCGAGGACCCACTCACTTGCTTTAGGCGTTTCATACTGCAGATGAATTAGTACAGCTTACGAACGCATATGCTTCAGAGTGAAGAATATGACTTCAAATTCATCAGATTGAATTTCATCACATAGTATAGTAAGCAAAGTAATGCGAGGATGTGAGAAATGAATGATTCATTTCTTCATGATTAGCTTGCGTCCTTTCAAGCATTTCCTCAGGTCTCCAGCAAATTCATCAGACGTTTAAGTTCGTCTGGAGACCTGACCCTGCAGAAGAGATTAGTTCAATTTCTTCACCACCCACATCTGGAGGGGTGGCAAAGAGTTCATCATTCTGCGAGCTCCATATGAGAAGGCTGGCATAGAAGCAAGTGCACATAGAGAAATTCTTCGAGGACTTATGAACATAATGATTTGAAGAATAATGAGCATATTCATGACCCTTAGATTTTCCCTGCGAAACAGAAGCATTAGCATGAGAATGATATGATTTTTGACCATATGAGGAATTTGGTCCATGTGAGGACTTTGGTCCTTGTGAAGACTTTGGTCCATATGAGGAATTTGATCTGGGGTTCATGTTCTTCACTGGTGGTGTCATGATGACATTCACCTGAAGACTTTCCAAGCATCTCTTGGGAACCTAGATTTTCCTCAGAGGGGGACCATTCCTGCAGTTAGTTCCAACATATCTAGCAAATACTTCACCATTCTGATTTTTGAACAGCTTATAGTTGGAGTCAATTGACTCATCAGAGGAATATGAAGATTCACAAGTAAAGCCAAATAAAGTGGATGGATCTACAGGAGGTCCTTTTGCAGCAACCCATGAAGTTTTGGGATACTGCTCAGGTTTCCAGTATGATCCATCAGCATTGAGTTTCCTCTCAAAGGCAATACCCTCTTTTCTAGGGTTCCTGTTTAGAATCTGCTTTTTGAGCACATCGCAAAGGGTTTGATGCCCTTTGAGACTTTTGTATATGCCTGTCACATACAATTCCTTCAACCCTGCATTGTCGTCAGTGATACTTGTGGTATCCTCAGATGAGGAATTTGTGAACACAAAAATAGTTGAAGAATTTGCAGCGATAGAAGCATTTGAACTTTCAGGTAAAGAATGAGGAGTTTCACGTTCGATGCATTTCAAGCAAGGTGGAATGAAATCTTCCTGAGCGGTACTGATCTGTTGAGCAAGCAAGGAGTCATTATCCCTTTGAAGATCGTCATGAGACACCCTTAGTTTCTCAAGATCTTGCTTTCTTTGAAGAAATTCATAAGAAAGCTTCTCATGATCTACTAAGAGAACCTCATGACAACTTTGAAGGTCATCATACTTGGACTGAAGACTTTGAAGGTCCTTAGTCAAAGTTTGAGTATGATCCACCTCCTCATTCAACAGATCATCGCTTTTGTCTAGCTGTTTCTGAAGCTTTTCAATGACACTTTGTTGTTTAGTAGCAATATTAGCAAGTTTGGAATAGCTAGGTTTCATGTAATCCTTAAATTGACCATCACTTGATTCAGAAGAGGAATGGTATGAGAGTACCTTTGATCCTTTTGCCATGAGGCACATAGATGAGGAAGATGAAGTTGGATCTGTCTTCTGAGATTTGAGGAAGTTCCTGTATTCGATGAACTTGGGATCTTGACGAGTGCGATAACCTTCATGAACATCAGAGAGCCTGTCCCAGATGAGCTTTGCATTTTGAAGATGGTAGATGCTTTTGAACATGACCTTTGATAAGCTAGAGCAAATGATAATCTTCGCCTGAGCATCTAGCTGTGTGTACTTATAAATGTCATCAGTGTTTGCCATCTTGCAGAGATCTGTCAGTCCAAGCTCAGTAACAGTCCATAGCTCGCTATTCTTCGAAATGAGGTGCTTCCGCATGAGGACTTTCCATTTGGGATAGTCAGATCCATCAAAGACAGGGCACACTATGGTTGCCTGGGCACTACTTGCCATGAAGAAATAGGTGGGAGCATAGTCATCATTGCTGACGTCAGAGTCGTTGGATTTGTCATTTTCCTCATCGTTGAAGATGGACTTGCTGACGAAAGCTGTAGCGAGAGCTAGGCTCGCCACACCAGAGTTTGACTCTTCCTCAGATTCCTCCTCTTCCTCATATTCTTCAGATTCTTCTTCAGAATCCATTTCCTTGCCAATAAGTGTCCGAGCCTTCCTTAGGTTGTTCTTTCTGTGCGATGAGGACTTTGAACATGAGGACTTTGCAGATGAGGACTTTGAAGATTTCTTCTTTTTCTTCGAGTCATCAGAACTGTCATCCTTGTATTTCTTCTTTCTTGACTCTTTTTTCCAGAGAGGACAGTCCGAGATAAAGTGACCAGATTTCTTGCATTTGTGGCAAGTTCTCTTCTTGTAGTCGCTTGATGAAGAATCTGATTTCTTCATGCCACTTTTCGATGATTTTCCAAACCGACTTCTCCTTGAGAACTTCTAGAATTTCCTCACGAGCATTGCTAGCTACTGACTCAGTTCTTCAGGATCACCAAGACTACTGTCAGATTCTTCGTCTTCGGATGAGGAAATTGCCTTGGCCTTCATAGCACGAGATCTTCCATAACTTGGCCCGTAGAGGTCTCTCTTCTCAGATTGTTGGAATTCATGAGTATTGAGTCTCTCAAGAATATCAGCGGGATCTAGTAACTTGTAGTCTCCACGTTCTTGGATCATCAAAGCAAGTGTATCGAATGAGGAATCAACGGATCTCAGCAGTTTCTTCACTACCTCATGGTCGGTGATGTCAGGGGCACCAAGAGCTTGGAGCTCATTAGAGATATCAGTGAGGTGATCGAAAGTTTGTTGAACATTTTCGTTGTCGAGTCTTTTGAAGTGGTTGAAGAGATTGCGAAGAACATCAACTCGAGAGTCACGTTGAGTTGAAATGCCTTCATTGACTTTGGATATCCTATCCCAGATAAGCTTAGCAGTCTCCAAAGCACTCACTCTGCCATACTGGCCTTTGCTCAGATGGCCACATATGATATTGTTCGCTTGAGAGTCAAGTTGCTTGAATCTCTTCACATCAGCAGCAGTAACAGTGGGAGTGATGCGGGGAACACCATTTTCCACAACATACCAGAGATCGTTGTCAATTGCCTGAAGATGCATGCACATCTTATTCTACCAGTAGGGGTAGTCCGTCCCATCGAAGGTAGGACACCCAGCTGAGACCTTGATCATGCCTGCAGTCGACATAACTAAAACTCCAACTGGTTAAACCAAAATCACACAGAACAAGGGAGTACCTTGCTCTGATACCAATTGAAGGTGCGTTATATCGACTAGAGGGGGGGTGAATAGGCGATTTTTACAAATTCATCACTTGAGGAAATACTAATTGAGGAATTTGTTAAGTGACGAACTACGCGCAGCGGAATAAGTACTCAAGTACATGCGAAACATAGCAGTAGCAGTGTCATCATAATGAAATGAAACATACACAGAGCATGAGTAGCGTGAATAGGATAAGCAGGCAGAAGATAAAGTGACTAAAGAATTTGAGGTGAGGAAATTGAGAAAGTCTTTAGTCAAATTCTTCAAACAGTAACGATCAATTTCATCAACAGTTATGCGAGGAAATGAAAGGGTTGAGGAAATGGAACCAGGTAGCTCGATGAAGACAATGGTTTGATGACCCAGTTCCAACTGCTGTGACAGTCGTACGTCTGGTTTGGAGCAGCCTGGTATTTAAACCAGAGGACACACAATCCTTACTGTATTCTCCTTGAGCTAAAGTCACACAGGCCTCGCCCAACACTCATGGTAAGTCTTCAGGGTAGACTTCCAAAACCCTCACAAACTGGTCACCCGGCGATCCACAATTGACTGCTGGATGCTCTAGACCACGGTCACCCAGCGATCCCCAATTGACTGTAGGATGCAATAGACCATGACGCCTAACCGTTTGGAAGATACACAGTCTTCAAAGGTAAAAAGCGTCGGTTCCACATAGGAACAATTTCTTCAGTGATGCTCAATCACTTTAGGTTTTGATGGTTTGGGTTTTGGGTTTTTCCTCACTGATGATTTTTGCTCAAAGTCCTCGAGGAATGGGATGCTCTCAAATGACAAGTGTCAAGTTCTCTCTCGGAGAAGCCAACCAGCTAGTGGTTGAGGGGGCGGCTATTTATAACCAGGGTGCAACCCGACATGATAAGACATAAATGCCCCCCAATGATATGACCGTTAGGTGGATAGAATATCTTGACAGCTGGCGCAAAGCACAACAACGGTCGGAATTTGAACTGTCAAATTCCTTAGGGCTTATCATGTTCCTCACTTGTAGGTAATTCGCACTGGCGAAATCCTAACTCCTCAGTCAGACAAATTTCCTCAGAGACCAGAAGAACATCGTCTCTGTCACTGAAGATCTTGACTGATCTGCAAGAGATTTCCAAAGGCTTCACTCGAAGGATTGGGTTATGTTGAGGCTTTTGAGTTGAGCATCAGATGGAAATTTTTCCTTAGTTTTACCTTGACCCCCTTTAACAGTACGGTGTTTCCTATGACTCAAAGAAAGGAAATGAAACGATAAAAACTAAAGTCTTCATGCTTCATTGTCCTCGTTCATATCTTCAAGGTCACACCATCTTCTTCACTTTCAAAGTCTTCAGGGAATACCAAAGTCTTCAACAAAGTCTTCACCAAAGTCTTCAGTTGAAGACATTCATTTTTAGGGGTCGATATTCCTCGAATATACCAAACTCCTCATCGACTTATAGAGCCTGTGTACACTCACAAACATATTAGTCCCTTAACCTATAAGTCTTCAATACACCAAAATCACTAAGGGGCACTAGATGCGCTTACACCCCCGACCCGAAGGGAAGGAACATGAAAAGCATAAGGGAAAAGCAGTATTGGCTGTCGAGAGCTCCGGAGACCTCAGTGCAGGCAAGAAGGCGAAAGCTGAAACCCCCGGTGAGGGAGCTGCCGCGTGCGCTGATTGCCGGGAGGCTGCTGCCGCTAGAAGACCGGGAAGTCCGACGGGCCGTACTGCAAAATTCACCGCACCAAGGGCCATGATCTCCAAGAATGCCGACAGGTCGAGCAACTTGTTGAGAAACAGAGGGCCGAGTACGAGAAACGCGACAAGGAAAAATGCCACGACGGCGCTGCCGGGAAAGACCGTGGCGGCAGAGGAGGTCGCCGCGGCAAGACCCCGCAGCAATAGGAAAAACCCGCTAGAGGTCGAGAGAAGAAGGAAACAGATGATATGAGTGAAGATAAGGATGATGATGAGGATTCCAGTGAAAGGGAGTTCCAGAAAGCAACCGAAGCCATGTAAGTTGACGGGGGTGCGTCCTTGCACTCCTCTCGCTGCCAGCTTAAGCAGTGGGGGCGCGAGGTCAATGCTGTGGAACCAACTACATAATCTAGGAAGCCACTCAGATGGTCCCGCATGCCTATCATATTTGACGAAGAGGATCATCCTGACCGTACCACTACGGTTGGGTGTTTGCAATTGTTGGTTTTCCCGACAATCCGCAACCTCAAGGTGTCTAAGATGTTAGTTGACGGCGGGGCCGGATTGAATTTGATCTCTCCTAGAGTGATTGAGAAACTGCAGATCCTTGATGAAGAGCTCGAAACCACGGGTGCATTCCAAGGAATCAACCCCGGCAGGAGCCGACCCAAGGGAAAGATCACTCTGCCTGTGACATTCGGCGGGGAGTTGAACTTCCGAACAGAGAGGATAGTGTTCGACATCGCCGAAATCCCACTGCCTTACAACGGAATCCTCTTTCGCCCAGCTCTGGCAAAGTTCATGGCGGCATCCCACTATACCTACAATATCTTGAAGATGCCAGGGCCCATCGGGGTCATTTCCATCCCATCCGACAAGAAGAACGCAGTTATCTGCGTCGACCAGATGTATCACGACGCGGTAGCAGCTGAAGCCACAGAAATCCCAGCTCCCGCCAAGGGCATAGAGAAAATGAAGAAGACTGGCAAGGACACCGGCAAGGACCCCGGGAAGCATGCCTCTTCAGAGTGCGCTGCACCCGACGATGACCTGCCGGAGAGTTCCGCTAGCAAGAAGACCAGGGTCACCTACCCTGAGACGAAGAAAGTCCCGGCAAGGGAGGATGGTACTGGTGGTACCTTCACCATTAGTGCTACCCTTATTGACAAATAGGAAAGCACGCTCGTTACCTTCCTGCGGGAGAATGTCGATGTGTTCGTCTGGCAACCATCTGACATCTCCGATGTTCCTAGGGAGGTAATTGAGCACCACCTTGCTGCCTGCCCTCATGCCCGACCCGTCAAGCAAAAGGTCGGGAAACAGGCCTTGGAGTGGCAGCAGTTCATTGCCGAGGAAATCAAGAAGCTTGAAGCAGCTGGTTTGGTCAGAGGGGTGCTGCATCCAACTTGGTTGGCAAACCCGGTGGTGGTATGAAAGGCAAACGGGAAATGGAGGCTTTGCATAGACTTCACTGACTTGAACAAGGCTTGCCCGAAGGACCCTTTCCCCTTGCCGCGCATAGATCAAATTGTTGATTCCACCTCCGGATGTGACTTGCTCTCCTTTTTGGATGCCTACTCCGGCTACCACCAGATATTTATGAACAAGGAAGATGAGGAGAAGACCACATTTGTAACTCCCTATGGCACGTACTGCTTTGTATGTATGCCCTTCGGGTTAAAGAGTGCTGGTTTGACTTTCGCCAGGGCTGTTCAAATTGGTTTTGGACCTCAGCTGGATAGAAATGTGGAAGCCTACATGGATGACATTGTGGTCAAGACCAAGGATGAAGCCACTCTCATACAAGATCTGGAGGAAACTTTCGCAAACTTGCGCAAGATCAACCTGAAGCTCAATCCTGAAAAGTGTGTGTTCGGTGTCCTATCCGGCAAGCTGCTTGGGTTCTTCGTATCTCAGCGATGAATAGAAGCCAATCCGGACAAGATCAAGGCGATTGACCATCAAAGATATCAGACGCCTGGATGTGTTGCCGCGTTGAGTAGGTTCATCTCCAAGTCCGCTGGGCGCGCCTTGCCATTCTTCAAAGTCCTCAAGAAGGCTGGCCCGATGAAGTGGACCCCGGAGGCAGATGCAGCGCTGCAAGACCTAAAGAAATACCTATCCTCCGCTCCCACCTTGGTCGCTCCTAAACCGCAAGAGCCGTTGCTATTATATTTAACAGCAACAAATCAAGTGGTTAGTGCAGCGTTGGTGGCACAGCGGGGGGTTGATGAAGATTCAGCAGCCGCTGCTGATGCTGCCGGGAGCGAGAAAGAAACATCTGCGGCATGGCTCGACTAAGATCAAGGGGGATCTCAGCAAATGGTTGACAATGAATCCAAGGAAGTGGCACAGAAGAAAATGGTGCAGCGGCCCGTGTACTTTGTCAGTTCCCTACTACAGGGGGCTAGGTCAAGGTACTCCGGAGTACAAAAGCTGATTTTCGGCCTCATCATGGCCTCGAGGAAGCTGCGCCACTACTTCCAAGCGCATGAGATAACAGTTGTCACCTGTTTCCCATTGCAACACATACTGAGAAACCCCGAAGCCATTGGCAGGATAGTTGAGTGGGCACTGGAATTGTCAAGCTTCGGATTAAAGTATGAGAGCACTTCCACCATTCAAAGCAGGGCGTTGGCGGAGTTTATTGCAGAATGGACACCCACGTCAGATGATGAAGCTACAGAGACAGTCCTCCCTGGCAAAGAGGCACCCAAGGATTAGATCATGTACTTTGATGGCGATTTCTCACTCCAGGGCACTGGAGCAGGCGTGCTCCTCATCGCCCCGACCGAAGAGCACCTCAAGTACGTCGTCCAGATACACTTTCCCCGGGAGGAGGCCACCAACAACACCGCTGAGTATGAGGGGCTCCTTGCCGGACTTAGAATCGCGGTGGAGTTGGGAATAAAGAGTCTGATCGTCCAAGGAGATTCTCAACTTGTGGTAAAGCAAGTCAACAAGGATTACCAGAGCCCGCTGATGGAGGCCTACGTAGAAGAAGTGAGGAAATTGGAGGAGCACTTCGATGGGCTACAAACAGAGCATGTGCCACGAGCAGAGAACAGCATTGCTGACCATCAATCGAAGTGCGCTGTGTAGAAGCTTCCTATGGAACCAGGAACCTTTGTTCTCTGCCTTACTCAACCATCAGTGTCCCCATCAACGATGTCCAAAAAGAGAAGAAACTGAACTGCGACAGGCATTTCCCGGCAGAGCTTCCCGAAGCCGCTGGTAGAGAAGTTGCCGGGGAAAATCCTGTTCCGGTTGACAGCAGCTCCCTCCCATAGGACCTGAGGGTCTAGAGGTTGAGACAAGCGCTCCCGGAGACGAGGAGATGCCTTTAGTCCTTATTGTCGAGCCACAGGCTCCAACCTGGGCGCAGCATATAGTCCATTTCCTTCAAACAGGAGAACTCCCTGAAGAGCAAGAGGAAGCCAAAAGAGTAGCCCGTCGGTCAAGTATGTACCAGTTTGTCGATGACACCCTGTACAGAAGGCGGCCGAATGGTGTGAAATTGAGGTGTATCTGCCGGGAGGATGGACCGAAGCTGTTGGCGGAGATTCACGGAGGGATATGTGGTTCCCACATTGGATCAAGGGCCCTTGTCGGGAAAGCTTTCCGATAGGGTTTCTATTGGCCCACTGCCCTCCAGGACGCTACTGAACTGGTCACCAAGTGTGATGCCTGCCAGTTCCATTCCAAGAACATCCATCAACCAGCGCAAGCACTGCAAACAATGCCTCTATCCTAGCCATTCTCGGTCTGGGGGCTCGATATCCTAGACATCTTCCCTCGTGCTGTCGGGGGCTTTCAGTTCTTGTTCGTGGCAACCGACAAGTTCACAAAGTGGCCTGAGGTCGAACCAGTGAGAAAGGTGACCGCACAAGCAGCTATCAAGTTCATGAAAGGACTAGTGTGCAGCTTTGGAGTGCCTAACAGAGTGATCGCCGACAATGGCACCCAGTTCACGAGCCGCGCCTTCATGCAATATATATAAAACCTTGGAAGCAAGGTCTCCTTCGCCTCTGTTGCACACCCGAGAAGCAACGGGCAAGTCGAGAGGATGAATGCTCAATTGTTGCGAGGACTCAAGACAAGGACTTGCGATAAGCTGCGAAAGAGCGGCAGGCGCTGGATAGATGAGCTGTCGGTGGTTCTTTGGTAACTCGGAACGACACCAAATCGAGCTACTGGCCAGACGCCCTTCTCCCTAGTGTACGGGCAGAAGCAGTGCTCCCCACGGAACTCATATATGGGTTACCTCAAGTGCTTGCCTACGATGAGGTAGAGCAACAGCAGCTGCGGCATGACGATGCCACGCTCCTCGAGGAAGACCGTCTCCGGGCCTCTGTGCGTGCTGCGCATTACTAGCAAGCTCTGCACCGCTACCACAGCTGCAAGGTTCATGCCCGGATCCTTGAGGAAGGCGAGCTCGTCCTTCGGCGTGTTCAGTCCGCCAAGGCTACACACAAGTTGACACCGAAGTGGGAAGGCCCTTACCGGGTAGTACGAGTCACCAGACCTGGCGTAGTCCGTCTGGAGACCGAAGATGGCACCAAGGTGCAGAACTCATGGAACATTGAGCATCTTCGTAAGTTCTACCCGTAAGGCGCGGCTGCCGGGCTCAGTCCCCGGCAGCCACCTTTTGTACAAGCCTTGCCGATGTTGCATGTAACCCTTTGTACAAAGCCAGGCGCAGACCCTGTGCAACAATAATAAAGCTAGGCATTGCATCATATCATCATCCTTACATGCTCATTACGCATTTTTTATGACTGCAATGTTAGCACTTTTAAGTTATAAATATTTACTAGAATGCTTGATGAAACCGTAATCTTGGTTACTATCATCACCCGACATGTTTTGCCATCGAGAAAACAGGAAAGGGGAACAAAGAAACAAGGATGGCAAACCATCACGCTCGAAAAGAAGATACTACCTGGAAATGATAAGTATATCACATATTTCCAGTTCAGCACTTCTCATTTTCTCAAGGAAACCCTTAGTATCTTCCTTACTGCGGGATGTGGAGTCATCCACGTGGTGAAAACCCTTGTCGGGATGAGTCGTCCCCCTGTCCTTGCTTATAGGGGTGACGGCGCCTATACCGACAAGGAGCCCTGCCGGGGAACAACGCGAACCTGTTGCCGAGGGCTCGTTCCCCCACTTTGGCACTCGTGGTTTGAATGATGACCCAGCAAGTAGCTCCGTGCGGTAGAGACAAAACATGCTAATGCAGTATAAATAAGGAAAGAAAAAGGATAGTACTTGCGGGAAGAAAATAGCATTCTATTCTCATTCATTTTCGATACAAAATGGGATGAAGATTACACGAGAGGGCAACTCTTTCTAACAACACTTTATTTGGCTTTCTTCCCTAGGGGCAGATTACAAAAATAAAAAGAGCAGAGGGAGGCCCCCAACAGAAGCCTAGCCTGACCCCGTCAGGACCAGTTTTGCGCGGACGGCAGTCCCACCGGAAAGGAAGACGAAGCCGAAGTCCACGAGCCTGCCAGGGTCAAGCTGAGAAGAAGAGGCGGCGCCCAAGTCAAGAACCCCCAGCAAATCGTTCTGCCGGGAGGAGGAGGAGGAGCGCGATGACGGTGATGGTGCGACCGATGATCAGCTGGAGTCCAGGTCGTCGTACTCCAACTTGACAGCCTGGGACTCGTCGTCGTCGTCTTCACCGACACTGTCCTCCTCGTCGCTATCGCTCGAGGAGGAGCTTTTGGCATCGCTCGAGCTTCCTCGCAGTAGCCAAGACGGGCTCCCGAACACCCGTAAATCTTGACGGAGAGCAGGTCGGCCTCCATCATCTTGAAGCGGAGGATGTGCCCATCCAAAAGGTTGTGGGCGCGGGCGAAGGTTTTCCACCCATGCCTGAGAAGCATGATGTGACGCTCCGGGTACTTGACATCCACCCGCGCAGCGCCATTATAGCAACCATGCACACGTAGCCACAGGGTATGCGACTTGTCAACCTCCATCACCTTAGCAAAAGGGTGAGGAAGGCGCAGGTGGCCTCGGAGAGGACCACGCAGCTTGATGACGAACTCCAGCGCCGTTCCCTCGGCGTGGGTCTCCTCGAGGGGAGGGTCTGACGGCGGAGGAGGAAGGGAAGCAACGCTCCGTCTCCCCCGACCACGGGCTCCGCGTCGATTACAGCCCCTCCCAGCTCCTCCGCCGGCGCACTCGAGCCACCCTCCGTCTCCGCGGCTGAAGCGGTGGCATGATCCCGACGGGATCCCCTCGCCATCGAGGCGGAGGCCGGAGGCCGCCCTCGTCTCCTAGGCATGCTAGCGGCGAGCGCAGCTCAAGACAAAGAAGCAGAAGGGCGAGCTCTGTGGGTTTGCACTCAAGGACGAAGAAAGGATGGATGAGCATCGCCCCTCGCGACCCCCAATTTATAGGGGAGAGCGTGGGGGCTGGCTCTCCTCCACTCCAATGGTCGCCGCCCATCTCCACCAATTCCATCGCCCACCATCACAGGCGAACAGGTAACCGCCCATTGCTCCAATCCATGGCGTTGCGGTTTCTGCCACGATTAGTACTTTAAGTCACGCACGCCCGTCGCTAACTCCCCGCTATGCATGCAGCGCGAGTGGCGGAAATGGCCTGAGGTGGTGGGTCAGTGCTGACAAATAAATTGGCAGTTACTCCGTCACATTGCGCGCCTGTGCATGAAATTTGGGCCGGACCCAACGGCACTTGAAGAGCACGTGTGGGCCAGTCTCGGGGGCTCCTGTCGGTGCACTAGTACAAGGGTACCCAGTGCCCCTAACTTATTCACAGGCGGTAGAAGCAAAACCAAGACTTCGACAAGCTCAACGCGGCAGCCCAAGCCTGGACTGCGACGCACCAAGCACATCCCCAACGCTTGCCGGGGACCAAGACGTGCACACCTCCCAGAAGACCCGGCAAGCCACTCCCCGGAAGGCATGAGCCAACCAGCCACCGCTCCACCGCATTGCTACGCCTGTCACTTATCGATGCGGTGTCGAGCTCTCAGGCGGCTTATCAGCTCTCGCTAAGCACGTGGTGACACATTGGAATGCAGATCACGCTCGGTTGACACCCGCCCTATAGCATGTCAAGACCTTAAGCAACGACCGGCCAAGCGGTGGCAAGAGCTTGCCGGGGATGCACCCCCAAACGCCAACTAGGCAGGTAATCATGGCATTTTGTCCTAAATGCCAGAGTTAGGTATGATAACTCTGCTTAGCTATCTAATCGATATATAATGTCTGTTTTGCCATTGTGGTAACCCGTTGCACTATAAAAGGAGGCCCAAGGCAACCTAGCTCAAGGTTGGCGACTCGAACCCCCGAACACTTGTACTCGCATAGCCGCTCTTTCCCCGACAGTAGTCCTTGCAGGGGGGGCACTCTGTGTTCTTCGTGTTCCTCCAATCAATCCACTAAAAAGTAGGAGTAAGGTTTTACGCTTAGCAGTGGCCCGAACCTGGGTAAAATGCGTGTGTCCTGATCGTTGCGCCGTCTCATCCTCTCCGCTCTTCGTGCAATGTGACCCCCCCTGCCAAACCACCAGGGACCTCTGGTCCCATAGGTGATCGTGAGCATCCGTGCCCCGACATAAGCATTTGCTATTTTTGTAAAACTTAAGTCCTGATGGACAGCTGCACACTTCATGTTTATCGTACTTTTGGCTCTACATCAAGTTTTATCATATGCGCCCAAAGCCATACTGCAGATGCCCATTTTTCATCATGCATTTCATTATCTTCGAAATATCATTTAAATGCATAGTGATTGGATTACAAGATATAGGGGGAGATCTCCACAAACTCTAACCTTCCATGTGCTTCTGCATTCCAAGCAAATTCTTCATAAGCACATCTTCAGGGGAGCTCTCTATATCTTGCAATCATAATCTCCAAGCTTTTATCTTCACCTATTTTTATCCCCGTTGAAAACTTCAACCAGTTTGTCATCAATCACCAAAAAGGGGGAGATTGTAAGTGCATCTAGTGCCACCCTTGTTTGGTTTTCGAATATTGAAGACAAACGTGGTTGTGGGACTAAAGTTATTGTGAGAGTTCACAGGATAACACAGATAGAAGTCCGTAGAGATTCGGTTTAACCGTCGAAGATGACCCCTAAAAATGTTCAAAGTCATTGATGATGGCCGAAGCCATTGGTGGTATGCAAAGCTAATCGCTTGAAGATAATGAAACGTGAAGACGAAGTCTCTTGGTAGTTTTGTTTCTTCTTTCCTGAGTCATAAGAACCACCGTACTGTTAAGTGGGGTCGATGTGATCGAAGTCACATGCTGACATGATGCTCAACCCATACCTATGTCTTCGAGTGAAGACAATGAGAGAAAATCTCTTCCAGAGTTGGTTGAGTCAGCTTTACTTGTAGCTCAAGTAAAGTTGCCGTGTGTGTTTGAAATCCGACCGTTGTGACACATTTCGGTTGTCCATTGACCAAGGGTCATTTCGGTCATATCAGGTTGGGTTGCCTGTTGGCTATAAATAGCTCCCCCTCCACCATAAGCAAGTGGCTGCTCAGAGAGAGATATGGCTGTTGTCATTTTGGAGCAACCCACCTCGAAGACATTGAGAGAGAGAAATATCCTGCGAGGATAAACCTAAACACCTAGAGCTAGAGTGTTTGACCATCACCGAAGTCCTTCTGTTCTGAGTGAACTGAAGACTTATTACACTTGAAGACTGTGATCTTCCATACGGTTAGGCGTCTTAGTCTAGAGCATCCAAGAGTCATTGTGGATTGCCAGGTGAGCAAGTTTATACGGGTTTCAGAAGTCTCCCCTGAAGACTTACCTTAGTGATTGGGTGTTGTCTATGTGACTTCGGCTCAAGGGGAACAAGGTGAAGACGAGGTCTTCTGAGTTGAATCTTAGCCTCCCAAACCAAACATACAGTTGTCACAGGAACTGGAACTGGTCCAACAAATCCCGTGTCTACATCGGGCTACTGGTTCTATCCTTCACTCTTTTACATTCTATTCTGAACTGTGAAGCCATTGCTTGAATACTACTGTTTGAAGACATACCCCGAAGACATTCATATCTGTTGTTTATCTTCATACTATCTAAGTTTTTCTTTGACTCATCTTTGTGTGTATGATGACAATGCTCACGTTGCTTGTATGTCTTCGTTGTATTGCATGCCTTGCCTAGATCCTTGATTGTATCCCTACCTGATCCTGTTTGGCTTCCGCGTATTTCGAATACATTCATTGTTTCACACCCTTTCATAAAAATTGCCTATTCACCCCCTCTAATCGATAACTAGCACTTTCAAGCTCCATAGGCACTGGGACGCAGGCGGGGTCTTCGGCACCACCCCCTCCACTGGGAGCGGCGGGGGCCAACGTCCAAGGCCAACCCCGCTGCGATGGCGCTGGGCCGCCGGCGACGAGTAAGTGCATTGACATTCCAGACTTTCCTTGTATATCTCATTTAGGCCAGCGAGCCTGATCGCCGACTTTCCCCGGACTCCCACTCTCAAGAGGCGGAGGGTTGCCTCACCTGAGGCGGCCCCTCGCATGCCGACTGCCGGCACGGCCTCAGCCCCCGCGCCCAGCTTAGTGGGGTGAGGGAGGTCCGCAGCGGAGCCCTAGGGGCATGCAGTCGCTACCGCCGTGCACACCCCCTGAGACGCCACGCGCGAGGCCGAACTGGCCCGCGGCGAGACAGCTATCACCGAACGGGAGGCCGACGAGGCCCTCCGTGAACGAGAGGCCGACCGGACCGCCTTCGACCAGGAGGCAGAGCGCGAACGTCTCGAGACCCTGCAGGGTCGGTTCCTTGCCTACAAGGCCGTCTTCGAGGCATCACGCGACGAGGCCTTTACCCAGCTCGAGAGGAGGGAGGCCTCAGGCAGAGCCGACGTCGACGGAAGGGTGGCTCGGGAGCGGGAGGCCGCTCTGGAGGAGTACCTCGGTAAGCTGGTGCAACAGGAAACCCGCTTCCAGCTCTGACGCGACGCGCTCCTGGAGGAGGTGAGCGAGCTCAAAGCCCATCTGCAGAGCGCCAAGGCCGATCTCCAGGCCACCCTCGAGAGCAAGGGTGACGTCGAGACAGAGTTGGCGTTGCTGCAAACCCGGGTCAGCGAGGCTGCTAACGCGGTGTAGAGAGCCAAGGATGATGAGGTACAAGCGCAGATGATGGAGGCGCAACGTGCCGGGCAGTTCTTCGAACTTGCCCGGCACGCCGGCGGCGCGCGTCGCCGCTTTGTTAGGGACGTCCTGGAGCTTCCTCGCACACATGCCGACGGCGGCTGCCTTGACTTCTTCACCAAGGTAGTGGAGGCGCTGGAATCGGGCGTCTCCAAGGTGGATGAGGACATCGAGTCGAGCGCCCGCGATCTCCTAGAGTGCGCACTGACGCGCGTCTTCTCCAACCTCCAGCGCCTCGACCCTGCCTTCGAGTTCTCCCGCGTGGTGGAGCCGGTGCCTGCGGAGCTCTGGAGTCCCCTCAGGGACGAGGTGCGTAGCCATGTGGAGTCCTTGGTCGGGCGGTTAGCTCAGGCTGCGCCTTCCGAGGAGAGCGGCAGCCCTGGCGCAGACCTCTCCAGCAGCCGCAACGAAGACGGCGCCTCCTCTGCCTAAGTTTTTTGTTTCCTTCCTGTTGCATTATGAACCACCCGACCCCGTGGGGGTGTGAAGACTTTCGTAGGATGCTTTTATTTTAAGTGGTAGTTGGTTGTTATGCTTGATGCGTCTTTGCTCCTTCCGCGAGGTCTTTCTGCTTTCCTTTGCCTTCTCTCATGCCCCGTGTCGCTGGGACCCATCCCCGAGCGAGCCTCGCCTCGCCTCATTCGACAAGGCCCCGCCCTTGTGTGAGCCCTGGTTCCGGGGAGCGGGGGCTTCCGGAGCTGGTGGGGGCCCTTGAGGCAGCAGCCATCGAGGGGCTTTAGTACCTGGCCGCTGTCCTGTCAAGACGTTGCCTTTTTCCGGGCATACCTTGTGGACCCTTCGGGCGATGCTTCGCGAGGAGGGCCCTCCACAGGATGCTCCGTTCCGTCTGCCATGCGCTGATACTTGTGATCTGCGTTGGGTTTTCCGTGAAGAGGAACAGGTAATTGCAGCACAAAGCGGATAAGTATTTCCCTTGGTTATGAAACCAAGGTTTATCAAACCAATAGGAATATCAATCCTCAACCGTCTTCAGCGGCTGCACACAAATGAACAAACAATTTGCACCCAACGCGGGCAAGAGGGTTGTCAATCTCCTTGATCTCGTTATTTGCAAGCAAATAAGTTGATTAGATAATTGTTGATAAATATAAATTGCAAAATATATAAAAAGTAAATAAAGGCAGCAAGGTAATTGTACCGTTTGTAAATATATAAGTGAATAGACCCGGGGGCATAGTTTTCCCTAGTGGCATCTCTCATGTAGGCATCATACGATGGGTAACAAATTACTGTGGGCAGTTGAAAGAAAAGCGGATAGTTGTGTGATGTTCAGGGCAATGATCATGTATATATAGGCATCACGTCCATAAGCAAATAGGCTGACTCCTGCATGCACCTATTACTATTACTCCACACATTGACCGCTATCCAGCATGCATCTAGAGTATTATGTAAAACAGAGTAATGCTCGGAGAACGATGACATGATGTAGACAAAGTAAACTCAAACAATATGAATGAACCCCATCGTTTTATCCTTAGTAGCAACAACACAAAGATGCATCTTGTCCCCTACTTTGTCACTGGGATATAGAAACTCGCCATGTTGAACCTACCACAACGCACCACTCCCACCAATGAAATATCAATCTACTTGGACAAAGCATATCAATAGATCGGAGAGCATTACGAAGCTATAATGATCATGCACTTAAGAGATAATATAATTTAGAGGCATCTCAAATACTTTTCATGAATAATGTGAACAAAAACCCACAATTCATTGGATCCCAACAAACACACCGCACAATAGGATTACATCGAGTAGATCAAAGCAAAGATGCGATGATCATTGTATTGAAGATCATAAGAGAGAGAGAGAGAGATTGCCATCTATGTGCTAGCTATGGACCCATAGGTCTGTGGTGAACTACTCACACATCATCATGAGGGAAGCAAGGTTGATGAACAGGCCCTCCGTGATCGATCCCCCCTCCAGCAGGTGCCGGAACGGAGCTCCAAATGGCCTCGCGACAGAACAGAAACTTGCGGCGGTGGAAAAAGGGTTTCGGGACTGCCTCCAGGATTTTTAGGATATTAGAGAATTTATTGGCCGAAGAGGGACGTCGGGAGGTGCCCGAGGGGGCCACCACATATCAGGGTGTGCCCCCCAGTGTGCGCCCTGATGTGTGGTGGGGCCCTCGTGTGCCTCCTGGCTTCCTTCCGAAGCTTCTAGGTCTTCATATAGTCCAGAAAAAATCATCAACAAGTTTCATGGCAATTTGACTTTGTTTGGTATAGTAAACCTGAAAAGGCAAAAACAAGCAGAAAACATCAATTGGCACTGGGCACTGGTTCAATAAGTTAGTGCTCAAAAATATTATAAATTGGTAAATGAAGACCAAAAAAGTATCCCAGAACGATAATATATCAGCATGGAACAATAAAAAATTATAGACATGTTGGAGACGTATCAAGCATCCCCAAGCTTAATTCTTGCTCATCCTCGTGTAGGTAAATGATAAAAACAGAATTTTTGATGTGACATGCTATCCACTATGTAATCTTGTGCATGTATGCTCATTTAGAAAAAATGAATCAACAAATATTAACATAGCAATAATTGAATTGTAATAAACACAATTGTTAATCCTTAAAAGTATATGATCCTTGAGAAATGTTTACCCCCCCATTCATCTTATTGTATTAGCAAGGCATGGCTCCATCTTCACCACATTAATACAAATGTTAAGCACCACGGTGTCCAAGTCAGGCAATTGGTTCGTACTTTTTCAATATGCATCAACTTTTTATTCTCCACGCAATACATGAGCGTGAACCATTTGTCATAGCATTTGAGTGGAATAGAGTATGGTGGTAGATATCAAAGGCGTAGGAAGTGGTGAAGATAGTCTCACATCAACTAGGCGTACCAACGAGCTATGGAGATGCCCATCGATAGATGTCAATGCAAGGAGTAGGGATTGCCATGCAAATGATGCACTAGAGCTGTAAGTGTATGAAAGCTCAAATGAAGCTAAGTGGGGTGTGCATCCAAGTTACTTGCTCATGAAGACATCGGGCATTTGAGGAAGCCCATCATAGGAATATACAAGCCAAGTTTGTAATAATGAATAGGTAATTCCCACTAGCATATGAAAATGGTCATCACACTTTTATTTACTTACAACTCAACATGGATAACTGATCTGAAGATATGACTCTGTATGAATTCCTCTGGCAGTGTACCAGGATGTTCAATGATCTAGCATGACATGTATCAAAAACATTATGAAAGGAGGCTTTGCCACAAATACTATGTTAGCTCTATATGATCATGCAAAGCAATATGACGATGAACGAACTAGTCATGTGAAGTGATGATGGAATTTGCATGGAAATATATCTCGGAATGTCTATGGAAATGCCATGATAGGTAGGTATGGTGGCTGTTTTGAGGAAGATATAATAAGGCTTATGTGCAACAGAGCGTATCATGTCACGGGGTTTGGATGCACCGGCGAAAGTTGCATCGATCCTCTTGGTGAGAACGGGCTATGCACGGTACCGAACAGGCTAGCAAATTATGAAAAAGGTGAGATTGCATATGTCCATGGTTTCACATTAGTCATGAAGAACTCATATACTTATTGCAAAGTTTTATTAGTTTGTCATAAATCAAAGTACTAATCGCATGCCCCGAGGGAAGAGGTTGGTAGGAGTTAACCATCACGCGCTTCCGACCCGAAACAACACTAGGATTTCAAAGAGGAATAGAAATGCTCACACATCATCACCATGCCTCTTTAATTTTTTAGATGAACAAAAAGGTCAACCTTTCTTAGTATCGACACTTCTATGGTTTAACAATTATGAACTCACACCTATCTCACATTACTACATCAATATCATTGACCCATAATTTCTTTATACGTGCTACATGATGGTTTCAATTATCATTCATTGAATACCTAATATTTTTGGACTAGTCTTATGGCCCATGCAAATTATCATAACTATTTATTAACTCTCAAACAAATATAAGTGAAGAATGACAGTGAAATCATTTCTATAAAATCTACACGCCACCGTGCTCAAAAAGATATAAGTGAAGTAATGCAACTGCTAAGCTCAAAAGATATAAGTGAAGCACATAGAGTATTCTAACAAATTATGATGAAGGTCTGTCTCTCTTAAATAGCTGTGTTCAGAAAACAATGATTGTGGCAAACTTAAAGTAAAATCAAACAAAAGAAAACACCGCTCCAAGCAAAACTCATATCATGTGACGAATAAAAAAATAGCTCCAAGTGACATACTGATGGATTTGAGACGAAAGAGGGGATGCCTTCCGGGGCATCCCTAAGCTTAGATGCTTGAGTCTCCTTTAAAATATTACCTTGGGGTGCCTTGGTCATCCCCAAGCTTAGGCTCTTGCTACTCCTCATTCCTTTGTCCATCAAGAAAACACCAAAAACTTGAAAACTTCAATCACACAAAACTCAACAAAACCTCGTGAGATCCGTTAGTATAAGAAACATATTGCATACTTTAAGTACTGTTATAAATTGATTCAAATTTCATAAATGCATAATAGTTACTGTATTCTAACTTCTCCATTGCTTATACCCCCCGATACAATCCATAGCATAATCAAAACAAGTAACTATGCAAGGAAAAACAAAATCTGTTTAAAACAGAACAGTCTGTAGAAATCTATTGAGAGCCTATACTTATGTAACTCTAAACATAATGAAAAATTAGGACAACCGCGAAAATTTGTATGGCAACACTTTGTAAAAATTTCAGATCATTATCACGGTCCAGTTAAAAATGAAAATTCCCGTACTTGAGTCAAAAGTTTCTGTTTTGTTTCAGCATCAATTCTACTCATCTTGTGAGTCATCCCAAAGGCTTTACTTGGCACAAACACTAATTTAAACACAAAAAGATAATCATTACAGAGGCAATAATCATTCTATTAAGGATAAACAGAAAGTTCAAAGCAAAAAATTTAAGATAACTATTGGGTTGCCACCCAACAAGCGCTATTGTTTTATGCCCCTAGCTAGGCATAATGCATAGTTTCAAGTATTGTCATCTTTGAAACTCCACCCATAAGTAGCTGTCATTATTTATTCATAAGGTGGTTTAATTCTCTTCCTAGGTACATGTTCCATTCCTTTTTTAATGGAAATTGGAACCTCATGTTTCCCTCTTTCATGTCAATGATTGCACCTATAGTTCGTAGAAAAGGCCTTACAAGTATTATGGGACAAGAAGGATTGCAATCAATATCAAGCTCAATAAAATATACAGGCACATAATTTTTATTTGCAATAATAAGAACATCATTAATTCTACCTAAAGGTTTCTTGATGGTAGAATCCGCAAGATGCAAGTTGAGGGAACAATCTTCAATATTAGTGAGACCGAGTACATCACAAAGAGTTTTAGGAATAGTTGGAACACTAGCACCAAGGTCACACAAAGCATTGCATTCATATTTATTGATCTTTATTTTGATAGTAGGTTCCCACTCATCATGCAATTTTCTAGGAATAGAAACTTCATGCTCAAGTTTCTCATCATAAGCTTTTATCATAGCTTCTACTATATGTTCGGTAAAAGCTTTGTTTTGTTCATAAGCATTGGGTGAGCTAATAACGGATTGCAACAAGGAAATACATTCTAATAAAGAGCAATTATCATAATTAAAGTCCTTGTAATCCAAAACAGTGGGTGCACCACTAGTTAAAGTTTTGACCTCTCCAAACCCACATTTTTCAGTTTTAGCATCAAAATCATCACCCTCCAAGCAAACGGGACGCTTCTCTACTAAAGTTGACTCATCTCCAGTCCCTTTATCATTTATATTCAGAGAGGTAAATAAAGATTCATTAGGAGAAGCAACAATCATTTTAAGATCTTCATCATGATTCCGGATGGGTAGAGATTCCGGTTTAGCGCCCATCCTATTAGCTAGAGTGGTTTGCTTATCGGAGATCTTTCCTAAAAATTCTTTGGTTTGGGAAAACTGTGATTGGAGATCAGATACTTCCTTATTAACCTCATCAAGTTGCTTACCAATAGCATCAAGCAGCATTGAATGTTCCTTAATTTCAGAAGTGAAGGATCTATTATGCTCATATTGTGAAGTCATGAAAGTTTTCATAGAATTCACTATTTCTGACATTCTTTGGTAAAAAGAGATATTGTTGAATCTATCTTGAGACATGGTGCTCGAACAAGCAAAGAAACGAGCAAGACAAGTAAATTAGCAAGCGAAGAAGTAAACTAGTAACAAGAAAAGATAAATATTTTTGTATTTTTGATTTTTATGAGACAAGATAAATATAACGGAAAATAAAAAGAAGAACAAGTGAATGAAAATTTGTTTGAAGTTACTTGGTAGTTGATGATGATATTCCCCGGCAACGGCACCAGAAATCCTTCCTGATACTTGTGATCTGCATTGGGTTTTCCGTGAAGAGGAATGGGTAATTGCAGCACAAAGCGGATAAGTATTTCCCACAGTTATGAAACCAAGGTTTATCGAACCAATAGGAATATCAATCCTCAACCGACTTCAGCGGCTGCACACAAATGAACAAACTACTTGCACCCAACGTGGGCAAGATGGTTGTCAATCCCCTTGATCTCGTTATTTGCAAGCAAATGAGTTGTGTAGATAATTGTTGATAAATATAAATTGCAAAATAAATAAAAAGTATATAAAGGCAGCAAGGTAATTGTACCATTTGTAAATATATAATTGAATAGACCCGAGGGCCATAGTTTTCCCTAGCGGCATCTCTCATGTAGGCAGCATACGGTGGGTAACAAATTACTATTGAGCAATTGATAGAAAAGCGGATTGTTATGCGATGTTCACGGCAATGATCATGTATATATAGGCATCACCTCCATAAGCAAATAGGCCGACTCCTGCCTGCACCTATTACTATTACTCCACTCATCGACCGCTATCCAGCATGCATCTAGAGTATTAAGTAAAACAGAGTAATGGTTGGAGAACGATGACATGATGTAGACAAAGTAAACTCAAACAATATGAATGAACCCCATCGTTTTATCCTTCGTAGCAACAACATAAAGACACATCTAGTCCTCTACTTTTTCACTAGGATATATAAACTCGCCAGGTTCAACCTACCACAACGCACGACTCCCACCGATGAAATATCAATCTACTTGGCCAAACCATATCAATAGATCGGAGAGCATTACGAAGCTATAATGATCATGCACTTAAGAGATAATATAATTCAGAGGCAACTCAAATACTTTTCATGAATAATCTGAACATAAACCCACAATTCATCGGATCCCAACAAACACACCGCACAATAGGATTAGATCGGATAGATCAAAGCGAAGATGCGATGATCATTGTATTGAAGACCATAAGAGAGAGAGATTGCCATCTAGGTACTAGATATGGACCCGTAGGTCTGTGCTGAGCAACTCACACATCATCATGAGGGCAATAAGGTTGATGAAGATGCCCTCCGTGATTGATCCCCCCTCCGCTAGGGTGCCGGAACGGAGCTCCAGATGGCCTCACGATGGAACATAGACTTGCGGCGGCAGAAATAGGGTTTTGGGACTGCCTCCAGGGTTTTTAGGATATTAGAGAATTTATAGGCCGAAGAGCGACGTCGGGAGGTGCCCGAGGGTGCCACGACATATCAGGGGGCGCGCCCTGATGTGTGGTGGGGCCCTCGTGCGCCTCCTGGCTTCCTTCCGAAGCTTCTAGGTCTTCATATATTCCAGGAAAAATCATCAAAAAGTTTCGTGGCAATTGGACTTCGTTTGGTACAGTAAACCTGAAAAGGCAAAAACACGCAGAAAACAACAGCTGGCCCTGGGCACTGGGCCAATAGGTTAGTGCTCAAAAATATTATAAATTGGTAAATAAAGACCCAAAAAGTATCCTAGAATGATAATATATCAACATGGAACAATCAAAAATTATAGATACGTTGGAGACGTATCACACGCTTCCCGGCTTGCGCTTGGGCGTCATGTGAGGAGGCCGATCACAAAAGGATTTGGTGAGGTTACATGCACGGGGATAGGCCTATGGGCCAGTGCTCGTCCCTCGGGGCCAACCGTGCATGAGCACCGTGCCCAGCCCCCGCTCACGTGAGACCCAAGGAGAGCTTGCGAGCGTGTGCTGCCGGAGGGGTTCCGTCGACTATCAAGCTAGGCACGATCCGCCCTAGGGGCGGCGTGTCCTAATGAGCCTCTCCACTCCCGCGAAGCGTGGGGCTTCCGTTGGGGTGTGGGCATGGCCATAGCTTGTTCATTCCGCCAGCGTGCGACATGGGGCTTCCACTGGGGCGTGGGCACAGTCGCCGTTCGACAGTTATTCCACCAGCGTGGAGCATGGGGCTTCCACTTGGGCGTGGGTATAGTCGCGGTTAGACAGTTATTCCGCCAGCGCGGAGCTTGGGGCTTCCACTTGGACGTGGGTGGGAGTCCTCTCTGAGGCCAAGGGGTGGCTCTCTGAGAGGCTCTGGGGCGTGTACAGCCCCAACCTCATTCTTACGTGAGAGGATCACGAATGGCGATAAGGGAGGGGTCGGGCACTCCAAGCGCTGAGCTAAAGAGCGCCTCCCTCTGTCTCCAGGCGGTTTGCGCCTGGCTTTCGGCGCGGTTGCACGCTCTCGCGACCCATAACATGGGCGCGTAGCGTGCCGCGTGGCCACTGGAGTGCGGCGTCGGGGGCAGCGAAGCGCCTTCTCGGCGGCAGCACGAGCCGAGCCGCATTCCAACTATCCACCCGTGATGGTTCTCCTAGAGGGTGAGACACCAAGGACCCTGGTGAGGTAACGTGCATGGGGGGCCAGCCATGAGCCAGAGCTCGGTCAATTAGATTTCTCTGCGCTGCAAGGACTGATCCTGGTACAGACGTCATGTCTAGCCCCCAGCCACGGAACCATCGAAAGGGTGGCTGCGGGGTCGTAGCAATCCCAGGCGATGGCGAGGCATCAAAACTCAAGGTTAAAACAAGCGACATAAACTCAATGAAGGTTAATCGGGTTCATTACATGACTGGGAAGCAGCAGCTCGAGGGTAATGCAGCAAATGGGGCGAGAGGGGCTTGACTTGAAATGAACCAAAAAGTCACCTGACGCTCGTGACCGTGTAGGGGCGCAGGACGCTCGGCGCAGCAGGTCGCAGGGGACTCTTCGGGAGCGCCAGGGGGCCTCACGGGGTCTAGTCGCGTCCCCGCCTGAGGCGCAGGATGTACTCGTGCAAAGTCTCCCCAGGAAGGTCCCTCTCTCACCGCAGGCCATGGTTGGAGGGGGGGGGGGCGTCGGGGCGGTTGCGGCCGCACGTGTCCTTGAAATTGGCGATGAACAGCTCACAGAGCTCGCTCCATGAAGAGACCGACCCCTCGGGCAGGCCCATGAGCCACGAGCGCGTGCCACCCTTGAGGGCCATAGGGAACGAGTTTGCCATGACCTTGTTATCATCACTCATCGCTTTGATGCTCAGCGTATAGAGCCGGAGGAATTCCGTGGGATCTGGGACTCCATCATACGGTGGGGGCAGCTCGGGCTCAAACTTATCGGGCCAAACCACCCCGCGCAGCTCGCGGGTGAAACCTCGGCAGCTCACGCCACATGAGGGAGCACTATGCGCGTGAGCGGCCAGGACATGGTGCCTGGCCACCGCCACATCTTGGATTATCTGACCCTGATAGTGGCGCTCTGACCCCTGCTTGACAGATCCTTTAATGGGCAATGACTGCTCCTTTCCTGGGGACGAGGCCTCGTGATGCCCGGCACCTTCTACGCCATCTAAGTACCCAATCGTGGCAGCTTGATGAGCGTGCTCGAGGGAACAAGCCGCATCCTTCTCATTGCAGGTGACAGTGATGATGCCGCTGCGGCCCGGCATCTTGAGGATATGGTAGCCGTGGTGGACTACCGCCATGAACTTGGCCGGCGCAGGGTACCTGATACGGGGCACGCCCGTGTGCGTCGATCTTTCATGAATTGGAGGTGGATTTGTGAATGAACAAGAAGAAAACGAGGGGGAAATCACAAGAGAAACACTCAAAACAAGTCCAATCACACATCCACTATGCTCACATCCACACAAGATCCACAAGGGTACAAGAACAACAAAAGGAAAGAGGATACATGGTAGAGTTCATCTCAAATCCCGTGGGGAGATGGGGCCTTGAATCCACTAGGGATCTTCCCTAGATAGGGGCCTTGACATCCATAAGATCTTCTCACACGTGGAGGTCGCAATCTCCTAGGAGAAGTATATGGAAGGAGCAAGGCTCAACTAATCTATGAGCTAAACCATTGCTAACCCTAGAAAGGAGGAGGTGGGGTCCTATTTATAGTCTTATGAGAGTTGGGGGCGAGAGAGAGGGGATACATGGGCCTTTGGCCCGCGTCTGCCCGCACGGGGGCCGGATGTCCGGGGCTTCAAGGTGGTGCCGGATGTCCGGGCTGTGGAGGCCGGATGTCCGGGGCTCAGGCGCTGGCTGCAGGTGCTCTCTGTGTAGAATGGGCCGGGTGTCCGGGGGTCTTGGGCCGGATGTCTTGGGCCTTGGCGCCAGTTTTGATGCTCTCTGTCTATGCTCGGCCGGAAATCCGGGGCCGAAGGTCGGATGTCCGGGCCGGGGCCAGATGTCCGGGCCGGGACCAGATGTCCGGGCCAGGGGCCGGATGTCCGGCGCGTGTAGCCTACTTCAGCTAGGCCTGGGCGCCTGCGTAGTCTCCATGGGCCGGACGTCCAGGGTATGGGTCGGATGTCCGAGGCCTGGGAGGTTCCTTGGCCTTCTTCCGACGTCGCTTCCATGCTTCCCTCGCGGATGGTGTAGTTGTACGTAGGTGCCGGCACTCCACCTCGTCATCCGTGAAGCTCCGGCAATACCTATGCATGCACACGAGAGGAGTGTCAAGTAGTATACCATCCTCGAAGGGGTCAAGTGAACACGTGTAAAGGAGATGATTCACATTTATGTATGTGAAGTAGTTGTGGCATGTGTCACTTGCCAAACGGGCTCTTGTCATGGTGATGTCGGTAGGATGCTCCGCATCATCCCCTCCCCCTTGGTAAAGATCCGTCCTCGTATCGAAATCCAAATCACCATGGGAAAGAGATGGCGTCACCGTGTCGAAGTGGATGATCACCAAGCACTCATAATCATCAAGCTCGAAATGGGCACTCTCCAATGTCTCACCGTCTAGTAATTCCTTCAAAAGGAGCAAATATGACAAACACTTGGAAAAACAAATGTGGTTAGCGTTAGTGCAAAACCAAGCATTCAAGTGGTGAATCACCGCACAAGTGTTGCCATCATGCATAACATATGGTGTGACAAGGGATTGTGTCATGGCATGTAAGCATACAAATTGAGCACAAGCAATGCAATCATGGAAACAATTATGCCTAGGCGAGGTAGGGATGCCAATATGTGTGACAATATAACAAGCATGAACCCCAAGGTCATAGCACACATGCACAAGGCAATCAACAAAAGGTCTATGGTAGGCATAGGAATTATTCACAACACCAAATAACATGAAGTGTATAGACACGTGGTGCAAGTGCAAGACAATCCTAGCATAATGTGCACATGGTGTAGTGAAGATAGTGCGGCACTCAACACAATAGAAAGAGCAATTGGTCATCATGTGTGAGGCAATCAAGTCAAGCATGTAGCAAGTAATGTGGCATGGCAAATGTGAAGAATGGTTATTGTTGCAACCAAGCATATGAGAAGGGCAAACAATCCACAAGTTGGATGCAACACACAAGGCATATATGTCATTAGGCATGGAATGATGGCAATCATGAATGGAAGCAATATCTCTAACATGTGTGCAAGTAAGTGGTCCAAGATGACCCATATATGTCATGGTACAAGCAACACAAGTAGGGTGAGCCATAATATCCATGCTCAAGAAGGATGTCACCTCAAAAGTGTGACCTTGTGCATCCGTCACAATGCCGATGCGCAAACAAGTGCGATGTAGAAATGCGTCGCTCCAAAGTGGCTCGCTCTCAAGAGCTCGAAGTCAACTCACGTGAGGTGGAAGTTGACATGTAGTCAAAGTATCCTACACATACACACAACAAACCAAAGAATGTATGTGCATGGTAGGTAAACACATCATCCATCATGATGGTTATCTTCTCTTGCACATAACAATTAGAAGCAAAAGTGCATGAATAATGTTCTGCAACAATGTATATATTCATGGCACTAAGCATATGGTGCAAAGAAGGAAGGCAAGCATGCTTCACATGAAAGTTGTCAAAAGCTCCAATAATATGAGAGAAAGCTATGGGGGAAATCTCATTAGCAAAATTAATAGCATGGTTTCGCTCAATACATGGCAAAGCATCGATCATGAGAGAGGCAACATGTGGAGACATATGACAACAAGCAATACCAATCATGTGCGAAGCATGGCAATGGTTGTCATCAACCACATAAAAGGAGCACATCGGTGATGCAACACAAGCAAGCATAGTGATCATGTCATGCAAACTAGTAGTGCGAAGATGCAACATACTAGAGGAAATGATGGCAATCATGTCATATGAGCAAATAGTGGACATAAACAATGCACATGACATATCGCGGGCACGAACACAAAGCAAGATCAATGTGTCATCATAGGCATGCAGCACGAAGCAAACATGACAATAGCAATTAATATCTCCACCAAGCTTGCAAATACACATATAGATACAAGAATCATGGGTCATGTGTAATGCAGAGCATGGGTCACAAATGCATGGCAAGGGCATAGAAATGAGCATATCATGCAAAGTGAACATGGCAATATGGGCAAAGGATATATAATGGACAATAACCCATAACCATGTGAGGGCCATGTAGAAGAAATGCGCGATGTCCTTGCGCGAGGGGAATGGTTGGAGACACATTCCGTTGAATCCCAAAGCATCGGTGCTCTCAAGAGCTCTTTTCGTCAACTCATGGGATTGTGAGGTTGACGAGTATTCGTGAGTACCTACACAACATGGAGACACACGAAACAAAGTGCGTGCGTGGTAAATGTACACATCATCCACCATGATGTTTATGTGCACGTGTGAGGTAGCACAAGAAAAACAATGCTCAAAGAAATTTGAGGCATGGTATATGAATACGTCATCCATCATGCAATGATCGTTATTATGCTCAACATGATTGGGACGCAAATTGTAGCAAGTAGGTGGCACAAGCATATCATTCATATCAATGGCAAGCATATTGTGCACACAATTATGGGAATCATGCAATGTATGGGATGGGTCAAAATCTCCTAATAGGTATAAGGAAACTATGGGGGTCTCCTCATGTGCAAAAGCGGAAGCATAATTCGGAGAGTATGGACAACATCCAAAACAATGCATTTCCAAATCATGGTGATCATGGCATGGCATATGAGAATTATGGCGCAAATGATGCAAAGGAAGCATGGCAATATCATCACAAGAAAAGCAAATGCCAATAACCATGGGCTTATTTTCTATGCCATATGAGCAAATGGGATTAATTCTTACGGGATATGCATAGTCGCTACGGTGAGATTACAAATATGCAATATGGGCAATTTCACGCATAGCATATGACAAGTCAAGCGGATTGTCAAACATGATGTGGCCAATAGAGTTTTCACAAGATATCCTATGCAATATGGCATCACAACTAATAGACTCCACATGAGAATCGTCAAACTCATCGTAAATGGGCAACTCATCACATCAGGAAGCCGCATAATCATGAAGCATGGAAATAAAGTGATCCTCATCATGCAAGCAATCGATCTCAAGATAGTCCACTAGTGGGACAATAGCATCACCTTCACCTATGTTACCTTTTTCATTCCACTCATGTGGTGTAGGTGAGGTTGCATCGACCAACTTGTGGTCATCTTCATCGTGATGAAACCATGTGGGGGTGCATCATATAACACCATGGCCATCGTCTTTTCCAAGGTGAGGACGAAGTCGTCAAGGATCGGCGCGTCATCGAATATGGGACCTTGCACCAAAGGAGAAGACACAATAGAGGAAGAGGTTAAGTTGTTAGAACTCGAAATGGCCTCACATGCCTCATCAACTACCTCGCTCTCTCTATGTGGTGGCTCACACACTCCCTCAAGGTAGGTGCACTCAAACTCACATATGGTGGAGTCACTCATCTCACTCAAGTGGTGGGGTTTGTGGCTCTCCTCACATGGGAATTGAGGCAACTCATCATATATGGAGCTAGTGGTGAAGTCACTCTCACTCTCAATATGGCGGCATAAGTCTCTCAACTCATCACCAAACGCCGCCGTGGTCGAAGGGAAAATCCCATGCTCAACCAACTCGTCACTGTCGCCGTGGATGAAGGCCGAAGATGGCACATCATCACTCTCGCCACCAAAGATGGAAGCATCATCCTTGCTCACCACCTTGTCGCTCGCCTCCAAAGCACGTTCCTTGAGTGGCTCCATAGTTGTGGTCGTCGCCGCACCATCTTCAAAAAGAGTCGTGGTAGACTCGGCATCGTCAATGCCACAAAGAGGGATGGCGGTGAAGTCAAACTTGGGAGCGTTGTTTTGGAGCTCGTCGGGCTTGGACATCTTTGTGGTACCATCCTCATGCTCATAGTCGTGTAGCTTGGTTGTCGCGAAGTGTGCTTGGGGTGGAGAAGCCTTGGCCTTGAGTTCTTGAACCGCCTTGAGAGTAGCAATGTAGAGGTCATCGAGAGACTCGTAGGTGTTGTTGAAGATAGTCTTGGCGATGTTGTTGTTCAATCCCATCATGAAGTGGAACTTCATCCAAATGGGGTCGTCCACACCTGCTCGTCGCAAGGCTTTCTTCATCTTCATGAAGTACTCATCGAGGGACTTGGATCCTTGTATGGTGTTCTCCAATTGGCATTGAAGATGTTCCCTGTATGTAGAAGGCACAAACTCTCGCCGCAATGCTTTCTTTAACTTGGACCAACTCATGTCGAAGCTCGTCAAAGATGTGTGAAGCCACCATGTCGACGCGTCGCCGTGGAAGTTTCTTGTGCCACACTTCACTTGATCCTCGGAAGGGACTTGAAGTAGCTTGAGGTAGTAGTCCATCTTGCGCTCCCAATCGAGATACTCCTCGGGGTCTTGACTCCCAAAGAAAGGAATCTCGTGGTCGATGTTGAGGTCGTAGTAGCTCGTGGAAGTCGCCGACTTGAGCTTGGGGAGCTTCTCTTGAGGTTCTTGTCGGCGAAGATGCCGCATATCCAAAGGCGAAGATGCCTTGAAGTTGCTTGGCGAAGATGCCAAGGTATGTGGCGAAGTCGTCGAGTGGTGGTTGGTGTCGAGCTCGTGACCTTCACACTTGTTCTTTGTTGGACGCCTTGATGTTGGCATCGTTATGTCTTCATGCCGTTGATGGTGTCGATGCCGAGGTGATCTTGCCGAAGATGGTAGCTCGGAAGCATGTGCACTTGAGCGTCTTCTCGAAGATGAGGAAGACCTCTTGCCGGTGTTGATGAGGACCTTGAGCTCCTCCATTTGAGCATCCAGCTTGGCCTCGATGGTTTTCTTCATGGCATCGAACTCATCGTTGTTGTTGTAGACCGAAGAGGATGTGCTTTGTCTAGCCATCACAAGACTCGAGCAAAGGTGAGTGGGAAATGAGATAAACAATACCAAAATACCGTTTCCCAAAGTTAAGGATGTATCCCGTTTCACTCAATGTGGAATGAAAGAATAGGGGAATTGGTACCGGACTTGTTCACTCACACCTACAAAGTAAAGCTTATTGAGTGGCTCGGTTAGGACAAGTGGCACAAAATTCAAGTCAATCCAAGATATCTAAAATGTTGAGGAAGATTCACAAAATTGCAATGCAAAGCAAATAGATCAATAGCTATGGTGGCACTAGGAACACACACACGGATAGATAAATGGGATCCGCGCAACCAAGGAATGAGCACAAAATATGAGAGACCCGGGAAAAGCTCGTGTTGCACGGATACTAGAGACACACTAGCTCGATTGCTCAAATGGACTAGATACGTGCTTCTGCACCAACCTAAAAGAGTAAACGTGACGTCTTCAATCCCAAGTATGCTATGTATGTATGATCCAAGAGTATGAACTATGCAAAATGGCTCAATGCTATTACTATTGCTTACAAGCTCTTTTGTATCTCCTCCTTTGCTTAAAAGCTTTTTTTTCTTTTTTTTCTATGCTTGATGCTCGAACCAAGATATGAGACAAGTATGATGGATATGCACGGGAGAGACTTATGGCACAATGTAGATAGCAAGATGTTTGCACGCTAAAACTCACTATTCGGCATAAGAGTAACACTACGGTGCACACGTAACGTGGCCCGGCAATTCTCAACTCGCTAGTCTCAATGGGTAAGGTACGGAATAGGCTCGAAGCGATCAATGCAATGGCAAGTAAAAGGATAATGATGTCGTCGAGGTTACCGTCCTTGCTTACAGTTGGGGTGCCAAAAGGCAAAGTGGCCAATGTCGATGTCGAGGCCGAGGCTATGATGAGCGGCGGTGTTGTCGATGTAGAACCGCCCCTAAGTAGCCGAAACACCTTAGGAAACGGAAACCGCAACTCAAAATCTCAAACAAAATTGAGTTAGAATGGCGGAAGTGTATGGTGGAAAAACTATACGGAAGTTATGGTGGAGGCCTAGGCAAACTTGCCAAAATTTCAAAAATATTCTGGAGTCAAATGATTATGAATCTATTTTTGTGTGATAGAGGGTGTCAATAGCTACAAAACGAGCTAAAGAACGTCAGAATTGGACTCCGGATGAATTAGTTATGGACAAAACGGTGAAACAAGAAAGTCTGAATTCCGAGGGGTCGGACATCCGGGGGGTTAGGCCGGAAATCCGGGACCCGATATCCAGAATCGCCCGATTTTTGTGCTCCAGGGCCCGGATGTCCAGCCTGGGGCCCAGATGTCCGGCCCGATGGCCCAGATGTCCTGCCGGTAGCCCGGATGTCTGGCCCGACGATTTCAGATCGAGATTTGTGCTCTGGAACTCAATTTGGGGCGGAAATTTTGATCTCGGGGGTCAAAATTGATGGGGGAAAAGAAATATTAGGGTGAATTTCATGGTGGGAAAGCTAGATCTACTTGCTAAACATGAATTCCATGGATCAAAATCAACAAAATCTCACAAGAACCAACTAATCACAAAATTTTGGGTATGGCTATTTTTTGTGGGGATTTTTAAATTGGGACGAAATAAAGCAAAATTAGGCTAGAAAACGGTGGGGGAGGCTCCAAATTCGTGATCAACCTGGCTCATGATACCAATATGATATGGGGCACGCCCGTGTGCATCGATCTTTCACGAATTGGAGGAGGATTTGTGAATGAGCACGAAGAACCCGAAGAACATGAGAGGGAAATCACAAGAGAAACACTCAAAACAAGTCCAATCACACATCCACTATGCTCACATCCACACAAGATCCACAAGGGTACAAGAACAACAAAAGGAAAGAGGATACATGGTAGAGTTCATCCGAAATCCCGTGGGGAGATGGGGCCTTGGATCCACTAGGGATCTTCCCTAGATAGGGGCCTTCACATCCATAAGATCTTCTCACACGTGGAGGTCGCAATCTCCTAGGAGAAGTATATGGAAGGAGCAATGCTCAACTAATCTATGAGCTAAACCATTGCTAACCCTAGAAAGGAGGAGGAGGGGTCCTATTTATAGTCTTAGGAGAGTTGGGGGAGAGAGAGAGGGGATACATGGGCCTTTGGCCCACGTCTGCCCGCACAGGGGCCGGATGTCCGGGCCAGGGGCCGGATGTGCGAGGCTTCAAGGTGGTGCCGGATGTCCAGGCTGTGGAGGCCGGATGTCCGGGGCTCGGGCGCTGGCTGCAGGTGCTCTCTGTGTAGAAGGGGCCGGATGTCCGGGGGTCTTGGGCCGGATATCCGGGGCCTTGGCGCCGGTTTTGATGCTCTCTGTCTACGCTCGGCCGGAAATCCGGGGGCGAAGGCTGGATGTCCGGGCCGGGGCCAGATGTCCGGGCCAGGGGCCGGATGTCCGGCACATGTAGCCTTCTTCATCCGGGCCTGGGCGCCTGAGCAGTCTCGAGGGGCCGAACGTCCGGGGTATGGGCCGGATGTCCGAGGCCAGGGAGGTTCCTTGGCCTTCGTCCGACGTCGCTTCCATGCTTCCCTCGCGGATGGTGTAGTTGTACGTAGGTGCCGGCACTCCTCCTCGTCATCCGTGAAGCTCCGGTAATACCTATGCATGCACATGAGAGGAGTGTCAAGTAGTATACCATCCTCGAAGGGGTCAAGTGAACACTTGTAAAGGAGATGATTCAGCTTTATGTTTGTGAAGTAGTTGTGGCTCGTGTCACTTGCCAAACGGGCTCTTGTCATGGTGATGTCCGTAGGATGCTCCGCATCAGTACCCCAGGATAGCATTGTACGGGAGGTAAATACGCGCTACGTCGAAGTCAATGAGCTCGACGCAGTAGTTGTTGTGGGCGCCGAAGGTGACGGGGAGGTTGACCCGCCCAGGGGGGCGGTAGGGCCACCTGTCACTCCAAAGAACGACATGGTTGGTGCCAGCTGACTGCAGAGCACCCAGAGCTTCTCCAAGATCACAACAGAGAGCACGTTCAGGCCGGCGCCTCCATCGATGAGGGTCTTGGGAATAGAGACGTTGTCGATGATGGGAGTGCACAGCATGGGGAGCGCACCCACGATGGCTGTGCACCCGAGGTTGTCCCTGAAGTCGAAAGAGATGGGGCACCACTGTCACTTGGGGGGCCACGCGATCTCCAGCTTTGGGGGGGGGGGCGACAACTAGGTCACGAGGGAGTTGCTTGATCCAGAGGCCCGGCGAAGGTGTGTAGGCGCCGCCAAGGATACATGCTACTGCTCGAGGCCCCTGGTGGTCCTCGACCTCTACGCCAGGCCGGCTGCTGCCACTTCCTTCGGGTGGCGGCGGTTGGTGCAGGATAACAACATCACCCAGGGAGCGCACCTCGTGAGGCTGCCCGCGCCCGACATGGTCCAATGAGCCCCCGAACTGGCCATCTCCATGACCGGCACTGGGCCCGCGGTGACCCGGATGACGGCCGGTGCGCTCGCCGCAGGGGGGGGGGGCTCGAGCGCCCGACAGTCCTGGATGTTGTGGGTGCGCACATTGTGGAAGGCGCAGAACAAGCCGCCGGCACTCTTAGGCGCGCTACGGTCGGGGCCAAGTCCTAACCCAAGCCCTGCCACTGGGACCCGAAGAAGGAGGAGGAGGGCGCGGGGCTGATCACGCGGAAGCTCGGCTAGGTTGCCGCACGGTGGCAGGGGTGCCTCACATGTTGCACTCCCAGCACCACGTGCCGGGGGCTGAAGCGGGCGGTAGGGTGCCAGGGCCTTTCTGGCGACAGCGACGAGCTCGGCGATGTGATCCACACAAGCGTCGTTGCCACTGTCTGTCGGGCAGTGGCGAAGCAGTTCGCTTGCCATGAGAAGCGCGTCCTGCGCGTTCAGGTCCCCAAAGTGGACGCGAGTGGAAGGGGTTGCGCCGGGATGGCCGCCTCACCGCATGGGAGGGCGTGAAGAGTCTCACTACTCATGGATAGCGTGATTGGCAACAGCGGCGGCCGCGGCGCTGGCAGAGCGGGGATGGCCGTCCGCCATCTGGCACGAGGCACGCGCACGACGGGCTTCAGCCATGGGGTTGGCAAGGACGGAGCCGAGACGGGGCCAAAGAACAACATCGCACCCCTACCTGGCGTGCCAAATGTCAGAATCGGGGCTCCGGGGACCCTAGAGAGGTTCGAACTCTAGGGTGCACCGGCTCTCCAACCCTGCTCTCTCTTGCTAACTTACGGCGATGCTCCGGCGTGCTTGATCTTGGGGGGAAGAACAGTGAACACGGTGGTTTACCCAGGTTCGGCCACCTTGCGGTGTAAAACCCTACTCTTGTCTGTCTAGATTCTTAGAGGGTGAGAGTGATACAACGGGGGTCGATCTCTTCCATCGTTGCTGCCTTGCGCCTTTTATCGTGGCTTCGGTCTTCTTCGCGGAAAATATCCGGCGGGAAGAGTTGCCATAAGCGCCAGTTTAAAGGGGGACAAGACCGCAGGCTATTCTGACAAAAGTGGTCTTCGCCTGCAAAAGGTTCCCTTCGTGACGCGTTGGTGGGCTCGGTGGTGACCTCCGTCCCGACGAGCTCTCCACTGCGGTCTTCTTACACCAAAGAGGAAACCTTTGAAGCTTACCATGGGGACCGGCGGGCTGGCCCTCCCCCCTTAGCACCAAAGGGGAAGACCTCCTCCTCCGTCCCTACTGGTTCGGCTCCCGGGGTCGCTGGGTACGTCGCGCGTCATCCATGTGATGGCGCAGGGCCGTATGACCCCGCCAGGCTAACCTTGGTGGATCCGCCCCACGGGGGTCTCGGGAGGTGGCCGCGTGGCAAAGCCTCGGGAGGTCCTTAATAATGCCACCGTCGTGTGCCTCGCGAGGCGTGGGCCTTGGCGAGGGCCCTGATCGCGAAGCTCATCGGTGGGCCATGTGGTTCTTAAGGCGAGCGTCGCGCCCTGGGCCGCGGGCAGACGGGCCTGGGTACCCCCGGTCTCAAAGGCCCGACAGAGTGCACAAAAAGACATGTCCAATCATTTCAGAAATGCGCTCAAAATCCTCCTCATCCTTACTCTTAGAAGGCTTACGAGGAAAAGGCATGGGTTTCTGGACCCATGGTTCTCTATCTTTACCATGTTTTCTAGGAACAAAGTGTCTCTTATCTTAACGTTTATCCTTAGGTGGTGGGTTATCAAGATCTTCAGCAGGTTCTATTTCTACCTCGTTATCATTTTCCTTATCATTATCTGGTGGAGCATATTCATGAACATTATCATTATCACTAGGTGGATGTTCATCACCAAATTGTGTTTCAGCATCAAAAATAGAAACATCATTATGACCCTCAGTAGGTTTTTCTATAACAGGTTCACTAGAGGCATGCATAGTACTATCCGTTTTATTTTTCTTTTTAGATGTATTAGGTGCATCAACATAAATTCTCAGAGAATCTTGTTCAATTCTTTTAGGATGACCTTCAGGAAAAAGAGGTTCCTGAGTCATTCTACCTCCTCTAGTCATTACTCTGACAACATGATCATTCATGTTCTCATTTATTTCAGCAACCAAATCATTTTGTGATTTAGTAGCTTGGTCAAATTTAGTAACCATCGAAGCATGTTTACCTAGACATGTAACATCATTAGCAATTCTAAACATCAAGTCACTCAAGCGATCTATCATCATAGCATTGTGTTGTAATTGGTCCTTGAAGTAATTATTAAAATGTTCTTGCTTCACAATATAATTATGAAACTCATGCATGCATTTACTACAAGTGTTAGTATAAGGTATATCACTTTCATCAAATCTACAGAGAAAATTTACCTCTGCTACCTGTGTTGGGATGTTAAGTCCATGTATTTCTTCAACAGGTGGTAAATTCTTGACATCTTCAGATTTAATACCTTTTTTGTTTCATAGTTCTCTTGGCTTCTTGCATATCTTCTGGATAGGGGAATAGAATACCTCTCTTCTTTGGAATAGGTTCCGGAAATGGTTCAGGAAGTGTCCAATTATTAGCATTCTTCAAAATATTATCCAATAGTTCCTGATCCTGCCCAATCATTTTTCCCTGAAAACACAACCAGCACAACTATCTAGGTAGTCCCTAGAAGCATCGGTTAGTCCATTATAAAAGATATCAAGTATTTCATCTTTCTTAAGAGGATGCTCAAGCAAAGCTCTTAGTAGCTGGAGAAGCCTCCCCTAAGCTAGAGGGAGATTCTATTCTTGAATTTGCACAAAGTCAAATATTTCCTTTAAAGCAGCTTGTTTCTTATGAGCAGAAAAATATTTTCCAGTAAAGTAATAGATCATATCCTGGGGGCTATGCACACAACCAGGAGCAAGAGTGAGGAACCGTTTCTTAGCATCGCCTTTTAGCGATAAAGGAAAAAGCTTAAGGATATAATAATAGCGTATCTTTTCATCATGAGCAAACAAGGTGGCAATAACATTTAATTTAGTGAGGTGTGCCACAAGAGTTTAAATTTCATAGCCATGGAAAGGGTCAGGTTCTACTATAGTGATTAACTTAGGATCAACAGAGAATACATAATCCTTATCAGTACCACATATAGGAGAAGTAGCAAATTTAGTATCACGTTTCATTTTCTCCATCATAGATTTTTCTTTTAGTTTGCATAGCAGTTTCTTCAAATCATCTCTATCATTACAAGCAAGGAAGTCCCTAGCTATCTCCCCATCAATAACATTACCCTTAGGTACATCAGGCGATTCATATCTATTAGGATAGCTAATCGTAATAGGTGAATCAAAGTGTTCATCAATTTCAGCATTCTCAAGTTCTCTAGCTTTAGCAATATGAGCATCAAGTAATTAATTTAGTGGCACAGTTTCAGTTTCATCAAGCATAGCTGTTGTATCATCATTAATTTCAGAAGTAGCGTCATCAAGTACTTGAGACATATCAGAATGAGTAGCATTTGGTGGTGTCCTAAGATGATTCAAAATAGTAGGTGAATCAAAAGCAGAGCTAGATGGCAGTTCCTTACCTCCCCTTGTCTTAGAGGGTATGATCTTGGTTCTTGTATCTTTCAAATTTTTCATAGTGACAACTGGATAAACTTGGTGAACACAATAAATATAGCTACAATCCCCGGCAACGGCACCAGAAAACAGTCTTGATAACCCACAAGTATAGGGGATCATATCAGTCTTCAAGGGAAGTATTGTACCCAAATTTGTTGATTCGACACAAGTGGAGACAAAGAATATTTATTGGTCTTGGCAGTTGAGTTGTCAATTCAATCAAGGTTATCTCTCTGTAGCAAAAAAATTCGTAGCACAGAAAAATAGTAGTAGTAATGGTAATGGTAACAACAACAGTTTATAGTGATTGTAACAGTAGTAGCAGTAATAGTAACTTGGCAAGATTCAATATATGAAAAGCGTAGGCTATGGATCGGTGATGAATAATGATTTAGATGACATCAATCATGTAACAGTTACATACTAGAGCGACATAGAACTAGCTCCAATTCATCAATGTAATGTAGGCATGTATTCTGTATTTAGTCATACATGCTTATAATTAGAACTTACATGACATCTTTTGTGCTACCCTCCCATGGCAGCGGGGTCCACACTAGTGCAGAAAAGTATAGCTATGGCATGGCAAAAATGGCCTTGCTAGCGTAGACACCCGATGCCACCAATATGACGCCACTGTTAGAATTTAGTGGTGGCGCTGGAGACGACGCCAACACTATTTTGAATACCTATGGCGTTGGACATATTTGCACGCCGGCATTGTCATATTTCGCTAATAAAAAAATATTACTAGCTTCACAAACTAAACGTTTCAGCAATTAACAAAAGATGCTAAACGTTTCAGCAATTCAAAAAAGATGGTACAAGCTTCACAAACTAAATGTTTCACGAAATTCACAAAAGAAAAGTACCAAATTTCTTCTCACAATATATTCACCTCTCGACACTACCTAGTTTTTTCGAAGGACTAACTTAAGCTCACGAAGCTTATTCCTATTCACCCGCCCCTCCATTTTGTAATGGGCTTTCTCCGTCTTCAATTGAGTTATATCGGACTTCAGAACTTGTATGTCCTTCTTGTAATGACTTTTGTCATTGTTCAGAAATGCGATCTGACGTTCGAGACTGCAAATCTTGTGAATGACAATAGCATTGTCATCAATAATCTTATCCCTCTCCTTCTTCAGGGAAGCATTAACCACCTCCAAGGTTTTGACGGTACTCTCATGTGACGCGATTAGCTCTTGACTGGGCACGTCGAGGTCACATGTCTTCTGCTCATCGGGTGATGTAGAAGGCGGAGCTCGTACGTATGCGTGGCAAGGGTTTCAAAACATAAACAATTAACTAACGGTTAGATATATTGATATTTGCAATGTTGATCATGCATGTTTTTTGTAACCAGCCTAATTACCTGGTTGGTGCTCACTTCGCCTTTCTCTTCAGCAAAATCCGACCAGTGCTCAGAGGAGCCTTCAAAGATGCTAGAGTCGGCCATGTTGTAGCATCAATCAGCAAACACTTGAAAGCTCTACCATCAACTATGTAATGTTTAGACACTACTCCTACATGGCCACCCTTCCATATGTAATGCAAAAGTTTTTTAACATTTTAAGGCACTGTAGTTCCTTATATGGATGAACATGTTGTATACCAAGCTATTGTGTCAGGGCACCCATAGTGTATAGAAAAAATATAACAACATTAGACTGATTCTTATTGTTACTGATTTGGTCTGATGCTTATTGTTACTTCATGAAACCCAATTTATAGAGCATATACTAAATCTGGAGTCCACAGAAACTCATATATTACACTATACTAATTTAGACTCCACGGTAACTCATATATATAATACATTATACTAATTTGGTCTGATGCTTCTTGTTAATTACTAACTTCATGAATCCTAATTTTTTCATACATTGCAACTCATATAATACTAACACTAAATATATATAGCAAGTAGTATTGAAAATTGGTTTTGGGAAAACTTCTTTCCATACCTCTTTGGATATGACATGGCGGTACGGCGTCGGCGGGGCGGCGTTGGGCGGAGACGGGCGGCATAGGGCAGAGACAGGCGGCGTCGGGCGGAGACGGGCGGCGTCGGCGGGGCGGCATAGGGCGGAGACGGGCGGCGTCGGGCGGAGATACGACGTGTCAGGCGGCGGCGGCGGGTATCGAGAGGAGGACGGGCCGGTGAAGTTGTGGTCGAGAGTGAGTATAAGTTTTTTTTACTGGGCCGGCAGCGGTTAAAACCGACTAGTGCTGGCGTGGGCCTAATGGGCCTAATGTGCAACGCCGGGCCTAATGTGCGACGCCAGCACTAAGCAAATAGCTATGGCGTGCAATTTTTGCCCACGACAACACTATTTGAAAATGTTAGTGCCGGCGTTGGTGAGAAATGGCGTGCCACAAACAAGAGTTGTGGCTAGCCATTTCTCCACTAGTGTCATAAGGGAATCTAAAGGATATTAAAGCCTCCTTTTAATAGAGAACCGGAACAAAGCATTAACATATGGTGAATACATGAACTCCTCAAACTACGGCAATCACTAGAAGGAATCCCAATTATTGTCACCTTAGGGTGCACGGATGATGGCACGTAATAGGTGGATACAACTTGCAAGATAGGATCTAAGACACTCTCATATTCATGAAACATAATAGGTTCAGATCTGAAATCATGGCACTCGATCCCTAGTGACAAGCATTAAGCATAGCAAAGTCATAGCAACATCAATCTCAGAACATAGTGGATACTAGGTATCAAACCCTATCAAAATAACTCGATTACATGATCAATATCATCCAATCCCATCACCATCCAGCAAGCCTACAAAGGAATTACTCACTCTCAGTGGTGAGCATCATGGCGGTGTTGATGAATCTGGGTTGGTGATGACGATGATGACGAATCCCCCTCTCCGGAGCCCCAAACGGACTCCAGATCATCCCTCCCGAGGAAGAACAGGAGGTGGCGCTGGTTCCATCTCGTGAAATGCGATGAAAACTTTTCTCCTCTTTTTTCTCCGGAAATAGGTATTTATAGGACTGGAATTTGGGTCGGAGGATCCACAAGGTGGACCCAAGCCATCAGGGCGCGCCCACGGGGTGGGGGTGCCCTGTTGGCTTGGCACGAACAGGTGGCCCCCCTCTGGTGGGTCTTCGCTCCATTTTGTATATATATTTCAGAAAAAATCCACAAAAAGTTTCGTCCAATTCCAAGAACTTTCATTTTTGAACAAAAACAACATCAAGGGTAGTTCTGCTGCAAACAATGTCAATCCGGGTTAGTTTCATTCAAATCATGCAAATTAGAGTCCAAAACAAGAGCAAAAGTGTTTGGAAAAGTAGATATGTTTGAGACGTAGCAGTGACACATAGGAAACTTCGTGTACATCAGACAACCCGGAAGGCACCTGTAGTTAGCAGGCAACATCTCCTCGTTCCCATGTTCCTTCTTTTCATGGTGGTTACCCTAATGTTTTGTGGAGTACTCGATGGTGTGTCTTTTTGTATGTTGTTCTTCAACATCCGGAGTGTGATTAGAAGTTTTGCGGCAAGTCAGATCTAGTTGGGGCCAAGGATCGGTGAACGAGGTTTGGGCAAAGGTCCGGCTCGTTTGTTTATTAGTGTTTCTCCAAAAGTTTGGATACGCGGAAGAATATCGTGCATGTGCCGTACGTGGGGTTACCCATGTCGGTTAGTGTCGTCCGTCATGTTGTGCTAGACTATAAGGGGTAATGTCTTGGTGTAGCCTCCCGGTGACGTGGAATCGTTGACTTCCCTCGGGCAGATGATCTTCCATGGCACGTGGTCTTCAACTATACGAGCATTGAGGTTCGTCAGCGTAGGCTTCTCATCAAGATCTTCTGCTTTGACTATGTTGTCCAGACACATCCTTCAGTCATCTATGCTTGCTCCTTAGCCACTTGTCTTTGGGTGTTTGGTTTACTTGTCTCTCCGTACCTAACTATGGCAAACAACCGTGCAGAGTCTTGTCTCTATGGTTCCTTTGGTCTTGTCTCAAAGCTTTGTAGCAAAATGGTTTCCTCTATCTGATAAGGCTTCAATGGGGCTCTGAGTAAGTTGGCTATCCAGAAGTATAGATCGGCCAACTAGCCACATGGTTTGAGGTTTGGACAAGTCGGGACGACTTCCTTTGACAGGTGGTCCACCATGACCTGGTTAGGGTCACGTACTTGATTGGACCGAAATAGGCTAGTAACGACAATTTGTCCCACTTTGGTTAAGGCTCTGGAGGGAGCGAGGTTGTAAACATGAGTGGTGATGGTCAAGGTGAAGTATTGACCCAAGTCCTTCGAGTTAGATCCAAAGCCCATGGTCATAATTTAACCATTCCATGGCTCGGTAAAGTTTCGGGGTTTCGAGGATATTAGGATGTGAGTGAACGTTTATCATCTTATCATTGAGCACAATTTCTTAGATGCCAATGGTTCTATCTAATCCTCCAACCAAAATCACCTTATGCTACTGAAAGCATCGTTTCATATAGGTTAACTCCAATCTTAACTCATGCTATTCATATCCTCATGTCTCCCGAGAAGAGGTCTAATCCAAATCATGCATGTCAACTATCCCCAAACTCACATGTATTGGTATTCCTATGTAAAAATCCATGGGTAGGGCATACAAGCTACTAAGCTTGAATTTAAACTTCACAAATCCAAGTGCTCATCATCCATCCAAGGTCCAAGGTAGTGTATCTCTATCCTAAGGAAACACGTAGTATATCAATCCAAGACCTTGCTTCCTCCCTACAAATTCAATCCAGTGGTCCATGGATCCCATCAATCAATGCACGATTCATGAATTCTACAAATCCAATATCCATGGTGTTTCACACGATCCCTAAAATTCCTATAATTCCCAAATCCTTAAAGGGCTATCCTATCATAGCAATTGCACCAATTTCCATTACCATGATCAAGTAATCTCTAATGTCAAGTTTATACAAATTACAAATCAAACATCGGCATATAAATCCAATTTCCTAGTTTTCTTCCTCCGAGAAATATGGTATCATGATCGAGATCATCAGACTGAACCAAATTACTCTGAACCATGTAGATTTACTCTCCATCAACACCTTACTAGCATCACCTAGTTTAATCCAAATCTCATGTCCAGCGAGAATTCCTACTTGTTCCTCCAAGTTGTTATTGTAACATCACCTGATTCCTAGCAATATCCAGTGAAGTCAAATTCTTAAACCTACAAGAATTTCAGATGGAGATCATAATCATCCTGCTAAATCCAATTTACTCAAAGGTAATGCTACACTATTAACTTGATCCCACCAAAGACATCAGCCACATGAAAGTCTTATAATCCACCAAAGGGTCCTGACTATTTCCTCAACCTGTCTATCATAGCTTCATCAAGTCCTATGGCATCATTTGTTCTGGTGCTATATTAAGAATGTAATTTGTTTGCTCACTATCCTCACTAGTTCCATAATGAACCCAATGCTAAACAAAGGTTATCAAAGCTTAACCGGTTCTATTGCAAACTCATATTTTAAGCACGTGGTTAAGGGTTTGAGATGGGGTAACTTGTGAGGTATAGGTTATTCTAGGGAAGTGTTTCCAATCTTGAGGGAGAGGCATAACTCTACGGGGTTGTACTTGGTTGAGTAGGTTGTCGCAAAAAGTCTTCAGTGCTAGTATCTTGTCGAGGTGGAATCCTTGGTGCATCTTTTCTTGTTGGTATTCGGTTGTCGAGACAGGTGAGACGGAAAAGTAACATTGAGGGGATGCCTAAAAGGGGTGGTATAGTGCAAGCGTAATCAAACAAGTGCCGAAAAGGCCAAACACAATCATTAAGATAAAATAGGTGGTACAGTTGCGTACATGTTGCCTAGGGAAAAGTGTGACTTATATCAAAACACAAACAAATCAACACAAGCAACACACAATATGGTTCCATTTTAACCATCACATGGACTCGACTACAAGTAGGGAAACACCTATCTTAACCATCCTAGAAGGCCACAGGGGCTGGGCATCTATTCTAGAGGTGCTTGCCTTAGTCCTCTGGCTTGAAGCCTTGCCTGTTAGTATGTTCTTTTGTCGAGTCTTCGGGGTCTTTCTCAGGTGTCACTACATTTCTTGTTGTTGTCCGACAAAATGATCCAGTTTGGGGCCTCAAGAAATTTGACAACTTCTTTCCTGCGAGCTGACGGAACGAAGGTAGTTCCTTGTGGCTTCCATTGACTTTGTCTTCTATTGTCTTCCAGATCGCGACAAGGCCTTTTGTCTTCTAAGGCATCAAGGGTTCTAGGTAGGCAACCTTTATGCAATGTCATTAACAAGGCATGGTAGAGGTTCAACCTATCGGTTAAGTTGATGAAAACATCGACACCAAGAGCAGTGGATGAAGAGAACTGTTTTCCTTCTCACTATGGTGAGGCAGACCAATTTGGCGAGGTTCGCATCCACCGGTGGTTGCCGATACAAAAATGGTAAGGACAAGGTCGCTCTATTAGCAATGTGTATCATGATCTTGCATATCTCACGCCCTGATCATCGTAAGCCAAGGTTGCATCCTCCTGGGGCAGTGTCAAGGCTGTCACCATCTTCTCAGTATGAACATCCTCATACCTTGAGAAGGTATCTCATGTTGGTGGCGTCTTGTCGTTGTGTAGACAACCTTGTGTTCAAACATGTGGATGAACGTCTGGCAAGGTGGCTAGTTTGTAGGTCATCCACGAGGATTACAAGGAAACCAATGGTCAGGGGCATAAGGGTGCTAGCGACCGTTTGCAAAGTTTGCAAAAAGTTGATGAGGAGAGCCAAGAGAAAAATGGTGGAAGTGGCAAGGCAAAATCTTCGTTTTCTTTGAAAACTTAGAAGAGGTAGGGAAATATAGAAGTTTTTGCAACTGGTCTGAAGGGTTTGAAAAAATAGTTTTGTCCTAACTAACTCCATGCTAACTAAGGCTTCCTACAGTCGGGATGGCTCTGATAGCAGCTCGGTGGGGACCCCGACTCATAAGTCGAAGTCACCGAATGCACGTGTACAGTGATCCCAAAATTAGTGCTCACTGAACACGGAGAACTGGATAATCAAGAGTCTTACACACATTACATACCGTCTTACACAATTATGACTATTATGGTCAAGTCTTGCACAGATAGGGCCATGAAGGCCAATCATCAGATAAACACTCGCAGCAAAAATCTTCAACAATAACTTGGACCCACGCCATCTGCCTTAACCCTATAGGCAGTCTGACTAGCAAGCGCCCTAATTCGCATGTTCATCACCAAGGTACTCTTTGTCAAATTTCTGAATTGCCATGCCTGGCTAGTGAAATAATCAGGGACAAGCCAATGAGTACTTTGAATGTACTCGCAATCAGCCCATGATTAAAAGCGGGATAACATGCAAGGTTTAACACTAAGTTGGTATTTTTGTGGAAAGCTAGTTTTTCCGTGCAATGACATGTCGTACCATTTTAGAAATAATGCATCAACAGGTTGCGGATATTCATATCAAGAGGTTACATATATCAATATAAATAGAGTATCTCAAGTCTAGTTTCATCATCTCGACATACCATCTGTCATAGATCAAGGTGTTCTGTCACATACCCAAGTTTTGTAAAACACTGGACGTAGTTTAAGCAGGACCACCAAACTATCCTTGACCATGGACATGGCTATTCGAATTGTTGACACTCTGCAGAGGTTGCACACTTTTCCCACAAGACCCATGAACTTCCGTGTGTTCCATGACTCGCCGTACATTAAGTACCTGAGGTAAGAACTCGAACAATACCTTTTGCCAGATGCTACTAGCATCGAGCACGCTCGTTGGTACCCGGCCCTCATGTCAAGACCTCGTACGATAGGACAAATACATTCCTCAAGTGAGAGGATAAATACATTTTTGGTCAAGACCAACAACACAATGACACGAGCGGACACAACAGTGTGACCGGTGTTTGTGAAAACAGTCATAGTCGTCCATCCAGGCATGACCCCGTATCAAGAGTGACCACGCCACTCCCACCACTAGTAATGTAGACTCTTTGCTAGTAACGAGCAAGGTACTCAATAAATCCCCTTCCCATCAAAGGGATAGTGTTGTCGTACATGTATGGTTGGGACGATCAGTAGATCTTAAATCTAATCCGTTTTCACTAACGCACGCACAACTTGCCTCGATACACCACTTCTTCATCAAGTGGTTACCTAGCACAACATCTCCCTCGGGTATTAGTGGCACCCGATGGGGTTTTGGAAAGTCTGTGTAAAAATCACTTTTGTTTCCATCTCGACACATATCCCCGTCCCACTTCCATAGGAACTACTTAGCAACTTATCTACTTCCCACCAACATAACTCTCAATAGGAAATAGAGTCATGCACAATGCAAATATCAACCAGAAAATGAATCAAAGACAAACCTCGCAAGGTTGTCACCACATCATCATGCTTTTGATGCAACAAGTGAAGTGCTATAATGACATGCATGAAAATGGTTTCGTCAACATGGTCAAAGCGCTACTTGCATATCTCAGCAAAGTCTTCGATTCTTCTGGTCCTTCACCAAGCACTCCATCTACTTCGTCAACTGTCGTTGAAAGCAATCAATAAGCAACACAACAGGGTAGGTAATAGAAGTGTTCTAAAAATAGGAATTTCATTTTTCTAGGACACCTCTGGCTATATGAAAAATAACCAAAGTGGCTCGACTGTATTTTGAAGCAATAGGGATCTCATTAGAAGGGCACCGGAAAGGGAACATGGACTTGCAAGTAATCCACAGAATGCCTTTTTATGAAAATGAGTGAAGACACTTATTAATCCAGGCATGATTTTAGAAGTAAGAGGGAGTTGGTTTTACTGGATTTGGACATCATATGATTACTCTAGGAATTTCCCCCAAGTTGAATCATGAAGAAATGGGATGTCTAATAGATCCAATAGAATACATACCTAGGAAAAACGTTCACTATTTTTAGATAAATAGTGCATGATATACAGAGCACAAGGAAATTTGAATCAACCCATTTGGATTTGAAATGAATGTTCTAGGGATTTTCAAAGTGGCCTTTAGAGGTTCAAATTTGAATTTAAATTTTAACAGTACAGAAAAGTGTGGTGGAAAAATATGGAAGTTGTGCCAAATAATAGGTGGGATTAATAGAAGATTATAGGAAGTGGAATCATTCCATTTGGTCAAGTATTTATTTAGATATATATTTTGGAAGTTTCAGGAAAAAGAAAAAGAGAAAAGAACACTGTTCCTTTGGGCCAAAATGGACTCAGCTGAGCCGTCCCAGAGGGAAATCAGCCCATGCGAGGCAGCCACGTCAAAGGCATATTCGTGGAATTCGCCTCCACTTAGCCAGCAAACCGCTATGCGTGCGATCATTTGTTTTTGAATCTGACGGGTGGGTCCCACTCGTCAGTGAGAGGCGGAGAGCGTAGAGGCTGGCAGGTGGACCCTGCGGTCGTCTTCTACCCTAGGACAGGAAGGAGGGGGGCCTCATCTGCAGCATTTCCGGCGATGGATCGAGCCGGCGAGGCCATGGGCGTGGTCAAGGAGCTCGCACGCTTCCAGGGGAAGTGGACTTCGTCGCCAGTTATGACAGATTTGTCGATGCCGTCGGACCCATGAGGTGGCGCCCGACGAGGTGGTCAGTTTGCGCAGCTCCGGGGCGAGGACCTGGAATTTCCAGAGGCGAAACGCTCAGGGGATCCGTACGGTTCCAGAGAAGGGAGAATGAGGGAGGGAGATGGTCTGTACCGCACGAATGGCGGTGAGCCGATGCGGCAGAGTCTTGTTCCGATCCTGAGCACGGGGGCTCCGGGGAGGGATTTGGTGGAGCCTGAGCGCTATTGGGGATCTGAGATGGCGAGCAGCAGCGAGAGAGAGGCCGGGGTTGCTTAAATAGCCGAGGCCACGGTGCACCATGAGCAGAGCTCACGCGTGCCCGTGGGGATAGCCATAGTGGCCACGGGAGGAGCCTGGGAGTTTGTCGAAGTGTACGTGGGAGTCGTCCATGGTGCGGGGAATGAGATAAAGGAGGAGCAGGGGCCGACATAGCTCGCACGTGTGGGCTTGCTTGCTGGAGCTCTCTGGCGGCCTGGTGCGCGTGCGAGGGGTCGTAGCAGGAGGAAGAGAGAGGAGGGGGCGATGACCTGGCGTGTTGCGGACGCCGAGGAGATACAGACGGCGAGTGGGGGAAGCACGAGGTGGTCGGAGCATTGTGCAGGGACTGCCTACAGTGCGTTGGTGCATTGTAGCACGCTCTAGAGTGTGGATATGGCCGGCATGGCCCGTTTCCGCGTCCTCTTGTGTGTCTGCTAGTGCTTGGGGGCTTCCTGGGGGTGCATCCTAATGCTTAAGAGCTAAGGAAGAGTAGAAATAAAATAAGGGAGGGAGGAGAGGTGCTTTCATAGTGAAAAAGGAAGAGAAAATGTGGGTTTTACCCCCCTCAACGATTGAGCTTTGGACATGTCAGCTATACTGGAGGTGGAGAGGGTTCTTGTGAAGGTGTGGTAAAACTCTTATTTCAAAGAGAACATAGCTTGCCCTCAATCATGGAGCATCAATAATTGGCAGAAGGTGTTTAGTTAGGATTTGAGTTAGCTAAGATGCTCTACTTGCTATGAAACTAAAGAGGTGTGAATGGTAGTACTAAATAGCCTTGCTCACAAGTTTTTAGCCCATTTGGCGAAAGTGGCCAATGCAACTTTGGCAAACCCTAGAAATCAACAGAAATGGGTTTGCGAGATCTAGCGAAGCAAAACTGTTCTCCTTAATGCACCACTTGGTTTAGATGCATCATTAGGGGATTTGAACATGCCCACAAAAATTGAGGTCAATTGGTGATACTTGCCAATGCAAAGTTGATCAAAGTTGAATCTGGACAGAGAGGGTTTTGGGGCACTTTTGTGAACCAAAACTATTTGGATTGAGATAAAACTTGGCAAGATCATCAATTGAGGCATACTAGACATACTGGATTTTTCCTGGGTTTATTTGACAGAATTTCTTATAGAAATATTTCAAATACTTTAAATATCTAGAAAGGGTTTTCGAGGGTCTTGTCCAATATTCTGAACATGACCATGTGTTGAAACTCATATATATGGAAAATATATGTTCAGTGAGTTTCCCTAAATTTTCACAAATATTTTTGAAACATTAAAATATTTTTTCCCTATAAATATTTTTTCGGGCCTTTAGAAAAAGCCTTTAAATAAAATATGAAAATAACCTTTAAAAATATTATTTTGTTTCGGGAAGTCGTATATATAATAGGTTTCAAATATAATTTTTGAAAGAATTTAAACACCTAATTTAAGGACTTGTAGTTCAAGTCTCAACTCAGGAGTTTTTGAAACACTAAATTTGATAAATGCTTTTTGGCCAAAATAAGCTTGTATAAAAATAGTTTTATGTCCTATACACATGGCATGATCATTGGGCAAGGATTTGGATCAAGGAGACGAGTTTTGAGAGTAGGAGGATTTTTATGAATTATAGCACAAACAAGCAAGCAAGCAAATAGCAAACAAGTCAAGCATCACAAGAACACGATTTTTTTTGGTCCCAATTATTTAGCTTTATTAACATAGTGACGTGACACAAAACACATGGTGTTACAGTGTTCATCCACCATACATCATGCATGACTTAGGATAGTTGGAGTGTTCAGTGCCTGGTCAAAATCTCAAAGGGTTGTTGATCAGAACTGATATGTAGGTTCTTCGAAACTGACATTTGGCACGCCAAGTAGGGGATTGAGACGTCTCTACTGATTCGAGTCGGCATCTACGCCGCCTGCCTCGGGCGACAGCCGCAGAAAGTACCGTGATCTACCACGAAGGTCCTCATCTCCCGATAAGCGATCAGGGCATGGACTATAAAGCGCATAGCCCGCCTTCGCCTTTTTTGACAAACGGGCGGAGGCGAGCTTCACCGCCATTTTTTAGCAAGGACGAGAAGCTCCCCCGCCCTTGACCGGCTAGTGGCCCTGACAACCAAGACTTTGGCGGTTTGGAATATGAAAGCGCCCTCAGAAGACTACGTCTGCCCTTGCCAAACGATCGAGGAGTTCCACGAGCAAATGACCCGGACCACACCGAATAAAGTCACGCAATCATCTCCAAACTACACGCCCTGCAATGGCCAGAGTGCCGCAGAACAAGAATCCCAGCATGGCGCCGGGCGGCGGCCCCATGGGACCTGTCATCCTGATAGGATCCAGCGAAAGAAGGCATTTACGTGTAAGCCTTCCCCAAGGCGGCACAGGCAAGGGAGGGAGAATTGCCTCCGTCGTGGTGAAAAAACATATCCTTCTCGATATTGGCCATTTGGTTTGAGCAACGCGGGAAACGCCTATCAAACGATGGCGCTCCCTATGTCAAGCCCTCACAAGACAAACTCCTGAAGAACTCCAGTCCACCCGGGGTGAAAAGCACTCGGGCCACGATGGAAACACCAGATTTCCCGAGCGTCCCTCCCAGGGCCGCAAGGATCAACTCGACCCATCATACACGGGTGTCGGAACCGGGGCTCCGAGGACCAAAAAAGGTTCGAACACTAGGGTGCACTCGCTCTCGTGCCATACTCTGCTTCGCAACCTCACGGCGACTCTCCAGCGGCTCGAGCTAAGGAAGATGGACAAAGGACACACGGTTTACCCAGGTTCGGGCCACCTCGCGGTGTAAGACCCTACTCCTGCTTGTCTGAATTGCGTGGGGGTGAGGATGAGTACAAGGCGTGTTCTTGCTTGCCCAGGGCTCTCTCTGTTATTGGCCTTGGTCTTCTTCCCCCGAAAACACAAGGCGGGAAGGGTTGCTACAACAGCCAGTTTGACGGGGGACAGGACTGCAGCCTATCCTAACAAAAGTGGTCTTTGCCTGCCAAACCTCTTCGTCGTGACGTGCTCGTTGGCTCGGGGGTGACATCCGTCCCGCCGAGCCCTTGGTCTTGGTCTTCTTGCACAAGAAAGGAAACCTTTGGGGATTGTTTTGGGAACCCGCAAGCTGGCGTTGCTCCTCTATCACCAAAGAGGAAACTCTCTCTGTCCGCGCCAACTGGTGTGACCCTGGGAGCTGCTCTATGCGAGCCGCATCAACCACGTGAAGGAGCAGGGCTGCTTGATCCCGCCAGGCCAACCTCGATGGGCCCGTCCCGTGAGGGCTCCAGGAGGTGGCTCCGCAAGGGCGACTCGGGAGGCTCTTGATGGCGAGGTTGTCGTACGCCTCGCGAGGCACGGGCTCTCGTGAGGGCTTTCCTCATGAAGATCATTGGTGGGGCCATCCTGTGCTTAGGGCCAGCGCCATGCGCAGGCCGCGGGCAGAGGACCCTGGGTACCCCCAGTCCCAGAGGCCCGACAGTAGCCCCCGGGCCCGCGGTGTGAATGATTCCGCCTGTTGGTGGGGGCGATGTGACGTGGGCCCTAATCGCCTGCGGGTTGGGCACGACGCGCGAGTGCTTTGGGGCACGGGGTGTCGCACTTTCCACGAGGCCTTGGCGGCCGCGCAAGCTGACATAAAGCCTGCGCGTGACCGGGGCCATCATTGCCATTCCTTGTGTTGCTTCCGTCTCCCCGCACCTTCCTCCTCCGTGCGGAACCGCTTCAGATCTAGCCTCTCGCGAGGTACCTCCCTTGCCCTTCCTGCGGCTTCAGCACCCAGATGGCGCCCGCAGGCAAGAAGGGGAAGGACACGGCCTCCGCAAGTCCTGTCGCCATCGGGCCGGCACTCTTGCCCTCCACCATTTCTGACAAGGAGGACTTGGGCCTGGTGCTCCCGCTGGTGGCCGGCAGGCTGAATGAGGGGCGGGCAACCAAGATCTGGCGGGGCTCGGCAGCGCCGGGCAGCCTGCCAGAGACCGCCTACACCTTCTTCTACCATAGTGTCTACGCCGGGTTGGACCCGCCGTTTTCCAAGTTCTACTACGCCATCCTCTCCGATTACCAGTTCCACGCCTTGCATCTTCAGCCCAACTCCATCCTCCTCCTGGCCATCTTCGCCTTCTATTGCGAGGCATTCGTGGGCGTGAGGCCCTCGGTGGCGCTCTTTTGCCACTTCTTAAGTCTACGGTTCACCGCCCTAGACCAGCGCTTTGCGTGCGTCTCCTTTGTTGACGTCATGGGCGCGAGCATCCGCCTGAAGGCCGAGAAGAAGGTGGAGGGCTACCGACACCGTTGGGTCTTCATGAATGCGCGCCAGGCCAGCTCGCTCCTGGCGGCCCACACTCGCCAACCCGCGTAGATCCCCGGGTGGTGCCATGCGAAGCTCACCGACCCGAGGCCGGATCCCGTCCTGGAGCGCATCGCCGCACACGGGGATGCCTCTCTTACGGGGGCGATGGTCATCAAGGAATTCCTGGGGCAGCGTATCCCCGCTCCAGGCATGCTCGGGGCCCCTGTGGGAGTTCGCCGGCTCGAAGGATCTGATGAGGCTTCCTGTCTGCGACCTGACGCACGATGAGCTGGATGGGGCCATAGGGGTCCTACTTGGCTTCAACCCCGAGGATCTCCCAAAGGCAGCGCCGCCGCTGTATCGCTGCGTCGACATGGAGGAGCTGGTTATGGAGATGCCCATCTTTGACGAGTGGGGACTCATCAAGCCATGCGGGTATCCCTCCATCGCGGTGACGTCCTCTGGAGGGGACGATGATGGCGAGGACTCGGAAGCGACGTAAGGGGAGGGGGGTGAGGGAGTCCTGGACTAAGGGGTCCTCGGGCCGCCGGCCTATTTCTCACTGGCCGACTTGGTGGGCCGCTCACTGATTGTCACAGGAATGGCCGGATATGCGGTGACCCCGTTTTCTAGAAGGAAACCTCCGAAGACGCGGCGTGCACTCCAAGTCAAGATGAGAAGATCGGCGTCTTTACATCCGGCTAAAGACTTATCATGTGTAAACCCTAGGTACCCCCGGTGCCTATATAAACTAGGGGGTTTAGATTGTAGAGGAGAGACAAGCTCATCAAGGGTTTTGGCTACTTGATCTTGAGGTAGATCGACTCTGTAATCTCCATACACATCAATACAATCAAGAAGGACGTAGGGTTTTACCTCCATAGGAGGGCCCGAACCTGGGTAAACATCGTCTCCTTCGTCTCCTGTTACCCATCGATCCTAATCTCACAGCTCGGGACCCCATACCCAAGATCCGCCGGTTTTGACACCGACATTGGTGCTTTCATTAAGAGTTCCGCTGTGGGATCGCAAGAGGAACTGATGGCTCACTTAATCATTAGCGATGAAGTCCGTAACGGGGGCCACTTCGCCCCCGGATAGGTTCTCGCTTTCGGCAGCTTCGTGCTGCACGATGACCCAACCGGCCACCCTGACCGGATCGGGATTCTCGCCCCCGATCAAGAGATCAGATTTGGGAACTTAGAGTTCTCCGTACACTCCCGGGGCGATCTTTCGTTCGCATGGCTCGCGATTCCAGCTGACGATCCCGAAGTCTCCGAAGCCTTAACCTCGGATCCCCCTCTTGACTCCGTCCTCGGGTCTATCCTTGCCGACGATCTGGCCCTTAGTCCGGTCCGGTTACAGTACCTGAGGGCCAGGGGTCGGCCCCTGCCGAACACACTTTTTGTACGGGCACTTTGGAGGTTAACTCAGAAAGTCCTAGGCAGATCGATCCGGTCAAGCTATCGGCGCTCAGCGAGGCGCTGGGTCAGATCCTATCCATAAAAATTACAGACAACCCGACCTCGAGCCATACTCAGATCGGTCTGGAGGCGGGTCATGGGGAATTTTTTGACCCACCCACCACCCACTTGGTAGCCACTATCGAAGACTTAACCGATATGCTGGACTACGCCACCGAGGAGGCAGAAGACATGGATGAAGAGGACGGCGCCCCTGCCCCTGTCAACACTGGGTGATGGACTGCCACCTCCACCTACGATGTCTACATGGTAGACACCCCCAACGATAAGGGCGATCGCACCCCTAAGAAGAATGGCGACAAATCCGGTGAGGCGCCATCAAGGCGCCGGCAACAGCGCAAACGATCTAAGGCAAACAGGGGAAGGGAAGCCAGTACAAGCACCGGGGAAAACGAAACCCCGGAAGACCTTGGCAACCCCGAAGACCCCGAACAGCCACTGGAGGACCAGGAAAGGCCCGATGATCGGCGCGACACCGAGGATCCTAATGATTCCGAGGACGACAACTACCTTCCCCCTGTCGAGGAGGAAGACAGCTTGGAAGCCGAAGACCCCACTGTCCCCGAAAACACTGCGGATCAGGAACGGTTTAGGCTACAGCTTTTAGCCACCGCCCGAAGCCTGAAGGCAAAAGAACAGCAGCTCAAGGCCGAACAGGACACCATCAATGATAGATAGACGAGGGTCTTGGTAGCCAAAGAAGGGTACGGTACCGATCTACCGGACCAACCCAAAAGCTACCCGCGCCGGCGGCTGCTGCCGCAATTCGATGACGAGGCCCTTGAAACATCGCCTCCCAGGCATACTCCATACGACCGGCCGGACCGCCCTCCCCGAGGACGGGATAGAACGGCCGGCGAGGCCGAGTACAGACCTGCGGCGCCCCGCAGGAGAGGAAAAGAGCCAGCAGGGTCTGAGGACAGGTATGACTTATGAAAAAACCTGGATTACAGAGCAGGCCGCACAAGTTCATCTACGGATCTAGAGGGTACTCCCCCCCCCCGCTAGACGGGACGGGCACCGTTCTTGGCTCGACCGCGATGATAGAGGTCGGGAAAAATACCGGGCCCGACCTACCGCCGATCATAGGCATGACATAGCTCGGGTCAGAGGCGCTGCCCAGCCACTGTGCTTCACAGACGAGGGTCCTCACGCTCTGCGTTGGCAGGGCCCAGCCCCACGCATACCTCAGCCGTCACTGGAATGCCAGGTCGCGATGCCTGAGCTGAACAAGGAGGTGAGGGGCTACGGGCGCTAGTGAAGGCTCCTGAGGCGCGATGCTCAAGAGTCGCCCTTTGACGCGCAAGCGGCCCGTTCGGGAGTCCTAACGCTCTGTGTCGGCAGGGCCCAGCCCCGCGCATACCTCAACCGTCGCTGGAATGCTAGGTCGCGATGCCTGAGCCGACCCAGGAGGTGAGGGGCTACGGGCGCTAGTGAAGGTTCCTGAGATGCGATGCTCAAGAACCCCACCTTGACGCACAAGCAGCTCTCATGAAGAAGAATCCTGCGCATGGGAAACCATGCTTGGAGCGCCACGCACTTGCCATCTTACACTTGGGTGTAACGCGAGGAGACTAGACACAAAAGACCTCAGGAGGTGACGAGCACGGGAGAAGGCCCGCGAGACAGAGCTCGATCGCTTGGATATATCAGCGCTGCAGGGACGAACCCGAGAAAAAACACCGCGTCCAGCCCCCGCTAGCATGAGGTACAAGGGGAAACTGGCGAGCATGGAGCTCAGTCGATCATCAACCAGCGCGGAGCATGGGGCTTCCACTGGGCGTGGGCATAGTCGCGGTTCGATAGTATCTCTGCCAGCATGGAGCATCTCGTCATTTCGCAAGAATGGATATCATTACAAGTACATGTAAAGAAGAGATGAGTATGTGGAATTGGCTTACACTTGCCACAAGCTACATCAAGATCACATCAATATAACAACATGTTCAATCATCACTCATAAGAGCAGGTTCCGACTACGGACGAAATCAAACGATAAAATGACATCCATCCTTGCTATCCCAGGCTGCCGGCCTGGAACCCATCCTAGATCGATGAAGAAGAAGAAGAAATCCAAATAGAACAAGCATCGCTCCCACGTCAAAGCATCGCATTAACTGTACCTGCAACTGTTTCTGTAGTAATCTGTGAGCCACGGGGACTCAGCAATCTCATTTCCAAGGGTATCAAGACTAGCAAAGCTTAATGGGTGAGATATGGTTAAGTGGTGAGGCTGCAGCAAGCACTAAGCATTTATTTGAGTGGCTAACTTATGAGTACAAGAATAAGGGGGGATGATCGACGTGTAACACTAAATGATCCTGCACACCTACTTATTAGCAAACATAACCCCACTGTGTTCTCTCTCGATTCAAAATCTCGAGAAGAGACAGTCACGGTTACGCACACAGTTGGCGTCGGGGATATAATTCCACGGTATAACCCGCCATACTGGGCCGGGTTAACATATCAATGACTCTACAATCAATCTTGAGATGGGCCGTATAATGAAGACGAAGACAAACGAGGCGGTGGATGACTTGAGTCGCCAGACGGCCCAACATCTGAAGACGGAGGCTCAAAGCCGATGAAGCTAAAGACACCGATGGAGTTTCCTTTATATGCAAGACAAGTTAGAGATGTTGTAGGTCACGGGTCATGATATGACACGGACTCTATTGTAAACCCTATGGACTTGACCTGTATATAAAGGCTGGTCCTTAGGGCCCAAAAGACTTAAGTTACAACCTCTCGATAGCGAGGTTAGCGAGTCCGCACCCTTGTAATCGAGATATACTCATCAAATATACACAAAGCAGGACATAGGCTATTACATCCATAGGAGGGGCCGAACCTGGGTAAACCCGACTCTCTCTCTCTCTTGTTTAACCCCTTTGAGTCGCCACCTAGCGGCGATGGCCTCTCACCTAAGTCCTGTTACGAGGACATCTGCCAGGTTGACAAAACCACGACAGTTGGCGCCCATCGTGGGGCCCTCGCCCGATGGAGTTGAGTTCTCGAAGGGAGCCCTTCCAGGGGTCGGGAGTTACACGGTCGCTCGTATTACGAAAAGCCGCCGCGGCAAGATCAACATCGACGACTCCAGCTGGGGCCCCGAGGCCGACTCAATCGAGTACGGCTACCGGGTCCCCTTTGGCAAGATCCAAGTCTTCATCGGCAAGGTCGGCGCAACGGTGCCTGAGTCGGACATCTGCACCAACATCATCGAGCCGGCTCGGCGCACTCGATCCAACCAGCGTCAAGCTGGCCGAAGTCACTACGCGGTCGGGTTGTCTCGGCCGGTCGGTGTGTTGGACGAGCCGGACGTTGAAGGAGCAATCGTCGTCGTCTCGGATGCTGAGCGTGGGGGCTTGCTCGGAGCGGAGACCCGCAAGGAACGTTGTCAGAATCAGGGCTCCGCAGACCCAAGAAGGTTCGAACTCTGGGGCATGTGCGAAGATCCCAACCAGCTCAAGGCTCAAGCCTGTCGCTCCCTAGCCAGACCTTGCCGAAGATGCGTGAGAATACAAGAAGATGGACACAGCGATTTACCCAGGTTCGGGCCACCTTTTGGTGTAAAACCCTACTCCTGCCTTTGGTGGATTGGCCTCACGAGGAGGTTTGCAAATGAACTATTATAGTGGTTGAGCGACCTCGCGAGGGCTCTTGGGTGAAGATGTACTCGATCCCCCACTGCGGGGGAGGCTTGCCCTACTTATAGTGGCCTGGGTCCTCTTCCCTTATCGCACCGGCGGGAAGGGATCCCACAATGGCAAAATTTGAAAGGGGACAGGAGGTACAGCTTATCCTGACTAAATGTGGTCTTCGCCTGCAAAGCCCCTGGTGGTGACACAAAGGTGGGCTCGGAGATGACATCCGTCCTGCCGAGCTCGTGGTGTTGGTCCTGTTTCACTGGAATGGAAACCTTTGGGGGATTCCTTGGGAACCCGCGTCTATCCTTGCTTCCTTAGCACAAAAGAGGAAACTGTCTCCCCTCCCCCCGCTGGCGCCCACCTAGCCTTGGTCGTCATGGCTCACGTCATCGCAGCCTCCTGAGGCCGGGCACTGCATAGGAATCTCCGCTCATCGGGAGGTAGCCTGGGGAGGCTGCTCCCCTAGGGGTCTTGGCATCGTTCTCCTCGCGAGGCCGGGGCCCTCACGAGGGTCTTGCCTTGAGGGGTTTGTCGCCAGGCCGCACTGGGCCGTCGTGGTGGGCCACTCGTTGGGCCGCAGCCAGGCAGGTCTGGGTTCCCCCGTTCCCAGAACGCCGACAGTAGCCCCTGGGCCCAAGGCGCGCTCAGGTTGGCTTCGTGGCAAATCCAAGAAAGGAAGGCCGAAGCGCCGCTGGCCCCAATCGCCTGCGGGCCAGGCTCAACGCATGGCGCAGGACAGTACGCGGATGCCTCCACTTCCCCTCGTCGCCTCGGCAACCGCCCGTGCTGACAAAAACCTGGCGCGCGCAGCGGGGCCATCATTGCTCTTCTCCCTCTCCTCTGTCTTCTGCTCCTTCTTTCTCCGTAAGCCCGCGCCTTTATCGCGGATCTCGCGCCTGCTCTAATCCGTCCCTCCGCCATGGCTCCCAAGAAGAAGAGAGGGAGGACCTTGATGACGCCGGAGCCTCAGCTGGGGCCAGAGCCCGCGCTGGGCTGGTCCTCCGTGGTTAACCTCGACGGGCTGGACAAGGACCGGCGAGCGACCACTGCCAAAAACAATGAGTGGGGGGCGACGAAGGTCTGGCTAGCCTCTCGGCTTCTGGCGGATCTGGAGGCCACCAACATCCCCCTTCATCTCCATGCCATCTTCTCTGGCTTGCTGCCGCCGTTCTCGGACTTCTTTAATGTCGTGCTTACGCATTACTAGGTCCACGCATTGCACCTCGAACCTGGATCCATTGTCCTCCTTTCCGCCTTCGCGTTCTTGTGCGAGGCCTTTGTGGGCGTGTCCCCATCCGTGGCTCTGCTTCGCCACTTCTTCTCCCTCCAGATGGTCGCCAGCGGGCAGAGCTCGGGATGCGCGTCATTTTGAGCAATGGACGCGACGGCGGGCGCGGCCCTTGACGCCGAGCTTCATCTGGACGCGGAGGGCTTCAGGAGGCAGTGGGTGTACGTTGACGCCGCTACGTACAGCCCCCTGCTCCAAGCTCCAGAGTCTCCCTCAGTGCCGGGCCCCGGCTGGGGGCACGCGAAGCTCGTTGATCCGCGGCTCGTGCGGGTTGCGGCCAGGTTGGCCATCCTGAAGAAGGCGGGTGTGACGATGGCGATGGTGGTGAAGGAGTTCATCTGTCGGCAAATCTTGTCGGGACCCCGATCCTAAGCCATAAGAATCTAGCATGTAACACTTCACATTACTTTGCGGCCTCACGCATGGTTATCTCCACGGCTGCCACCTTACCTAGGCGGGGACCGTTTGCGCCTTTTGGCTCACGAATGTGAATATGTCGCTAGTATTCAAATGTCCAATACCCGGGTCAACATGACTAGTCGTAGAACCCAAGTGGCACATCCGTACAGGGACAGGCATATGTAACCCAACAATGCAGGTGTCGGTCTCAGCGTGTGTAGACGAGTCATAGCAAGCTGCAGGGACTCCATTACGCCGTGGGACATAAATGTCATCAACTGCGCGTAGACGAGTCATAGCAGGCTTCATGGACTCCATTACACTGCGAGACATTTCCCTGAAGGGACAGACACATCAGCAAGCTACCAAGGCTCGGTGGAAGCACAAAGAGGCATTTCCCCGTAAAGAGTACTACTAGAGGCACACAACTAGGTGTTGAATCCCATACATACCGTTACACGTCACACATACGCACGACATGTCCGATATGCATATATACAACTATGGCTTCACAACATAACCATACAACAACACAACATTTATTTAGAAGGCTCAGAAGAGCCTTGCATAATATGTTCATACGGGTAGGGGTCACATGACCCGACACTCAAGTCATACAAACATGTTCATACAAACCAAGCAGAAGCTTAAAGCTGTCTGAGTACAGATAGATGAAAGGTAAAAAGGCATAAAGCCTGAATATCTACAGCCCATCCCAGGTCATCAGATCATAGCTGGGATACCAGCTACTCGGCATCGTCGACGTCTAGGTAGAATCCACCAAATGGGTCCAGGTTATCATCTGCAACAGTGAGTAAGCAAACATGAGTACAATAGTACTTAGCAAGTCTTTAAAGCAGACCTAAGCTATTCATGCTCATGTTTCAATCAAGGGGAGTAGTGGGGTTTATGCAGCAAGCCAACTTTGACTCTTGGCTAACCTGTACTACAACTACCAGTTCTTTGAACAAGTTTTGAGATAGGGCACACAAGTCCACTAACACCACAACAATACACCACCATGGATCCGCTCCCGTTACCTTTGAGAGTGCCATCCACGGTACTCACACTTGTCTTGAGTCTTTTAAGGGTAACCTTTAGATTATCTATGAACATCATAAGTTATCCAAGTAGTCCATATCCGAGGACGCGGCTATTCGAACAGATTCATTACCCTGTAGGGGCGCACTTCTTCACACACGCTCTCGCCACTTATCGCTGTGTGCATATAAAAACAGGCACCTCGGCAGCCTTCAAGCAGAAGCTCAGCGAGGGAGTCGACCACGACCGTCAAACACACAAGACCCTAGTCCAGGCTATCGCCTATTTGAGACTGAACCCGCATGGAAGTCCGGCCGAAGTTTCTGCTACGGCCCCAAACGATGTGCGTAGGGTTCCCAAGCCCACCATTTGGGTGACCCTAGGTACACCGGGCCACTGCCTAACACGTCGTAGCCCACCCCTAAGGTCAGCGCTATGCATGACCTCCAGCATAGCTACAAACACCAGAAACTACTTGCATCTCCTGAACTGAGGTCTAGGCGGATGATAAGTCGAGAGGGGTCGAGTTACCATAACCCAATTTGTGGTAGTAAGTAGTCTTGGATCACAAACACGGAACTCAGTTCCTAAGAACGGTCCCAATGTGACAATTCACTATGTATCCCTACATAGCCTCTCATCGCTACCTTTACCAAGTCAGGTTCATCATTTAGCTCATCACATCAGAACAACACTGTTTCACTCCGGTTCATCACCCAGATGAATCAGACCTGACACAACTCTAAGCATAGCAAGCATATCAAGCAAAGCAGGTAAAGCACATCAGGGCTCAAGTATCTACCAGGTATGCTAGGTTGCATGGTTTAGCTATTTACTGTGATAATGACAGGTCATATAGAGGAATGGGTTCAACTACCGCAACAGATAGACAGTAGAAGCGTTTGTCCAAATGCATTAAACATGAGCAGGAGTGAGAGCATGGGATTGTATCGGAATGATCAATGGGGTTGCTTGCTTGCAGGTTGGCGGGGAGGTACTCTCCTTCAGAGGGATACTCACGGTTATCCGATGGAGCAAAACCTACCACGACAGAGACAGAGTCACAATCAATACACGGCAAGTGCAACAATATGATGCATGATCATGACATGGCAGCATGATAAGAATGAGCTAATGCATCTATCATTAGAGTTAAATGGAGTTGAGTTGAATATAGGTTCAAAATCGTACTCCATGTGATATTCCACATATTGCATTATTGCAAAATGTCAATGTTCTCCTATTTAGGTTGCTCTAGCAGGCATGATAATAGCACCAATGGATTCTTTGGATTTTTCTGATAACTTTTCATATATAAATTATTTCAATCTGAGCTTCAGATTAATTTCTATGAATTTTAGAAGTTTTATCCATTTCTGGAATTATTATAAATCAGAAAATCTTTATTGCGTCAGCATGTCATCAGCATTGCGTCAGCAGGTCAACTGGCCATTGCCAGGTCAAACCTGACCAGTGGGGTCCACTGGTCAGTGACTCAGGGCTATTCAGAGTCACTGACATGTGGGGTCCACATGTCATTGACTCAGGAGTTAATCCCGAGTTGACCCTGGCTTTGACCCTAGTCAGGGCCCATTGTCACTGGCTATTAGGTGGGTTAATTAGTGGGCTTAGCCCCTAATGACTTGCCTCATCGGACCCACCGGAATCCTGCCGGCGGCGACCAAACCGACGGCGGCACATCGCCGGAATTGCGGAAACGACGATGGCTAGACGCGCGGAGACCACCAAAGTGATGCCCGCGCTGGGCCGCATCTAGCTATGGGGTTAGCTGGCCACGGGGCGCCGGAATCGTCGCCGGTGATGACCTTGGCGGAGGTCGGAGTTCGGGCGTCGATCGGGCCGACGCTACAGGCGGTTAGGGGCAAAACTAACGGCACCTACGAGCTCCTGGAGTTCATCTGAGCATGCCTACATGCTCAGGATCGAGCTTCTACGGCCGTGGCTATGACAGCACCATCGCCGATGGCGAGGAGCTCTCGGGCTCGAGCAAAGCGAGGCTACGGCTAGCAATCGACTACGAAGAAAGGGGGATGGGTCCGTAATCTCACAGCGGTTGCAGCGGCGATGGAAGCGAGCTCGGGGTCGGCTTGATGGCGGCGAATCGACGGCGGCGAGCTTCGGTGGCCCGAGGTGGAAGGAGATCTCGAGGCGGGGACTGGAGGCATCTGGCGTCGAGCTGCTCGGCGAGGAGGTCGAGGGAGATGAGCCAGAGCTTGTGGTGGCGACGGGGAGACTCGGGAGCGGCTCGGTTGTGGCGGCCATGGCGAAGCAGAGGCGAGGGGAGGAGCGGAGGGGGCGAATGGAGGAGGAGGCGATGTGAATGGCTTTGGTGAGCCCATCCCACTCGCCAGCGCGATGGGGGAGGCCAGGCAGGAAGGAGGCGTGGCGCTCTGGCCACGCTCGCCGTGCCTCCCTTCGCCTCTGCCTACTGGCAGAGGTAGGGGACGACTGGCACGGGCCAAATGGGTCGGCCTGCCCTGGGCCTCAGGTAAGCCTCTCTCTCTTTTCTTTTCTATTTGTTTCTATCTTCTATTTTCTGACATTTGTTTTATTTTTGTTTGGCCACAAAACCTAGCACAAAAATACCAACATATTTTAGGGAGTGTAGTTTGAATATTTCAAACCTCCAGAGAAAGTTTCAGCATTTTTGGACAACTATCATAATTATAGTGCTTTATTTATTGATTTCAGTAGCATTAAAAGCTTATTTTAAAATGCTATAATTTTTGTGAAAATTAAAATGTCCCTTGATATGTTGTTGCCAACATTTATCCGAAATAGTGAACATATTTGAAGGGCATTTTGGATTCATTGAAAATCACAAACATTTGAATTGGTTTAAATCAAGTGAGGTGCTAGGGTTTCTGATATTCCCCATTTCATGTTGATGCAAATTTCAAGATGATGCACATCTTAGCTAGCACAAGGCAAGGGAAAACTAGGGATGTGACAACTCACCCCCACTCAAAAGAATTTCGTCCCGAGATTTGGAAGTGGTCGGGAAGAGTGCGGGGTACTCTAGTCGAAGACGGTCCTCTCTTTCCCATGTGGCTTCCTTCTCAGAATGGTGTGACCACTGAATCTTGAGAAACTTGATGTTTTGACATCGAGTGGTACGCTCAGCTTGATCGAGGATACGAACAGGGTATTCTCGATATGTAAGGTTATCTTGGAAATCAAGCGTTTCGTTGTCCACTTCGCGGACAGGGTCCGAGAAGCAATGCCTGAGTTGCGAGACGTGGAAAACATCATGAACCTTGGAAAGATGCGGTGGAAGTTCCAATTGGTAGGCAACCTCTCCTCGTCTAGCAAGAATGCGAAAAGGACCAATGTAACGAGGACCCAACTTGCCCTTGATACCGAATCGTTGGGTACCCTTCAAAGGTGTGACCCGAAGGTAAGCCTTCTCGTCAACTTCATAGGTCACAGCCTTATGATGGCGATCATATTGGCTCTTTTGACGAGATTGGGCTATTTTCATCTTTTCACGAACAATGCAAACTTGCTCTTCTGCATCCTGGATCATATCCGGACCAAAGAGTTGCCTCTCTCCGGTTTCTGACCAGTTAAGAGCTGTTCGACACCTTTGTCCATAGAGAACTTCAAAAGGGGATTTTCCCAAGCTTGACTGATAACTATTGTTATAAGCAAATTCAACAAATGGAAGGCACTTCTCCCAATTCATACCAAAAGAGATAACACAAGCTCTGAGCATGTCTTCTAGGATTTGATTGACTCGCTCCACTTGACCACTTGACTACGGATGGAAAGCAGTGCTAAAGGATAGATGAGTCCCGATAGCATTTTGGAAACTTTCCCAGAATCGGGAAGTTAAGATACTTCCACAGTCTGAGTTGATCTCCAAAGGAACACCATGAAGAGACACTAGTCGAGAAATATATAGATCCGCTAGCTGACTAGCAGTTATACTTTCATGAACAGGAAGAAAATGAGCCTCTTTGTAAAGACGGTCAATGACCACAAAGATAGCATTATTCCCTCTCTTGGTCCTGGGAAAACCGGTGACGAAATCCATACTGAGGGTTCCAGCAGGCCTTTGATGTTCTTCTTTAACGTGACGACAGACGTCGCATTTAGCAACGAACTAAGCAATTTCTCTCTTCATTCTGGTCCACCAGAACCTCTGGCGTAGGTCCTGATACATTTTGGTACTACCAGGATGAATCGTGAGAGGAGAGTCATGAGCCTCCTTAAGGATCAGCTGCCGCAGATGTTGTTTCTTGGGAACCACCAAGCGATTCTCAAACAAGACAACACCCCGATCATCTACCGAGAAGCATTTAGCATTACATCCTTTAATGCTCTTCTTGACCTGGGAAATCCCGGTGTCATGCTTCTGGGCTTCTATGATTTGATCCATAAGAGTAGGTTTCGCCACCAAGGTGGAAAGGAATCCTTGAGGAACAATGTGAAGGTTTAACTTCTGAAATTCCTCATAGATAAGTGGTTGACCTTGTTGTAACATTAAGTTGTTACAATAAGACTTACGACTTAGTGCATTAGCCATGACATTGGCTTTCCCCGGGTTGTAAGTTATCCCTAAGTCGTAATGTGTGATCAACTCAACCCACCGTCTTTGCCTAAGATTCAAATCCGGTTGGGTGAAGATATATTTCAGACTTTTGTGATAAGTGTATATCTCACAACGATTACCCAGAAGGTAATGTCGCCATGTTTTAAGTGCATGGACTACAGCTGCAAGCTCAAGATCATGTTTTGGATAATTATCCTCATGTGGACGCAACTGTCGAGATGCGTATGCAATCACATGACGATCTTGCATGAGAATGCAACCTAAACCTTGTCGCGAGGCATCGCAATAGATAACAAAGTCCTTAGAAAAATCTGGTGGCACCAATACGGGAGCAGAAGTCAGGCGTCTTTTTAGTTCCTGAAAACTGTGCTCGCATTGTGGGGTCCACTCGATATTTTTATCTTTCTTGAGGAGTTCAGTAAGAGGCTTCGCAACCATGGAGAAATTCTCGACAAAGTGGCGACAATAGCTCGCTAAGCCAAGGAAGCTCCGAACTTGCTTAACCGATTCAGGTTGAGTCCAATCAAGGATGGCCTGAACTCGCTCGGGATTAACAGCAATGCACTTGCCAGAGATTACGTGGCCTAGATAGGTGACTTCTGGTAGCCAAAATTCACACTTGGAGAATTTGGCATACAGGCGATGCTCTCGAAGTTTCGTCAATACCAGCCTAAGATGCTCGGCATGATCTTCTTTATTCTTCGAGTATATGAGGATATCGTCGAGATAGACCACGACGAATTTGTCAAGATACTCCATGAAGATAGAGTTCATCAAGCGAGAGAAGGTGGCTGGGCATTGGTTAAACCGAAGGACATAACGGTGTACTCGTATTGGCCATAACGAGTAACAAAAGCCGTTTTGGAATGTCCCCGTTCATGATTGTGATTTGATGGTATCCCAACCTAAAATCCATTTTGGAGAAGACTGAGGATCCAGCGAGTTGATCATACAAGTCGTTGATCCTGGGCAGCGGATACTTGTTCTTGATTGTGACCAGGTTCACTGGTCGGTAATCTACAACCATCCGGTCCGTTCCATCCTTCTTCTTGACGAAGAGGACGGGGCAAGCCCAAGGAGGAGAACGAGGGTGGATGAATCCCTTTTTCAAGGCCTCATTGAGTTGTTTCTTTAGCTCGGCTAGTTCTAAGGGTGCCATCTTATAGGGACTTCTGGCTATTGGGACAGTCCCTGGAATGAGGTCTATCATAAACTCTACATCTCTGATAGGTGGAATACCTGGCAGTTCCTCTAGAAAGACATCCGGAAAGTCACGGACTACCGGGATATCCTCAAGCTCTGGAAGAGGGCTAGCATTGAGGGAATAGAGTTGGCGCTTAGCCACTCGAGTTGAGAAAGTGACTATCTCACCTGAAGGATGTGTAAGTTGAACATTCCTAGTATGAGTATCAATCTTGGCATAATGAGCTGACATCCAGTCCATACCCAAGATGATGTTGATGTCCAAAGACTTCAAAGCTATCAATGAAGCTAAGAAGACTAGCCTATCCACGAGAATCTCATTTTCATTACTCACTCTAGAAGTTTGGCATTTTGATCCAGGAGTCTGAACTACTAATGGAGTGGGCATATCACAAAAGGTCATGTTATGCAACTGTGCATAACTTTCTGAGATGAATGAATGAGATGCACCAGTGTCAAATAGAACAGATGCTGGATGACTATTGACAAGGAGCGTACCAAGCACAACGTCAGGGTCATCATGGCTTCTTCAAGGGTGACGTTCTTCACTCGACCACTAGCAGGAGTTGGCTTCACGTAATAAGCCTTGCCCGGCTTACCACGTCCAGCAGGCTTGGCGTTGTTCTGAGGACACTCACAAGAGTAGTGCCCGGGCTCTCCGCATTTGTAGCAGATCACAGTTGAAGACCTCAGAGCAGCAATAGCAGCAGGACCACCATAGGGTTTAGCTGGAGGGTTGGCCTGATTTGGGCGAGGCGCCTCATAGGATGGCCTCGCGGTGTACCTCGATGGCAGGGCAGTGTTGGGCACCCACACCCGGCGCTTATGGGATCCTGAGCCGGATGTGGAGCTGAAGTCACGAGAGTGCTTGTTGTCGGATTTCGGGCTCCGCAAAAATCCTAAGAAGTTTGAACTCAGGGGCGTGTGCGAAGATCTCCAACAGCTTCACCCCCCAAAGCTCACAGCACGGTAACCCCTCTCGATGGCGAGGAAGAAGATGGCACACGAGAGTTTACCCAGGTTCGGGCCGCTGCGAAGCATAAAACCCTACTCCTGCTTTAGGTGGATTGCCTCACGAGGAGGTTTGTGGATGAACTAGTATAGTGGTGAGTTGCCTCGCGAGTGCGTTTGGGTGGCGCTGGATCTCCCCTCCTACAGAGCAGCCTAGCCTCTATTTATAGCGGCCCGGGTCCTCTTCCCTTATCGTAATGGCGGGAAGGGATCCCAAAACGGCCAAATTTGAAGGGGGACAGGAGGTACATCTTATCCTGACGAAAGGTGGTCTTCGCCTGCAAAGTAGCTGTTGGTGATGCAGTGGTGGGCTCGGTGATGACATTCGTCCTGCAGAGCTTGAGGTCTTGGTCTCGTTGCACCGGAATGGAAACCTTTGGGGAGCGCTTTGGGAGCCTGCGTGCTCCCCTGCCTCCTTTGCACGAAAGAGGAAACTGTCTCCTCTGGCGCGCTGGTGCCCGCCTGGCCCGCCTTGCGTCATCCTTGGCCTCCCGAGGTCAAGCGTTGCATAGAGATCTCCGCCGCTCAGGAGGGGCCCTGGGGAGACCTATTCCCCCGCGGGTCTTGGCGTTGTTTCCCTCGCGAGTTCGGGGCTCTCGCGAGGGCCTTGTCTTGAGTGAGGCCGCGCTGGGCCGTACTTGGCTGTCGAAGTGGGCCACGCCCTGGGCCGCAGGTAGGCAAGTCTGGGTACCCCTGTTCCCAGGACGCCGACAGTAGCCCCCGGGCCCAAGGCGCGCTCGAGTTGGCTTCTGGGCAAAGCCATAGAAGATGGCCCGAAGCGCCGTGGGCCCCAACCGCCTGCGGGCCTAACTTGGCGCGTGGCGCACAATGAGACGTGGGCGTCTCAGCTCCCCGGAGGCGTCGGGAACCGCCCCGAGTCGGGCTGACACGAGGCCTGCGTGCCTCGCCGGCCATCATTGCCCTTCCTTGAATGCGGCTGTCTCCTTGTGTCCTCTCCCCCCTCGGGCCACGCGGATGTGACCCGATGGGAGCAGATGAAGCGACGTGAGGCAGGGTAGCACGCTGATCGAGTCTGGTACGCGTCGTCCGAGGAGTGCACGATGCCTCCACTCCCCACGATGCCCCATGGGTAGCGGTTGCGCCTATAAACCCGCCCCGTCCGGGGGGTCTTGCCATCCTGATGCGCTCTCTTGCTTCCCATCCTTCCAAGTTATCTTTCCCTTTGCTCTTCAATGGCGTCCGGGGGGAGTGCAGCGGGTGTGGGAAGACGTACGGGGTCTCCGGCTACACCGTCGGCCTCTGGAGGTAGCGGTGGGGGCCCTTCGAGGCCGGCTCACGCCCGCCGGCGCTGGGCCTTTGTCGGCGAGTAAGCGTTCCGTCTCCCCCCCTTCTCTTACAATCGCGCCCGATACGTCGGACCTAACTAACCCCTTCTCCCAGGGTGCCCGCGCCCAAGAGGCGCAGGCTCGACGAGCTCCAGGAGGAAGCGGTCGCGCTGAGGGCCCAACTGGCGGACGCCGAGGCTGCCCTCCAGGCAGCGCTCAAGGGCGAGGCGGAGGCCCAGGCGGAGCTGGAGTCCCTCCAGACCCAGATCAAGGGGGCGGCTGATGCCGTGGTGGCCGCCCAGGACGAGGCGGCGCACGCGAAGATACTGGAGGCGTAGTGCACCAAGTAGTACCTGGAGATTGCCCACCGCGCGGTTGGTGCGGTAAGCCGGTTCGTCGGGGAGGCCCCCGCGCTGCCGTGCGCCCAAGGCGACGGAGGCTACCTCAACTTCTTCGGCAAGGTGGTGGAGGCGTTGGAGACCAGCGTTTCCCTGGTGGACGAGGACAACGTGTCCAGTGCGTGTGACCTCCTGGATATTGCGCTGACGCGCGTCTTCTCCAACCCGTGTCGCCATGTCCCGAAGCTTCATCTCCCCCGCATCATGGAGCCGGTGCCCGAGGAGCTCCAGAGGCCACTCAGGGATGAGGTGCGCCCACACGTGGAGTCCCTGGTGGAGCGGTTCGTCCAAACTCCCTCCTCTGACAAGAGTGACGACTCCGGCATCGTGGCGGGCGATAGCCCGGGTGGCGACAGCGGCTCCTCTACCTAGGCTTCCCCTGTTTTCTTTTTCTAGTTCCTGTCATGTCAAGAAAAACTCGGCCCCTGAGGGCATCAAACTTTTGTGTTTTACCTTCGTCTTCCTCCTTCTTGCTTTAAATCGCCGGTTGCTTGCTTTGTGTGGCGCGACTTCGTCTCTTGCGCGGAGCTTTGTGTCATCGTTGATGCCCCCCCCCCTTTGGGGGGTCCGTGGGGGTGTCGCACCCTGCCCGGCGATGGCGGCCTGCTGGGACCTCGTGAGGCATACCCTCCTGAGGAGGAGCGTGCCGCCCCCAAGGCCGGGATCTTTAGCGTCGTCGCTTAATGAGGCCGGACTCCTCCCCTTGCGCCGTCCTTTCTTGTACCTGGGACCACAAGGACCCTGATGGAAGCACGTAGTGAACCGTAGCGCCTACATTCTCACGTTAGCGCTCACGCCTCCTACACTGCATTCGGGCTATCATCTGATCAAAAAGTTTCTGCTCTGTTCGGTGGGTGTACTTAGCTCATCGGGTCGTGGCGAGCTCGTGCGTCGCGAGGTGCAGCTAGAACGTCTAGGGAGCTCAAGGATCCCACCAGGAAGGGCTTCTTCCTTGTGTGCGGGATGGTTCAAGAGCCCTTTCGGCACTCTGCGTCGGCGGGGCCCAATCCCGAGCAGGCCTCGACCACTGTTGGGGCGTCCGGATCACCAGGACGAGACCAAAGAGGTGAGGCCTCGGCCACCGTTGGGGCGTCCGGATCACTAGGACGAGACCAAGAGGCACAGAGCTATGTGATCCGTGAGGTTCCCGAGGCGCGTTGCTCGGGAACCCCCCCCCCTTGACGCTCAAGCGGCGCTCTGCGTCGGCGGAGCCCAATCCCGCGCATACCTCGACTTATATAAAACCCTCTGGCTTATATAGATGCCGGGGGTCATTAGGGTTACACATAGTCGGTTGTTCACCGGAGGGAAAAAACATGCCTAATCTACTATCTCAAACTTGACAGGCACGCCACGGCTCCTGAGGTCACCTCTGTAGCGACGAGGCCTTCGATCAATCCCATCCGCAGCGAGCGGCCCATGAGTCCGGCCCATGAGAAATAGGCCGGCAGTTCGAGGACCCCTTAATCCCGGACTCCCTCAGTAGCCCACGGACTAGCCTCCAATGCCGAGGTATATTATCCGGACAATCTTGCGCGTCGAAGTCTTCGGCTTGCGAGGCGAGTCCCTCTATCCCTTCTTGTTCGGCAACTATTCCGTCATCGGTGAAATCTCAATCGTTGAGAACTTGCGGGACCCACTGTAGTAACTCCCAGCGCTTCTTGATCCTTGTGCGCCGAGGGGAGATGAGCGGTCCGGTAGATATTTACAAGACCGCTCTTCCCACAAGGGAGGCACCACCCATTTAAACAAGCTAGATCGTGGTCTGGGCCGCACCTTCCTCCTCTTCCCCATCAGAGAAAACTTCAAGCGAGAGATCACCAAAAAACATGGCGAGCATCCCTGGCTCTTCCTCGCGTCCTTACGGCACCCTTCCCGGGGATTGGGCAAGTTGCTCTATATCCCTCCTTCGGCTGGGCGACCTCGAGACCCAAAGTTATCTTCCTTACTCGGATCTGGCGGCTACCCGTGCCGGTTTGACTTCTTATAGCAATGAAGCCTTTGCGGAGAATTTCCCTAATCCCCACAAGGGAGAGCGGGTATGCTTTGTGCCTTTCCTCTTGCAGGGCCTAGGATTCCCCATTCATCCTTTCTTGAGGGGGTTACTAGAGTTTTACGGGATCCAGCTCCATCATCTTACCCCCGGATCCATTCTGCACATCTCGGGCTTTGTTGCCCTCTGCGAGATGTTTCTAGGCTGCGAGGCCCACTTTGGATTATGGAGGAAGTACTTCTGTCTCGTCCCCCGCACTCGGGGCGAGAGAATTCGGGAAGTTGGAGGAGCTGAAGTATGTCGCATAGCCGGTACGGGGTATCCAGCGGGGACGCCGAAGAAGGAGTCCGAAGAGTGGTCTTCGGAATGGTTCTACATTGAGGACGTCCCCCTATTCGATCCAGCTCGACGGGGTTTGGCCGAATATTCCGATGCCCCTTTGAAGAAAAGGTACAACTAGCGACCGAAGAGTTCATCCCAAGAGGACGATGCTGAAGTACAACGCTTGGCTGCCCACATAAGGATACTGGCTCATCACAAGCTGACCATGATTGACGTGATGGCTGCCGCCATCACCCGATGCGTTCAACCTCTTCATTAAAGGATACATCCTTTGTGGCATTACAACAGAACAAGCGACACCACTCGCTCCCAATGGATGGGCCCTGCCAATCAAGCGTCATTGGCAGCCGCACTTGCCGACCTGTACAAAGGAGAAAAAGAAGACTTTGTTCGGCTACCGATTAAGGAGGGCTACTCGAGTTACAACCCCATCGAATGGGTAAGCCTTTCGACTTTGCGACCTGAGTTCGGGTTTTTTATTTGCCCTTTTTGACCAAAGCTTTTAATCTAAGCAAACAGGAATGGAGGAGCTTTGTCGAGACAGTCAACTGTCCGGCCCCCCAACCAGAGAACTACACTCGTGATGACGATCGAGGATTCCATGACGATCCAGAGCTGTCAATTGAGTACGAAGACGGGGTCTTTTACCAAGAGAGCCTTGATCAATCCAAGGTGGCTATCATAGCCGATCACCCCGGATCACTCCCTTCCTCCACTACAGGCAAGAAGAAAAATCCTTCCCGTAGAAGGAAAACGTCCTCCATCGACCCAAATGTGTTGGTTTCTACTCCCAAGCGTCGTCGGTCCTCGCGACGAATGTCGGCTGCAGCAGCAATGCCTGGACCGGGAATTAACAGGAGTCCTTCATGTGAGCTGGCCGTGGAGACGACGCCGACCACTCGTTCAACCAAAAGGTACTTCGTTCGGCCGCTTAATCTATTGTTATTATGATCGATAGGATCTCCCAGAAGATCTCATGTCGGAATACTGAGGAAACGAGTACAACCATCTTCTGCCGAGGACGTTGCCGGGATGCCTGGCAACACTCATGAATCGAGATCTTCTGCTCATGCCGAACCTGCCGTGGAGGCCCCTGTGGTCAATCCGGCCCCTGAAGATTCCGGGGACGCGGTATCAGTCACTAAATCCGAAGTAGAAAGTGCGATGAACCACCGGCGCCGACGAGAAGCCCTGCGCCACCCGGCGTTTTCCGAACAAGAGTTCAATGCTCTATGCTCGGCAGACGCGCACATCAGGGCTGCCCGAGCTGGGCTTGGAGAAGCCGTGAAACTGATATCATCCAGCCTGAAGGTGAGTGATTGATTTTGAGAATCCGGACACATATGTAAACCCAGTAGCCCCTGAGCCTTGAATTGGTTGAGACGACCGAGTTAAGGATCCGCATATTGTTTTATGGATGATACAGGCCTCAAGGCAGGAGAACGAGCAATTGGCCAATGAATATGGAGGCGAGCCGAACATAGGTGGAAGCCGTGAAGGCCGAACTTGAACAAGTGAAGAATTTTACCCGGGAGGCGCATGGTGAGTATATCCATTCTGCTGATCTTAGTATATAATCCCATGCTGACGCGAGGGTACGTTTTAGCAGCTGAATCTATAGGGTAGTTGCAAAAAGATTTAGATGCAGCCCGAGAATCTCAGAGGTACACCGAGCCCAGTATGAGGCCGGCTGCCTTTCGTTGCAACGAAACCTGGAGGAGAAGAAACGCCTCCAGGCGGAAAACAAGCAGCAGGCCGACGAAATTGAGAGTTTAAAGACTCAATTGGCCCAGACCCAAGAAGAGAACCATAAATTACAGAGGGGCATGTTCGGTAAGTGTGATTATAACATCGAAGGGTATCTCTCCTACATGAAGTGTAATGTACATGCCTTGTCTCATGTATAGGTCTCCTAACCGGGCGGCCTGAAGAAGAGATCGGATCCTACCGGGGGAGCCTTCTGAAGGAACTGTCCGCCGTGCATGAGCGGGCTCGGAGGGCTATGAGGAGCGTGATAAAAGTGCTATGCCTGCCGAGAAGCCTCCGGAAGGGATGACCGAACTAGCTGATCGGTTCAAGGAAGCCCGGAGTCGGTTCGAGCTATGGAAGACATCGTCCTGCCGGGAGGGAGCACGAGAGGCGTGGGCGATGATCAAGACTCGTTATACCGGTCTTAACCCCGAGCATATGGCTCGGGTTGGGCCAGCAGGGCCTGATGGGCAAGAAGGGCCGCTTCACTTGGTGTATGACCAAGTGATGCCTGCCGCTCGTCTCTCGCAGGAAGATTGCACCCTGGATGCCTTAATAGACAATCTTGACCGGCAGCCAGATGTGTGATTTTATGTAACTATGTACTTTAAATCAAAAAAAATTGCTCCGTCTGTGTTGTAAACTTTGTCTTAACCGGCCATCGGCTTCGACGTCCCGTGCTAAGAGCTTGGGAGTGTTCCTTATAAAATATCCCTTGATAAGAGGGAATTCTTTCGAGGAACCAGGCAATCCGGCCATTTGGTGCAAGCAGACAGTAGATGCACAGGGAGATATGTTATATTACTGCTTAGCGTAAGAAACATCTTCCAAAGAAAATAGTACCTCTATCGGTGCCTTCCTTTAGGTTGCTACGTAAATCATGGATAGTAAGGCCGTATACTGCTAGTATGCGACTAATGGCCTTTTTGAGAAAAGAAGCCCGAGTAATGGTAATAACAACCATAATTCAATTTGTTGCTTCCGTCGTAGCCGACCAATTTTCTACTAAAGATAGCTAGATTTTGGCTTCACCCGTCTGAGGTACGTATCTGGATAACCCGGTCGTAGCAATCGCAGAGGTGCATCCTTTACCCTCTAGCCGAACAATCGGGAACGTAGAGGGTAAACACAGGAGCGAGGCAACCCAGCTTGGCAAAAATCTTAGTTCGAATTGATGCATATAATGGCTTAAAAATCGACAAGGGAAGCATGCATACACAGGAAATGTGAATAGATGCTTAAAATATATAATCATCAGCTTCGGGACGAAGCCCCCAGGTGTTTTATTCGGATCTAACATTTGAGGATGTATGCCGAAAGACTTAACACGAGCTCAGTTTAGCCGCACATAGACTTTGGGGAGAGAAAAAATCCGAACCTGCCAAAAATCAAGGTGGAAGGGAAGGAAAATGAAAAGAAAAAGAAAAAAAAAGAAAAAGGAGGGTCAAAAGTATGACGACACCGGTCTAGCCGTAAAAACGCCGAAGACGAGCTGCGTTCCATGGGTGTGGTTCGAGGCGGTTATCTGGCGGGCTTTGAAGACGATAAGCCCCTCCTGAGAGTACTTCGTCGATTATGAAGGGGCCCTCCCATTTGGGATTGAGTTTATGCTTCTGCTTCTCGGGGAGCCGTAAGACGAGTTCACCCACATTATACGCTTTTGCCCTGACCTCCCTGCTCTGGTAACGCCGGGCATGCTGTTGATAAAAAGTAGAGCAAGCCCGAGCTATGTCGCGCTCTCCTTCTAAGGCGTCCAAGTCGTCCTGCCGATCTAACTCGGCCTCCTTTTCGTCGTACATGCGCACCCTTAATGCATCGTGAATAATATCACAAGGAAGGACTGCTTCTGCCCCGTAGACCATGAAGAACGGTGTGTATCCCGTTGATCGATTAGGGGTGGTACGCAGGCCCCACAGGACGGAGTCAAGCTCCTCCACCCAGTGGCAGTCAGACTCATGAAGAGATCGGACCAGACGTGGTTTAATACCACTCATGATGAGGCCATTGGCCCGTTCGACTTGTCCATTAGTCTGCGGGTGATACACCGAGGCGTAATCGAGCTTGATGCCCATCTTTGTACACCAGTCTTGCATCTCTTGGGCGGTGGAGTTGGATCCATTGTCCGTTATTATACTGTGGGGGACGTCGTAACGGTGTACCACGCTGGATATAAAGTCGACCACTGGTCCGGACTTGGCTGATTTGACAGGTTTTGCTTCGATCCATTTGGTGAACTTGTCGACCATGACCAGCAGATATTTATTCTTTTTGGTCCCCCCTTTAAGTGGTCCGACCATATCTAGCCCCCAGACCGTGAAAGGCCAGGTAATCGGAAGAGTCCGGAGAGCTGTTGGGGGCATGTGGCTTTGATTTGCAAAAAGTTGACAGCCCACGCAATGTTGGACAAGTGACTGGGCGTCTGCTCGAGCGGTGGGCCAGCAAAAAACCGGCCCGAGAGGCCTTGCTTACTAAGGCCCTTGCCGCGGCGTGATGGCTACCCATTCCTGCGTGGACTTCGGCCAAGAGCTGCCTTCCTTCTTCCTCAGATATGCACCGCTGGAGTACTCCGGTGGTGCTTTTGTTGTATAACTCACCCTCGTGGACTTTATAGGCCTTGGATCGCCGAATTATGCGTCTCACCTCTGTCTGATCGTCGGGGAGTTCTTGGCGAAGAAGGTAAGCGAGGAAGGGCTCGGTCCATGGTGCAATTACTGCCATGACCTCATGGACCGAAGGCGTTTCATCCATTACGGTGCCGCCGATGATTTGGTCGTCTGGTTCATTTATAGGGGGAACAACCTCATCCACGCTGATGGATCCGGCGCCCTTATTGTCGTCCTACCAAACCACCGATGGCTTGAAGAGCCGTTCAAGGAAAGTGTTTTTTGGGACAGGGTCGCGCTTGGCCCCCATGTGGGCCAGTATGTCAGCGGCCTGGTTGTTGTCTCTAGCGACATGATGGAATTCCAGCCCCTCGAACCGTGCGGATATTTTAAGGACGGCGTTTCTATATGCCGCCATCTTCGGGTTTTTGGCATCGAATTCGCCGTTGATTTGAGAGATAGCCAAGTTGGAGTCTCCCCGTACCTCCAGCCGTTGTATACCCATTGAAGCTGCCATCCAAAGACCGTGCAAAAGTGCTTCGTACTCGGCTGCATTGTTGGAATCGGCATACATGATTTGTAACACGTATCGGACGTTGTCGCCTGTGGGAGATGTGAGAATAACTCCAGCCCCCAGTCCAGCCAGTGTTTTGGATCCGTTGAAGTACATCGTCCAATGGGAGTATGTACTATATTCCCTGGGGAGCTCGGCCTCCATCTATTCATGGAGGAATCTGCCAACACATGAGATTTAATAGCTCGTCGTGGCTTATAGGCGATTTCGAAAGGAAGGAGTTCAATGGCCCATTTGGCTATGCGGCCGGTGGCGTCCCTTTTATTGATTATATCATTCAGGGGTACTTCAGATGCCACCATGACCGAACACTCTTGAAAGTAGTGTCTTAGTTTCCGTGATGACTTAAATACGGTATAGGCTATCTTCTGGTAATGCGGGTATCTGGACTTGCATTGCGTTAGTACTTCTGACACATAGTAGACCGACTTCTGTATCCAGAATTTGTAACCCTCCTCCTCTCGTTCGATGACGAGCACTGCGCTAACCACTTGGTTGGTGTCCGATATGTACAATAACATTGGTTCACCGGCGCCTGGTGCTATGAGTATGGGGTTGCTTGCCAGCAGTGTTTTAATTTCCTCAAACGCAGCAGCTGCTTCATCGGTCCATTCGAAATTGTTGGTCCGTTTCAGCAACCTGTAGAGCGGTAAAGCCTTTTCACCAAGATGGGAAATAAAGCGGATTAACGCCGCCACGCAACCCGCCAACTTTTGGACATGCTTTAGCTCTATGGGAATTGCAAGTTCCGTTAGGGCGCGGATCTTAGCCGGATTCGCTTCTATTCCTCTATGGGAAACAATGAATCCGAGCAGTTTACCAGCAGGGACTCCGAAGACACATTTCTTCGGATTGAGTCGTATATCGTACTCGCGTAAGCTGGCAAAGGTTTGCCTTAGGTCGTCGATCAACTGGCTGACGTGTTTGGTTTTAATAACCACGTCGTCCACGTATGCCTCGACTGTTTTACCAACCTGTTTTTCGAGACAGGTCTGGATCATGAGCTGCTATGTAGCCCCAGCATTTTTTAACCTGAAAGGCATTGTGTTGAAGCAGAATGGCCCGTAGGGGGTGATGAATGCGGTTGCAGCTTGGTCAGATACCTTCATTTTGATCTGATGGTATCCGGAGTAAGAGTCAAGGAAACACAGTGAATCGTGACCGGCTGTGGCGTCAATAATCTGGTCTATGCGTGGTAGGGGGAAAGGGTCCTTAGGGCAGGCCTTGTTATGGTCTTTGAAGTCGACGCACAGCCGCCAGGATTTGTCTTTCTTCAGTACCATCACCAGGTTTGCCAACCATTTGGGGTGTTTGATCTCCCGTATGAATCCGGCCTCTAGCAATTTGGCTAGTTCTTCACCCATAGCTTGTCGTTTAGGCTCGAAAAAGCGGCGTAGAGTCTGTTTGACCGGCTTGAAGCCTGGGATTATATTCAGACTATGTACTGCCAGTCGCCGTGGGATTCCTGGCATATCGGAAGGATGCCAGGCAAAGATGACCCAGTTTTTTCGTAAGAATGCTCGCAGCGCCTCGTCCACCATGGGGTCCAGCTGAGCTCCGATGGACGTGCTACTTCTTGAGGTTGCGTTGGTTTTCCCTTGAAGAGGAAAGGGTGATGCAGCAAAGTAGATAAGTATTTCCCTTAGTTGTTGAGAACCAAGGTATCAATCCAGTAGGAGATACAAGCAAGTCCCCAATAGATGTACCTACACAAATAATCAAACACTTGCACCCAACGCTATAAAGGGGTTGTCAATCCCTTCACGGTTACTTGCAAGGATGAGATCTGATAGAGATAGATATAGAAGATTACTAAAACAAAAAGTAAAACAAAAGTAAAAAGATTGCAACAAAGTATTTTTGGTATTTTGGTTTATAGATCTGAAAATATAATATGGAAAATAGAACCGGGGGCAATAGGTTTCACTAGAGGCTTCTCTCATGAAGGAAAATAATACGGTGGGTGAACAAATTACTGTCGAGCAATTGATAGAAAAGCGCATAGTTATGACGATATCCAAGGCAATGATTATGCATATAGGCATCACGTCCGTGTCAACTAGACCGAAACGATTCTGCCTCTACTACTATTACTCCACACATCGACCGACTCCGGCCTGCAACTAGAGTATTAAGTTCATGAAGAACAGAGTAACGAATTAAGTAAGATGACATGATGTAGAGGGATAAACTCAACCAATATGATGAAAACCCCATCTTTTTATCCTCGATGGCAACAATAAAAATACGTGCCTCGCTACCCCTACTTTGTCACTGGGTGAGGACACCGCAAGATTGAACCCAAAACCAAGCACTTCTCCCATTGCAAGAATTACCAATCTAGTTGGCCAAACCAAACCAATAACTCGAAGAGACTTGCAAGGATATGAAATCATGCATATAAGAATTTAGAGAAGATTTAAATAATATTCATAGATAATCTGATCATAAACCCACAATTCATCGGATCTCAACAAACACACCGGAAAAGAGTATTACATCGGATAGATCTCCATGAAGATCATGAAGAACATGGTATTGAAGAACAAAGAGAGAGAAGAAGCCATCTAGCTACTAGCTATGGACCGGAAGGTCTGTGGTGGACAACTCACGCATCATCGGAAGGGCAATGGAGTTGATGTAGATGCCCTCCATGATCAAACCCCCCTCCGGCAGATTACCGGAAAAGGCTCCAAGATGGGATCTCACGGGAACAGAGGGTTCCGGCGGCGGAAAAGTATTTTCGTGGCTCTTTTTGGTATTGGGGGAATATTTGGGAATTTATAGGCCGAAGAATAGGGTTACGATGTCTTCCGTGGGGCCACAAGCCAGGGGGGCGCCCCCCCTAGGGCATGCCCTGGTGGCTTGTCGCCACACGGCAGGTCTTCTGCCTTCATCTCCAAGTCTGGCAGGATTCTTCTGGTCCAAGAAAAATCTTCCGAAGATTTTATTCCGTTTAGACTCCGTTTAATATTCCTTATCTACAATACTCAATAACAAGGAAAAAACAGAAACTGGCACTAGGCAATAGGTTAATAGGTTAGTCCCAAAAATAATATAAAATAGGATATTAATGCATATAAAACATCCAAAACAGATAATATAGTAGCATGGAGCAATCAAAAATTATAGATACGTTGGAGACGTATCAAGCATCCCCAAGGTTAGTTCCTGCTCGTCCTCCAGTAGGTAAATGATAAAAACAAAATTTTTTATGTGGATTGCTACCTAACATATTTATCCATGTATTATTCTTTACTGTGGCATGAATATTCAGATCCATAAGATTCAAAACAAAAGCTCAAAATTGACATAAAAACAGTAATACTTCAAGCATACTAACAAACAATTGTGTCCTTTCAAAATAACATGGCCTTAGAAAGTTATCCCTACAAAATCATATAGTCTGGCTATGCTCCATCTTCACCACACAAAGTATCTAAATCTTGCACACCCCCGATGACACGTCAAGCAATTGTTTCACCCCTTTTATGTTCTCAAACCTTTTCAACTTTCACGCAATACATGAGCACGAGCCATGGATATAGCACTATGGGTGGAATAGAATGTGGTGGAGGTGGTGTGGAAAAAGCAGAAGATAGTCTCACATCAACTAGGCATATCAATGGGCTATGGAGATGCCCATCAATAGATATCAATGTGAGTGAGTAGGGATTGACATGCAATGGATGCACTAGAGCTATAAGTGTATGAAAGCTCAAAAAGAAACTAAGTGGGTGTGCATCCAACTTGCTTGCTCACGAAGACCTAGGGCAATTTGAGGAAGCCCATTATTGGAATATACAAGCCAAGTTAAATAATGAAAAATTCCTACTAGTATATGAAAGTGACAGAATAGGAGACTCTCTATCATGAAGATCAAGGTGCTACTTTGAAGCACAAGTGTGGAAGAAATATAGTAACATTGTCCCTTCTCTCTTTTCTCTCATTTTTTATTTTTATTTTGGTGGGCATCTTTGGCCTCTTTTTTTTATTTGGGCTTCATTGGCCTCTTTTATTATATGTAAAGTCCGAAGACTCATCCCTTCTTGTGAGGGAATCATAGCTTCCATCATCCTTTCCTCACACGGGACAATGCTCTAATAATGATGATCATCACACTTTTATTTACTTACAACTCGATACCTACAACAAGATATGACTCTATATGAATGCTTCTGGTGGTGAACCGGGATGTGCAATCATCTAGCATAGCAAATGACATCAAAAAACGGACAAGCCATGAAAACATCATGCTAGCTGTCTTACGATCATGCGAAGCAATATGACAATGATGGTGCATGTCATAAAAAACGGAACTGTGGAAGTTGCATGGCAATATATCTCGGAATGGCTATGGAAATGCCATAATAGGAAGGTATGGTGGCTGTTTTGAGGAAGGTGTATGGTGGCTGTTTTGAGGAAGGTGGGTTTAATGCACCGGCGAAAGTTGCGCGGTACTAGAGAGGCTAGCAAAGGTGGAAGGGTGAGAGTGCGTATAATACATGGACTCACATTAGTCATAAAGAACTCACATACTTATTGCAAAAATCTATTAGTTATCGAAGCAAAGTGTTAGACGCATGCTCCTAGGGGAGAGGTTGGTAGGAGTAAACCATCGCGCGCTCCCGACCCTCACACAAAGGATGACAATCATTAAACAAATCATGCTCCGACTTCGTTACATAACGGTTCACCATACGTGCATGCTACGGGAGTCACAAACTTCAACACAAGTATTTTTACCATTCCACAATTACTCACTAGCATGACTCTAACATCACCATCTTTATATCTCAAAACTATATGCAAGGAATCCAACTTCTCATTGTATTCAATGCACTTAATATGAAAGTTTTTATCATATCCCTCTTGGATGCCCATTATATTAGGACTAAATTCATAACCTAAACCAATTACCATGCTGTTTAAAGACTCTCAAAATAATATAAGTGAGGTACGAGAGTTCAATTATTTCTATAAAATAAAACACCGCCGTGCTCTAAAAAGATATAAGTGAAGCACTAGAGCAAAATTTGCCTAGCTCAAAAGATATAAGTGAAGCACATAGAGTATTCTAACAAATTCATGATTAGTGTGTGTCCTTATCAAAAGATGTGTGCAGCAAGGATGATTGTGGCAAAGTAAAAAGAAAATACTCATATCATACAAGACGCTCCAAGCAAAACACATAACATGTGGTGAATAAAAATATAGCCTCAAGTAAATTTACCGATGGATTGAAGACGAAAGAGGGGATGCCTTCCGGGGCATCCCCAAGATTAGGCTCTTTGGTATCCTTGAATATGGCTTGGGGTGCCTTGGGCATCCCCAAGCTTAGGCTCTTGCCACTCCTTATTCCATAGTCCATCAAATCTTTACCCAAAACTTGAAAACTTCACAACACAAAACTCAACAGAAAACACATGAGATCCGTTAGTATAAGAAAAATAAATCACCACTTTAGGTACTGTTGTGAACTCATTCTTTATTTATATTGGTGTAATATCTACTGTATTCTAACTTCTCCATGGTTCATACCCCCGATACAACCCATAGATACATCAAAATAAGCGAACAACACAAAGAAAACAGAATCTGTCAAAAACAGAACAGTCTGTAGCAATCTGTAGACTTCGAATACTTCTGTAACTCCAAAAATTCTAAATATTAGGAAAATCAGGGAAATTTGTATATCAATCTTGTGTAAAAAATTCATATCCAATTTACTCTCTGGTGAATTTATAAAATTCCTGGACTCAGCGCAAAAGTTTCTGTTTTTGAGCAAAACCAAATCAACGATCACCGTAAACCATCCCAAATGTCTTACTTGGCACAAACACTAATTAAAACAATAAAACACAATTACTACAGATGTAATAATGTGCAAAACACTCAAGAACAGAAGCAAAAAAACAGAAACATAAAATATAATTGGGTTGCCTCCCAACAAGCGCTATTGTTTAACGCCCCTAGCTAGGCATAACGCAATAGATCTAGGTATTGTCATCTTTGGTATGCAATCCATAAGTAGCTCTCATAATAGATTCATAATGTAATTTAATTTTCTTTCTAGGAAAGTGTTCCATGCCTTTCCTTAACGGAAATTGGAATCTAATGTTTCCTTCCTTCATATCAATAATTGCACCGATCGTTCTAAGGAAAGGTCTACCAAGAATAATAGGACATGTAGGAATGCAATCTATATCAAGAACAATGAAATCTACGGGAACATAATTCCTATTTGAAACAATAAGAACATCATTAATCCTTCCCATAGGTTTATTAATAGTGGAATCCGCTAGATGCAAATTTAAAGAGCAATCATCAAGATCATGGAAACCTAGTACATCACATAAAGTTTTCGGAATCGTGGAAACGCTAGCTCCCAAATCACACAAAGCATGGCACTCCTAATCTTTAATTTTAATCTTAATAGTAGGTTCCCACTCATCATAAAGCTTTCTAGGTATGGAAACTTCCAACTCAAGTTTTTCTTCAAAAGATTTCATCATAGCATCAACGATATGTTTAGTAAAAGCCTTATTTTGATTATAAGCATGCGGAGAATTCAACATGGATTGCAACAAGGAAACACAATCAATCAAATAAAAACTATCATAATTAAATTCCTTGAAATCCAAAAGAGTTGGTTCATTGCTATTTAAAGTTTTGACCTCTTCAATCCAACTTTTAGCAATCTTAGCATTAAGATCTATAAACTCCGAATCATTGGGACGCCTTTTAACTAAAGTTGACTTATCTCCAGTCCCATCTTTATCAAGATTTGCATTAGAAAACAAAGATTCAATAGGAGTCACATCAATCACTTTAAGATCTTCATCATTATTATCACGAGAACACACCTTTTCAAGCCATTCACGCTTAGCACGAATTCTAGCGGTTCTTTCCTTACACTCATCAATAGAAGTTCGCATAGCTTTTAAAGACTCATTAATATCACGCTTAGGTGGAGTAGATCTAATTTTCAAAGAATCAATCTAAAGAGAAATTCTATCAACGTTCCTAGCCAAATCATCAATCTTGAGCAATTTTTCTTCTATCGTAGCATTGAAAACCTTTTGCGAACAATAAAATCTTTAATATTATTCTCAAGATCAGAGGGCATCTTATTACAATTTACATAAGAATTGTTGTAGGAATTACCATAATTATTAGAGGAATTACTAGGAAACGGCCTAGGGTTGAAATTACCTCTATACGCGTTATTACCAAAATTGTTCCTACCAACAAAATTCCCATCCATAGATTCATTATTATTTCCAATCAAAGAAGACAAAGGCATATCATTAGGATCAATAGGAGCACTCTTACTAGCAAACAATTTCATTAATTCATCCATCTTTTCACTCAAAGTATTTATTTCTTCAATAGCATGCACTTTTTTAGTAGTAGGAGATCTTTCGGTATGCCATTGAGAGTAATTTGCCATAATATTATCTAGGAGCTTAGTAGCTTCTCCTAATGTGATTTCCATAAAAGTACCACCCGCGGTGGAATCTAACAGATTTCTAGAAGCAAAAGTCAATCCCGCATAAAAAAATTGTATAATCATCCATAAACTCAAACCATGTGCGGGGCAATTTCTAATCATTAGTTTCATCCTGTCCCAAGATTGTGCAACATGCTCATGATCAGGTTGCTTAAAATTCATTATATCGTTCCTAAGGGAGATGATCTTAGCGGGCGGAAAGTACTTGGAAATAAAAGCTTCTTTCCACTTATTCCATGAATCAATACTATTTTTAGGCAAAGATGAAAACCAAGTTTTAGCACGATCTCGTAGTGAGAAAGGAAATAGCTTCAATTTAACAATATCATTATCCACATCTTTCTTCTTTTGCATATGACACAACTCAACGAAAGTATTTAGATGGGATGCGGCATGTTCATTAGGAAGGCCGGAAAATTGCTCTTTCATAACAAGATTAAGCAAAGCGGCATTAAATTCATAAGATTCCGCACTAGTGGCGGGAGCAATCGGAGTACTAATAAAATCATTATAAATAGTATTGGAAAAGTCACACAATTTGGTATTCTCTTGAGTCATCGTGACAAAGCAAGCAATCTAGCACACAAGCAAACAAAGAGCAAACGAAAAGACGAACGGAAGAAGGGCGAATAAAAAGGCAAATCTTTTCTGAAAATCATTTTAGAAGTGGGGGAGAGGAAAACAAGAGGAAAATGGAAAATAATGTAAATGCAAGAGATGAGTTTGTGATGGGTACTTGGTAGGCTTGATGTAGATCTCCCCGGCAACGGAGCCAGAAATCCTTCTTGCTACTTCTTGAGCTTGCGTTGTTTTTCCCTTGAAGAGGAAAGGGGGATGCAGCAAAGTAGATAAGTATTTCCCTCAGTTGTTGAGAACCAAGGTATCAATCCAGTAGGAGATACAAGCAAGTCCCCAATAGATGTAACTACACAAATAATCAAACACTTGCACCCAACGCTATAAAGGGGTTGTCAATCCCTTCACGGTTACTTGCAAGGATGAGATCTGATAGAGATAGATATAGAAGATTACTAAAACGAAAAGTAAAACAAAAGTAAAAAAGATTGCAGCAAAGTATTTTTGGTATTTTTGGTTTATAGATCTGAAAATATAATATGGAAAATAGACCCGGGGGCCATAGGTTTCACTAGAGGCTTCTCTCTTGAAGGAAAATAATACGGTGGGTGAACAAATTCCTGTCGAGCAATTGATAGAAAAGCACATAGTTATGACGATATCCAAGGCAATGATTATGCATATAGGCATCACGTCCGGGTCAAGTAGACCGAAACGATTCTGCATCTACTACTATTACTCCACCAATCGACCGACTCCAGCCTGCATCTAGAGTATTAAGTGCATGAAGAACGGAGTAACGCATTAAGTAAGATGACATGATGTAGAGGGATAAACTCAAGCAATATGATGAAAACCCCATCTTTTTATCCTCGATGGCAACAATACAAATACGTGCCTCGCTACCCCTACTTTGTCACTGGGTGAGGACACCGCAAGATTGAACCCAAAACCAAGCACTTCTCCCATTGCAAGAATTACCAATCTAGTTGGCCAAACCAAACCAATAACTCGAAGAGACTTGCAAGGATATGAAATCATGCATATAAGAATTCAGATAAGATTCAAATAATATTCATAGATAATCTGATCATAAACCCACAATTCATCAGATCTCAACAAACACACCGCAAAAGAGTATTACATCGGATAGATCTCCATGAAGATCATGAAGAACATGGTATTGAAGAACAAAGAGAGAGAAGAAGCCATCTAGCTACTAGCTATGGACCCGAAGGTCTGTGGTGGACTACTCACGCATCATCGGAAGGGCAATGGAGTTGATGTAGATGCCCTCTGTGATCGAATCCCCCTCCGACAGATTACCGGAAAAGGCTCCAAGATGGGATCTCACGGGAACAAAGGGTTCCGGCGGCGGAAAAGTATTTCCGTGGCTCTTTTTGATATTGGGGGAATATTTGGGAATTTATAGGCCGAAGAATAGGGTTAGGAGGTCTGCCGTGGGGCCACAAGCCAGGGGGGCGCCCCCCCTATGGCGCGCCCTGGTGGCTTGTCGCCACACGGCAGGTCATCTGCCTTCATCTCCAAGTCTGGCAGGTTTCTTCTGGTCCAAGAAAAATCATTCAAAAGATTTTATTCCGTTTGGACTCCGTTTAATATTCCTTATCTGCAATACTCAAAAACAAGGAAAAACAGAAACTGGCACTAGGCACTAGGTTAATAGGTTAGTCCCAAAAATAATGTAAAATAGAATATTAATGCATATAAAACATCCAAAACAGATAATATAATAGCATGGAACAATCAAAAATTATAGATACGTTGGAGACGTATCAGGACGCTGTCTTATTAGGGTCCGTTGGGTGTACCTGAAATTTAACAATTTCTTTTGCAGGTTTAAAGGACGTGGGTTTGGGCCTTTTGCTAAGGATCACATCGTCCTTGTCGACTGTTGACCGGAGTGCGGTCAATTCCTCTGCAGCAAAGGTCTCAGCTAGTGCCTCGAGGGCGAGCGCTGCTGTTTTGTTTTCGGCTCGAAGGGCTATATTTAGATCACTGGCGATTGTGATCACCCCATTTGGGCCTAGCATCTTGAGCTTCATATACCCGTAATGGGGTATAGCCTGGAATTTTGTTAAGGCGTCATGCCCCAACAGGGCGTGGTAGCCACTGGGGAAGGGCACGATATGGAAGAGAAGTTCTTCAAATCGGTAGTTTTCGGGTGTGCCGAACACTACGTCCAGGGTGATACGTCCTGAACAACGCGCCTCTTTCCCAGGGATGATCCCCCGGAAGGTTGTATTTCTTTGCTCGATGCGAGATCGGTCGAACTGCATTTTTTCCAGGGTGTCTTCGTAAATGAGGTTTAAACCACTACCACCATCCATTAGCACCTTCTGTAGCCTGAAACCATCGACGATGGGGTTTAAAGCAGTGCGGCCGGTGTTTGACCGGGACGGATGGTTGGTTGGTCAGTGTCTCTGAAGGTGATTGGTGTGTCTGCCCATGAACTTGTTGCAGCCACATGGTAGACCTGTTCGAGTTCTCTAAGAGCTCTTTTCCTCCTGTTCCTAGAAGGGAACATTTCATAGATCGTCAGGACTTCCGCAGTGTATTCTGATGGCGTTGTGGAGCGCCTGTTCGGCGGTAGTGCTTCGAGGATGGCCTCTCCACTTTTTGCGACCTGCCTGACGACCCAGCAAGCTCTGAGGCTGTGAGTCGGGCTTGTGTTCAGCAATACAGAATGTATAGGGCATGGCTTGTCCAATAGTCCGTCAAGGACAGTTCTGGCCCCGTAGGGGGTCTATTTCTCTTTTCGGCGGGTTTGTGTTCGGCTAGCCGCTTCGGAGGTATCCGCTTTTTCCGATCTCCTCTAGGGTGTTCAGTAAAGTCTGGTTCCGGAAGTAGCCGTTCGGCTTGCCAGGTGCTCTCCATGGCACAGTATTTTTGTACCAGGTCCGATAGCTCAGTGAAGCCGCGAACATGTTGACGGGATAGGGCGTTGAGGATCCCTTCATCATGACAATTGCGGCTGAAAGTTGCCATTATCTCTTGGTCACTAGAGCCTGGTACTCTATCTCTAACGAGGAGGAGTCTAGCCCAAAAGTGGTGAACTGACTCCCCTGGTAATTGTTTGACATCCCGTAAGTCTGAAGACTTGGACACTCCTGCGATGCTTGAGTGCTCGACTTGTGTGGTGGGTGGGAAAAATTTTAGTTCCATGCCGCGATGTGAGTCTGGAATCACGGGGTTCGGCGCGGGGGAATTGGAGTCCGCCTTGTCCGCAGCGCCGTTCGACACGGGGTTCGAGTTGCGCGCTAGATCGGGGATCGATCCCGAACTATCTCTGGAGCGAACTCCCAAGTCTGGGTTACCAGAGAGATCTTGATGATCGGAGATTGGGATATAAACCATTTTTAGTTTCGGTTGTTGGGGGGACCAGCCTCCAGCCGGACACTCGACTGTGGTGATTAAGTGAGTGACAGAGGAGGCTGCGAATCTCCCTGTCATCGGATTTAAGCCCGATCCGGTCATAGACCGGGGTCTGGTGGTCGTCGGCCAGGGCCATGGTTCGAATCCGATCTAGTAGCTCGTTCAGGGACAAGACGTCGGCGGAGTACGTGTCGCCGAATCGGACGGGGTCGATCCGCAGCGCCATGGTCCCAGGATCGCACAAAGGCGAATCCAGGTCATGTTCGGCCGTGGCGGATCGAGGCATATCGACGGGGTTGGGCGTTCTAGACGGCCCGAGGGTAGAGGCCACCTCAAAGGCGATGCCCGATGCTTCCGGCGTCAAGGCGTCGGATTCTGCGGGCTCCTCCATGGGAGTTGAGGGCCTCATCCAAACGAGTTCTCCCCGTAAATCAGCAGCGAACTCTAGGTTCCCAAATCTGATTTCTTGATCGGGGAAGAAACTTCCGATCTGGCCCAGATGGTCAGTCGGATCGGCATGCGACAGGGCGCTGCCGCCTGTGGGGGTCTGTCCAGGGACGGAGGCATCCTCGCTGCAGACTCCATGGCTTATGAGAAGGTGAGCCATCGATTCTTTTGGTGATCACAGCGGAACTCTCAATGAAAGCACCAATGTCGGTGTCAAAACCGGCGGATCTCGGGTAGGGGGTCCCGAGCTGTGAGTCTAGGATCGATGGTAACAAGGGGATGAAGGAGACGATGTTTACCCAGGTTCGGGCCCTCCTATGGAGGTAAAACCCTACGTCCTGCTCGATTATATTGATGGTATGAAGGTTACAGAGTTGATCTACCTCGAGATCCACTAGCTAAAACCCTAGATGAGTTTCTCTGTCCTACAATCTAAAACCCTCTGGCTTATATAGACGCCGGGGGTCATTAGGGTTACACATAGTCGGTTGTTCACCGGAGGGAAAAAATGCCTAATCTACTATATCAAACTTGCCAGGCACGCCACGGCTCCTGAGGTCTCCTCTATAGCGATGAGGCCTTCGATCAATCCCATCCTCAGCGAGCGGCCCATGAGTCCGGCCCATGAGAAATAGGCCGGCAGTCCGAGGACCCCTTAATCCCGGACTCCCTCAAGCCCACTCATTATTACGTGAGAGTGTCATGGCCGAAGATAGCTGGGCAAGACCCCAGGCGCATGGCCCAGGTGCTCCCAACTCGGTTAAGAGCCATCCCGCACATTTCTACACGGTAGCGCGCCCCTACAGCCCAAACCTGAGTGCATTGTTCCCCGCGTAGCCGCAGGATTGCGCTCCCACGGCCAAAACATGAGCACAATGCACCCAGCGCAGCCATAGGGGTGTTGTGTCGGTGAAGCCACCTCGTGTGGTGTTGGGGCGCTGGCCAGACCGCGGCTTGAGGACCTCACGAGGCCCTGCCCCCCAAGGGTTGCGCCGGCGCTCCCGTTGCCGCGGGTGGCCCGCGCTGCTTGTATCCTGCCTATCCCCCTAGGCGGTCGCTCCTATGGCCTTGGGGGCTTGGCTGCGTGTTGCTTGCTCGCGAGGGCGGCGGCTGCGTCGCGCCCCCGCGCATCCCGGGACGCCCCTCGCTTGCATCAACCTGGCCTGGTACTCCCTCAGTGGAAGCACCAAGGCCCGGCTTGGGGAGGACCTCCGGGACATCTCCCTACTCCGGTAGGGTGCTGGCACCCGCGGGGGGCGCCTGATCCATCGCGCCATCCGCAGATATGACGTAGCTCGGAACATAGGCTTCTGTATAAAGGCCTTGGCCCCCTCCTGAACTGTCCCCACGTGCACCAAGGGCAGCCTCCCCGGGTGGCAAGGTGACACCGCCCTGGGCGCGCGGCCCGCAGACCCTCCTGCGGCGAGCCTCTGCCCGAAGTTGCTTACCTCTACCGCCGCCGTGGGGTTGGCCGTGCGTGTCTTGACGTGGGTTGCCTCCCTGGTTATCCACCATGCCTTCGTTATGGTTACCTGCCTGCCCGGAAGCCTGAGCCGCCTGTTCCCTGCGCCGGTTGGCGCGCTCCCGCCGGGATGACCCAGGCTGTTGATGATCCGCTGGGGTCTAAGTGCGCGCGTCGAGGTGCACGCGGAGCGCCCCATCACCTTCTTCAAAGGCACCACTGACGCGGCCGGGCGGCGCTCCGAAGCCGGTCACCGGGATCCGAAGGAGAAGAAGCACGGCCTGCGGCGGGCCCTGCCCGGGCTCGCCCGGGGGTGAAGGGGGCACGTCGTCCGCAGACAAGGCGACGTGCACGGCGAACTAGCCCCAGGCGCCCAGTGCTGGTGGTCGCGAAGAGGGGTGAGGAACCAGGCCCTCCTCGCGACGGTGACCAACTCGGCGATGTGGTCGGCCCAAGCGTGGAAGCCCCTGTGCACCGGGCGGTGGCGAAGCATCTCACTTGCCATCAGCAGTGCATCATGCGTGTTGAGGTCTCCCACGTGGGTATAGTGTGATGTCGGTCCCGTGGGCGCAGCTCGTCCGCCACGCGCCTGGCCGGCACGAGCGGCGACAGTGGTGGAAACGACGCTGGTGGCCTGGTAATGACCGCCCAACGCCGCGCTGCCGGGGCGTGGGTCTTGGACGGCTGCGGCGAGGTTGGTGAAGGCGAATCCACCGAGGTCGAATGGAGGTTGTGGCGCGTCGGCCATCGACACGACGGGGTGAAGAGGAAGCAAAGCTTGCTGAAGACTCTGACACGCCCCCTACCTGGCACACCAAATGTCGGATTTCGGGCTCCGCAAAAACCCTAAGAAGTTCGAACTCAGGGGCGTGTGCGAAGAACTCCAACAGCTTCACCCCCAAAGCTCACAGCACGGTAACCCCGCTCGATGGCGAGGAAGAACATGGCACACAAGAGTTTTCCCAGGTTCGGGCCACTGCGAAGCATAAAACACTACTCTTGCTTTTGGTGGATTACCTCACGAGGAGGTTTGTGGATGAACAAGTACAGTGGTGAGTTGCCTCGCGAGTGCGTTCGGGTGGCGCTGGATCTCCTCTCCTACACAGCAGCCTAGCCTCTATTTATAGCGGCCCGGGTCCTCTTCCCTTATCGTAATGGCGGGAAGGGATCCCACAATGGCCAAATTTTAAGGGGGACAGGATGTCACAGCCCTAGCTTTAGCTTGCCTTGTCATTGCTTTTCATGCATGCATTGTTAAATCAAATGAATTCGAAATGGGGATTGTTAAACCCTAGCACCAAATGAAATTCAATTAGGTTTAAATCAAAACCATTTTCAATAATCCTAAAATGCCTTTGAGAAAAGTTCATCATTCATGGAAAAAGGTGAAGCCTCTGCCAAAAATGATGCACATATTTCTAGGAAATTTTGAATTTTTGAATTAATGCCTATTGTATTTGAATTGGGGCATTTATTTGCTGTAAATAAATTAACTGCTCCAAAAATTTCTGAAAACTACTGAGGTCTTTTGCAATAATCCAAAGATTGCCCATAAATTATTTCAGGAATTATAAAAATGATTTGGTATATTAAACAAATCAAAACATATTACAGAAAAAGCAGAAAAGAAGTAAAAAGAGAGGGAGAGATACCTCAGGCCCAGGACAGGCCGGCCCATCCGGCCCATTCGGATCGTTGTGCTCCTGGTGCCTCCAGGAGGCTGGGCGCGTGCCCAACGCGCGCGCACGGCCGTGCCGCCACGCCAGCACCTGCCTGCCTGCCTCCCCGTCACGCTGGCGATGCGGATAAGGCCGTCGCCGCCGCCTGGATCGAGCCGCTCCTCATTCGCCCCTCTCCCCTCTACCTCGCCAGTGTCGCCATGGCCGCACCTCGCCGAGCCTCGCCGCCTTAGACTCGCCTCCCCAGCGCCTCCCTCTCGCCCCTGAGCAGCTCAGAAGCTCTGCCTCGATGCCCTCGTCCTCTCCAGCAAGCCACGCGCCGCCAGGAGCTCTCCATCGCCGCCCCGAGGTCTTCTTCCCCCTTTGGACACCGCCGATCGCCGCCGCCATTGTCCGCCTACAGGACGTCCCCGAGACCATTCTCGACGCCGCTGCAACCACGGTGATGCCACGGATCCATTCCCCCTCTTCCCCTGGCCGATTGCTCACCGTAGCTCTCGATTGCAATGAGGCCCAAAAGCGCCGCCGCGCAAGCTCGTCGCCGGTGACCATCCGGTGACCAGCTGGTCCTTTCGAGGCCACCATCGAGCTCGTAGATGTGCGTAGGTTCGACCTAAGCTAGCAGCTGGTCCTGCCGTGCCCCGCATCACCGTTTCCGACGAACGCCCAACGCTGGCGTCCGCCAAGGTCGTCGCCGGTGAAGCTCTGGACCGTTCCAGCCCCTGGGATTTGTCCAGGTCGAAGCGCACGAGCGAGGCCGTTCGATTGACACCATCCGCCGTAGAAATAGGCTATCACCCTATTGTAGATGAACCCACTCCTTTGCATGACCTATCATTGTCACAGTAAATAGCTAAACCAAGCAACCTAGCATAGCTGGTAGATGCTTGAGCCATGTTGTGCTATCACCCTGTTATGCTTGCTATGCTTACAGTTGTGTCAGGTCTGATTCATCTGGGTGATGAACCGGAGTGAAATGATTGTGTCCTGATGATGAGGGTTAAGTGTTGAACCTGTTTTGGTAAAGGTATCGATGAGAGGCCATGTAGGAGTACATGGTGAGTTGTCTCATTGAAGCCGCTCATAGGAACTGAGTTCCGTGTTTGTGTTCCAAGACTAGCTACTACCGCACATTGGGCTCCGGTAACTCAAGCTCTCTCGGCCTATTAACCTACCCTATTCTCAGTCCAGGAGTCGCAGTAGTTCGAAACGTTGATAGGTGTGGCCGGGCCTATGAAGTGGATGAACGGCCCAATCGGGACCGGCTTGGGGCCCTGCTCACAACGTTTGAGGCCATGTTGGACACCTCGGCCGGACTTCCATTATGGGTTCCAACTCAGATAGGCGACTGCCTTGGACGTGAGTCATTGTAAGTTAACGTCTGTGGCCGACTCCCTCGCTGGGCTTCCGCTTGAGGGTTGCCGAGGTGCCTTTTTACGTGCACATGGCGGTAAGTGGTGGAAGCATGTGTGAGGAAGTACACCCCTGCAGGGTAATCTATCTATTCGAATAGCCGCGTCCGCGGATATGGACTACTTGGAGACTTGCATTGTTCATAGACAATTTTAAATGGATACTCTAAAATGCTCCAGATAAGTGTGAGTGCTATGGATGGCTTCTCGTAGGAAGACGAGAGAGGATCCATAGTGGTGTATTGATGTGGTGAATATGTGGACTCGTGTGTGATACGCCACCTCAAAGAAAGTACTCATAGTCGTAGTACAGGTTAGCCAAGAGTCAAAGCTGGCATTCTGCAGTAAACCCCACAATCCCGTTCATTGATACATGATGCATATGTAGATAGTTCTGATGTAAGTCTTGCTGAGTACCTTTGTACCCACGTTTGCTTATTTATGTTTTTGCAGATGAGACTTCAGTCTCATTAGTGATTCTTAAGACGTGAAGTTCGATGTTGACTGATATGTCTCCAACGTATCTATAATTTTGATTGTTCCATGCTATTATATTATCTATTTTGGATGTTTTATATGCATTAATATGCTATTTCATATTATTTTTGGGACTAACCTATTAAACTAGAGCCTAGTGCCAGTTTATGTTTTTTCCATGTTTTTGAGTATTGCAGATAAGGAATATTAAACGGAGTCCAAACGGAATAAAATCTTCGGAATGATTTTCCTTGGACCAGAAGCAACCCAGAAGACTTGGAGATGAAGGCAGGAGAGCCGCCGTGTGGCGACAAGCCACAGGGGCGTGCCCTAGGGGGGACGCCCCCTGCCTTGTGGCCCCACGGCAGCCCTCCTAACCCTATTCTTCGGCCTATAAGTTCCCAAATATTCCCTGGATAGTAGAGGGAGCCACGAAAATACTTTTCCGCCGCCGGAAGCCTCTGTTCCCGTGAGATCCAATCTTGGAGCCTTTTCCAGTAATCTGCCGGAGGGGGATACGATCAGGGAGGGCATCTACATCAACTCCATTGCCCTCCGATGATGCGTGAGTAGTTTACCACAGACCATCGGGTCCATAGCTAGTAGCTAGATGGCTTCTTCTCTCTCTTTGCTCTTCAATACCATGTTCTTCATGATCTTCATGGAGATCTATCCGATGTAATAATCTTTTGCGGTGTGTTTGTCGAGATCTGATGAATTGTGGGTTCATGTTCCGATTATCTATGAATATTATTTGAATCATCTCTGAATTCTTATATGCATGATTTCATATCTTTGCAAGTCTCTTCGAGTTATTGGTGTGGTTTGGCCAACTAGATTGGTAATTCTTGCAATGGGAGAAGTGCTTAGTTTTCGGTTCAATCTTGCGGTGTCCTCACCCAGTGACAAAGTAGGGGTAGCGAGGCACGTATTGTATTGTTGCCATCGAGGATAAAAAGATGGGGTTTTCATCATATTGCTTGAGTTTATCCTTCTACATCATGTCATCTTACCTCATGCGTTACTCTGTTCTTCAAGAACTTAATACTCTAGATGCAGGCAGGAGTCGGTTGATGTGTGGAGTAATAGTAGTAGATGCACAATTGATTCGGTCTACTTGACACGGGCGTGATGCCTATATGCATAATCATTTCCTTGGATATCTTCATAATTATTCGCTTTTCTATCAATTGCTCGACAGTAATTTGCTCACCCACCATATTATTTTCCTTCATGAGAGAAGCCTCTAGTGAAACCTATGGCCCCCGGGTCTATTTTCCATATTATACTTTCAGATCTAAAACCAAAAATACCAAAAATATCTCGCTGCATTATTTTTAATTTTGTTTTACTTTCCGTTCAAGCAATCTATCATACCTATCTCTATCAGATCTCATCCTTGCAAATAACCTTGATGGGATTGACAACCCCTTTATTGCATTGGGTGCAAGTGTTTGATTATTTGTGTAGGTACATCTATTGGGGACTTGCTTGTATCTCCTACTGGATTGATACCTTGGTTCTCAACAACTGAGGGAAATACTTATCTACTTTGCTGCATCACCCTTTCCTCTTCAAGGGAAAACCAACGCATGCTCAAGAAGTAGCAAGAAGGATTTCTGGCGCCGTTGCCGGGGAGATCTACATCAAGCCTACCAAGTACCCATCACAAACTCATCTCTTGCATTTACATTATTTTCCATTTGCCTCTCGTTTTCCTCTCCCCCACTTCACCAATTTGCCGTTTTATTCGCCTTTTTCTCGCCGGATATCTTTTTGCTTGTGTTGCCATGAGCCTTCTATTTGCTTGCATCTTTGCTTGCGAAAAATCTATTGATATGGGTCCTCATCCACTTGCTAATCTTTTCAAAAGGCCAAATTATGATGAACCAATTGCTAGTGAGTTGAGTGCACTTGATTATCTCTATGAAGTTTTGTTTGAAAATCATGAATCTGGAAATTTTGATGAAGTGTTGAAAGAAGAAAATTATAAGGTGATTCATGATAGATCCTTGATTGAAAAGCATGATTGCAATGTTGCTATTATGAATTCTATAAATATCCATGATGCTAATGAAATGCAAATCCACAAGCTTGGGGATGCTATGTTTCATGAAGATGATATTTTTTGTTCCCCAAGTTTTGATGAGCAAATTCATTATGATGATTGCATGCTCGTGCATCATGAAAAGAATGATTTATGTGACAGTTATATTGTTGAATTCCTTCATGATGCTTCTGAAATTTATTATGAGGGAGGAACATATGCTTGTAGGAATTGCAATAATATCAAGTTTCCTCTCAATGTGTTCAAAGTTTTGAAGTTATGCTTGTTTTGCCTTCCTATGCTAGTTGATTCTTGTTCCCATAAATTGTTTGCTCACAAAATCCCTATGCATAGGAAGTGGGTTAGACTTAAATGTGCTTGTCATGATATTCATGATGCTTTCTTGCATATTTCAATTACTACTTTCTATGTGAGCATCATTGAAATCATTATGCCTAGCTAGGGGCGTTAAACAATAGCGCTTGTTGGGAGGCAACCCAATTTTATTTTTATGCTTTTGTTTTTGCTTCTGGTTTTGAGTGCTTTACACATTATTACCTCTGTAGTAATTTTGTTTTCTTGTTTTAATTACTGTTTGAGCCAAGTAAGACCTTTGGGATGGTCTACGGTGATTGTGATTTGATTCTGCTGAAAAACAGAAACTTTTGCGCTCAGTACAGGAATTTTATAAATTCACCAGAGCGTCGAATGAGTCTGAATTTTTTACACAAGATTTATATACAAATTTCCCTGATTTTCCTAATGTTTCAGAATTTTTGGAGTTACAGAAGTATTCGAAGTCTATAGATTTCTACAGACTGTTCTGTTTTAGACAGATTCTGTTTTCTTTGTGTTGTTTGCTTATTTTGACGTATCTATGGGTTGTATCAGGGGGTATGAACCATGGAGAAGTTAGAATACAGTATATATTACACCAATATAAATAAAGAATGAGTTCACAACAGTACCTAAAGTGGTGATTTATTTTTCTTATACTAACGGATCTCATGAGTTTTCTGTTGAGTTTTGTGTTGTGAAGTTTTCATGTTTTGGGTAAAGATTTGATGGACTATGGAATAAGGAGTGGCAAGAGCCTAAGCTTGGGTATGCCCAAGGCACCCCAAGCCATATTCAAGGATACCAAAAAGCCTAAGCTTGGGGATGCCCCGGAAGGCATCCCCTCTTTCGTCTTCAATCCATCGGTAAATTTACTTGAGGCTATATTTTTATTCACCACATGATATGTGTTTTGCTTTGAGCGTCTTGTATGATATGAGTCTTTGTTTTTTAGTTTGCCACAATCATCCTTGCTGCACACATATTTTTGAGAGAGACACGCTGAATCGTGAATTTATTAGAATACTCTATGTGCTTCACTTATATCTTTGGAGCTAGGCAATGTTGCTCTAGTGTTTCACTTATATCTTTTTAGAGCACGGTGGTGATTTATTTTATAGAAATTATTGAACTCTCGTACCTCACTTATATTATTTTGAGAGTCTTTAAAACAGCATGGTAATTGGTTTAGGTTATGAATTTAGTCCTAATATAATGGGCATTTAAGAGGGATATAATAAAAACTTTCATATTAAGTGCATTGGATACTATGAGAAGTTTGATTCTTTGCATATAGTTTTGAGATATGAAGAAGGTAATATGAGAGTCATGCTAGTGAGTAATTGTGAATTGGAAGAAATACTTGTGTTAAAGTTTGTGATTCCCGTAGCATGCACGTATGGTGAACCGTTATGTAACGAAGTCGGAGCATGATTTGTTTAATGATTGTCAACCTTTGTGTGAGGGTCGGGAGCGCGCGATGGTTAACTCCTACCAACCTCTCCCCTAGGAGCATGCGTCTAATGCTTTGTTTGATAAATAATAGACTTTTGCAATAAGTATGTGAGTTCTTTATGACTAATGTTGAGTCCATGGATTATATGCACTCTCACCCTTCCACCTTTGCTAGCCTCTCTAGTACCGCGCAACTTTCGCCGGTGCATCAAACCCACCTTCCTCAAAACAGCCACCATATACTTTCCTCAAAACAGCCACCATACCTACCTATTATGGCATTTCCATAGCCATTCCGAGATATATTGCCATGCAACTTCCACCGTTCCGTTTTTCATGACATGCACCATCACTTTCATATTGCATATAGAGTCATATTTTGGTATCGAGTTGTAATTTTCCTTTTCAGTTGTAAGTAAATAAAAGTGTGATGATTTTCATTACTAGAGCATTGTTCCCGTGAGAGAAAAGGATGATGGAAGCTATTAATCCCTCACAAGTTGGGATGAGTTTCCGGACTTTACAAATAATAAAAGAGGCCAGCGAAGCCCAAATAAAAAAAAGAGGCCAAAGATGCCCACCAAAAAAAAGGAAAAAAAAGAAGAAAAAAAATGAGAGAAAGAGAGAAGGGACAATTGCTACTATGTTTTTCCACACTTGTGCTTCAAAGTAGCACCATGATCTTCATGATAGAGAGTCTCCTATTTTGTCACTTTCATATAACTAGTGGAATTTTTCATCATATGCACAACCACTTAGTTTTCTTTTTGAGCTTTCATACACTTATAGCTCTAGTGCATCCGTTGCATGGCAATCCCTACTCACTCACATTGATATCTATTGATGGGCATCTCCATAGCCCGTTGATACGCCTAGTTGATGTGAGACTATCTTCTCCTTTTTCCTTGCAACCTCCACCATATTCTATTCCACCTATAGTGCTATATCCATGGCTCACGCTCATGTATTGCGCGAGAGTTGACAAGGTTTGAGAACGTAAAAAGTGTGAAACAATTGCTTGACTTGTCATCGGGGTTGTGCATGATTTAGACACTTTGTGTGGGGAAGATGGAGCATAGCCAGACCATATGATTTTGTAGGGATAACTTTCTAAGGCCATGTTATTTCGAAAGGACACGATTGCCTTGTTGGTATGCTCGAAGTATTACTGTTTTTATGTCAATCTTAGACTTTTGTTTTGAATGTTATGGATCAGAATATTCATGCCACAATAAAGAATATTACATGGATAAATATGTTAGGTTGCATTCCACATCAAAATTTCTGTTTTTTATCATTTACCTACTCAAGGACGAGCAGGAATTAAGTTTGGGGATGCTTGATACGTCTCCAACGTATCTATAATTTTTGATTGTTCCATGCTATTATATTATCTATTTTGGATGTTTTATATGCATTAATATGCTATTTTATGTTATTTTTGGGACTAACCTATTAATCTAGAGCCTAGTGTCAGTTTCTGTTTTTTCCTTGTGTTTGAGTATTGCAGATAAGGAATATTAAACGGAGTCCAAACGGAATAAAATCTTCGGAATGATTTTTCTAGGACCAGAAGCAACCCAGAAGACTTGGAGATGAAGGCAGGAAATCCGCCGTGTGGCGACAAGCCACAGGGGCGCGCCCTAGGGGGGGGCGCGCCCCCTGGCTTGTGGCCCCACGGCAGCCCTCCTAACCCTATTCTTCGGCCTATAAATTCCCAAATATTCCCTGGATACTAGAGGGAGCCACATAAATACTTTTCCGCCGCCGGAAGCCTCTGTTCCCGTGAGATCCAATCTTGGAGCCTTTTCCGGTAATCTGCCGGAGGGGTATTCGATCATGGAGGGCATCTACATCAACTCCATTGCTCCTCCAATGATGCGTGAGTAGTTTACCACAGACCTTCGGGTCCATAGCTAGTAGCTAGATGGCTTCTTCTCTCTCTTTGCTCTTCAATACCATGTTCTTCATGGAGATCTATCCGATGTAATACTCTTTTGCGGTGTGTTTGTCGAGATCCGATGAATTGTGGGTTTATGTTCAGATTATCTATGAATATTATTTGAATCTTCTCTGAATTCTTATATGCATGATTTCATATCATTACAAGTTCTTCGAGTTATTGGTTTGGTTTGGCCAACTAGATTGGTAATTCTTGCAATGGGAGAAGTGCTTAGTTTTGGGTTCAATCTTGTGGTGTCCTCACCCAGTGACAAAGTAGGGGTAGCGAGGCACGTATTGTATTGTTGCCATCAAGGATAAAAAGTCGGGGTTTTCATCATATTGCTTGAGTTTATCCCTCTACATCATGTCATCTTACCTAATGCGTTACTCTGTTCTTCATGAACTTAATACTCTAGATGCAGGGAGGAGTCGGTCGATGTGTGGAGTAATAGTAGTAGATGCAGAATCGTTTCAGTCTACTTGACACGGACGTGATGCCTATATGCATAATCATTGCCTTGGATATCTTCATAATTATTCGCTTTTCTATCAATTGCTCGACAGTAATTTGCTCACCCACCGTATTATTTTCCTTCATGAGAGAAGCCTCTAGTGAAACCTATGGCCCCCGGGTTTATTTTCCATATTATACTTTCAGATCTAAAACCAAAAATACCAAAAATATCTCGCTGCATTATTTTTACTTTTGTTTTACTTTCCGTTCAAGCAATCTATCATACCTATCTCTATCAGATCTCGTCCTTGCAAATAACCGTGAAGGGATTGACAACCCCTTTATTGCGTTGGGTGCAAGTGTTTGATTATTTGTGTAGGTACATCTATTAGGGACTTGCTTGTATCTCCTACTCGATTGATACCTTGGTTCTCAACAACTGAGGGAAATACCTATCTACTTTGCTGCATCACCCTTTCCTCTTCAAGGGAAACCAACGCATGCTCAAGAAGTAGCATTGACCGGATTAGCTTGGGAATCCCAGACAGAGCTCTGGCTCCTTGGGTAGGGTCGTTGTAGCCTTTCAGGCTCTTCTAGCCGCTTTTATTAGATGTCTGTACCTAGACATGTAACTTCCGCTTGTTGTTCGTATGCTCTGAATGTTGGGTCATGTGACCCCTCCTGCTTGTAACATTATACTATGTTGGCTCTTCGGAGCCCTCTAAATAAATGTTATGTTGTAGAGTTTTGTTGTGATGCCATGTTGTATCTACACATATCGTGCATATTGCGTGTATGTTTGAAATTCATTGGTATGTGTGGGATTCGACACCTAGCTATATACCTTTAGTAGCCTGCTATATAGGGAAATGCCTCTTTGTGCTTCCACCGAGCCTTGGTAGCTTGCTACTGCTCCGGACACATTGATTGACCGGCGTGTATCTTTCTTGCTGCTGTGTCTGTCCCTTCGGGGAAATGTCTCGAAGTGTAATGGAGTCCATGTAGCCTGCTATGACTCATCTACGCACAGTTGATGACATTTATGTCCCACGGCGTAATGGAGTCCCTATAGCTTGCTATGACTCGTCTACACACGCTGATGACCGACACCTGCATTGTTGGGTTACGTATGCCTGTCCCTGTACGGTTGTGCCACTTGGGTCTATAACTAGTCATGACGACCCGGGTTCTTTGACGTGTGAATGCTAGCGACATGTTCATATCCGTGAGCCAAAAGGCGCAAACGGTCCCGGCCAAGGTAAGGTGGCAGCCACAGGTTACCGTGCGTGAGGCCGCAAAGTGGTGTGACATGTTACATGGTGGATTCATATGGCTTAGGATCGGGGTCCCGACAGCGTTGGTATCAGAGCTTGACTACCTGTAGGATTACCAAGCCAAACTGGTCGATGTTGAGTCTAGAACTACTTTAGTTATATAAGGGAATTGATTGTGGAAGGGAACGTAAGATTCTTTTTACTCCTTTCCTCGTATCACTCTAATTCCGAGTCACCCTCTTCTTTATTCTACGGGGTTAAGAATTAGGCTTCTCATGTATCTATTAGGAGGACGAGTTACCATGCTGGAGACTTATAGGAAAGTTGTAGTGTTCCTGGATCAATGTCTCCATAAGAATTCAGTGTGATGTTGTCAGTTTTCATGCAGGTTGCCTCATATTTCACACCCGTACAGCTGTTATGCTGTCTGAGTTATCCAAGGTTTACAAATAATCTGATGCAATTGCAACCTCCTTCATCTTGAATCATTGTCTTTTGGGCCAGACAAAGCACACTAAATATTGTGTTGAGGTACTCCATTACCTCGACTTGTTTGTTGAAGTGTTAGGAAACCGTGTTATCTCAGAGAGCCACCCAATAGTCCAGTTGTGTTGTGTGCTTTCCAGTGTGATGATTCTGGCCATCGTTGTCGAAAGCATCCTGTGATGCTACTTAGTCAGTAGGTATTCTATTTCTGGGCTCTTGAACCCAAGGATCATTCTGCTCACTTCCGTTGTTAGTATTTGCTCGTTCCTTTAGGATTTTAGTAACCTTGTGATAGTTTTCAAGGTCCGTGGTATATCATTCTTCCAACACCATGAACCAATCATGGCAGAAGTTCCTCGTGAACTAAAGATCATAACAAGAGTACTCTTCATGAGACCTCCATTCCATAGTTGTGAACCTGCCAATTCTTTCCTTCTGCATGGGTTATCCGGAAGAATTATGTTGAACTCGTTCGACATGCTAACCTATGTATCCACAACTCAGAAAAATTTTGTGCTCTCGAGTTGCCCCTCTTCATTTGTATTCTGACCTTTATCTATCAGTGGATAGTCAAGAGTGGTTGTGCATTTGCGTTTATCGATGCATATTATTCTTGTGGTCTGTCGAGCCATTCTATTTCAGAATGACTAGGAGAAACAAACTCCAGTACCTCATCCTTTTCTAGGATTGTGTCAAAGTAGTTGTGTTCCGCAGATCAAATGCCAATCCAGCTTTTGCTCTGTTCTACCTTGAAGTATTACCCTCTTCATGTTGAGAATGTCATGAGAATTTCACGGCCCCTTATGCATTCTTGATACCGTGGTACTTCTCGCCATCATTATTCATTCCTCGGTATCCATGTTGGTTGTAACTGGAATGCCAACAAATGAACTGTGGTGTGTGAACTCAATACTCCTAGCAAACCCGTTGCTTGGTGGTTAATGGACAATAATTTCACTCTTAGTGTGATGGTTATTGAATCATCATTCTAAGATTGATTGTGCTACCTAGTCCATCTTTCATGGTGCACTCTTCGATCAATGAGTTCGGATTGTGTCAATCCCTCGCTCTCTTGATCATATCATCTTGCCTTGAAAAGCAAGATTGTTCCCGAGCCCAATAACATATCGGTGGTTCCTGATTTTTCGAATATCTTCTCGGGAGTATTACCGGGTTGACCCTGACCGTTATGTTGAGTTCGTGATCAAGTTGGTTTTCTTTATAAACCATCCCTTCTCCAAGAATCTGTGTTGGATACCCCCCTGAGCTAGTTGGTTAAGCTAAACAACAACTTGGAGAGTTGGAAGATAAAAGCTTCGTCTAACTTAGTTCATTCAAAAGGGATATTTCATGTGTGTGTAGAAGAAAGATGATATTTTCATTGGTTGATCCTTGCAATCAATCGTGCTTCTATTGTCATGTCCAATCCTTGAATTGAATATGGGCTATCGTCAAATCAAACTCAGAACCAAGGGTTCTCGTAATGTTGTTTTACTCGTGGCCAACCCCTCGAGCTTACATCATTATACCTTATGGTCTGACCAATGCTAAATTCTTGCTCACATGGTTGTGGAATTCCATTTGTATGGATATCTCAATGAGTTGTTGTTGAGCCCATCGGCAATATTTTCATCTGTTCCATGATTCATGTTGGACATTAAGCTAGTGTTGGAAACTTTATAGACAATATCTTCGTGTCTCGTACATGAAGCATATATTAGGTGTAGGAAGTGACTCCCTCTCAGTTCACGAGCATTTGAGGCAAGTTGTCACCGTGAATTGAAGAGAAGTTTGTTTTGCTTCCTTTGGGATCATCCCAAATCATTCATGCATGTGCAAAGTATGCTATGGTTTGATAGGTTGGCCGCCTTCACTCCATATGTATCTCCTAGCATACCAAGCCACTGATTGATTTGTTCAAGGAGAATAAGTTCCTCCTTAAGAGCTAGCCTTATGCAAGGACTTCGATATCCTTGATGTTGCTTCCTAACTCGAACCCGGTAGTGTTTTATTGTAAGCTTTACACATGACCACAATTGTCATGGACACTGTGTTCACATGGGTCTTGCAATCCATCTCATGTTTTGAAGTTGGCTTCCGCAGTTCATCTCCTGAGGATATCGCAACATCATCTCCTCGATTTGTGTTGCCAACTCTCCTTTCGGACACGCTGAGCCTGAAGTATCCTGACACCAACCATATTTGAATCTCAGGCAGATATAATGGTTGGAACGTTACCCAAGAGTTATAATATTGGTCTCACTGTAACCCGGTGAAGCGATGTTGTGACTAACATACCTAACCGGAAGACCAATTATTATAATATCTTGTATCAGCAACATTAGCCACTTCCCCATGAGGACTTCATATGACTTGTTCTAGAAGTTGATCCCCATGGACCCTTGGAACCCCGAAGTCCGACCTTTACTTGATGTTCTAGTTACGAAAAGCTACCTATAGCTGGGTTACGCTAGCACATCAAGGAGAACATTACAAGCGGAGTGCTAAATGTCTCTCGGTCGATCATCCAGATTTCGTTCCCTTGGCGTAGCTAAGGTGAAATCTGAGAAAGTGTTGTCTTCGTTTGCATCTGCATCCTCCATCTTTAATCATCATGGTAGTATGATGTGTTCCCAGGATCCTTGGCATGGATGCTGGTAAAACCCTGATGAATATGTAAATGCTCAAGTTCTTGAGAGCACGCTCACACACTGGGTTATATCCTCGACATCAATTGGAATGTGCCATCTGGTTGCCGAGATGTTCTATGACCCTAGTTTCCTTCCAAACTGAGTTTGCCATTTGCTCGAATTCCTTCAAAGGATCGTTTGTGAATTGCCTTGGCCTGGTATGAAGAGTTTCAATGATCTCTAGATCAAAAGTAATTCTTTTTGCCACTTAAGGGAATACTCTATGAGTCACCTCTTCTAAAGTGCCCCGTTATGGAATCAAGGCAATTAGCTCCTTGCTACTTTGAAACCGTTCACCATCTTTCAAGCAGGGAATTGTTGCCTACCAAATTGAACCTTGTCATCTATTTCATTCCACCCCTCTTGATATGTTTTGTGTCTCAACTCAAGAGACGTCCTCACGTCTCATTCTACGAGTTGATCATGAGTTGATCGATCTTTGAGGAGATCGATTCTTGTAGACTTTTCCCTTCTTTTTGTTGTGTTGGGTGAAGCTTCCAAAGCAAAGATGTCAAGATCAACATGATGCAACGAATCAACGACTACGAGGAGGGCACTTGGATCATGAAGATTGTGGTAGTTAGTGTTCCCTTTGTTCTCTTACCCTACGCCTGAATCTCGGGACGAGATTCTTGTTTAGTGGGGGTGAGTTGTCACAGGCCTAGCTTTAGCTTGCCTTGTCATTGCATTTCATGCATGCATTGTTAAATCAAATGAATTTGAAATGGGGATTGTTAAACCCTAACACCAAATGAAATTCAATTAGGTTTAAATCAAAACCATTTTCAATGGTCCTAAAATGCCTTTGTGAAAAGTTCATCATTCATGGAAAAAGGTGAATCCTCTGCCAAAAATTATGCACATATTTATAGGACAATTTTGGATTTTTGAAATAATGCATATTGTATTTGAATTGGGGCATTTATTTGCTGTAAATAAATTAACTGCTCCAAAAATTTCTGAAAACTCCTGAGGGCTTTTGCAATAATCCAAAGAGTGCCCATAAATTATTTCAGGAATTATAAAAATGATTTGGTATATTAAAAATATCAAAACATATTGCAGAAAAAGCAAAAAAGAAATAAAAAGAGAGGGAGAGATACCTCAGGCCCAGGATAGGCCGGCCCATCCGAATCGTCGTCCTCTTGGCGCCTCTAGGAGGCTGGGCGCGTGCCCGACGCGCGCGCACGGCCGTGCCGCCACGCCGGCACATGCCTGCCTGCCTCCCCATCATGCTGGCGACGCGGATAAGGCCGTCCCTCTCCCCTCTCCCTCACCTCTATCGCCATGGCCGCACCTCGCCGAGCCTCGCCACCGTAGACTCGCCTCCCTAGCGCCTCGCTCTCGCCCCTGAGCAGCTCCGAAGCTCTGCCTCGACGCCCTCGTCCTCTCCAGCAAGCCACGCACTGCCAGGAGCTCTCCATCGCCACCCCGAGGTCTTCTTCCCTCTTTGGACGCCGACGATCGCCGCCGCCGTTCTCCGCCTACAGGACGTCCCCGAGACCGTTCTCGACGCCACTGCAACCATGGTGATGCCACGGATCCGTTCCCCCTCTTCCCCTGGCCGATTTCTCACCGTAGCTCTCGATTGCAACGAGGCCCGAAAGCGCCGCCACGCAAGCTCGTCGCTGGTGACCTTCCGGTGACCAGGTGGTCCTTTCGAGGCCACCATCGAGCTCGTAGACGTGCGTAGGTTCGACCTAAGCTAGCAGCTGGTCCTGCCGTGCCCCGCATCGCCGTTTTCGATGAACGCCCGACGCCGGCGTCCGCCAAGGTCATCGCCGGCAAAGCTCTGGACTGTTCCAGCCCCTGGGATGTGTCCAGGTCGAAGCGTGCGAGCGAGGCCGTTCGATTGACGCCTTCCGCCGTTGAAATGGTCGTCGGAGATGGGTTTCCGACCCCCTCCGCCGTCTCTGTGGTCGCCGGCGGATCAACGCCGGTGAGCACGACCTGTTTGACCACGGGGTTGACCCGCTGGGTCACTTACAGGTGGGGCCCAGCCCCTGGTTAACTCAGGATTAGTCAACAGTTAATTAAGTTAATTAATTAGCTAATCAGTCATTGCTAGTGGGCCCAGACTAACTGATTATGTTTAAGGTTAATTCAAATCATTTAGTTAGTGAAAGAATCACTAACATGTGGACCCCACTTGTCAGGTTTGACTCAGTTTAAAGGAATTCACATGCCGATGCAATGCTGATGTCATGCTGACGCAGTAAATGCTTTTCTTATTTATAATAATTCTAGAAAATGATTAAAACATAGAAAAATCATAGTAATTTAACAGTAACTCAGATGGAAATAATTTATATATGAAAAATGATCAGAAAAATCCAATGAATCTGGCTATGCCATGTTCATGCATGTTTGAGCAAGTTAACATCACCAAGTAGGACATTTCATGATTAGGATAAAATAATAAATAGTGTTGAAGTTGGAATTTGGTATATATTGGAATTCCACTTCACTTAATATGACTATCTATTGCATTAGGTCAATTCAATGCTCCAGCATGCCATATCATACATCATGTTTGTTGCATTGCTTGAATGTGTTCCTTTCCTGTTTGTCAGTGGTGTTCCTTCTCGGTAGACGATGGTTCTGACGTAGAGATCATTGTCACCGATGAAGACTCATTGATATATTCAGAAGTGTCAGGCAAGCAGCCCCCATTGAGCATATTCGATACAATCCCACTCTCTCGCTCTTGCTCTCATTTCAATGCATTAGGACAATACGACTCAACTGCTACTTGTGTTGCGGTAGATGAACCCACTCCTTTGCATGACCTATCATTGTCACAGTAAATAGCTAAACCAAGCAACCTAGCATACCTGGTAGATGCTTGAGCCATGTTGTGCTATCACCCTGTTATGCTTGCTATGCTTAGCGTTGTGTCAGGTCTGATTCATCTGGGTGATGAACCGGAGTGAAATGATTGTGTCCTGATGATGAGGGTTAAGTGTTGAACCTGTTTTGGTAAAGGTAGCGATGAGAGGCCATGTAGGAGTACATGGTGGGTTGTCTCATTGAAGCCGCTCATAGGAACTGAGTTCCGTGTTTGTGTTCCAAGACTAGCTACTACCGCACATTGGGCTCCGATAACTCGAGCTCTCTCGGCCTATTAACCTACCTTGTTCTCAGTACAGGAGTCGTAGTAGTTCGAAACGTTGATAGGTGTGGCCGGGCCTGTGAAGTGGATGAACGGCCCAATCGGGACCGGCTTGGGGCCCTGCTCACAACGTTTGAGGCCATGTTGGAAACCTCGGCCGGACTTCCATTATGGGTTCCAGCTCAGATAGGCGACTGTCTTGGACGTGAGTCATTGTAAGTTAACGTCCGTGGCCGACTCCCTCGCTGGGCTTCCGCTTGAAGGTTGCCGAGGTGCCTTTTTACGTGCACATGACGGTAAGTGGCGGAAGCATGTGTGACGAAGTACACCCCTGCAGGGTAATCTATCTATTCGAATAGCCGCGTCCACGGATATGGACTGCTTGGAGACTTGCATTGTTCATAGACAATTTTAAATGGATACTCTAAAATGCTCCAGATAAGTGTGAGTGCTATGGATGGCTTTTTGTAGGAAGACGAGAGAGGATCCATGGTGGTGTATTGATGTGGTGAATATGTGGACTCGTGTGTGATACGCCACCTCAAAGAAAGTACTGATAGTCGTAGTACAGGTTAGCCAAGAGTCAAAGCTGGCATTCTGCAGTAAACCCCACAATCCCGTTCATTGAGACATGATGCATATGTGGATAGTTCTGATGTAAGTCTTGCTGAGTACCTTTGTACCCACGTTTGCTTATTTATGTTTTTGCAGATGTGACTTCAGTCTCATTAGTGATTCTTATGACGTGAAGTTCGATGTTGACCAGATTAGTTTGGGAATCCCAGACAGAGGTCTGGCTCCTAGGGTAGGGTCGTTGTAGCTTTTCAGGCTCTTCTACCCGATTTTATTAGATGTCTGTACCCAGACATGTAAATTCCGCTTGTTGTTTGTATGCTCTGAATATTGGGTCATGTAACCCCTCCTGCTTGTAACATTATACTATGTTGGCTCTTCGGAGGCCTCTAAATAAATGTTATGTTGTAGAGTTTTGTTGTGATGCCATGTTGTATCTACACATATCGTGCATATTGCGTGTATGTTTGAAATGCATTGGTATGTGTGGGATTCGACACCTAGCTGTATACCTTTAGTAGCCTGCTATACAGGGAAATGCCTCTTTGTGCTTCCACCGAGCCTTGGTAGCTTGCTACTACTCCGGACACAATGATTGACCGGCGTGTATCCTTCTTGCTGCTGTGTCTGTCCCTTCGGGGAAATGTCTCGTAGTGTAATGGAGTCCATGTAGACTGCTATGACTCGTCTACACGCAGTTGATGACATTTATGTCCCACGGCGTAATGGAGTCCATGTAGCTTGCTATGACTCGTCTACACACGCTGATGACCGACACCTGCATTGTTGGGTTACGTATGCCTGTCCCTGTACGGTTGTGCCACTTGGGTCTATAACTAGTCATGTCGACCCGGGTTCTTTGACGTGTGAATGCTAGCGACATGTTCATATCCGTGAGCCAAAAGGCGCAAACGGTCCCGGCCAAGGTAAGGTGGCAGCTGTGGGTTACCGTGCGTGAGGCCGCAAAGTGGTCTGACATCTTACATGCTGGATTCATATGGCTTAGGATCGGGGTCCCGATAGCGTTGGTATCAAAGCTTGGCTGCATGTAGGATTACCAAGCCAAACTGGTCGATGTTGAGTCTAGAACTACTTTAGTTATATAAGGGAATTGATTGTGGAAGGGATCGTAAGATTCTTTTTACTCCTTTCCTCGTGTCACTCTAATTCTGAGTCACCCTCTTCTTTATTCTACGGGGTTAAGAATTAGGCTTCTCATCTATCTATCAGGATGACAAGTTACCATGCTGGAGACTTATAGGAAAGTTTTTGTGTTCCTGGATAGGAAAGTTGTTGTGTTCCTGGATTAATATGGCTTAGGATTGGGGTCCCGACACAGGAGGTACATCTTATCCTGACGAAAGGTGGTCTTTGCCTGCAAAGTAGCTATTGGTGATGCAGTGGTGGGCTCCGTGATGACATCCGTCCTGCAGAGCTTGTGGTCTTGGTCTCGTTGCAATGGAATGGAAACCTTTGGGGAGCGCTTTGGGAGCCTGCGTGCTCCCTTGCCTCCTTTGCACGAAAGAGGAAACTGTCTCCTCTGGCGCCCTGGTGCCCGCCTGGCCCGCCTTGCGTCATCCTTGGCCTCCCGAGGTCAAGCGTTGCATAGAGATCTCAGCTGCTCAGGAGGGGGCCTGGGGAGGCCTATTCCCCCACGGGTCTTGGTGTTCTTTCCCTCGCGAGTTCGGGGCTCTCGCGAGGGCCTTGTCTTGAGTGAGGCCACGCTGGACCGTACTTGGCTGTCAAAGTGGCCATGCCCTGGGCCGTAGGCAGGCAAGTCTGGGTACCCCCATTCCCAGGATGCCGACACTTGTTGGTTGCCTCGTAGTCGGTCTGTCCAGTCTCGTCATTGATAGCCTTTTTGACAAGAGCCTGGAACGTAGCGCACTCATGCAGGCGCAGATCACGGCGGAGCTCGGGACTAAGTCCCTTGCGGAACCTAGCTTGTTTCTTGGCGTCAGTTGACACCTCCTCCGGTGCATAGCGGGCTAGGTTGCCGAACTCACCGCCGTAAGCATCCACGGTCAGCTTACCCTAAGTGAAGGCACAGAACTCCACTATCTTACGGTCCATCAGACCTTCAGGAATATGGTGGGTGCGGAAGGCACTGCTGAAGTCAGTCCAGGTTGTTGCTGGACCCTCTGGGCGCATAGCTTCATAATTTTCCCACCACTGACTGGCAGGGCCCTCAAGGAAATATGCGGTAAAGGTCACCTTATCAGCTTCTGTCACATTTCAGAACGGATCTTGCGAGTCATGCTCGAAAGACAATCATCCGCATCGAGGGGGTCGACGGAATGATGGAACTTTGATGGATACAACTTCACAAATTAATTGAGGGACACTCCATCATTACACTCATTGCGAGGAGGGCATGATGTATTTTGCTCAATACGCTCTAGCAGCCTGTTGGTCTCTCTCGTGTTGCGTTCCGCCTCAAGCATCACCTCCGCCAAAGATGGCGGGTGGGGCAGATTCTCTTGCCTGGCTTGGCTGCCCTCACCCTGCTCGTAAGTAGGAGCGGGGTTGTTCCTGGTGGATACCATCCTGGGGAAAACAAAACCCACATCTTAGACAAGGAAGACATCAACTCTAGGATAAGAGATACGGAATATACTGAACAACATGGAATGCGTGGGTAAACACCCGAGCAACATGGTACAAGCAAACTGCCATATATACACCATGATTCATACACACCATGATATAGTTCAGTACAAACCCAAGCTGAAGTACAAGCTAGTGAGAAGATAATACAACTCATCGGAGGCATTACAAGCTTCCTATACATTATTTTCCTACACCTCCAGAACTCAGCTCACGCCTCAGTCATATTCCACAAGACGCGCAGGACTGTGGACATACAACTGTTGCAATACTACTACCTCCACTCACGAACTCAAGCATCTGCGTAGAACATCTCATATAGGTTACCTCCGTAACCTGGAAGCTGAACCTGAGGGTATGGAAACACCCTAGCCTGAGATCCCTGGGGTCCATAGGGACACGGATGTGGCCTAGGCCCCCTGGCTGGCGGCAACAGAGGTCCCCGAAGAGGAACAATGCCTCCAACGTCAAGCCAGTCTACACGAGCTGGTAGATGAGTCCGAAGCGGGCTCAACATATCCACATCACCATATCCAGTCTGAACGACTGGAGCTAGCTGCGTCAAGGCTGTCCAAAGACGTGCACGTGTAGCATAAAGATCCATGCAAATAGCACGTGCATCACGAACCCTGTTTTGCAACAACTGAGCAGTCACCTGGAGCCTAGGATCCTCATGGGAGTGATGATAGTAGGATGCACTAAGATATCCATCCTCTCCTTCTAGTGTCGCTGGAATATAGCAGAACTCTGTGCCCTTAAGTAGACCATGGTGAGCTCTCATGATGGTCAGCATCGTATAAGCGGCCTCCTGAACTGCCATATCAATGGTAACTCCTAATCCATAAGCCCAATGGAGTGGCTCCGCAGCTCTAGGGTAAGATGGATAAATCCTAACAGTACAGAGGTACTGGCTCTGATTGAAGTCGCGGTACTGCTCCTCCACTGTGTACTCAGGGTACCAGTGGTAACCGATCTCCATCATGCCTCTGACCAACATAGCCGTGTGACACGGTACATCAGTGCACCTGGTCAAACGGACCACCTGATGAGAAGGACGAGAAGGCATCTGAAACAGAGGATAATGCAAGGTGCATTAGAGATCCTGGCAGAAATCGGACAACATAACGGCTGAAAATGCTCAAAAACAATTTGAGACATCCTTTAAAAGATTGGATAGCAAGACCACTCAACTTTCTAACTTCAAGATTCTATCCAAATGATTGTCACACAGAACAATACTTGAAACTGGAGTTGACTCTCAAGCAACTTAGTCTACAAGTCCATGGTTAGTAACTCATCATCCCGAGAGGTAGATAAGAAGCCTAGTTCTTAACCCCATAGAAAAGAAGAGGGTGACTCAGAATAGAATGACTCGGGAAGAAGAGTAAAAAGAGCCTTACGTTCCCTTCCACAATCAATTCCCTTACATAACTAAAGAATTTCTAGACTCAACTTCAACCAGTTTGGCTTGGTAATCCTACAGTCAGCCAGGCTCTGATACCAACGCTGTCGGAACCCCGATCCGAAGCCATAAGAATCTGGCAAGTAACACTTCACATTACTTTGCGGCCTCACGCACGGTTATCTCCACGGCTGCCACCTTACCTGGGCCGGGACCGTTTGCGCCTTTTGGCTCACGAATGTGAATTTGTCGCTAGCATTCAAATGTCCAAGAACCCGGGTCGACATGACTAGTCGTAGAACCCAAGTGGCACATCCGTACAGGGACAGGCCCACGTAACCCAACAATGCAGGTGTCGGTCTCAGCGTGTGTAGACGAGTCATAGCATGCTACAGGGACTCCATTATGCCGTGGGACATAAATGTCATCAACTGTGCTTAGACGAGTCATAGCAGGCTACATGGACTCCATTACACTGTGAGACATTTCCCCGAAGGGACAGACACAGCATCAAGAAGGATACATGTCGGTCAATCAATGTGTCCGGAGCAGTAGCAAGCTACCAAGGCTCAGTGGAAGCACAAAGAGGCATTTCCCCGTAAAGAGTACTACTAGAGGCACACAACTAGGTGTCGAATCCCATACATACCGTTACACGTCACACGTACGCACGACATGTCCGATATGCATAGATACAACTATGGCATCACAACATAACCATACAACAACACAACATTTATTTAGAAGGATCAGAAGAGCCTTGCATAATATGTTCATACAGGTAGGGGTCACATGACCCGACACTCAAGTCATACAAACATGTTCATACAAACCAAGCGGAAGCTTAAAGCTGTCTAAGTACAGACAGATGAAAGGTAAAAAGGCATAAAGCCTCACTATCTACAGTCCATCCCAGGGCATCAGATCGTAGCTGGGATACTAGCTCCTCGACATCGTCGACGTCTAGGTAGAACCCACCAGATGGGTCGAGGTTATCATCTGCAACAGTTATTAAGCAAACATGAGTACAATCGTATTCAGCAAGTCTTTAAAGCAGACCTAAGCTATTCATGCTGATGTTTCAACAAGGGGAGTAGTGGGGTTTATGCAGCAAGCCATCTTTGACTCTTGGCTAAGTTGTACTACGACTACCAGTTCTTGGAACAAGTTTTGGGATCGCGCACACGAGTCCACTAACAACACAACAATACACCACCATGGATCCGCTCCCGTCACCTACGAGAGTGCCATCCATGGTACTCACACTTGTCTTGAGTCTTTTAAGGGTAACCATTAGATTATCTATGAACAGCATAAGTTATCCAAGTAGTCCATATCCGAGGACGCGGCTATTCGAACAGATTCATTACCCTGCAGGGGTGCACTTCTTCACACACGCTCTCGTCACTTATCGTTGTGTGCACATAAAAATTGGCACCTCGGCAACCTTCAAGCGGAAGCCAGTGAGGGAGTCGGCCACGACCGTCAAACACACAAGACCATAGTCCAGGCTATCGCCTATTTGAGACTGAACCCGCACGGAAGTCCGGCCGAAGTTTCCACTACGGCCCCAAACAATGTGCGCAGGGTTCCCAAGCCCACCATTCGGGTGACCCTTGGTACACCGTGCCACTGCCTACCGCATCGTAGCCCACCCCTAAGGTCAATGCTACGCATGGCCTCCAGCATAGCTACAAACACAAGAAACTACTTGCAACTCCAGGACCGAGGTCTAGGCGGATGATAAGTCGAGAGGGGTCGAGTTACCAGAACCCAATGTGTGGTAGTAACTAGTCTAGGATAACAAACACGGAACTCAGTTCCTAAGAACGGTCCCAATGAGACAAACCGCTATGTACTCCTACATAGCCTCTCATCGCTACCTTTACCAAATTAGATTCATCATTTAGCTCATCACATCACAACAACACTGTTTCACTCCGGTTCATCACCCAGATGAATCAGACCTGACACAACTCTAAGCATAGAAAGCATAGCAAGCAAAGCAGGTAAATCACATCAGGGATCAAGCATCTACCACGTATGCTAGGTTGCTTGGTTTAGCTATTTACTGTGACAATGACAGGTCATGCAGAGGAATTGGTTCAACTATCACAACAGATAGACAATAGAAGCGTTTATCCTAATGCATTAAACAAGAGCAGGAGTGAGAGCATGGGATTGTATCGGAATGATCAATGGGGTTGCTTGCCTTGCAGGTTGGCGGGGAGGTACTCTCCTTCAGAGGGATACTCACGGTTATCCGATGGAGCAGAACCTACCGCGACACATACGGAGTCACAATCAATACACGGCAAGGGCAACAATATGATACATGATCATGACATGGTAGCATGATAAGAATGAGCTAATGCATCTATCATTAGAGTTAAATGGAGTAGAGTTCAATATAGGTTCAAAATCGTACTCCATGTGATATTCCACATATTGCATTATTGCAAAATTTCAATGTTCTCCTATTTAGGTTGCCCTAGCATGCATGATAATAGAACCAATGGATTCTTTGGATTTTTCTGATAATTTTTCATATATAAATTATTTCAATCTGAGCTGCAGATTAATTTCTATGAATTTTAGAAGTTTTATCCATTTCTGGAATTATTATAAATCAGAAAATCTTTATTGCGTCAGCATGTCATTAGCATTGCGTCAGCAGGTCAACTGGCCATTGCCAGGTCAAACCTGACTAGTGGGGTCCACTGGTCAGTGACTCAGTGCTATTCAGAGTCACTGACATTTGGGGTCCACATGTCATTAACTCAGGAGTTAATCCCGAGTTGACCCTGGCTTTGACCCCAGCCAGGGCCCACTACCAGTGGCTGTTAGGTGGGTTAATCAGTGGGCTTAGCCCCTAATGACTTGCCATGTCGGCCCCCATCGGAATCATGCCGTCGGTGACCAAACCGACGGCGGCGCGTCGCCGGAGTTGCGCAAACGACGACGGCTGGACGCGCGGAGACCACCAAAGTGATGCCCGCGCTGGGCCGCATCTAGCTTCGGGGTTAGCTGGCCGCGGGGGCGCCAGAATCGTCCCCGGCGATGACCTTGGCGGACGCCGGAGTTCGGGCGTCGATCGGGCCGACGCTACAGGCGGTTAAGGGCGAAACTAACGGCACCTACGAGCTCCTGGAGTTCATCTGAGCACGGCTGCATGCTCAGGGTCGATCTTCTGCGGCCGTGGCTACGGCAGCGCCATAACCGGCGGCGAGGAGCTCTCGGGCTCGAGCAAAGCGAGGCTACGGCTAGCAATCGACTACGAAGATAGGGGGGTTGGGTCCGCAATCTCACAGCAGTTGCGGCGGCGATAGAAGCGAGCTCGGCGTCGACTTGATGGCGGCGAATCGACGGCGGTGAGCTTTGGTGGCCCGAGGTGGAAGGCGATCTCGAGGCGGAGACTAGAGGCGTCTGGCATCGAGCTGCTCGGTGAGGAGGTCGAGGGCGACGAGCCGGAGCTCATGGAGGATATGGTGAGACTCAGGAATGGCTCTAGCTATGCAAACGGTGGCGGGGAGCGCTTGGCTGCGGCGGCCATGGCGAAGCAGAAGCAAGGGGAGGATCAGAGGGGGCGAATGGAGGAGGAGGCGATGCGGACGGCTCTGGCGAACCTATCCCACTCGCCAGCGCGACGGGGGAGGTCAGGCAGGCAGGAGGTGTGGCACTCTAGCCGCGCTCGCCGTGCCTCCATTTGCCTCTGCCTACTGGTAGAGGAAGGGGACGACTGTCGCGGGCCAAATGGGCCGGCCTGCCCCTGGGCCTCAGGTAAGCCTCTCTCTCTTTTCTTTTATATTTGTTACTATTTTCTATTTTCTGACATTTTTTTTATTTTTGTTTGGCCACAAAACCTAGCACAAAAATACCAACATATTTTATGGAGTGTAGTTTGATATTTCAAACCTCCACAGAAAGTTTCAGCATTTTTGGACAACTATCATAATTATAGTGCTTTATTTATTGATTTCACTAGCATTGAAAGGTTATTTTAAAATGCTATAATTGTTGTGAAAATTAAAATGTCCCCTGATATGTTGTTGCCAACATTTATCATAAATAGTGAATATTTTTTAAGGGCATTTTGGATTCATTGAAAATCACAAACATTTGAATTTGTTTAAATCAAGTGAGGTGCTAGGGTTTCTAATATTCCCCATTTCATGTTGATGCAAATTTAAACATGATGCACATCTTAGCTATTACAAGGCAAGGGAAAACTAGGGATGTGACAAATCGCTCCCCTCCAACGCCACTCTCGCCCCATGTGGGCCTTTACCGGCCCCGATGACACCATGAGGCTTCAGGTGCCTTCCCTTCCTTCCAGCTCGCTACGCGAGGTGCTCCTCCTCGTGACTGGCGGGGAACCTGCCGCACTTCCTCCGGAAGGGCTCCCCTTGTACAATTACTCAAACACGGGAGCCTTCGTCCAGAAGATGCCATGCTTCGACAAGTGGGGGCTGCTTCCCGAGACCCATGCGGACCCTCGCGACACCCTGCTTGTGGCGGCCCCAGCCTTAGGGGGCCCTGAGGTCAGCGCCCCACGCGCGACTGCGGAGGACCGCCTTGAGCCGCTGACCCCTGAAGCGTCCGCCTGCCGCAGGGTGCCGGGCGCCGGACGCCAGCGAGCCGTTCCCCGGTTCCTGCGCGTGTCGGGGGAGGAGGAGGCCCGGGGGTCGCAACGTCCCGGCCCCGGGGACCCTGAGGAAGAGGAAGTCGATCGCCCTGGATGAGTAAGCGCCCGACCTCCCTTGATTTCCACATGACGTGCACTTCTGAGTCTTTGCTCCTCAGGTCTCCTTCCGATGAAGAAAGGAGCGCACCTCCGCCACCACTTCTTGTAGATGTTGGGCCTGTGGCGGCTCTGTGCCTCCCGAGCTGCGTGACCGCACGCGGGGAGGTGCCCGTAGGGCCCAAGCCATCCCTGGGGGGCCTCGGGCCCGAGTTTCCAGCGTTCCTCTTCAGGCATGGCCTCCGGCTTGCGGGGGCAAGGCCGAGGCCTCCCCTGACCATTCTTCCTAGTAGCTGGACACCCGAGGCGTCGACGCCTTCTTCGAGTGGAGGGGCGAGTACCTATTAGTCCCGACCCCGGGCCGGGGGGGCCGACAGTAGGCCCTCGGCCTCCGGATGCCCACTGGAAACGGGCGGCCCCTTGCATGGTTTCCCTGCCGACCGGGGAGCGGAGGAAACCCCCGGTCGAGCGCTGGAGCTCGCTTGCGGTCGCAGCGCCGCCCGGCACGGTCTCCTCTAAGGCACGGTGAGCGCGCTAGGTCGTCTTGGGGCCGAACTTAAGGACATCGGCGCGTGCCTTGAGGCGGAACACGCTCGCCTGGCACGCGAATGGCACCGGATCGAGGTCGCCGTCAACCTCGATCGTCTGCAACGTGAGCACGCTCGCACGGAAGCCGAAGAATCCATCATCGCGGCGAGGGAGGCCCGCGATCGTGCCCTTGAGGAACCCCGGGCCACGGACCGCCGGCGTGAGGCTGCGGAGAAGCACGGGGAAGAGCTTCAAGATTCCCATGCCGCCTTCGAGCGACAAGTTCAAGCGCGCAAGGCCGCGCTCGCCGCCTCGGCGGGCAGGCCGTCCACGGGCGAAGCGAAGCTCCACACGCTTGAGGATACGCTGACGCTGGAAGCACTAGAACAGAGCCTGGAGCGCGAGTGGCTGGAGGTGATGGATTGCTAAGTGGCCGTCGCCGAAGACTCCCTCGCCTCTCGGGAGGCGAAGATCCATGAAGAGGTCGACGAGAAGGTGGTGGGGGTTCATCGGGCCCTCGCCAAGGACTACCGCAGGAAGATGAAGCTTCAGGAGTCCCGTTTCTGCAAGCGGCGCGACGTCCTGAAAGGTGAGGCTGATGGCCTCAGGAAGAAGTTAGCCGCGGCGACGCAGCGTGAGAAACCTGCGGTGGACGCCTAGACCGCCACCGAAGGCGAGCTTCCTTTCCTCTACACGCAGGTGGAGGGCGTCACTTCCCTCGCGGAGAAGGCCTCGAACGAGGCGAACCGCGCCGGGGGGATGCAGCACATGCGCTCCCAGATATTCCAGGCCCTCGAGAGGAGGGCCCACCAAGCCCTGAGCAGTATCTGCAACGAGAGCGTCTCGAGTCCGCTCGTTCCTGATGACGCCGGCTACCTTGTCTTCTTCACCAGGGTCGTGGAGCGCCTTGAAGGGGGACAGAGAAGGTCCGCCAACTCGCGGAAGAGAAGAGTCGTGACCTCCTCGCGTGGGCATCCTCACGCATCTTCAGCCACCTCCTTCACTTTGACCCCAACTTCTACTTCGACTCCGTGATAGCCCCCGTGCCCGAGGTGATTCAAGGCGCCCTCGGGGACTGGGTGGAGGATCACCTGGACAACCTGATTGCGGAGTTTTCCCTGGCTGGGTGCGAGGACCGGCCGTTGATCGAGGGGCGTGAGTCTAACGGTGGTGACAGCGACAACGGAGATGGTGACAGCATATCTCCCTAGGTCATCTTTTTCCTGTCAAGATTTTGAATACGACCCAGCGGGGAAGTGAGAGTATTTTGGAAGAAAACTCCTTTATGATGTATCACGTAACGTTGTACTTCCTTGCATCGCCTTTCCTTTGCTTGTCGTGGGTCGCGATGCCCTGCAAGGCCACGGGGTGAGCGCTCCTGAGGCCAGGGGCCTGAGGCAATATGCCCCTGCTGGCTCACTCGAGAGCGTCGTGCGAGGATCGGAACGCCAAAACTTTGGCAAGGTGCACACCGTGTCCAACCCCCGCTCGCGGGGCGCAAGAGAGAGAGAAACTAGCAGGCGTCAAACCTTTTAAAACGGGACATCCAAATGAGAAACGCTACAAAGAAGAAAAATTCCCACCCCTTTTTTTCAATAAGACGCGAAAACTTCAACTTCATTCCAAAAAGTGGCAAATTCAGGGACAAAAGGAGCAAGGAACAGCCACGTCTGACACCTAAGCTAGTCTTCGTCTTCCCCCAGCGCGGAGCATAGGGCTTCCACTAGGCGTGGGCATAGTCTTTGGAGGACCGTGTCGTCCGCCAGCGCGGAGCATGGGGCTTCCACTTGGGCATGGGTGAGGGGGCACTCCGCGTCCTCGGGGGACCCCGGGCGTATACAGCCCACTCATTATTACATGAGAGTGTCACGGGTAGAGCTTGGGGAGGCATAGGGTGCTCCATGCCTCTGGGGCACGGATCCCATCCCTTGTCCCTAGGCGCGCGGCAGCGGGCCCGGGGCGCGTCAGGCCCCTAACGGATCCTCCCACGGGCGCCCTTTCCGGGGAGGACCTACTCCGGGATGAGGTCTCCGGCTCCTAAGGGCCCGGAGGCGGACGCGGGCGCTGTGGTAGCGCCGCGACCCCTTGCGGTGCAGACGGGGCCCGGTGCCGGACCCTCACGCTACGCGTGAGGCCAGCCCCGGTGCGTCACCTCCGCGCGCCTTGCCGGCGTGTCCGGGTGTCTCGCTCGGGCACTCGTCCCTCCATCTCCAAGCAGGTAGTGCCTGGCCTGGGGACGTGGACGAGTGCTCCAGCTCCTGTCCCCAAGCAGGCAGCGCCCAGCCTAAAGACATGGGCGTGTGTTCCACCCTCTGTCTCTAGGCTGGCAGCGCCCGGCCAGGAGACATGGGCATGTGTTCCACCCTCCGTCTCGAGGCAGGCAGCGCCCGGCCTGGAGACATGGGCGTGTGTTCCACCCTCCATCTCCAGGCAGGCAGCGCCCAGCCCGAGGACACATGCACCTGCTTGTGATGGCGCCTGACCTGATGACGTGCCTCGCGAGGTTGCTCGCGCCAGGCAACCTCACAAGGACGACCACGCCAGCTCTCCCTGTGAGGCTGCTCTCGCCAGGCCTGGCGGAGGCCGCCCACGGGGACGTGGCCGCTCCACGGGGCGTCGATGTAGACGTGCAGCCCGCCGCCCACGTCGGGGGCGGTAGCCGCATAGGGCAGTGTAGTGCGTCGCCCGCCGCGCATTGCCCGCGGCTCGTGAAGCCCCTTGACTGTGCTGGTGATGAATCCTCTCGAGCCTGGCGCCTCGCGCCGTGCTCCTTGCTCGTGAGGACGCGCTTCGAAACGCGCCTCCAAGCGGTGCCCGAGCACCTCTCTCGGCGCTTCCGTCAGGTGTGGAGCTCTCCCGGCGGATGCCCCCGAGCCCGCCCCAGAGGAGAGTGTCAGGGCCTCGCCGGCGGCGTTGACTGGTTCGGCGACGCGTATTAGCTAGTCGCCGTAGCGATTATTGGTGGGGCGGTAACGCAGCAGCTCGCCCGCCACGAGCAGCGCGGTCTGCGCATTCACCGGCCCGCGGTGGACACGGCAGAATGACGCTGCGATGGGGGCGAGGGCCGGAGTAGCAGCGCGGCTATCGCGCCGCACGGTGTTTAGCAGCAACATGTCTTGCTTCCCATGAGCAGCCAGGTTGACAGCAGCATTAGCTGCGGGAGGGACGGAGCGACATGGAAAGCCGCGGCCCATGGGTACCGTCCGGGCGACGCGGGCAGCTCGGCGCTCGGCGCGAATTTGGCGGGCGTCAGCCATGGGGGCGACGGAGCGGAGACGAAGAGGGACTGGAGGAAGGATTCTAACACGCCCCTACCTGGCGCCACAAATGTCGGAATCAGGGCTCCGCAAACCCAAGAAGGTTCGAACTCTTGGGCGTGTGCGAAGATCCCAACCAGCTCAAGTCTCAAGCCTGTCGCTCCCAAGCCATACCTTGCCGAAGATGCGCGAGAACGCAAGAAAATGGACACAGCGATTTACCATGGTTCGGGCCACCTTGCGGTGTAAAACCCTACTCCTGCCTTTGGTGGATTGGCCTGACGAGGAGGTTTGCGGATGAACTAGTACAATGGTTGAGTGACCTCGCGAGGGCTCTTGGGTGAAGATGGACTCGATCCCCCACTGCGGTGGAGGCGTGGGTCCTCTTCCCTTATCGCACCGGCGGGAAGGGATCCCACAACGGCCAAATTTGAAAGGGGACAGGAGGTACGGCTTATCCTGACTAAAGGTGGTCTTCGCCTGCAAAGCTCCTGGTGGTGACGCAGAGGTGGGCTCGGCGATGACATCTATCCTGCCGAGCTCGTGGTCTTGGTCCTGTTGCACTAGAATGGAAACCTTTGGGGATTCCTTGGGAACCCGCGTCTGTCCTTGCCTCCTTAGCACAAAAGAGGAAACTGTCTCCGCTGCGCCCGCTGGCGCCCGCCTGGCCTTGGTCGTCATGGCTCACGTCATCGCAACCTCCTGAGGCCGAGCACTGCATAGGAATCTCCGCTCCTCGGGAGGCAGCCTGGGGACGCAGCTCCCCTGGGGGTCTTGGCGTCGTTCTCCTCGTGAGGCCGGGGCCCTCACGAGGGTCTTGCCTTGAGGGTTTTGTCGCCAGGCCGCACTGGACCGTCGTGATGGGCCACGCGTTGGGCCGCAGGCAGGTAGGTCTGGGTACCCCTGTTCCCAGAATGCCGAAAAACGTCATGATCTCCCCCTGCCGTTTTTGGCCCCTGCTATGGTAAGCACGGCGGCGCAAGTGTCACTCGCATCTGGAGCCTTTGGAGGCTCTGATGAAGCGCACGATGACTCAAGAACGGAGCTCCGGTAGCCTGATGGCCAAGGTACTTTTCAGAAAAATCTGAGACAGTTGAATTGTGGTCAGTACCACGTCTTCACCACCAATACCTGCAAGCGGGACAACAAGGTTAAGAGTAGGGCTGTCAATATGGCTGAGCCAGCAGTCCCCAGGTACCTTAACGGGTCCAAGCACGTGATCACCTGGAGCAGGGAAGATCATCCCCCCCGGATTGACAACCGAGGCGGCTTAGCTTTGGTGGTGGCACCGTAGGTTGGTGGATACACTCTATCCAAGGTTCTCATGGATGGAGGTAGCAGCATAAACATGTTGTATTACGAGACCTTCCGTCGAATGAATCTGTCAGAAAGCACGTTGCTTCCTTCAACGACAGTCTTTCATGGAATCGTCCCCGGAAAGTCTGCTTATCCGATTGGGCGGATGAACCTGGATGTGGCCTTTGGAGATGAATTCAACTACAGGTGCGAGTCATTGATGTTAGAAGTTGTCAAGATAAAGAGCCCTTAGCATGCTCTCTTTGGGCGGCCGGCTTACGCTCATTTCATGGCCCTCCCATGTTATGTCTACCTTAAGCTCAAGATGCCAGGACTCAAAGGCACCATAACCGTGGACGGGAACTGGAAGATAGCAAAAGAATGTGAGGAAGGAGATGCAGCCTATGCCGAGTCAGCCTGCGCGAGAGAAGAACTGAACTTCTATACATCCAATGTAGACCCAGCTGATATGAGCCCGCTCAAGAAACCCAATACTGAGTCGGAACCTACGCTTAAGTTTAAGCCGGCCGAAGATACGAAGCAGATCGACTTCACGCCGGGCAACTCGTCCAAGCAGCTTACTATTGGGAACGGCTTGGATCCCAAATAGGAAAGTGCGCTCATCAAGTTCATCCGTGAGAACCGGGACATCTTTGCATGGAAGCCATCTGACATGCCTGGAGTTTCGAGAGAACTTGCTGAGCACCACCTTAATGTAGATCCCAAGATGAAGCCAGTGCGCCAGTACCTCCATCGTTTTATTGAGGAGAGACGTAAGGCCATTGGAGAAGAAGTGGCCCAGCTCCTAGCTGCCGGGTTCATCGTAGAAGTTTTTCATCCTGAGTGGCTGGCTAACCTGATGCTTGTTTTGAAAAAGAATGGCACTTGGCGCATGTGTGTTGACTACACAGATCTTAATAAAGCATGTCCCAAAGATCATTCGCCCTTCCACGTATCGATCAAATCATTGATTCTACGGTGGATTGCGAGCGTTTATGCTTCTTGGATGCGTACTCTTGGTATCATCAGATCAAGATGGTTGTTGAAGACCAGGAGAAGACGGCTTTCATCACTCCCTTTGGAGCTTTCTGCTATGTTTCCATGCCGTTTGAACTCAAGAGCACTGGGGCGACTTATCAGCGTTGTGTCCAGAACTGCCTTAGTCCACAGATTGGATGGAACGTTCATGCCTACATTGATGACATCGTGGTGAAATCTCAGAAGAAAGAGACGCTCTTGGATGATATCAAGGAAACCTTTGACAATCTTCAAGTATACGAGATGAAACTTAAACCGGCGAAGTGTGTCTTCGGTGTTCCCGCGGGCAAGTTGTTCGGGTTTTTGGTCTCTGAGCGGGGCATCGAGGCTAACCCGGAGAAGATCAAGGCAGTAACGTCATTATCCGAGCCTGCAAACGTAAATCAAGTTCAGCGGCTTACCGGATGCATTGCGGCCTTAAGCCGTTTCATAAGCCGCCTAGGTGAGAAGGCAATCCCTTTTTACAAGTTGTTGAAGAAATTGGGCGAATTTAAGTGGAAAAACGAAGCAGGCCGGGCCTTTGAAGCACTTAAGCAACAACTTGTTAACCCGCCCGTCTTGGCTGCTCCCATGGATAAAGAGCCTATGCTCCTGTACATTGCTGCCAACTCCAAGGTTGTAAGCATTGTAGTTGTGGTCGAGCGGAAGGAGGAAGGAAAGGAATATTAAGTCCAGCATCCGGTTTACTTTGTTAGTGAAGTCTTAACCCTATCCAAGCAGCGGTACCCGCATTGGCAGAAGCTGGTTTTCAGGATCTTCATGGCGTGCCGGAAGTTGAAGCATTATTTCCAGGAACACCCGATCACCGTGGTCAGTTCAGCGCCCCTCTGTGATATCATACAAAACCGAGAGGCCACAGGCAGGATTGCCAAGTGGGCCATTGAGCTTGGCGACCACCACTTTAAGTACATGCCCCGAACCGCCATCAAGTCTCAAGCATTGGTGTATTTCATCAACGATTGGACAGAGATATAGATTCCGGAGGATAGGGCAGATACCACGTACTGGACTATACACTTCGACGGGTCTAGGCAGCTGGAAGGCTCGGCGGCACGGGTCGTCTTATATTCTCCAAAAGGTGACAAATTTTGTTATGTTTTACGGCTCATGTTCCCTTGTACTAACAATGCAGCTGAGTACGAGGCCCTCCTACATGGGCTTCGGATAGCCAAAGAGATGAACCTTAGCCAGGTCAGATGTCTGGGCGTCTCAGACCTAATGGCACAGCAAGTTTCAGGGACTTGGGACTCCAAGGACCCTCTTATGGTGGCTTATCGACGAGAGGTATCTGATGTGGCGGGTGATTTTCAAGGTTATCAAGTCGATCATATAGATCACCGGCTCAATGAGGCGGCTGATGCTTTATCTAGACATGGCTCACAGAGAAAGCCGGTACCGCCTAATGTTTTCCTGGACGTCCTTCACAATCCATCAGTCAAGTTACCGTCGGAAGAGGATATAGCTATCCCTGACCCGGAAGCACACCTGGTGGCGGCTCTACATGTCTCCCCTGATTGGACTTTGCCATATTTGGCTTATCTGACCCGAGGAGAGCTCCCAGAAGAGGAAGTCGACGCTCGCCAAATCATTCGGCGATCAAATTCCATGACAATCGTTAATGGCGAGTTACATCGTCGGAGCAGCACTGGCGTGTTTCAATGGTGTGTTTCACCTGAGGAAGGCCAGGAAATTCTTAACAAATTTCATTCTGGCGATTGCGGACATCATGTCGGTTCACGATCACTGGTCGCCAAAGCTTTCTAGCATGGATTTTATTGGCTGACGGCTCATGCCGACGCTGAGGAGATTGTGCGCAAGTGTGATGGGTGCCAAAAGTTTGGTCGGCAGGCTCATGTACCGGCTCAGGAGTTGCGTATAATACCAATTACTTGGCCGTTCGCAGTTTGGGGGCTGGATATGGTTGGTCCATTCAAGCTGTCTTCTGATAAAAAGACCTACTTATTGGTGTCGGTTGATAAGTTTACCAAATGGGTTGACGCAGAGCTGGTCAGCAATTGCGATGCGGAGACCGCAGTCAAATTTCTAAAGAAGCTGATTTTCTATTTTGGTTACCCTCATAGCATCATTACTGATAATGGTACCAATCTGTCCAAGGGAGCCATGGAACAATTCTGCCAGTGGGAGCACATCCGGCTCGATTTAGCAGAGGTAGCACATCCGCAGTCGAATGGGCAAGCTGAAAGAGCCAATCAAGAGATCTTGAGAGGAATCAAGCCCCAACTCATGGTGCCCCTTGAGCGAACGCCGGGTTGTTGGGTTGAAGAACTCCCTCGGTTCTTTGGAGTATTCGAACAACGCCAAACAGATCCACAGGATACACTCCTTTCTTCTTGGTTTATGGAGCTGAGGCGGTCCTCCCAAGCGATACTCGTCATGACTCGCCTCGGGTGACTGCTTATGTCGAGGCGGATAATGAGCAAGCACGCCCAAATTCCCTGGATGCCTTGGAAGTGGAATGTGACTTAGCAGTGGCCAGATTTGCAATATACCAGCAAGACCTACGTCGCTATCATTGCCGTAGAGTCCGAAGCCGTACTTTTCAAGAAGGCGACTTAGTTCTCCATCTGATTCAAGACCAAACGGAGATGCACAAGCTCTCCCCGCCTTGGGAGGGTCCTTTCGTCATCAGTCGAAACCTCAATAATGGTTCATATTACCTTGTCGACTTGCGAGAGGGTTCATACACTTCTAAGGAGGAAACAACCTGGCCCTGGAATATCGCATACCTGTGGCCCTATTACACTTAGGAGCCACCGGCTTACCTTTTGTATTTTTTTTCTTCCCCCCCCTCTGCAAATTTCTGTATATACTTCTTTATGTTCAAATATAATAAAGCCGGCATCCCCGAAACTCGGGGCCTCTGTCGTTTCAGCCTATAAATTGAGCATGAGTCTTTATTGTTTGGCACATAGGTCATTTGGAGGCTTCCAACTCATCGAGTTTAGCTTTCTCACGCTCTTGACCCGGCAAAAACACCATCTAAATATGGTTAAACCTGCCTGTATGTTTGATGCGACTCCGATCAGATAACCCCATGTACTCTTAAAAAGTTAATACCTTTTTGGAAACTGAACTTTTAAGGTTAAAACATTGGCTTGAGTCATGTGAGAGCCGGCATAAAGAAAGCTAGGACAAACCATGGGTTATTATGCCCGCTTCATGAAACCAAGACTTGAGCCTCGAAAGCGAGTCTCCTTTTTTCCGAAGTCTTATTGAGCTGGCTTATTTAATATATATGTACTAACATTTTTCAGGTACAATATTACCATTTGTACTGGTTTATATTTGGATGGCCGGGTTACACAACTGAGTTCATATCATGACCAGTTTCCGGATCATCCGTCTTCAATATCATTGAAGGAAAAAAATCGATTTACTTGAGTTTCGAAAGACCAAGCTATGTTGCCGGCTTATTCCAGATTTTCTTTATAGACAAAATTCGTCGGGTATTAATCAAGGAAGGTATGGGAATAAGCAATAAAAGAGTGCCATGAGCATATTAACAGAAGCTTGTCAAATCAGAGTTTAGCACTGGCAAAAGGCGCCAACATGCACGATGGCACGAGAAAGCAAATTCATAGTTATGAAGAGCACTACTCCTATTAGAGGCTCATAGTGGGGCCATTCTGAAGAGGCGATTCATCCATCTTCCAAGCCGTCTTCAAACATGATCATCAGCCGCCTCTGGATCTGACCCCGCCGGCTCGTCATCATCATCAATCTGCTGGCCATTCTGTTGCCAACGAATTGACAGCAAAGATTCAAAATTTGTAGTCCCTTCAACAAGAGCTGACGCGTCAATGTCAGGAGCAAAAGTTGTCTTACGGCAAGGGGGCTCCAGGTCAGATGGCTCATCTTTGGGCGCGTTAACACGCTCATTATCGATTGTTTATGTTAGATGTTATTTTGAAAGGTCTACCTCATCGGCTATCAGAGACGCCAGTGGACGGATCTCAGAAAGGCACTTTGCGTAATCTACATGAGTGATTGCTGACCCATCGATTAAACTCCGGGAAGCGGCCTTTCAGAAGCTCCACATCCAATTCTAGCAGATACGCCTTTGCCCTAGCAAGTGCCATGTTCGCTCCTACTCGAGCCGCCGATTTCCGGGTTTCAATCACCCATTGTGGCACGTTAGAGAGCTGCTTCAACATGTCTTTGATACTTCTTGTTGGATGCTTTAGGTTCTTCACAGCCATGATGGAATATACAGAGCCTATAAACAGCTGCTCTACATACGTGAAAATAGTCTTCAATTTTACAATTGGCAGCTCTACAAGGTTGTGATTTTTTCGCCCTGCACATAAGAAAAGCGCAATAAGTCGCCACAAGGTTCATAAGCCGGAACGATGACAAATGTGGGACGCATACCAAAGATTGCTGCCAACATCTCGTTGATCTGTTTCACGAGAGTAGCATATTTTTCCTTCACAGGGCCAAAGTTTTTCTCGGCTTTCTCCGCATGTTTTTTCAAGGCAACTTTTTCCGCCTCGAACAGTTTTATTGCCTGTTCCAGACGTTCGTTCGCCCGACGTGCAGAATCTTCAAAGTTATCCACCATGGACTCGGCTTCAATTTTCAATATTCTTTCTTCCTTAAGCCGTTTCTGCAGTCTCACAGCAACAGACTCATCATCTTCACAATATCCCTGATGGATGAGCAACAAACATCAACAATTATTTTTTACAAGTCCCAAGAAGATTGCAACCAATATCCTTGACACTTGGGGGCTAAATTATTTTAGTTCTTTTGAAACTAAGATATGGAGAAGACCCGACTCATCTCAAGAAGATGAGTCGGCCCTTGGGGGCTACAGGTCGAACTTTTTTCATCTTAAAAAGACCAGACTCATCTCAAGAAGATGAGTCGGTCCTTGGGGGCTACAGGTCGAACTTCTTTCATCTTAAAAAGACCCGACTCATCTCAAGAAGTTGAATCGGCCCTTGGGGAATACAGGTTGAATTTCTTTCATCTTAAAAAGACCCGACTCATCTCAAGAAGATGAGTCGGCCCTTGGGGGCTACAATGTTACTACAGCTTGTTAGTTATTCTATAAAACCAGCTTACCATAACAAGCTGGTCTTTAGAAGCTAATGATAGTACGCAGGATAATGGTAAACTGAGAAGATTAGCTCATCTTTTTCCTTCATAGCATTTATCATGCTCTTTTCAATTTCCCGGCTCTCAGACAGCCGGGTCAAGTACTCTTGATATAGATGTTCAACACCAAGTACGGATAACTCCAGGAATTCCATCTTGGCTTTGCCCTTATCCAAAGTTACTGATTCATCTCTGCTCACGATTTTAGCTAAGGAAGTGGAAGCAGGGGGGCTTGCAGATTTTCTTTAACAAACACAACGTCTAGAACGTTGTGTTCAGATGATGCCATATGTTCATCTACACAAACTGACTTAGAAGGAAAGATGGATGATTCTATCTCAGGAGGAGCATCCATAAAAACTACCTCATTTATTTTGGGTATCTCAGTGGCAGCCTCCGGCTATACCCTCGCATCAAGTTCCTTTTCAACAGAAGAATCAACCATTGGAGTCATCTTTAGAAGAATTGGCGTCTCTTGGCTTGTTGGTCCAGAGGATGACCCGCCTGCCCATTTGGACACAACAGCTTTGGCTCTAGATTATCAATACAACAAACGTTATTATAAATTGGGATCAAAACAATGAAAGAAATAAAGACAGACTTTGCAAAGATAGAAGCTAACCCTTGATTGACATGGAATGGGGGAAGCCGTGACACGCTTGAGTCGCCTGATGATGAAGGAGAATCCTGATAAAGGGAATTTGAAGGACTGAGAGGTTGTTTAAACAAGTCGGCTCTAGGACGAGAATTAGTTGGACTATGGGGCACATCAAGGTGTGGTTTGCGAGCCGACGGCGCATGAGACAAACTAGGGTCTTCATCATCCCGAGTCTTGTGCTTTGACGAGCCGGCAAACTGTGTGTTCTTCAAAAGAAAATCAGGAGCCAAATGAGCTTCTGGGTGTGATAATTTAACTTTCCGAACGGTTTGTCTTGGTCACCGAGGAACAAGTGTTTCCGAACGACTGGGGGAAATTGGAGTTACCTCAGTTTCGCCGGCTTGGCTAATTTCTGAGTCGCTCTGATAAGAAGGTGCGTCAGCCAGCTCATTAAACAGGCGGCCGAGAGAGTCAAGTTCTACCTCAGATTCCTCCTCTGAAGATGACACAGAGACTGGGGCATTCTTTTTACCCGTAGCAGGAACGGGGGCTTGAGGTGCAACTTTCCAAAAGTTACAATCCGCCTGCAGATACATAAAGTATATAATAAGAAAATGGCGAGTCGAGAGTGACATTGACAAGAGACAATGGAAATAGTTAATACCTGAGGCGGCGGATTGAGAAGGTAAAACGTACCCAAGCCTGTGACACTGCATAGTTCTTTTGAGTCAGAGAAAAACTTCTTTGTTTCCTTGGTAAGAGCATCATCAGTGAGATTTTCATGGGAAAACCGCTTAGCATGATTTCAGGCGCCTGAATAATCACACATCAAACCGTCCCTCAAGCTGACGGGTTGGATCTGCCACTTTAACCAGCAGTGAGTCAGATCTATCCCGACCAGGCCATGTGCAGTCAGGGCTCTCAACTTTGCATGAAGAGGTGCTGAAAGAGCTCCCTCTTCGTCAGTTGGCCAACCCGGAAATTCCATCTTACCACTAAGTCTTTTCAATCTGAAACCCGACAAGCGATTTTCCCCTTCAGGTGAAGTATCTCTGCAATAGAACCAGGTTTTGTTCCACCCTTTGGGGTGACTCGCCGGCTTTGATTTTGGGAAGGCGCTTTTCTTTCTCTTCTGGATGGAAACACCACCAAGCTCATAGGAAGCACCGTTCTTTGTTTCTGCTTGGCGGTTGAGATAAAAGAATTCTCTAAACAGAGTCATGGACGGCTCAACCTGAAGGTACACCTCACACAACACTTGAAATTGACCAATATTTGTCATGGAATTTGGACCAATATCTTGAGGCCTGAGCTTGAAGAAGTGTAAGAGATCCCTAAAGAATTTTGAGCCGGGAGGGCGGAAGCCTCTACGCAAATGATCAGTAAAAATCACAACCTCTCCTAGCCGTGGTTGTGGGACAACTCTTCTTCGGGAGCCTGCCATTTTATAACTTTTCGAACCGGCAAGAAGCCTTGGTCCACAAGATTTTCTAAGGTAAGCTTGGACTCTTTGGTCTTTGCCCAGTTGCAAACTTTGGGATTTTTTGGAGCCATGGCAGATTATGCAATAGCTACAAAAATAATGGGAAAAATAAGCCGGAGTAGATTATAAACTGCCTACAAGTATTGCTATGAGCCGGAAAAATTCGAGAAGGTCGAAGGGATATCGCCAACACTCTGCAGAAACAATGGGTCACAAACAGGTTTCTATGAAAATTTCTCTACGAGTGGATCTAATTAAGCAAGGAAAAACACTGAGATATGTGTTCTAGCTGACAGAACAACCGAAACTACGGTGTTCCAAAGGATAACCCTCGATGGCTCATTTTAGATCTACTAATAAGGAAAATGGAGCGGAAATCGTTCTAAGAATATACAGCAAGGAATGGATAATATGTGGATCTACTAATGCAGGTTCAGATAAACACGATGAAGATGGTAAGAACACCGGAAATGCCGAAACCCTTTGTCGGTGCACTAGGACAGGGGTATCCAGTGCCCCTGAGTTATGCACATGCAGCAGTAGCGAAACTCATCAACACAAGTGCAAACCAAGCAAGCATTCAAGACTCAGACTCCGGCAGCAGCAACCAACAAAAGGCCAAGCAATGCCAGCAGGACCAACGCAACATCAATCCAGGACGGGCCCGGAGCGCGCCAAGCCCATCCTCGGTGCCTGCCGGGGACCGAGGCGCGTACACCTTCAGGAAGACCCGGCAAGCCATCCCCCGACAAGCGCGAGCCGATCGGCCACCGCTCGACCGCATCACAACACCAGTCACTTGTCGATGCGGTGTCCAGCCTCCAGGTGGCTAAGTGGCTCTTGCTAAGCACGTGGCGACACGCCGGAAGACAGACCATGCCCCCTTGACACCCGTCCATAGGCGTGTCAAGCTGTGGTGCGAAAGTTAGCTTGAGCAGTAGTAGAAGCTTGTTGGGGATGCACCCCCGCACGCCACCTAGACTGCATTTATGGCATTTTGTCCTAAGTGCCAGCGTTAGGTATGATAGCTCTGTCAGCTGTCTAATCATCAGACAATGTCTGTTTTGCCCTTGTGGTTGCCCCTTGAGCTATAAAAGGAGGCCCAAGGCAACCTAGCTCAAGATTCGGACTTTTGGACACTCGTACTGACGTAGCAGCTGTCCCCGACGGCAAGCCTTGCCGGGATTGAGCGCTGCGTGTTCTTTGTGTTCCTCTAATCAATCCACCAAAAGCAGGAGTAGGGTTTTACGCTTCACAGCAGCCCGAACCTGGGTAAAACACCAGCGTTCCGATCGTCGTGCTGCCTCACCATTTCCGCTCTTTGTGCTGGTGACCTCGCCCCCGCCGAACCACAAAGGGGCTGACGTCCCCATAGGTGATCGTGTGCATCCGTGCCCCGACATCTTTGGCGTGTCGGGTAGGGGGGAAGCGTCATTTGCGTGAACCCGAGTTCATGAGCAGCGCGTTGATCCGCATCATCGTCTTCTTCATCCATGGCTCCCAAGAAGAAGTCCGGCGCGGTTGTGCCTCCCTCCACTTCAAAGGCTCCCTCACATGCAGCCACGAGCGCCATTGGCACCACGGTGGCTACGGGTGAAGCGGGCATCGTGGGTGACGCGACTGGCGCAGGCGGTGCCACCATTGTATCCCCCGCAGCCGAGGCTGGAGCGGGGAACGCCGGAGAGGAGCAGCAGCAACAACATCCTGGCGAGCACGCCCCTGGTACGGCGAGCGGAGGAAACGTCCAGTCACGACCTCCCCGTCGCGCGGATGGCCGTGGCCGCCACAGCGGCGATCTATCCGGAGCAAGCCGTGATCCCCCATCTGCGCCCGTCACTAGCGCGGCTACTGGGCGCACACCTCGTCCAGAACAAGACGGAGCGCCAAGCGGGGCCACGAAGCCGCGGGCTTGGCCTCCCCCACGTCAGACCACCCCAGCGAGCGGCGCACGGCGACAGGGACGTGGCAATGCCCCTCTTGGTTCCACCAGGAGCCGGGAGACGTCGCGGTCCGCCTCTTTCATCATGCCAGACACGGCATGAGAAACAATGGCGCGAGCCCAGCTGCTGCTAAACTTCCCGCCGGTGGATGATAAGATGGACGAGTGGAGGGCAACCATCCAAAGTTCGATATCCTTCGTCGAAGCCAACAAATCTTGGTATGCAGAGCCATCGCGACGCACACGCACGGCAACGGCGGCCCGGGCCGGCGATCATGTTGAGGGGGCCACACCAATGGTGTAGTCCCCTCCGCGACAACAGACCCAGGAGCAGCCACGATGAGCTTCACATGCTGACGAGCTCGACGAGGCATCTAGGGCCTCGTCCGGCCCGAGCGATCGCCGGGACCAGCGCCGTGTCCTGGAAGATCGACGGAAAGAAGACGCACACATCACCATAGAGCGACGCTGAGAAACACACCGTCAGTCTGACAGGCGCAACGGCTCAGGTGCTGGCGCCCCGCGTCCAGTGCTGGCGGGTACCTGCCTTATGAGATTGGGTGCCCTGCCTTCACTCGCGAGCTGCGGCAGGTCCGCTGGCCATCGGCCCGAGCTTTCAAGCCAGAGCTGACGGAGAAGTACGATGGAAAACTGAACTCGGCAGAATTCCTGGGCATCTACACGATAGCCGTTCAAGCCGCGGGAGGAAGAGATGACAAAGTGCTCGCCAACTACTTCGCTTTGGCGCTCAAGCGAAATTTGAGATCGTGGCTGATGCACCTACTGGAGAACTCCATCTCATCATGGGCTGACTTGTGCAACGAATTCGTTGGCGCCTTCACAGGTGGCCACCAGGAGCCAAGGCAGCCCAGTGACCTGCAAGTCCTTCCGCAAAAGGAGGGAGAGACTTTGCAGAAGTACATCCAGAGATTCAGTCGAGTGCACCGCAAAATTCCAGAGATACACCCCACTACCATGATTGCCGCGTTCCATTCGAACGTACGCAACAGGAGAATGCGGGCCAAGATGAACGTCAGACTCCCCAAGACCGTCAATGAGCTGTACACATCTGCGGACAAGTGTGCTCGAGCTGAGGAAGGAAGGTGACTACCCGGAGAGGAGGCTGGCATCGAGGTCGATTCTGATGACGACGATGATGGCCCTTGCCCGAAGGGGAAGAGCCGGCAGCGCAACAAGAAGCGTAAGGGAAAAAGCAGTGTTGGCAGTTGAGGGCTCCGGTGATCTCAGTACCGGCAAGAAGGCCAAAGCTGAGGACCCGGGCAAGGGATCTGCCACATGCGCTGATTGCCGGGAGGCCGCTGTCGCTGAGAAAACTGGAAAGTCCGACGGGCCATACTGTAAAATCCACCACACTAAAGGCCAAGATCTCCAAGAATTACGCCAAGTTGAGCAGCTTGTCGAGAAGCAGAAGGCCGAGTACGAGAAGCGTGACAAAGAGCAAGGCCAAGACGGTGCTGCCGGGAAGGGTCGTGGCGGCAGAGGAGGCCGCCGCGGCAAAGCTCCGCAGCAGAAGGAAAGGCCAGCCAGAGGCCGTGGGAAGAAAGAAGCAGAGGATATGAGTGAGGATGCGGATGATGAGGAGGATTCCAGTGATCGAGAATGCTAGAAGTCAACTGCAGACATGTGTGTTAACTGGGGTGCGTCCTTGCATTCCTCTCACCGATAGCTCAAGCAGTGGGTGCGCGAAGTGAACGCTGTGGAACCAACTGCAGAGTCCAAAAGGCCACTCAAATGGTCCCGCACGTTTATCATCTTTGATGAAGAGGACCATCCTGATCGCACCACCTCGGTCAGATATTTGCCTGTGACGTTTGGCCGGGAGTTGAACTACTTGAACGAGAATGCCTTACAATGGAATTCTCGGTCGCCCAGCCCTGGCAAAATTCATGGCAGCATCCCACTATGCTTACAATACTTTGAAAATTCCGGGCTCCATTGGAATCATCTCCATACCATCTGACAAGAAGGATGCAGTCATTTGCATGGGCAAGATGTACCGGGACGTGGTAGCAGCTGAGGCTAAAGAAATCCCAGCTCCCGTTCAGGAATCGATTAAAGCAAAAAAGCCTAGCGTGAACGCCGGTAAGGACTTCGGAAGCGCGCCTCTTTGGAGTGTGCTACACCTGATGATGACCTGCCGGAGAGTTCCGCTAGCAAGAAGTCCAAGGTCACCTATCCTGAGACGAAGAAGATCCCGGCAGGGCTGGATGGCACTGGTGGCACGTTTACCATCAACGCCACCCTTATTGACAAATAGGAAAGCGCGCTGGTTGCCTTCCTGCGGGCGAATGTCGATGTGTTTTCTTGGCAACCATCTGACATCCCCGGTGTTCTCAGGGAGGTGATTGAGCACCACCTTGCTGTCTGCCCTCATGCCAGGCCCGTCAAGCAAATGGTTAGGAAGCAAGCCTTGGAGCGGCAGCAGTTCATTGCCGAAGAAATCAAGAAACTCGAAGCAGCTGGTTTGGTCAGAGGAGTGTTGCACCCAACTTGGCTAGCTAACCCGGTAGTGGTGCGCAAGGCGAATGGGAAATGGAGGCTCTGCATAGATTTCACTGACTTGAACAAAGCATGCCCAAAGGATCCTTTCCCCTTGTCGCGCAATGACCACATTGTTGATTCCACTTCCGGGTGTGACTTGCTTTCCTTCTTGGACGCATACTCCGGGTACCACTAGATTTTCATGACTAAGGAAGATGAGGAAAAGACCGCGTTCATAACTCCGTGCGGCACGTACTGCTTTGTACGGATGCCATTCGGATTAAAGAGCATTGGTTCTACCTTTTCTAGAGCTGTGCAGATTGGATTTGGACCTCAGTTGCACAGAAACGTGGAAGCTTACATGGATGACATAGTCGTCAAGACCAAGGATGAAGCCACTCTCATACAAGGCTTGGAAGAAACTTTTGCAAACTTGCGCAGGATCAATTTGAAACTCAACCCTGAGAAGTGTGTGTTTGGTGTCCCATCCGGTAAGCTATTTGGGTTCTTTGTATCTCAGCGAGGAATAGAAGCTAATCCTGACAAGATCAAAGCAATTGAGCAGATACAAGCACCCAAGAACATCAAGGACATCAGACGTTTGACCGGATGCATTGCTGCGTTAAGTACCTTTATCGTGCCATTCTTCAAGATTTTGTAGAAGGCTGGCCCGATAAAGTGGATCCCGAAAGCAGAGGCAGCACTGCAGGATTTGAAAGCTTACCTTTCTTCCACTCCCACCTTGGTCGCTCCTAAACCGCCAGAACCGTTGCTGCTATACTTGGCGGCAACGAATCAAGTGGTTAGTGCGGCGCTGGTGGTGCAGCGAGAAGTGGATGAAGGTGCAGCCGCTGCAGCTGATGCTACCGGGGACAAAACCGAAGCATCCGCGGCAGGATCCAATGCAGACCCAGGGGAACCTTAGCAAGCTAGCCAAGGCAGTTCAAAGGAGGTGACGAAGAAGAAAGTGGTGCAGCGGCCGGTGTACTTTGTCAGCTCCTTGTTGCAGGGGGCTAGGTCAAGGTACTCTGGACTACAAAAGCTGATCTTTGGCCTCATCATGGCCTCGAGGAAGCTGCGCCACTACTTTCAAGCCCATGAGATCATAGTTATCACTCACTTTCCGCTACAGCGCATATTGAGGAACCCCGAAGTTACTGGTAGGATAGTTGAGTGGGCACTTGAGCTGTCAAGTTTCGGATTGAAGTATGAGAGAACTTCCAAAGTTCAGAGCAGGGCATTGGCGGAGTTCATTGCAGAATGGACACCCACGCCAGACGAAGAGGTTCCAAAGACAATTCTCCCAGGCAAAGAAGCACCCAAGGATTGGATCATGTACTTTGACGGTGCTTTCTCACTCTAGGGTGTCGGAGTAGGCCTGCTCCTCGTCGCCCCCACCGGAGAGAACCTCAAGTATGTGGTTCAGATGCACTTTCCCGGGAGGAAGCCACCAATAACACCGCTGAATATGAGGGACTCCTTGCCGGACTAAGAATCGCGGTGGAGTTGGAAATCAAGAAACTGGTCATCCGAGGAGATTCTCAACTCGTGGTGAAACAAGTCAACAAAGATTATCAGAGCCCATTGATGTAACCATACGTGGAAGAAGTGAAGAAACTAGAGGAGTGCTTTGATGGGTTGCAAGCAGAGCATGTGCCCCGTGCACAAAACATCATCGCTGATCACCTATCGAAGTGCACCAAGCAGAAGCTTCCTGTGGAACTAGGGACTTTTGTCCTCCGCCTCACTCAACCATCAGTATCCCCGTCAGCAATGGCCAGGAAAATAAGAAAGTTGAACTCCGGCAAGCATTTCTCGGCAGAGCTTCTTGAAGCCGCTGGTAGAGAGGCTGCAGGGGGAAGTCGCATTTTGGTTGGTGAGCAGCTCGCTCCTGCAGAACGAGGAGATGCCTTTAGTCCTCATTGTCGAGCCGCAGGCTCCAACCTGGGCACAACATATAGTCCACTTCCTCCAAACAGGAGAACTTCCCGAAGAGCAGGAAGAGGCCGAAAAGTAGCCCGTCAGTCAAGTATGTACCAGTTTGTCGATGACACCTTGTACAGAAGAGGACCGAACGGTGTGAAATTGCGGTGCATCTGCCGAGAGGATAGACTGAAGCTGTTGGCGAAATTCACAAAGGTGTATGTGGCTCCCACGTTGGATCTAGGGCTCTTGCCGGAAAATCCTTCTGACAGGGTTTCTGTTGGCACACTACCCTCCAAGATGCAACTGACTTGGTCACCAGGTGTGAAGCCTGCCAGTTCCATTCCAAGAACATCCATCAACCAGCGCAAGCTCTCCAGACGATCCCTTTATCCTGGCCATTCTCGGTCTGGGGGATCGATATTTTGGGCCCCTTTCCCCTGGCTGTCGGGGGCTTTGAGTTCTTGTTCGTAGCAATCGACAAGTTCACAAAGTGGCTTGAGGTAGAGCCAGTGAGGAAGGTGACCGCGCAGTCAGCTATCAAGTTCATGAAAGGACTGGTGTGCCGTATTGGAGTGCCCAACAGAGTGATCACCGACAACGGCACCCAGTTCACGAGCCGCGCCTTAATGCAATACATCCAAAACCTTGGAAGCAAGGTCTCCTTCGCCGCTGTTGCCCATCCAAGAAGCAATGGGCAAGTCGAGAGGATAAATGCTGAAGTGCTGCGAGGACTCAAGACAAGGACTTTTGATAGACTATGGAAAAGCGGCAAGCGTTGGATAGATGAGCTGCCGGTGGTTCTTTGGCCCCTCAGAACGACACCGAATCGAGCTACCGGCCAGACGCCCTTCTCCCTAGTGTATGGGGCGGAAGCCTTGCTCCCCACGGAACTCATATATGGGTCACCTCGAGTACTTGCCTACAATGAAGTAGAGTAAGAGCAGCTACGGCATGACGATGCCATGCTCCTTGAGGAAGATCGTCTCCGGGCTGTTGTGCGTGTTGCACGCTACCAGCAAGCCCTGCGCCGCTATCATAGCCGCAGGGTCCACGCCCAGAGCCTTGAGGATGGCGACCTTGTCCTTAGGCACGTTCAGTCCGCCAAGGGTACCAACAAGTTGACGCCAAAGTGGGAAGGCCCTTACCCAGTAGCACGAGTCACCAGACCTGGCGTAGTCCGTCTGGAGACCGAAGATGGCACCAAGGTGCTTAACTCATGGAATATTGAGCATCTTCATAAGTTCTACCCGTGAGGCGCGGCTGCTGGGCTCAGTCCCCGGCTGCCACCTTTTGTACAAGCTTTGCCGAAGTGGCATGTAACCCTTTGTACAAAGCCAGGGGCAGACCCTGTGCAACAATAATAAAGCTAGGCAATGAATCATATCATTGCATTGCATGTTCATTATGCATTTTTATGATTGCAGTGTCATCGCCTTTTTAAGTACTAGAGATTTGCTAGAGTAGTTGTTGAGCCTATAATCCTTGTTGCCACATTCTCTCTTCATGGGTTAAACAGAAGCCCAGCCTGACCCCGTCAAGGTTGCCGGGGAACGGCTCGGTGGGACCACCGGCAAGGAAGACGAACCAAATCCACGAGCCTGCCAAGGTCCAGTTGAGGAGGAGAGGTGGCGCCCAATTCAAGAACCCCCGGCAAATCATTCTGCCGGGGAAGGGGGGAGCTTGCTAACGGTGATGGTGCGGCCGGTGGTCAGCTGGAGCCCAGGTCGTCGTACGCCGACTTGACGGCCTGGAGCTCGCTGTCGCCGTCTTCACCGACACTGTCCTCCTCGTCGCTATCGCTCGAGGAGGAGCTTTCATCGTGACTCGAGCTCTCTTCACAGCAGCCGAGACGAGCGCCCGAACGCCCATAGATCTTGATGGAGAGCATGTCGGCCTCCACCAGCTTGAACCGGAGGACGTACCCGCCCGTGAAGTTATGAGCACATGCGAAGGTCTTCCACCCGCGCCTAAGGAACATGACGCGGGGCGTCGGGAACTCGACGTCGGCCCACACAATGCCATTACAGCAGCCGTGCATGCACAACCACATTGCGTGTGCCTTGTCGACCTCCATCACCCTGGTGAAAGGACGAGGGAGTCGCAAGCAGCTGCGAGGAGGGCCACGTAACCCCATGAAAAACTCCAGCGACGTGCTTTCAGTATGTTCCGCTGTTGGGGAAGACACTGCCACCGGAGGAGGGTCGGAGGTGGCGCTCCGCCTCCCCCGGCCACGAGCCCCACGTTGGCCCCGGCCTCTTCCAGCTATCCCACCGCGCGCGCTGGGACCGCCTCTCGTCGCCGCGGCTGAAGCAGCGACATGATCTCGAAGGGAAGCTCTCGTCGCCCCAGCGGAAGCTGAGAGCCACCCTCGCCCCCTCGTCATGGTGAGAACTAGCGCATCCAAAGACGAACCAGAAGAGAAGGACATGCAACGTGGGCTTGGGAATAAGGAGGAGATGGAGATGGATGAGCATCGCCGCCGTGACCCCCTAACTTATAGGGGAGCGCACGGGGGCTGGCTCCCCTCCGCTCCAGAGCCGCCGCCCATGTCCACCAATCCCACTACCTATGACTCACGGGCGAACAGGTAACCGCCCCATTGCTCCAATCCATGGCGCTGCAGTTTCTGCCATGCCAGGCCTTTAAGTCACGCGCACCAACCGCAAGCTCCCCACTATGCATGTGGCGCGCGTGGCAGAAACGGCCAGAGGTAGTGGGTCAGTGCTGACTAGTAAATTGGTAGTTACCCCCCCCCCCCCACACACACACACACATTTCGCGCTTGTGCATAAATTTTGGGCCTGACCCAATGACAACGGGCAAGCGCGTGTGGGCCAGACCCGGGGTGCTCGTGTCGGTGCACTAGGACAGGGGTATCCAGTGCCCTGACTTATGCATAGGCAGTAGTAGCGAAACCCATCAACACAAGTGCAAACCAAGCAAGCATTCAAGACCCAGACTCCGGCAGCAGCAACCTACTAAAGTCCAAGCAACGCCGGCAAGACCAACACAACAGCCCAGGATGGGCCCGGAGCACGCCAATCCCATCCCCGGTGCCTGCCGGGGACCGAGCACGTACACCTTCAGGAAGACCCGGCAAGCCATCCCCCGGCAAGCGCGAGCCGATCTACCACCGCTCCACCGCATCACAACGCCAGTCACTTGTCGATGCGGTGTTGAGCCCCCAGGTGGCTAAGTGGCCCTCACTAGCCACGTGGCGGCACGCCGGAAGACAGATTATGCCCCTTTGACACCCGTCCATAGGCGTGTCAACTTGTGGTGCGATAGTTAGCTAGAGCTGTGGTAGAAGCTTGCCGGGTATGCACCCCCGCACGCCACCTAGACTGCATTTATTGCATTTTGTCCTAAGTGCCAGAGTTAGGTATGATAGCTCTGTTAGCTGTCTAATCATCAGATACTGTCTGTTTTGCCATTGTGGTTGCCCCTTGAGCTATAAAAGGAGGCCCAAGGTAACCTAGCTAAAAATTCGGACTTTTGCACACTTGTACTCACGTAGCAGCTCTCCCCGACGGCAACCCTTGCTGGGATTGAGTGTTGCGTGTTCTTCGTGTTCCTCTGATCAATCCACCAAAAGTAGGGGTCGGGTTTTACGCTTCACAGTGGCCCGAACCTGGGTAAAACACCAGCGTCCCGATCGTCGTGCTGCCTCACCATCTCCGCTCTTTGTGCATATGACCTCGCCCCCGCCGAACCACAAAGGGGCCGACAGCTCCATAGGTGATCGTGTGCATCCGTGACCGACACCCTAAATAGTGGGGATTCATACCAGATGGCATCAGAGCAAACGCGAAGATGATCGAGTTTGCTCCGGCAGCCGCAAGAAGGCTCGATGACGCTGGCAATGGAGTCGAAGACTCTAGAGCCGCTTTGAGAGCTCTGACGATGCTCGGCCGATGGAGAAGCAGGAGGAGGAAGACGATGGGAAAAGTTACTGTGGAAGCCCAATGGGCTTATTTACAAGGAGAATAAAGTGAAGCGGCACCGAGAAATACGAAGCGACCGTGGTAAATTTGTGGCTACAAGCACGCATCAATTTTCGCGCCCACCTGGATTTGGCGCAGTTTTCTAAGAGATACATTATCGTGACTTTGAAGAACAATGGTCAGCAAGGATGACGTCACCATAAATGAAAAGATGGAGAAATGACAAGTCTGGAAGTATTATAAGTCGGCATTATGAAATTCATAGAAGATAAATAGTCCAAGGATTAGCCGCCAAAGGAAGGAAAGATCTATTGACATGAATGGATTCAAATCAATCTGAGGCCTAATGTCGGGGATATAATTCCACGATATAACCTGCCATACTGGGTCGGGTGAACATATCAACGACTCTACAATCAAACTTGAGATGGGCCGTATAATGAAGATGAAGACAAACGAGGCGGTCGCTCACTCGAGTCGCTAGACGGCCCAACATCTGAAGACGGCGGCTCACCCGATTGAGTTTCCTTAAGATGCAAGACAAGTTAGAGATGTTGTAGGTCATGGGTCATGATATGACCCGGACTCTATTGTAAACCCTAAGGACTTGACATGTATATAAAGGCAGGTCCTTAGAGCCCGAAAGACTTAAGTTGCAACCTCTTGATAGATAGGTTAGCGATTCCACACCCTTGTAATCGAGATCTACTCATCAAATATACACAAAGTAGGATGTAGGCTATTACCTCCATAGGTGGGGCCAAACCTGGGTAAAGCCGACTCTCTCTCTCTCTCGTTTAACCCCTTTGAGTCACCATCTAGCGGCGATGGCCTCACACCTAAGTCCTGTTACGGGGACATCTGTCGGGTTGTCAAAACCACGACAGTTGGTGTATTTTATTGATTTTACTTTAAGTTTTCTATGACCGGATGTTAAACAAATTTCCAAGTTGCCACATAACCACAGGCATGGCTCTCATGAAAGATTTAACCCTGCAGGGGTGCTCCAACTTATCCATCACAAACTAACCACAAGCTGCATTGGAACTCCCCAATCGCGGGAGAACCTGTAGTATTTTCAGAATCCCGTTGGAAAATCTCAACCTCGGGATAGCCCGAAGTGTCCTTGAAATCCCGTGCACAAGACGTTCGAGAAAGGTAAAACAAATCCCGATAGGAGCCGCGTATCTCGTTCTCAGGGCACAACTGGATGAGCACTACGTACGGTGGCCAGAAAGAAATCCCTCGAGTTGCCCTGGGTGACCCCGCAAGTGGCTCTAGTTTGGACCAACACACATGAGGAGCACTAGCCCGGGTTGTTGATTAATTATCCACGGGGTGATCATGCCCTATGAAATTTTTAAGTTGTTATTAAGCAGATTGTACCAATGTTGGGCCTTGCCAGACGAGTTTTATCCCAACACAAAAGTCATGGGGGTCCCCATAACAACCCCGAGCATGTTAGGAGCGCTCAATATTGAACATAACACCTATCTCAATGTATGCGGCCGAGCCAACAGCCAATGAGATGTTAGAAATCCATTCCCATTTCTTGCATGGGACCTAAACATGCATGCAGGGAAAGGCATATATTTTGTCAACCTATTTTTCATGTGTTGGACCTTGTGATTGTAGTTCAAATTTGAATTATATGCACATTAAATGGCTATAAAACTCAATTAATGTGTTAAATAGGTCTCACGAACCCTGGAAAAAATACACAGTTTATCATAACTGTCATGTGTTGTTCTATGGTGACTCTAGAAATAAATTCAAGGCGAGAAAAGACAACGGGTGTTGTTTCGCACATAAAATGTGAACTTTCCCAATCGGCACACACTACTTTCTTTGTGATAACCTTCGGTTTAATTTGTAAGAGGCTTTGTGCCAAAACTTGTCCAAAATTGGGCAATTTTTGTACCACAACACACACAATAGGGCAATTGATGGTGCCCCCAAATTTCATGAATTTCTGTCAAGGTTTGCATTTACATGAATTTAAAAACTAAGTTTCCCGATGTTTGCGGTCGATCCAAGACGATGATATGTTTGAAATTCATTCCCATTTCTTGTGTGGGACCTAAACATGCAGCCAGGGAAACGAATATGGTTTTTCGACATATTTTCATGAGCTGGACCATGTGATTGTAGATCAAATTTGATTTATGCACATTGAATGCCTAGAAAACTCGGTTAATGTACTTAAAAGGCCAAATGAACTCTGTAAGATTCCATTGTTTTGCACGACACATTCATATTACTCTATGGAGACTCTAGAAATAAATTCAAGGCGAGAAGAGACATCGGATGTTGTTTCGCACATAAAATGTGAACTTTCCATACCGGAAGCACATGACTTCTTGTGAGAATCTTTGGTTTGTAAGAGGTTTGTGCCAAAACTTGTCCCGAACTAGGCATTGTTTTTACCACAACACACATGCACCATGACATGACACCATGCCAAGTTTTATGAATTTCTCACGATATTTGGCTTTACTGGAATTTGAAAACATGTCTTCTCAAAGTCTACGGCCGAGCCAAAATACCGAGAGGTTTGGAATTCGTTTAATTTCCATTTCTTGCATGGGACCAAAACATGTCTCTAGTGACAAATAGATGATTTTCAACCCATCCAGGTGCACTCTAGTATGTGCTTAACTGCGGTTCAAATTTGAACTATGCACATGAAATGTCTAAAAAACTCTTTAAATGTTTAAAAGGGCCTAAACAAACCTGAATAATTCCATATTTAACACACATTCCTATAGTTGCAAGTTCACTGTAGATAAATGTTATTGCCATCCAAACACCTTCAATTGCCAATGTAACTTAATTTTTCGTTTCAAAGAAATATGAAAATAAAAAACATCGCAAACAGTTCTTGATCATGAAACGTGTGTGATGTGGTATAAAAATATCTTAGGCCAATCCTCATATATGGCTTAGGCCGGAAGCTTCATTCCACCCCCGGCGCGTCAACCACACTGTCACACTAGTTCCCCAAGACCACTGTACTGTTAAATCGTCGCCGGTGGAAGATGGGGACGTGGATCCACGACATGAGGGCAACTTCGGTGACCCACTCCGGCCTGAGCGCGGATGCATCAGCCATGAACGCGCTCACAACATCCTTGAGCACGGCTGCACTCTTCGATAGGGCAGCTACGGCCGTCGAAAGGGCAGCTGCTGCATCTGAGATGGCGGCAACAACATTCGCGACCGGGATAGCAAATGGCGACAACGGCACAGTAGCTGCCCGTTCCTCGGCGACCGCCGTAGCCCTGATGGCGGCTGCCCACGCCTATGCAGATGCCGCCCATGCCCAGCTCGTGTCGATCACCGCACAAATAGCAGCGGCCATCTCCGAGAACGGCCGGCCACCTACGTACGAAGAGTTCGCAATCGCTGAGATCGCTCGGGCAGTCGTCCATTCGTCGGCAGCCTCCCTTGCCAAGATGGAGGTCGTCAATGCCCGGACTGCGGTCGTGCACACTAAACTCGTGGCGGCTTTTTCCATAGAGATGGCGGACGCGGATAGCGAGATGCTTGCAGAGTATGTGGCGATGTATGCCATGGAGCCCCTTCCCCTGGAGGTCGTCGAGCATGAGCTGGTCATGGAGGATGCGGCGGAGATCGCCGAGCGTCAGGCGGAACATTAGTCTCTGTTTAGAGCGCTTGTCTTTTGTTAGAGTAATGTTTAGGTCAACCAGCTCTGTTTAATTGCTTGATTAAGTAAGTGCGGGATGCGGTGTAGGCTCTTTTGTGCAGTACCCAAATTAGCAATTGATGTTAAATTCTGTGACGACGTGGATGACCACTGTAACCAGGGAAATTTGGACCAAAAATTTGCCGCCATATCCCCATTCAATCTTCCAATTGAAAATGAAATTGAAGTTCATCACACACAATTTTTTGGAACGAACCGTGTGCAATGTAGTACCCAATCTTACGTCGAAAGCTTGGAGACAAACATTTTCACGTCCAAGTGCATCACACACGGGGTAGAGCACAGGCTTCGTTTGTGATGTGTTGATATCGAGAAATATCTACCTCCCTCGCCCCCCGGTACCAATCAAAAGCCACATATCCCCCTTTTCCTCTACCTTTCCTAGTTCAAACCTTCACTGCTTGCTTGCAGCGTCGCCTCCTCGCCGGCGACGCTACTTCCTGCTGCTCCCCAATACCCCCTCACCCCCTCCTCCTCCATACCACATGGCCCGACTGGCGCGACACCTTCCACCCAAATCACCACCCCATCCTCCAAATAATCGCCACCGAAAGCCATGGTGCACGCAGTATAGCTAGGATCTCAAGGAGCATTTGGCTGCGGAGAATCCAATCGCGTCTGCACGCGCAGATGAGGCAGCTATGGCTTCCATGCGTGCGGACCCCCAGATCTTGGAGGAGCAACTCGCCGTCGAGGCCACCGTCGACGGCTCGCGTGCTGAAGCCGCCACTCGGTTGGCTGCTATAAACGACAGCTCGTGGTCTTTTCTCGAGGGCACCGCCGGTGCGTTCGACGAAGACTTTGATGTGTTTTCTCAGCATGCCCGTGCTTACCTCAACTCCAGAGCCGGCATGTTGGTGCCGGAGCAGGATCAGGCCACTCACCACTACGAGGGGTGCACCCACGGTGTGGAGGCCTCGTCCTCTTCCAAGTTGAAGGAGCCCATCATCATCGATATCTCCGACGATGAGGAATAGCTTGTTTTCCTTAGCTTTATCACTAAGGACCTATGTTCACCTAGCTACGCCGGTTAAGCCTGTTTCGTTTACCTGTTGCGTGTGCCGCTACTGCCTTTCATTTACAAATTCTAGTGAAATGTCAAATGTAATGCTACTGCAACCTGACCTTCTAGTATGTTCTATTGTGCAATGTGGTGCTTAGTTAACTATTTTGTTCATTTGTTGTGGTGATCATTTAACTATTTAATTCAATTCTGGAATGTGATGTACGATTGTTGTTGGTACAATTTTGTATTGTTATGCATGTGACGAATAAATCAAATTTAGATGTACTAAATACATGTGAAACATATAGAATTGCTATATTTCCTAGTTCTTAGCACGCTTGGTTTAGATAACTAGCTTTTCCATGTGGCTCGAACTAATCTGTTGGATCCGCAATGTGTTTATTTTCCATTAACATATTTCACTGATAGTATGCCAAATATCACTTGTAACCTGATCAATATTTGTCTTAAATATGTTGCAGGGGCAAACAATGGGGGACTCTGAAGTTTACCATCGAGGTATGCACATCCATGGTCGTTTGCCTAATAGCACATTATTGTGCAATTTGTAGAAACCATTGTAATATTAATGTTTTTAATAATTTGTTCTTGCACATGTAGGTCCTGCTGTAAGAGGTTTAGATCCACTGTTCGACCCTTTTTGCATGTGGGGGAAATGAGGTGTCCTTGAATATCAGTCAAATCAAGAAACTCAGAAAGATTGTTAAGATAAAGAAACTAGCTACGAAAAACAACAAGATGTTTGTCTGCACAATGAAGAAGACATCAGTCAACTATTGGATGGTACCATCTCTTTCACCTTGTCCCTTTCCCCTTGCGCCATTTCAAATTTTAGAAAAAATATTTATGTGTATGTTTGTTTTTAGTCCTTCTCAAGGCAGTTCATCGATGATTATGTCTCAAACCACCGGTATGATCAAGAGGCGAGGAAGGTATTCATATATCACCCACGATATAATCTTGAAGTCTTCCTCAAGAGGACGAAGGATGGGCGGGCAATCATCCACAGGCACTGGCCTAAAGTTGCGAGGACCTTCAACATCATTGAAGGCTCAATATTTGCCTTCCGCTTTAAACAGTTTTCTAGATGAGACTCATCTGTCTATTTACCGTCTATGATGATACTTAATTTCCAAAGGTTTTAGATGTTGCATTTGAAACATTGTCATGTTGTGCAATTGGGTAGATAGGCAGTATATGCCTATATGATGTTGTACCCTGATGTAATTCAATTATGAAATCCTGGTTGCCGTACTACGAATAAGAAATATATTTTGTGCTTGATATGAAATGTTAATTTGATTACTAAATGGATTATAAATAATAGAACAATCAGGCTTATTATGGGGGTTCCAATTCCAGATGGTTTCTAGGACTACACCGTGGGCGATGAGCGCAACAAACCCACACGGTTTCTACAAAGTTGGCGTGTTGGATCGGTGACGAATCACACACGAATTCTGCTCGACAATTGTGTGCGTTAGGACACCCAATCACAAATGTTTTCTTAAGCATGTGTGTGTGTGATGGGCATCCCAATGCCAAACAGTTTCATCTAGACACCGTGAGTGATGTTTTGAATAACGCAAACGACAGAATTATAATTATCGTGTGTGGTGACCAGCCCTATCACAAATGATGTTATGCAGAAAATTTTGTGTGGTCTGCAATACGAATGGAGATGTAACCTTGGGATTCCATGTGTGGGATGATAAGCTCATCTCACACGTCTTCTCCAATATGTCTGTTTGTGATGGCCCTTCGAATCGCAAACGATATATTTTTGCCCATCGTGTGTGACCGGGTACAGGCATCGCCAACGGGTTTTGTCTGTTGTGTGGGATAGCCCCCCCATCGCCCACACATGCAAGGCGACGGTTTCAAACTACATCACGGAAAGGGGTTAAAAACCGTTTGTATAGCGCGCGGCTGCACTAGTGATATAGCATTTCCGAAATGACCCCAGGTGTTAATTTCTAAATTGGTACAGATCTGAACTAAGCATGTTTTATATTTGTCAAACAGTAAAACAAAATGCACCATGTGATTCTACACATCATTCTAAGCGATTTACATATATAGAACGTTTAAAACGGAGCTACGACCTAAAAGATATGGCACACACAAGATGAATGTGTCATGAATGCAAAATGCATGCAAACGACAACCAGAAACATTCCAAATCATAGATGCAGCAAGATATTATGAAACTATATTGAATTCTACGCAAGTTTCATTTGCAACATGTTCAAAACGGAGCTACGGTTCAACAATAATAAGCAACACAAGTTATAGACATAATCTGCCCAAAACAGTGACATGGCATTTTGCACACATGAAAACAATAAGCTACAAGATTCTACAATGCACAAACAAGACATGGGGCTATAGCCTACATGATGCACAACAATTCATATCATCAAAACAAATTGAGTAGAAGCATGGATCACTAGGAAATAAGCTCGCAAGACAGCAATAAAATATAACAGATTAGGACTTTGTGAAAATAACAGTTTTTAACAGAGCAGTTTTCCATGGAGGCTTATTGGTAGCAATGAAACTATATGCTACATGGCATATCATGGCATGAAATTTAACAGCAAGGTATAGGACATGATGCACTACAATTAATTACATTATGGCAACATCAAATTATGCACAGATTCATGGCAAACATCAACACAACATGGCAATTTGAAATAATCAGGTTCTCGGACTTAGTGAAAATTAGAGAAGATAAGCGCAGCAGTTTTTAACTGATTGAGATCTTGGACAACATAATTAATTATGATGCTAAACCTATTCATGCAAACTATTTGCACAATAGGATAGAGCATAACATGCTTGACAAGGCATTAAATTGTGGCAACACAAAAGAGTCCTAGAACACTAGCAAATCACATGGCAACATGACAACAAAATAACAGTTTCAGACTTAGTGAAATTTAACTATCTTCCAAAACTGCAGTTTGACTAGGCATGTTGACATGACAATAACCGTAGTATAACAATCCTCTATGTGCATGGAAAGGATACTAACAGCAACTAGACATGGTACACTACAAGTCACTACATTGGCACACATTCAAAAGAGGCATGGTTTGCTTAATATGATGCTCACAAAATGGAACTTATCGATAACAGATTTCAGTTTTGACGATTACGATGAGATGCACTTTTGCAACAGAGTTTTGAGCACTTAGATGAATTCTTATATGTATGCAAATGACACCATGGTGTAGAGCACGAAACGTAGATACTTTTCCATATATAACACATGTCAATCGGACAAGCATGCACAAAAATACAAGTCGCACAATATGCCTATATGATGATAAAACTGGCACTTATCTGGGACTTAGAAAAAATATACCCTCGCGGATTCGGGACGGAGCGATGCGGGATGAGGCGGGGCCACGTTTGGATGGAGGGCCATGCCCGTCCATGGGACGAGGCGACCCCGATCGGGCTGGTCGGGGACGACGCCGGATCCGGCGAGCGGCGCGACGAGGGCTTGGCGGTGGCATGGATCTGGACGCCCCATGGCCAGATCTGGCCGGAGTGGTCCGTGGCGACGACGGGAGCGATGGGATCCGGCGGGGTGCGCGCGCCGTCACGTGAGGCGACCACAGGTAGGGTGGCAGTTGCCCGGATCCGCCAGAGGAGAGGCCGGCCACGCGGGGACGCTGAGGCGACGTGTGGCACAGCAGGGCGGCGGTGAGGTTCACGCGGCGGCGGCAGCTCGCGAGGTCCGGCGGTGGAGAGCTCCGGCGAGCAGCGGCGGAGGACGGCGAGGTGCGAGGCCGGGGCTCCAGATCCGCGCCCGGGGAGGGAAGGCTTGCGTGGGCCAGCGGCGGCAGACCGCTCGGGCCCGGGCGGGCCTGGCCGGGGCCCGCAGGGCCACGGTGGAGGGAGCTGGGTAGGGGGAAACGTGGCGCGCGCGGGTTGGGTGGAGGGCGGCGGCGAGGCTCGCCAAGTGGCGGCGACGAGCTGGTCCGGCGCGGAACACGAGGAGCGGCGGCTGCTGGGAGGTGGGAGGAGGCTGGGGCAGCATTGATTTCAAGGAAGGGGCTAGGGGAGACCATTTTTGGAGAGGGAGCAAGTCTATATAGAAAGAGGGCTAGGGTTAGAGGTTTGGCCCATTTTCGAACCGTAGGATCGTGATCTGGCGGCTCCGATCGCGGCGTGGTGTAGGTGGGCTAGGTGGGTCGTGGAGAGGGGTTGTGGGGTGAGGAGAGAGGGAGATTGCAGCCCGCCAACGAAGTTTTTATACCGCGAAAACGTCCGATAATTAAACCGATGACGGTGTGGCTCCGGTCCACCGTTCGGGTATAAAACGAACTGCGATTACGAGGCAATTTGGCAGGCGGTCTATCTACAATAAAACAAGACCGCTCGCCAACTCTCGACCCAATCATAGAATATTTTAAATGCACTTTTAAAAACAATATTTTTATCGATGACGCTGGCGCGTGCGTGTGTGGTTGGTCTCGAAATGGTCGACGACACAAATGGAAAGAACTGGCGACTACGAACGGATACAAGTTTTGAAAATCGACGGTAACGGAGTGCCGATGCAATGCAGATGATGCGAATGATGCGATGATGAATGCGACAACCAAAGGAATCAAACGACGATGATGGAATAAATCGGGAATCTTCTGGAGCGTCGGTCTCGGGCTGTTACATGTCTAGTCATGATTCATCATGTTTAATTGATTCGCGTTCGTTACTTTGATAATTTGATATGTGGGTGGACCGGTGCTAGGGTGCTATTCTTACTTGAACAAACAACCCACTTATGATTACCCCCTCTCACAAGCATCCGCAACTACGAGCGAAGAATTAAGACAAATCTAACCGAAGCATTAAACATGTGGATCCAAATCAGCCCTTTACGGAACAACTCATAAACTAGGGTTTAAGCTTCTCTCACTCTCGAAACCCATCATCTACTTATTACTCCCCAATGCTTTCCTTTAGGCCCAAATATGGTGAAGTTTCATGTAGTCGAAGTTCACACGACACCACTAAAGGAAGAGCAACATACATGTCATCAAAATATCGAACGAATATGAACATCACATGATTATTTATGACAAGCCTTCTCCCATGTCCTCAAGAATGAAAGTAAATACTCACTAAGCATCATCATGTTCAAGATCATAGGTGTAATGAATATTCTTAAGGACCTGAACATATAATTTTCCACCAATTAAACCAACTAGCATCAACTAGAAGATCTAATCAACACTACTAGCAACCCACATGTACCAAGCTGAGGTTTGGAGACAAAGATTGAATACAAGGGATGAACTAGGGTTGGAGATGAGATGGTGTTGGTGAAGATGTTGATGAAGATTGATCCTCCCACGATGAAGAAAGCATTGGTGATGACGATGGCTTCGATTTCCCCCTCCCAGACAGAAGTTTCCCCGACGAAATCGCTTCGCCAGAGAGGAAAAAGTGCTCCTGCCCAGGTTCCGCCTCACGACGGAAGCGCTTCAACCCGAAAGTCTTCTTCTGTTTTTTTCTAGTGTAAATGACATCATATAGGATAAGATGGGCACGGAAGGCCTGCCAGGGGGCCCACGAGTTAGGGTCGCGCACCCTAGGGGGTAGGGCGCGCCTCCTGGCTAATGGCCACCTGGTGGGTCCCCTTCTGTTGATTCTTTCACCAATAATTTTTATATATTCCAAAAAAAAAATCCATCCATTTTCAGCTCATTTTGAGTTCTAGAGAATATCCAGCTCTTCGGTGGTCTTTTTCAGTCCAACATTCCACCTGCCGACAATCTCCATCTTTGTATGGAACTTGCAAAATAAGAGAAAAAGGCATTAGGATTGCATCATAAAGTGTAATAATGACTCAAAACATAGAAAATATCAACAGAAAAACATGATACAAAATGGGCGTATCAGTGGACAAAAATTAGATAAAAATTTACTGACATAATCAGCCCAAGATGTAATACTGCATGTATGTAGAGCTAAAAGCCAGTCCTTAGCTTTTCCTCTCAAAGAGAAAAGAAATAGACGCAATTTCATACTGTCAGGATCATAATCCTTTATGGATGTCATATTGCACAATTTAGAAAAATTGTTCAAACGCATACCAGCATCCTCTGAAACAGAGCCTTAAGTAAAATTATGTATTTGCATAGGGTTGTCCATCTCACACACTTTTTTTGTGGAAAATTTTCTGCAAGGTGGCCTAAGAATACATTTGTCACGCGGAAGTCGTGTGTGATTGTTCACTGATCAAACATGCCAACTTTCCAGAAACTGTGTGGGTTTGTTGAGGTCATCGCCCACAGTGTTGTTTGACAAACCGTCTGCAATAGAAATAACCAATAAGCGGCCTAATTGACCTATTATTTTTCATGCATTTAGTATCCAAATTGACTTTTCATATCAAACACACAATATATTTCATATTCATATTCATATTACGGCAACAAGGATTTCATAATTTAAATACATCAGAGTACAACATCATATAGCTTCGGCACTCAGTTACACCATATATTCATATACCTAGCTACCCAACAGGATCAAGTTTCGCATGCAACATCTAAAACATTCGGGAAGTAGCATCATAGATGTTAAATATACAGATAAATCCCGTCTAGAAAACTGTTGAAGCGGAAGGAGAATATTGAGCCTTCAATGATGTTGAAGGTCCTTGCAACTTTAGGTCAGTGCATGTAGATGATTGCCCGTCATCCTTTGTCCTCTTGAGGAAGACTTCAAGATTATACCATGGGTGTTGTATGAATACCTTCCTCGTCTCACGACCATACAGGTGGTTTGAGACATAATCATTGATGAACTGCTTTGGAAAGGCCCGGAAACAAAGATATGTGTAAATATGTTTTCTAAATTTGAAATGACACAATGGGAAAAAGACAAGGTAAAAGAGATAGTAGCATCCCATAGTTGCTTATGTCTTCTTCATTGTGCAGACAAACGTCTTATTGTTTTTCGTCGCTGGTTTCTTTATCTTAACAATCTTTCTGAGTTTCTTGATTTGACTGCTATTCATGGACACCTCATTTCCTCACATGCAAAATCGGTCGAACAATGGGTTTAAGCCTCTTACAGCAGGACCTACATGTGCAAGACCAAATTATTAAAAACCTAAATATTAGGATGGTTCCTGCAATTGCACAATAATGTACTATTAGCCAAAGGACCATGCATGTGCAAACCTCGATGGTAAACTTCCGTGTCTCACATTGATCCCCCGTGCAACATATCTAAGATATGTATTGATAGGGTTAAGTGAGGTTTGGCATAGTATTAGTAAAATATGTAAATTAAAAATAAACACATTGCAGATCCAACAAATTAATTTGAGCCACATGGAAAAGCTAGTTATCTAAACCAAGCGTGCTAAGAACTAGAAAATATAGTAATTGTATATGTTTCACATGTATTTAGTACATCCAAATTCGATTTATTTCTCACATGCATAATGATATCTCCTTTTTATTTATCCAATATTGGAACATAAAAGGGTGTTCCACACCTATTTCCCCAGGGGTGACCCTGGGTTATCGAACCCACGAGAGGAAGATTCCCTTAACCGATGGTCTCTAACAAGCTCTTGTCAAAGTGTCAAATCCATATTTTGACCGAATCAGGAAGCAACTAATTATTCAAACACTTATAATAAAAAGAAGGTAAGGGTATGAGGTCTTAATGCTTACAACCATGTATTTGCATTGGGATCAAATGAGATATTAATTTGAGCTCAGGAAGTCACCCATCGAGATGTGCTTATTTCATATCGGAGTGGGGGATGTGTCCAAATAATATCTTGACCGACACGAGTCCTGCATCAAGAATTAGTTGTCCTACCGAAGTTCCTATCCGTCTCGCGGGGTTGCCTCAATAATTAAGATAATGAAATCAGACAAGAGCATTGGGTGTTTAATGACTACACCTGATATATCCCCAAGGATATTATCCATGTTAGCCTACTGAACCTTACTGTCACCGGTGTTCAATACAACACTTCACGAAACAAATTTATTTCACATGGATGTGATGTTATGTCAAAGACTTCCATTGATCCCCGGAACAAATACTTTGGGTTGCAAGGCTCATGCCTCACCCCATACCTTACGGAACAACTCACACATGGAGATCTGACTGCGAGAACAAAACATTGAAGAACACATCTTGAGATTGATTGAGTGCAATATGTCTTACGATGCATGCCTTGTGCGACACACGATTACAAGTATGAACTACATATAAGAGCACTATGGTGGTGGTGCTGGTATGAAGATGAAAATGGCGGTGGCTAGGGTTCGTGGATGAAGAAGAGGTTTTGGCTTCTGTGCTCGACATTCTGTTGACATTTTGATGGGGTCCCCTTTATAAAATTTATTCAGGTTGAGGACCTGCCTCGAAATCCATGCCAAACAACCGCTCCTACGGGCACGTGCGCCCGTATGGAACGACATCTTTCATGTTGTCTTCACGTAGACGCTTCCTGTTGATTCTTTTTCCTCCAGTTTCCTTCCTTTCCATTCCCACGTGATTTCTTCCCTTTCTATCCCATTTCCCGTGGAAAACATTAAAGAGAGGATTTAGGAATCCTTTGCATTAGTTAGTCATTATTAGCAATATCGGAGCAAATATATCTTTTAAAATGAAATATCTCGATTAAAACAGAGGTGAAATGAGTGTAAAAATATCACTCATCACATAACATACAAAATTGCACCCACAACAATAGAACGTCACATTGCAGAACTGAACCAAATAGTTAAATGATCACTACAACAAATAAACCAAACAGTTAACTCAGCACCACATTGAAAAATTGAACATACTAGAAGATCAAATTGGATAGTAGCATTACATTGGACAATTCATTAGAATTTCAAAAGGAAAGGCAAGAGTAACACATGCAACAGGTAAACCGAACATGCTTAACCGGCGTAGCTAGCTGAACATAGGTCCTTAGTAAGCTAAAAAAACTATTCCTCATCGTCGGAGATATCAATGACAATGGGCACCTTAAATTTGGAAGAGGGCGAGGCCTCCACATCGTGGGTTCCCTCCTCATAGCGGTGAGTCACCTGAGCCTGACGGGGCACCAACCTACCGGCTCTGAACTTGAGGTAAGCACAGGCACATTGATAAAACACCTCGTAGTCTTCGTCGAAGGCACCAGCGGTGTTCTCGAGAAAACACCACGAGCTGTTGTTTAAAGAAGCCAAAGCATGGCAGCGTCCGTGCGTGAGGTGTCAGTAGTGGTCTCGATGGCGAGGTGCTCCTCCAAGATCTGGGGGTCGGCACACATGGCAGCCATCGTAGCCTCATCCACGTGTGTGGTCGCGGTTTGCTTCTTTGCTTCTCTGCTGCCAAATGCTCCTTGATCCCCTGGCTATACTGCATGCACCATGGAATTCATTGGCGATTATTTGGAGGATGGGGCAGTGATTTGGGTGGAAGGTGTTGGATCAACGGTCGGGGCATTTGGGATAGAGGAGGAGGGGTGGGGGAGAGGGGTATGGGGGAGGTGTGGACTACTTGACTAGATCTACGAGGCCGAGCAGCAGGAAGGAGCGTCGCCGACGAGGACGTGCCGTTGCAAGCAAATTGTGAAGGTTTGAACTTGGAAAGGCAGGAGGAAACATGGGAAATATGGCTTTTAGTTGCGTGGGAGGTAGATATTTCCACGGTAGTCGAAAAGTTTTGTTTGGTCCAACGAAAAATTGGTGCACAAAGTGTCATTGGGCACAGTCCCTTATACTGAACTGTGTGCGATATTGAAACATCACAAATGATTCCTATAGCTTACCCCGTGTGTGATGAGTTTGACCGTGCAAATTTTGGTCCGAAGCTTTGGGCGTAAGATATTGGATACTACATTGCACACGGTTCGTGCTAACAAACTGTGTGTGATGTACATGAATTTCATTTTGATTTGGAAGCCAAAATGGGGATACAATGGCAAATTTTGGTCCAAGTTTCCCAGGTTATAGTGGTCATCCATGTCATCGCATAATTTAACATCACTTGCTAGTTTGGGTACACAAAACAACCTATAGCACAGCCTGCACTTATATAATCTAGAAATTACAACACTTAAACGAAGCTGGTTGACCTAAACATTACTCTAACAAATGACCAACGCTCTAAACAATGACTAATATTCCACGCGGCGCTCATCGATTGACGAGCTCCTAGTGAAAGGGATCCATGGCATCCATCACCACATACTATCCAAGCATCTCGCAGTCGGGGTCTGCCGTCTCCGTGGAAAAGGCCACCGCTAGTCGGGCATGGACTACCTCCACCTCGGATTGGGAGGCCGCCAATGAACAGATGGCTGCTCGAGCATCTCGGCCATTGCCAACTCTTCTGAGATGGGTTCCCGACTAGTATCGGAGAAGGCCGCTTCAATTTGTGCGGTGACCGACACCTCCATCAGGGCTACGGCTGCCGCCAAGGGATGGAAATAAATTATGCTATTCTCACCATTTGCCACCCCCATTACGGATGTTGCTACCGCCATCTCAGTTCTAGTAGCTACCCTTTCGGCTACTGAAGCCGCCCTGTCAGAGATTGCGGCCGCGCTCATGGATGTTGTGAGCGTGCTTATGGCGGATGCGGCCACGCTCGGGTCGGAGTGGCTCGCCGAAGTTGTCTTCATGATGCGGATCCATGTCCCCATCTTTCACCAACGATGATTGAATAGTAAACTAGGCTCGGGGAGAAAGTGTGGTTGACGCGTCGGTGGTGGAATGTAGCCGATGAAGCTTCTGGCGTAAGCCATATATGAGGGTGGCCCAAGATATTTTATAATGCATCACACAAGGTTCGTGATAATAAATTTTTTGTTATGTACTTGATTTTCATTTTGTTTTAAAAGCAAAAGAGAGTTACATCGACAAAGGATGGTGTTTAGATTGCTATAACATTTATCCGAAGTGAACATGCAACTGTAGGAGTGTCCTGTTAAAATATGGAATTACTCAGCATTCATTTGGCCTTTTTATACATTATTGAGTTTTTAGACATTTAATGACCATAGTTCAAATTTGAACTGCAAGGAATGCTGCAGTGCACCAAAATGGGTTTAAAAATCATATATGTGCCCTTGGGTGCATGTTTAGGTGCCATGAAAGAAATGGGAATGAATTTCAAAGATCTCGGCATCGTGCTTTGATCGCAAACATTAAGAATTTTGGTTTTGAAATTCCAATCAATCCAAATCTTGCCTGAAATTCATGAAACTTGGCAAGGTGTCATGGCATGGCCAATATATGCCATCGTAAAAAATTGTCCAATTTGGGACAAGTTTTGGTACAAGCCTCTTACAAACCGAAGCTTATCACAAAAAGCTTCGTGGTTCCAGTAGGGAACGTGTTACCTTGTGGGCAAAATGACATTCGCTGTCTCTTCTCGCCTTGATTTTTTTTCTAGAAGCAACATAGGCCAATATGAGTGTCGTGCTAAAATATGTTATTATTCAGGGTTCGTTTGCCTTTTTATACATTAATTGAGTTTTCTAGGCTTTTAATGTGCATAATTCAAATTTGAACTACATGCATATGCTCCAGTGCACAAAGATGGGATAAAAATCATATATTTATCGTTGGGTGCATGTTTTGGTCCCATGGAAGAAGTGTGAATGAATTTCAAACATCATGGCGTTGTGGCTCGCCCGCAAACATTGAGAATCTTTGTTTTTAAATTCCCATAAATCCAAAACTTGCGTGAAATTCATGAAACTTGGCATGGTGTCAGGACATGGCACATATATGCCGTGGTAATTTTTTCCAATTTGGGACAAGTTTTGGGACAAGGCTCTTACAAACCGGAGCTTCTCACAAGACGCATCATCGTTCCGATAGCGAACGTGTCACCTCTCTGGGCGAAACGATATTCGCTGCCTCTTATCTCCTTGATTTTGGTTTCTAGAGGCAACATACACCAATAGGAGTGTCGTGCTAAAATATGGAATTATTCATGGTTCGTTTGGCCTTTTTATACATTAATTGAGTATTCTAGGCATTTAATGTGCATAATTCAAATTTGAACTACACGCACATGCTCCAGTGCACCAAAATGGTTTGAAAATCATATATGTGTCGTTGGGTGCATGGTTAGGTCCCATGCTAGAAATGGGAATGAATTTGAAACATCTCGGCGTTGTCGCTGGGCCGTAGACATTGAGAATCTTGGTTTTAATTTTTTTGTAAATTCAAAACTCGGCTAAAATTCATGAAACTTGGCATGATGTCATGGCACATATATGAACAGGTAAATTTTTTGTCTAGTTTGGGATAATTTTTGGTAAAATTTTCTTATAAACCAGAGCTTCTCACAAGAAGCCTTGTGGTTCCGATAGGGAACATGTGTCGCCTTTGTGGGTGATACGACACTGATGCCTCTTCTTGCCTTGTTTTTTGTAGAGGTAACATAGACCAATAGGATTGTAGTGTTAAAATTTGGAATTGTTCAAGGTTCATTTGGATTTTTTATACATTACGTCAGCTTTGTAGACATTTAATGTGCATAATTCAAATTTGAACTACAACACATGGTCCAGTGCACCAAAATGGATTGAAAAATAATATATGTGTCCTTGGGTGCATGTTTAGATCCCATGCCTGGAATGGGAATGAATTTGTAACATCTCAGCGTCTTGGCTCGGCTGCAAATATTGAGGAACTTGGGTTTTAAATTCCTGTAAATCCAAAAGTCGTTAGAAATTCATGAAACTTGGCATTGTTTCTTGACATGGCACATAAAGGCATTATAGGATTTTGTTTTCCAATTTGAGATACGTTTTTTTAATGCTTCCACAACCAACATTGAGAATATTGGTTTAAATTGTAGTGAATCAAAAACCCACACAAAATTCATGAAATTGGCAGCGCGTCATGATATAGAACAATATGTTGCTGTATTTTTCATGTCCATTTTGAGAGAAGGCGCACACATTAACAGCCAACAAATTCATTGTGGAACAAAAAGTTGTCACGTTACCATCGCAAATGGTTGTACTATTTATAATTCGAGGGTGTTGTACTGACCATTTACGTGCCGCCATGCGGGCAGCTTTTTGCGTAGACAGAAGGTGTGCGAGCAGTCCTTCGTTGTGCAGGCGCATGGGGAGGCGTGTGAGCAGTACGCTGTGTAGGCTCACCGGGAAGCGAGTCCTTTGACCTCCATCCCTGCCTGCCACGCTTCCAACTTCTCCATTGATGGCGTCTGAGTGGTTGTTTAATAGGCGACATTACTGCCCTCTCACGCACCTCCTATCATCTAGACCTACACCTATGCCATGGCACACAAGGATCATATGCCACTAGTATTCCGGTTTGGTGAAGTCAACCCGAGCTGGAAGAAATAAGACATAAGGACGAATGGGATGTCATGAACAAGACCCTGAATGACCTGGCCCCAACTAATGCTGCCCCGCGCACTTGCCAGCAACCATCCCCATGCATGTGCGAGCAACTATTCCCATGGCATTGATAGGTTGGTCGCCGAGTACCATCGCAATGCTGGAAACCGCGGGCGTCAGCGAGGTCCCTGCGGACCCGCGCGAGCTCGTGTACGTGCAAGCGCCAATGCTTGCGCATGTGCTCGTGCGGCCCCTGCACCCACCACGCCGGTCCTCGTGCGCGTGACTGCACCCACCGTGTCCGTGGCCATGCTCGTGCGCTCCTGCACCCATCATGCCTGTGCCCGTGTGCGTGCCTGCACCTGTCGCGCCCCCCTCAGCGGCAGGGCTGTAACGCCCAAGATACGGTCCTATCCTTATCTTGGCTCGAGGACCTTGATAGGGATAGAAGCGCATCTCATCGTTTCGCAAGAATGGATATCGTTACAAGTACATTTAAAGAGGAGATGAGTATATGGAATTGGCTTACACTCGCCATAAGCTAAATCATGAATATCTCAAATAGAACAATACATTCAATCACCATACAGAAGAGCAGGGTCCGACTATGGACGAAATCAAACGATAAAAGCGACATCCATCCTTGCTATCCCAGGCTGCCGGCCTGGAACCCATCCTATGATCAATGAAGAACAAGAACTCCAAATCAAACAAGCATCGCTCTCACGTCAAAGCATCGCATTACCTATACCTGCAACTGTTGTTGTAGTAATCTGTGAGCCACAGGGACTCAGCAATCTCATTTCCAAGTGTATCAAGACTAGCAAAGCTTAATGGGTGAGACATGGTTAAGTGGTGAGGCTGGAGCAAGCACTAAGCATTTATTTGAGTGGCTAACTCACGAGTACAAGAAGAAGAAGGGTGATCAACGAATAATCGGACGTGATCTAGTAATGATCACTAAGTGATCCTAAACACCTACTTACGAGTCAAACATAACCCCACCGTGTTCTCTCTCGGATCAGAACTCACAAGAAGAGATAGTCACGGTTACGCACACGGTTGGTGTATTTTATCTGAGTTTACTACAAGTTTTATATGACTGGATGTTAAACAAATTTCTAAGTTGCCACATAACAGCGGGCACGACTCTCATGAAAGATTTAACCCTACAGGGGTGCTCCAACTCGTCCAACACAAACTAACCACAAGATGCATCGGAAAACTACAACCACAAGAAAGCCTGTACTATCCTCAGAATTCCGGTGGAAAACCTCAACCTCGAGATAGCCCAAAGTATCCTCGGAATCCCGTGCACAAGACGTTCGAGAAAGGTAAAACAAATCCAGCAAGACCGCCGGTGCCGGGGGGTTGATTAATTATCCACTGGTGCCGGCGGGTCCCTATGCAATTTTATTAGTTATTAGGCAAATGGAGTACCAATGTTGGGCCTTGCCAGAAGAGTTTTATCCCAAAACGAAAATCAAGGGGGTCCCCATAACAACCCCAAGCATGTTAGGAGCTCTCAATATGGAATATAACACCGGTACACAAGTAACTAGGGCGGCAAAGGTGGAACAAAACACCGAGCAAATGTCCAAGACTTCCACCTTTTACCAAGTATATATGTGCATTTAATTAAATAGCAGTAATATTATGATATCTCAAGATATCCATGTTCTCACGTGGAACAACCTGCACCTGCAACTAGCAACACTATAAGAAGGGCTGAGCAAGCGGTAACATAGCCAAACAACGGTTTGCTGGGATGTGGAGGGTTAGAGGCTTATCATGGCATTTTGGGAGGCTTGACAAACAAGTGGTAGGTAGCGAGAAGTAGCGATAGAAACAAGACAACTAGCATGGCAATGATAGTAGTGGTATCCATGGAAATTTTCATCTTGCCTAAGATCCCGCTTGGAAGAAGAACGAATCCGTGAAGAACACGATCCAACGTAGTCGAACGAATCCTCACACACCGACGCTTTTGGTACTCTATCGAGAAGAAGCAAATCCGAAAACAAATGAATGACACGGTAGACATCACAACATATGCATGACATGATACACAAACAAGTATGATGCATGTTCATACAATTATGCAAGGCATGGCAAGCACAACAATCAACTACTACACATTAAGTGAAGTTCAATATGCAATGAGTTGCATATTGACGAAACTACACATTCAAATTATTTAGTTCACTCTTGTTTAGGTACTCATCAATATTAAATGTTTTTTAAACATGGCAAGAGGTGAAGCATAATGAAACTACACTATCTAGGCATTTTAAATGAGATGGGAAACAACTTATAGTATTTCCAAAAGGACCCCACATGTTAATTTCAAAATTGGTCTAGATCTGAACTAACCATATTTTATATTTTTTAAACAGCAAAATAAAGTGCACCATGTGATTCTACATATTTTTCTAAGCAAGTTACATATGTAGATCATTTAAAACGGAGCTACTGCTATTTCATTATGAGACAAACCGTTTTAACATGGCATTTACGCAAATTTAAACAAACAATAATTTAAACATTTTTAACATGGTTTAAGGTTGCATAGTATTAATCTACACAAAATTCTGAACATTTTCCATATACCATAAAACATTTTTATCCGATGCACGGTTTTGGAGTTATTAAATGCATGAACATTGAGGACTTTTATGCAAATATGTAATTCCCTCGATAAATAGCTAAATACGTTATGAGGAAAAAAAACACGATGGGCTGAAAGCTGCTCCAGGCCGAAACTATATATGAGGACAACATAACTACGAGGCGCCCGAGTGACATATAGAGGGTGTTAGACACTGGGCTTACCATAGTGGGGCTAGCCCATGTCGGTGGGGCGGTTGGACGTTGGCTGGGCTGAGGCACGTTTGGGCTGGGCCTTGGAGGTCGGCTGGGCCTGCTGGAGGCGCGCTGGGACTGCGGCGGGCAGACTGGCCCAAGAGCCATGCGAGCGAGGCGAGTCGCGGTTGCGGCTTCGTCTTCCTCTGCTCGAAACGGGCAGCAATCGCAGGGGTGGCAACTCCGACAGGCGGGCGGTGGCTTCGCGGGGAACAATGGATCTGAGGCCTGGGTGGCTAGATCCGATGAGGGTTAGGGCGAACACGGTGATTTGGGGTGGTGGCGACGACCTTGGGTGAGGAGGTCCGAGCTCCGGGTGCCATGGCGGGTCCTGGACAGGGGAGAGAAGTGAGGGAGCATTAGAGAGAGAATTGGGAGGAGGGAGGAGGCGCGGGGCGACACTATGACCTGGCTCCGGCGGCTCGGCAAGGGCGGCAGCAAGAACTCTGGTTGATGGCAGACGGAGAGAGACGGCCGGAGGCGGGGCGATGCGAGGCCGGAGGAGCTCTGACGGTTGGCACGGCGGCGGGGTCATCAGCAGGCGGCGAGGCGCAGACGGGGGCGCGGGGGAGCCGGGCGAGCTCCCGCTCGGGCATGGCGCACGGGGTGGCACGGGCGGCTGGCGGGCTCGGCCGGGCACAGGCGGGCCTGTTGCGGGCTCCGTGGGCCACGGTGGAGAGAGGCGCTGGAGGGGCGCAACATGGCGGTCCCTGGTTGGCCACAGGGGGCGCTGCGGCGGCGCTAGAGCTGGGCAAGGCTCGCCAAGTGGTGGCCGGCGGCTGGGGAGGCACGAAATTTGAGGCAGAGGGGAGGGAATGCCATTTTTGGGAGGGGGGACCTCCTTAAATAGGCAGGGTTAGTGTTGAGGGGGGTTTTAATCCGTTTTCTTACCTTCGGATCTCGATACGATGGTCCAAAACTGGAGGGGGGCTAGCAGGGCTATGTGGGCTGTGTAGAGTAGTTTCGGCTGAGAAGAAAGGGAAGGTTGTGGCCCGTGACAGAGTTTTTTTTAGAAACCGAAAATGTCTGCTAATTTAACCGATGACGGTGCCGCTACAGTTGACCGTTGGGGTATCAAACGACCTCCAAATGCGACGAAATTTGGCAGGCGGTCTACCTACAATATAAAAAAACCGCACACCAAGTTTTGACCCATTCCAAGAATGTTTTATATGTGCTTTTAAAAACAACATTTTAACGATGCCGCCGGCGCGTGCGTGTGTGTTTGGTCTCGAAACGGTCAACGACAAGAACGGAGAGAGCAGGCGACTACGAACGGATGCAAATTTTGGAAAATGATGGCAATGGAGTGCTGATGCAATGCAGATGATGCGAATGATGCGATGATGAATGCGACAACCAAACAAATCGCACGATGACAACGGAATAAAACCGGAATCTTCTGGAGCATCGGTCTCAAGCTGTTACAACTCTCCTCCACTAACAAGAGATCTCGACCTAAGATCTTAGAATGAGAAGAGAAAGAGAAAGAGGAAATGAATAGGTACAACTTAGTTGCTTCTTTCATAAATGAGCGAAGGCAACGAAACTTGAAGGGTGCAAAGAGATGAAGAATGGCACGAGGCACAAGCAAGAGTTCAAAAGAAATTTGGGCAGCCCTTCGGTTGAAAAGAGAGGCAAAACTTGATGAGATAGAAAGAACTTGAAAAGAGGACACAACACTCTGGTTAAATGGACAAGCAAGGGAAGAACATGCTCTTGATATAGCGAGATGATGATTCGAAGATAGCAACCTACGCAATAAAAGAATGATAAACAGAAATGAAGGTTGAAAAGAATAAGATTATGAACTTTCAAGATTTAAATGAAGCTTCGCGACAAGATACTTGAGAAAGCATGAAACTCCGGAAAACAAGAGATGGACAACTTATAATCGAGAATTTGATATCATGAACAACTCCGGAAGAAGGATTGAAATCACCTTGATGGAATAAGAATAAGAATTATGTTATGCTTATCCTTCATCAAGTTAAATTGATGACAAGCAACGGATTTAGCATACGACTTATTCTTCTTGAAAAAGATTGAAGAGGGAATAGCACGAACTTGAAGAAGTCTTCAATGAAATACTGGTAAGAATTAGGAAGGGACGGGGATACTAAGAATGAATGAAGATGCATGAGAGCAAAGAGGACGCTATCTGCCTAGAGGAAAACTTGAACGAAGCACTGGAATAATTGAGATATGAATGAAGAGAAAACAATTGAGAAGTATTTGAGAATGAAAGCTGAAAGCTGAGAACGAAGAAATCTTCTGAAATGATGGCCTTCGGGGGATCTAGGAATGAAAACAACTCTGAAATTCTCCGGATAGATATGGAAGGAATTACTCATGATCAAAACAATTTACGAGGATAACATGAAGCTTGAACCATGAATCTTTGGCAGAATGGACAAAGATTTAAGAGAAGCTCTCCTTCGGTCTTCATCACTGAGAATGCTGATGAGAAACAACATAAAGAATTTCCGAGACACTCTAGAACAATGAATAAGGAAAGGTTGAGGCAGCGATGAAAATGATTTAGAAGCGATCTTCAAGAAGGAAGATGACAGATGAAATTCATTCTTACGTCCTATTTGCAAAGAACTTGAGGACATCTCCGGAAAGATTAGAAGAGCCAGGTAAGATCCTGGGACAAACCTGTGGGTTATGGGCCCACTCAAAGGAAAAGACCATTGAAACAATTTCTTAGAAGGGGATATTGCACCGGTACAAACGGAAAACTTGATGAGGTTAGAACCTCGAAATATTTGAATGGATATTGAACAAAAACAAGAATCTTCTGAGATATGCTGAAACTCAGGAGAAGAATAGAGGGACCTGAATAACAAGAGAGGCTTGGATAAAATTTCCAACATGAAAAGAATTTAAAGGATGTAAAGGATATGATGAAGCTCAAAATCTTGAATTGAATCCACCGTAGGCGAAAACAAGAATGAAGAATGATGAAATTGAAACTCTTGAGCATCTTCAGACGGACTCGCCGGCTACGATTCAGAAGAAAAGATAGCGGAAGCATCAATTAAAAGAAAGGAACTTGGGTGATAATTTGATCCTTGAAGAAAAAGGGCGGGAGGGCGAGGAAAAACAAAGAAACTTTGATTGATGAAAAGAACTTCAGAAAAGAAATATGAGGATTGATCTTGAAAATATTTGATAAGATTGAATTAACTTGAAGAGAAGCACTCCGGATGGAAAAGAATTGACCATCACAATTTGATTGAGCCAAAGGATTAGCGCTCCCATAGGAAATATCAGAACACCGTTTAGGAAAGATATGAAAAAAACATTTAACATCGAAGCAACTCGAATTACCATACTATGACAAAACAAAGGATGGGGCTTGAGAATTAAGCCAAAAAATAATACATAACCCATTTACATTTGCTGGAAGGATAATCCTAGGTAACTACATGAATTCCCACCTAAGAACTTCTGAACTTTCTTGGTTATCCGGTTCAGGTTGCGGACCCAGGAACGTACCCAAGGTAATTAGCTACAACTGCACCCGCAACCTTCCACAACATAATCCAAAAAACTCCGTAAACTCGTCTACCTTAGACCCTCGTAATCACAACAGTACTAATTATGGCAGTACATCTGGATGCCCTCCCCAGTAGTGGGTGACACCAAACTCCTCTCACCACAAAGAGTATCAGAGCAATTTTGAACATCCAAGTCATGAGATAGTAAGGAAATTGAACGATAGCGATGTGCCAAGAATCCCCTGGAGCTCTACTCCCCGGAAACAGGAGGTACCAAGTACTGAATTCCGTCACATCGACATCATAGAGGATCCAAAATACCCGCGTGACCCTAAAAAATTTGAGTGAGAAGAGGGGTGGAATTAAAATTCCTACTTCAGTATTCCTCACCAGAGCATAGAAGAGAGAGCAAAAAGAATACTACTCTCCGATATATAACTAGACTCAAAATATTTTTACTAGACTCGACTCGGCCAAGTTTGATCAATCAAGGGGGCTCGTAGGTCGGAACAGGCTCTGATACCAACTTGTAACTCCCAAGATGCGGTCCTATCCTTATTTTGGCTCGAGGACCTCGATAGGGATAGAAGTGCATGTCATCATTTCGCAAGAATGAATATCATTACAAGTACATGTAAAGAGGAGATGAGTATATCGAATTGGCTTACACTCACAACAAGCTAAATCATGAACATCTCAAATACAACAATACATTCAATCACCATACAGAAGAGCAGGGTCCGACTACGGACTAAATCAGACGATAAAAAAGACACCCATCCTTGCTATCCCAAGCTGCTGGCCTGGAACACATCCTATGATCGGTGAAGAAGAAGAACTCCAAATCAAACAAGCATCGCCCTCACGTCAAAGCATCACATTACCTGTACCTGCAACTGTTGTTGTAGTAATCTGTGAGCCAGAGGGACTCAGCAATCTCATTTCCAAGAGTATCAAGACTAACAAATCTTAATGGGTGATACATGGTTAAGTGGTGAGGCTGCAACAAGCACTAAGCATTTATTTGAGTGGCTAAGTTATGAGTACAAGAATAAGATGGGTGATCTACGCATAATCAGACGTGAATTAGTACTAATCACTAAGTGATCCTGAACACCTACTTACGAGTCAAACATAACCCCACCGTGTTCTATCTCGGATCAGAACTCACAATAGAGACAAATATGGTTACGCACATGGTTTGTGTATTTTATTTGAGTTTATTTCAAGTTTTCTATGACCGGATGTTAAAAAAATTTCCAAGTTGCCACATAACCGCGGGCACGATTCTCATGAAAGATTTAACCCTGCAGGGGTGCTCCAACTCATCCATCACAAACTAACCACAAGCTGCGTCGGAAAACCTCAACCACGAGAAAGCCTGTAGTATCCTCAGAATTCCGACAGAAAACCTCAAAAAACAAATCCAGCAAGTCCGCCCGACGTGTCGACGAACCCGATAGGAGCCACGTATCTCGTTCTCAGGACACGACGGATACGCGGCGCGTACGTTGGCCTGATAGAAATCCCCCAAGGTTCCCAGGGGTGTCCCCACACAGTGCTCTAGTTTGGACCAACTCTCATGAGGAGCGCTGGCCCGGGGGTTGATTAATTATCCGCCGGTGCCGGTGGGTCCCTATGCAATTTTATTAGTATTAGGCAAATGGAGTACCAATGTTGGGCCTTGCCAGAAGAGTTTTATCCCAAAACAAAAATCAAGGGGGTCCCCATAACAACCCCAAGCATGTTAGGAGCGCTCAATATGGAACATAACACCGGTACACAAGTAACTATGGCGGCAAAGGTGGAACAAAACACCGAGCAAAAGGCCAAGCCTTCCATCTTTTACCAAGTATATATGTGCATTAAATTAAATAGCAGTAATATTGTGATATCTCAAGATATCAAAGTTATCACATGGAACAACTTGCACCTGCAACTAGCAATGGTATAAGAAGGCCTGAGCAAGCAGTAACATAGCCAAACAATGGTTTGCTGGGATGTGGAGGGTTAGAGGCTGATCATGGCATTTTGGGAGGATTTACAAAAAAGTGGTAGGTACCAAGATATAGCGATAGAAACGAGACAACTAGCATGGAAATGATAGTAGTGGTATGCGGGGGAATGTTCATCTTGCTTGAGATCCCGCTTGGAAGAAGAACGAATCCATGAAGAAGACGATCCAACATAGTCGAACGAATCCTCGCACACCGAACGCTTTCGGTACTCTATCGAGAATAAGAAAATCCAGAAACAAACGATTGGCACGGTAAACATCACAATATATACATGACATGATGCGCAAACAAGTATGATGCATGTTCATACAATTATGCAAGGCATGGCAACCACAAAAACCTCAAACGAGTTGCATATTGACGAAACTCCACATTGAAATTATTTATTCACTCTCATTTAGGTAATCATCAATATTAATTGTTTTTTAAACATGGCAAGAGGTGAAGCATAATGAAACTACACTATCTAGGCATTTTAAATGAGGTCGGAAACAACTTATAGTATTTCCGAAAGGACCCCACATGTTAACTTCGAAATTAGTCCAGATCTGAACTAACCATATTTTATATTTTTTAAACAGAAAAATAAAGTACACCATGTGATTCTACATGTTTTTCTAAGCAAGTTACATATGTAGATAATTTAAAACGGAGCTACGGTTATTTAATTATGAGACAAACGGTATTAACATGGCATTTACGAAAATTTAAACAAACAGAAATTTAAACATTTTAAAATGGTTGAAAGTTGCATATTATTAATCTACACAAAATTCTGAACATTTTCCATATATAAAACATTTTCATCCGATGCACGGTTGTGAATTTAATGCATGAACATTGAGGACTTTTATGCAAATCTGAAATTTGGCAAGCGGTCTACCTACAATATAACAAGACCGCTCGCCAAGTTTCGACCCATTCCAAGAATGTTTTATATGCGCTTTTAAAAGCAATATTTTAACGATGTCGCGGGCGCGTGCGTGTTTGTTTGGTCTGAAAACGGTCAACAACAAGAATGGAGAGAGCAGGCAACTACGAACGGATGCAAGTTTTGGAAAATGACGGCAACGGAGTGCCGATATAATGCGAATGATGCGATGAGGAATGCAACAAACAAACAAATCGCACGATGACAATGGAATAAAACAGGAATCTTCTGGAGCATCGGTCCCGGGCTGTTACAAGGGCACGCCTCCTTAGACCGCTTCCTTGTAGAAATACAAGTCGGCGTGCCCCCGGGCCCCGCCTGTCGACTGCGCGATGACCGGCTCTTCGATTTGAAAGTCCAGAACACACTTGGTTGGTTTGAAGACTTGAACAACGTCTTCCCGGAGGACGACAATGCCGACGCAGGACGCCAGCGCCGTCACCACCACACTTAGTTTTCATATATCGTATCTCGATCGTATGAATGTAAAGTTATAGTTTGACTGAATGAATTATATGGTTTGATCTACTAAGTATTATTCTCTGAATGCACATAGTAATCAAAGTAAATAAAAAACATCAATGTTTTTTACCTGAATAAAACACTCATCGTAAACGTTTTAGCTTGAATACCCGTATGCAGAAGGAGAGCTATGGTTCCTTTGCCACTAAGTCAAGTGAAAATTTGGCGCGAAGGATTGGTGCGTCGCGTCATTGCAAACGATTTTGTATGATGACCCATATGCTTACTATAGACAATTTGGTAAGATCTGCATCTGTCATATTGGGTATATTACCAGTTGTCAAATTGGAAACATTGGCATTTCTCAATCTAGTCACATTGCCATTTGTCAACCTTGTAACACTCACATTTGTCAAATTTTGCAGCTTAAAACCACAAGTACTGTCTAATTTTGCAACTGCAATTCACTAAACAAAGATTTTATTCATAGATTAAGCAGTCATGCTTTATACATAATAGTTCAACTCAACAGTTGAATCGAACAAACTTTTCCCCAATTGTTGCCAACCACGTACTAAAATAGCTAGTTCAACTATATATACTAGCTAATTTAAAGTACATGGTAATTCTCAACTATATTTATAGTTAGATGAACTGAACAAAATATCACCTAAATACTACTGTGGAGGGGCTTTGTACTACCTCTAGCAGTCTCTCCTCTGCCGACCATGCTTAGTAAGAGGCAGAGGAGGAGGAGCTTACGGACGAGCTGGAGGAGTGGAATCCGTCGCCTGCCATTGCTTCCCTTCGTCGCTCCTGACGCGCCTCCTCAAAGCAGCAAAACTCGACGTCGATCTCCACATTCCGTGCCACTGTTTCGGCCACAATGGCGGTTAGCTTCTTTGCATGCATGACCTGGCGCTCCTCTTCCTCCTCCTCTAGGAAGTTGATATAGCATGCAAGGTCGATGATGCAAATGCCGAGCGTCTGGCCTTTGCCTTCGGGCTGCGATGATAGAGCGGGTGATGGCCCCGACGGCTGACGGTGGGGTGTCGGCCAAGGCGGACATCAGTGTGGTGCCAGAGCGGATGATGTCCCGGGCGGCTGACGGTGGGGTGACTCCCAAGGTGGACGACGATGTGGTTGCTGCCAAGGCGACAACCGGTGGGGTGGCGGCCACAGCAGCCGCCGGCCGTGGCTCCTTTGGGCAGCGTGGCAGAGCCTGTGGTGGGTGGCGTGCACACTAACAACAGGGCCACCACGTGCACTACACGCTTTTGGGGACTGCGCCACCGACACGGTGCAGCCTCCCAGCTGCAGTTATCCTCGTGCAACATGGCTGAGCGATAACGACGCAACGGTGCCATTGGCGATTGGGGGTGAAGAAAACGAGATACGCTACGCGGAGGGATAGGATGAATGCGATGTGGAGTCACCGACCATGAGGGTTTATATAGCAAGCCGATAAGCATTGGGGTTTGGTGGGATTCTGCCGAGCCGGGCAGGAAGCTAGCGCGGTTGCGTGCATGAACCTGCGCGGTTACGTGGTGACAGTGTCCTGGACTAGGGGGTCCTAGCCATGTTGGTCTAGTCTGTGGGCCAGGCTAGTGGCCCGTCAAGGAAGAAGGACTTCGAAGGTTGTCAACCTGTGGCCTGAGCACATCGGACTTCACCGAAGACTTGACGTGTACTCCAAGAAGAGATGATTTATTCGGCTTGTAATCTTTAGATGGTAACTGACCTTTATGTAACCCTAGATACCCCCGGTTCCTATATAAGTTGGAGGGTTTAGCCTGTAGAGGACACACATACATTCATTATCACCACCCCTAGGGTTTAGACCGCAACTTACGATCTCGAGGTAGATCAACTCTGTACTTTGTTACACGCATAATAAAAGAACAAGATCAGGACGTAGGGTTTACCTCCATAGAGAGGGCCCGAGCTTGGGTAAAATCTTCATCTCCTTCGTCTCTTGTAATCCGTCGATCCGATCTCATGGTTCGGGCCCCCCTACCCAAGGTCTGCTAGTTTTGACATCGACATTGGTGCTTTCATTGAGATCTTGACGTGTGATCACCAGGGATTGATGGCTCGCCTGCAGTTTGATAGCAGCATCGACTTTGGTGACATCTTCATCCCCGGCCAGCTCTTCGCCTTCAGCAGTGTGGTACAGCACGCCGACCCGACCGACCGTCTGGGCCGCGTCGAAACCTTCACCCCGAACCAGGTCATTATGTTCGGAAGTCTAGAGTACGTCACGGATGCCCGAGGTGATTTTGTTCTCTCGGAATAAAACGCAGTCCAATCTGAGGATCCCTCGGCCGCAGACGCTCTGGAGCAGGCCTCCGATCTAATCTTTAATTCTGACCTCCCAACGGAGCCAACCCCAGAGATGTATCTGCGGGGTATCACGTTAGACCTGGATTACGCCTCCTTGGGCAATAGCCCAGAGCCCAAATCGTCTTTGGATCTAACGACAGCCTCCGAGGAAGCTTCTCCGGTCGTCAAACTAGAGTCGGCTTGGAGTGACCAAGAGAACAGACCTACGTGAAGCAGCCTGAACAACCCTTTTCAAATCACCCCGGCTTACCGCCAGGCCCTCGACGCTAAGGAGCTCTCACAAATAAACGGTGTGCTAGACCGAATCCAGAACCTGGCAATCTCATCCGCGATTTATGATCAGATCGGATGTAAAGCCGACGATCGGGAAATTTTCATCCCACCCACCACCAACCTAGTCGCCATAGCCGAGGATTTAACTAACACACATGACTACGGATCCGACGAGGCCACCGACATGGAGGAAGATGACCACAACAATTCTGCATCACACTCACTTGCGGCCATATCCCCAGCAGGGAATTGAGCCGCAACGTGCACCTATGACGTCTATATGGTTGACACTCCTAAGGAAGACCGCAAGGAGAAGCCTAAGGAAGGCTCTAAGCGCCACCGCACCAAGAGGACATCAATGGGGAACAACGGAAGCTAAAATAAAGCCGACACCACCGATAACAATGCCACCCCTAACGCTGGCAAGAACCCAAACAACGGTGAGGCCGAGCCCACTCAACAGAACAGGCCCATGGGTACACCTGTCGAGGAGAATCCCGAGGACAACAAATCCGTTGACGATGGGTCAGATGAGGACTACCTCCCTTAGTTCGAGGATGAGGGTAACCTTAGACCCGAAGGCTTCAAGGTGCCCCCAAACCCCTCTGAGCAGATACGTTTCCAATGATGGCTAATCGCAACTGTGTGGAGCATGAAAAGGAAACAACATGAGCTGCACACTCAGGAAGAGGCGCTCAATGACAATGGACAAGATTTCTAACAGCCGAGGCTGAACTCGAAGATGAATATGAAGAAGCTAAGTCATTCCCACGCCACAAGCTGCTGCCCGACTTCGACGACGAGGTGGTAGATAATGAGCCCCTCGCATACGGCCACGCAGCCGAAGTAGACCGTACCCCTAGAGGACGAGATTGGCTGGCAGAGGCATATAAAAACCCCTCTGTAAAATCCTGCCCTCACGGCAAGGACCTGATTGGATATCCTGAGCCCCTTGACCTACACACTATGCTACGTAGGGACAGAATGCCTCCCCGATCCATCTACGGGATAAGGGACCATGCGCCGGCCTGTACGGGTGATGACGCCTGGCTGTGCAGGCAAGGACAAGCTCGGGAATAGACACGGGCACGACCGATTGATCACGCCCGCCAGGATACATTTCGATACCAAGCACCTGCGCATCCAGTTTGTTTTACACACGAAGTCATGGAACATCAGTTCTTAGAAGGGTTTAAACCCATCAATATTGACCAATATGATGGCATGACTGACCCGGCCGTCTGGATAGAAGATTTCTTTCTACATATTCACATGGCCCAAGGAGATGAACTTCACTCCATAAAATACCTGCCGCTCAAGCTCAAGGGACCGGCAAGATATTGGCTCTAGAGCCTCCCTAAAAATTCCATCGAAAGCTGGGAGGAACTTGAGGAGGCCTTTAGGGCAAACTCCCAAGGTACCTACGTTCAGCCGCTAGATGCCGATGACCTGAACCACATCATCTAGAAAGAGGGCCAGTTAGCTTGGAAATTTTGGAACCGGTTCTTAACCAAGAAGAACCAGAAAGTTGACTGCCCAGACGTCGATGCCATTGCGGAACTCAAGGATAGCATCTGGGACGAGTGGCTAGCCCAATAGCTCAGACATGATAAGCCAAGGACCATGGCGGGCCTCACTATCGGTCCTTTGGGACTGGGGGTACCCCGACCCGTCTGACTGAGGCCCACAACATGACGCGTGGCCTGGGCCCAGTACGACCCGCCGTTAGGTGCCCCGAGAAAGGTCTTCGTGGGGACCCTTGCCTCGTGAGGCATTCGGCGGGAGGCACCCCCACCAGCCTCATGTAACAGCCCAAGTGCAATCCCTTGCGACCTTGTAATTTAATCCATGTATGACCTCCATGTTTTGCTCACATGTGTTGGGTTTAATAAAATTGCTTCATGACATTCCTCATCGCATCATGGCATCATGACATCATTCCATAATTATTGTTGCATCATAAGCTTGTGTGTTATGTTGAGATGAGTGTGAGTTGTGTGGCTTGCAAAACCTCTCTCAATTCTTTTATGACACGTTGCCTCAACTCTTTAATAGAAATACCATATATGTGAGGATTTCACTTGCCTATTCATCTCAAATAAAATGTTGCACTTCTTCTAAATAATCCGGCATGCATTTTGAAGTAGCTCTCAACCATGTTTCACTGTATTTGCCTTTTAAATCGTTGCAAAATAGATTCATATAGTAATAATGAAGGTATAATTTATTTGCTCTAAAAATTCCCAAACTAATTTTGTTAAATAAGGCATATTTTTGTTAGTGAAAAATATTTTTAGTTCTCTCAAAGTCCTTTCCAATCTGCCCTAGCATTTTGTTTTGTGTTGCTGTTATTTAAAAAGAAAAACCTTTGTTTTCCCGGCGAGAGAGAGAGGTCCAGCCTCACCTGGGCCTCCTTGCCACCTCACGACCCAACTTGCCTCTCCAGCAGGCCCAGCGCTCGCGTAGCCCAGCCAGCCCCACGCGCGTCATCTCCCTCCTATACGGCAGCACATCCAGGAGGTACACATCGGCGCTCGACTGATTTGACGACCGACGCTCGTCCCTAGCTCCTATAAAGCATGTCCCCCGCGGAGCCCTAGTCCTAGTCGTTCCATTCCCACCTTCTCCTCGCCTCCCTCTCGCCGGTAAGCTCCTCCACGCTCCTCGCCATCGCCTCGCCCGCGTTCACATCGTCAGGACCTCGGGATCGGTGCTGCCCCAAGCCTCTTCTTCCTCTGCTTCTCGGAGCTGAAAGATCGCCGCGTTCGTCGACTCCTCGCAGTCGCCTCGTCGTGCCCTGCTCCACCTCTCCATGTCCTAGGTAGGGAGGTATAACCCCTTGTTCCATTCCCCTCGCCCATTTCTTCGTTAGCATCTTGTGCGCATAGATCCATTGGTGTCATCGACGTGCTCCCGCGCTCCGGGCGATCCCTGAAGAAATTGTTCAAAGAAGAAAGTCTAGGGTTTTCACCCAATCCAGTCCCGCGGCTTGCCTGCTCGTGCTCCCGCGTAGTCGCCCGTTCTTCCGCAGCTCTCGCCCGCGCTCGCCCGGTAGTCTAGCTGCGCCCTGTCTCGCCTCTGCTTCGCATCGCCATGGCCCGAGCTGAGCTCTTGCTCGAGCTCGAGCGCCACCCTGCCAGCAGCTTCGCCGTGTTCAATGATGGAGATGGAACCCCCGCTCGTTTCCATGCCCCCGCCGGGGGTTTGTTCCTCTAGTGGTCGCCGCTGTTGCTGCCGGCGTCGACATCCTCTTCTCCGTCCCAGGGAAGAAGGAGACCAACGCCCGGGGTTTGTATATTAGGAGTCAAGCCCCCCTTTATTCAGTAACCGAAGCCTAGCGCAGTGGTTGCGCCTCCACTGCCTCACCCGGGAGACCCGGGTTCGATCCCCCCGGGAACCCCTTTTTTCCCGAATAATTCCAACCGCTGACAGTAGGCCCAGGGCCCACATGTAAACCCCCAGGGCCCTGGTGACTATGCTAGGTGGGCCCTCCTTTTTTTGTCTGTTTTATTTCCTGTTTCTGAGATTATTCCATTTAAGGAAAACCTGCCAAATCTGGCCATGCCATTTCTGGCAGTGTCTATAAAGGGATATGCCCTATTTGGCATATACTAGGTTATAAGAGCATACGCTGATTTTCGAACTGAATTTTGTGTGTGTTTTCTTCACAGGAACATATGCTTATGATATATGAATTTGGGGTAGAAAAATCAAATGGATCCCTTAGTGACATTAGTTTTATCATTTGTGCAAGTTTACAAAAATGTTGTTTTGGGATAAGATGACATTTTGTCTTTTTCACATGATTTTATTCTTGCATCATATGATAAACTTGTCAACATGAATAATGTTCATTGATGTGTGTGCTAGCCTGTAACAGCCCGAGACCGACGCTCCAAAAGATTCCCCTTTTATTCCGTTGCCATCATGTGATTCGTTTGATTGCTGCATTCATCATCGCATCATTCGCATCATCTGCATAACATCGTCACTCGTTTTTGAAAACTTGCATCCGTTCGTAGCTGTCGGTTCTCTCCGTTCATGTCGTCGACCGTTTCGAGACCAACCACACACGCACGCGCCTGCGGCACCGATAAAATATTGTTTTAAAAGTGCTTTAAAACAATCTCGGATTGGGTCGAAAGTTGGCGTGCAATCTTGTTTTATTGTAGGTAGACCGCCTGCCAAATTTCGTCGCAATCAGAGGTCGTTTGTCACCCGAACGGTCGAACGTAGTAGTGCCATCATCGATTAAATATCACGCGTTTTCGGTATTTCAAAACGCGGTGCCGGGCCACAACTTCCCTCTCATCTTAGCCCAACACCCCTCTCCACTGCCCACTACCCAACCTAGCCCCCCTCTGCTTTCGGGCCGTCCGATCGACACCGAACGACCCAAAAAATGGATGAAATAGCTAACCCTAGACCCCTCTCTATAAATAGGTGGCCTCCCCTGCCTATCTTAGCCTTCCCCCAACTCCAACATCGTTTTCCGCGCCTGCCCAACACTGCCGCCGCCACTTGTCGCCGCCTGAGCCACCACGCCGCCACTCCCAGCCACTCAGCGCGCGCCACGTCACCCCGGCGCCGCCTCCAGCCTCTTCCCTCCACTGCGGCCCGCTACGACCCAGATCTGGCACTTCCGGGCCAGGATCCCGCCGCCGCAGCGGCCCGTGCGATCCCGAGCGCGCCGCCCCTGCGCCCGAGCCGGCTTCCTCGAGCCCCGCCCTGGCTCCCATGACCAAGTCGCCCGCGCCTCCGGCGACCTTGCCGCCGGACCTCTGCCGGCGATCTGTTGCGCATTGCCGCTGCCTCGTCCTCGCCTCATCGGAACGACGCCGCCCCTCCATGACCACATCGCCGCCTTGCCCCGCTGTTGTCCCCTGCTCGCCTCCGGCCTCCATGGCCGAGCTCGAGCTCGCCGGTAACCGCGCCACCTCCGCTGATCTGCCGTCTCCAGTCATGCCTCGACGTCGCCGGCGCCAGATCCGGCCTCGTCGTCCGCCCCCGGCCTCGGATCCGGCCTCCCCGGCCTCAGATCCGCCTCCGCCCGCCTCTTCGTCGCCGGCGTTGGCCTCCGCCGGCCATGGCCGCCCCAAGCTCCGGCCGGGATGGGTCCATCCACCCTCATCCCGGTATGGGCTCGACCGCCGAACCAAATGCCAACCCATATCGTCCGCTCCCCGGTCCGTTTATCAGAGGGTATGATTCTCCAAATCCCCCAAGTGTCTGTTTTTTTCAGCATGATAGCATCTTTGAGTGGCTATAACTAGTAAACCGTGCATCCAATGAAAATGTGCTATACATGAAAATTGTTCTACTCTTCGTGCTCTATAGGTTGGTGCCATTTGCATGTGCATTAGAGTTCATCTAGGATCTGTAAAATGTGTTGCAAAAGTGCATACTGTCGTAATCTGAAATCTGCTATTTTTATTCGAACTTGTGTGGATGGTTGCATCAAATCCGTAGTTCTTTTGCATGTGGTGTCTTCATGAGTGTTGCTCTATGTGATGTATATTTTCATGCCATTCCTCTGGTTGCTAGGTAGGAATTCGTTAACATGTCAATCTCTTGCTCTAAAGTGGCTATCGTGTTAAAACTGAAATCTGTCAACGATAAGTTCCATTTTGCGATGTTCGTATTAAGCAACCCATGCATCCTTCAAGTTGTGTCTTTGGAGTGTGTTGTAGTATGCCATGTCTACTTGTTGTTGATAGGTTGCCATGCCATGAATCTTGTGTTTAGCTGTAGCTTTCTTCACAAGAACAAGCTTAATCAATGTTGCTGATTTGAGATGCGGAAATATTTTTAAGTCTGGAATCTGTAACATTTTGTTGCTGTTTTTCCATGTGTTTTGCTAGTGATCTACATCCCTTTTGGGGTGGGTGCAATGGAGTTATTTGTAGTTCAAAATGCCCTATAGCATGCTGTTAAGTTTCATGCCAACATATGCCCTATAGTATATATTTTTACTGCTACCAATATGCCTTCGTGATAAAAACTGCTCTGTTAAAAACTGGTATTTTCACCAAGTCTGAAAACTGCTTAGTTCAATATGTCTTCTTGTGAGCTCATTTCCTAATGATCCTTGCTTCTAGTCAACTTGCTGTCAATAGAAGAATTGTTTGGCATCATGTAGGCTACATCACCATGTCCTTGTTGTGTATTTTAGCTGGCTGTAGCCTGTTGATTTGTGGGTTGCCATATGCTTTGTTGCTGTTTTGGGCAGATTTCTACTAAACTTGTGTTGGTTGTTGTGGTTGACCCGTAGCTCTGTTTTGGTCATGCCATATATGAAACTTCCTTAGATTTTCCTGTAGTATCATAATATATTTCTGCATTCATGATTTGAAATGTTTGTGGTTGTCATTTTCATGCATTTTGTATTCATGGCATATTATCTTGTGATGGGCATATCTTTTAGACCGCAGCTCTGTTGCAAATGTTCTATATTTGTAAATCGACTAGAATGATGAGTAGAATCGCATTGTGCACTTTATTTCCCTGTTTAATAAATATAAAACATGGTTAGTTAAGATCTGGACCAAATTCATAATTTGCATATGAGGTCGCTTCGGAAATACTATAAGTTGTTTCCGACCTCATTTAAGATGCCTAGATAGTGTAGTTTCATTATGCTTCACCTCTTTCCATGTTTAACAACATTTAATATTGTCGTGTACCTAACGAGAGTGAACTAAGTAATTCGAATGCGGAGTATCGTCAATATGCAACCCGTTGCATATTGAGCTTCACTTAATGTGTAGAAGTAGATTGTTGTGCTTTGCCATGTCTTGCATAATTAAACTGGACATGCATCATATTTGTTTGCGCATCATGTCATGCATATGTTGTGGTGTTATCATGTTTTGATTGTTGTTTTTGGATTGCTTCTTCTTGATAGAGTTCTGAAAGCGTTCGGAGTTTGAGGATTTGTTCGACTACATTGGCTCGTCTTCTTCATGGATTCGTTCTTCTTCCAAGCGGGATCTCAGGCAAGATGATCATTTCCTTGGATACCACTACTTTCATTGCCATGCTAGTTGTCTCGTTTCTATCGATATGTCTCGCTAACTACCACTTGTTTGTCAAGTCTCCCAAATGCCATGATAAGCCTCTAACCCCTCCATTCCCAGCAAACAATTGTTTGGCTATGTTACCGCTTGCTCAGCCCTTCTTATAACGTTGGTAGTTGTAGGTGCAAGCTCTTTCCATGTGCAAGATGGATTTTTTTTGATATATCACAATATTATTGCTATTAATTTAATGCACATATATACCTGGTAAAGTGTGGAAGGCTTGGCCTTTTGCTCGGTGTTTTGTTCCACTCTTGCTACCCTAGTTACTTGTGAACCGGTGGTATGTTCCATATTTTGCGCTCCTAACATGCTCGGGGTTGTTATGGGGACCCCCTTGACCATTCGTTTTAGATTAAAACTTGTCTGGCAAGACCCAACTTTGGTACTACATTTGCCTAATAACTAATAAACCTGCATAAGGAGTAATTAACCAAAGGATCTTTAATCAACAACCCGAGCCAGTGCTCCTCATGAGTGTTGGTCCAAACTAGAGCACCGTGCGGGGCCAACCCGGGGCAACTCGGGAGATGTCTATCAGGCCACCGTATGCTTCGCTTATCCGTTGTGTCCAGAGAACGAGATACGCGGCTCCTATCGGGTTCGTCGACATGTCGGGCGGTCTTGCTGGACTTGTTTTACCTTTCTTGAATGTCTTGCGCGAGGAATTTCGATAATTCGGGCTATCTCGAGGTTGAGGTTTTCCAATGGAATTTCCTAGGAAATCACGGGATTCGTGGTCGACGTTATTCCCGCGGTGTGTGGTTAGTTTGTGATGGATGAGTTAAAGCACCCCTGCAGGGTTAAATCTTTCGGAAAGCCGTGCCCGCGGTTACGTGGCAACTTGGAAACTTTGTTTAACACCCGGTCATAACAAACTTAAAGTAAACTCAAATAAAATACACCAACCGTGTGCGTAACCATGACTGTCTCTTCTCGTGATTTCCGAACCGAGAGAGAACACTTTGGGGTTATGTTTGCTCGTAAGTAGGTGTTTAGGATCTCTTAGAGATTATAACTAGTTCACGTCCATTTATGCGATGATCATCCCCCTTTATTCTTGTACTTGTAAGTTAGCCACTCAAATAAATGCTTAGTGCTTGCTGCAGCCTCACCACTTAACCATACCTCACCCATTAAGCTTTAATATCCTTGATACCCTTGGAAATGAGATTGCTGAGTCCCCGTGGCTCACAGATTACTACAACAACAGTTGCAGGTACAGGTAATGCGAAGCTTTGATGTGAGAGCGATGCTTGTTTCTTTTGGAGTTCTTCTTCTTCTTCGATCTAGGATGGGTTCCAGGCGGCAGCCTGGGATAGCAAGGATGGATGTAATTTTATCGTTTATTTTCGTCCGTAGTCGGACCCTGCTCTTCTGTATGATATATGGATATGTTGTTGTATTGATGTGATATTGATGTAGCTTGTGGCGAGTGTAAGCCAATTCGATATATTCATCTCTTGTTTACATGTACTTGTAATGATATCCATTCTTGCGAAATGACGAGATGAGCTTCTATCCCTATCGAGGCCCTCGTGCCAAAATAAGGATAGGAACGCATCTTGGGCGTTACAAGTTGGTATCAGAGCCTGTACCGACCTAGGAGCCCCCTTGATTGATCGAACTTGGCCGAGTCGAGTCTAGTGAAAAACTGTTTTGAGTCTAGTTATATCGGAGAGTAGGATTCTTTTTACTCCTCTTCTATGCTCTGGTGAGGAATTACGACTTAGGAATTTTAATTCTACACTCTTCTTGCTCAAAATAATTTTTAGGGTCACGCGGATATTTTGGAAACTATATGATGCCGATGTGATGGAGTTTTGTCTTGGTGCCTCTTGTTACCGAGGATTAGAGCTCCAGGGGATTCTTGACACATCGTTATCATTTAGTTTCCTTAGTATCTCAGTACCCGGATTTTCAAAATTGCTTCAATACTATTTGTGGCGAGAGGAGTTTGGCGTCACCCAGTACTGGGGAGAGCATCCAAATGTACCGCCATAATTGATATCGTTGCGGTTACGACCTGATAGCATAACCAAGAAAGATTTCGGAAGTTCTCAGGTGGGAATTCAAGTAGTTAACTAGGATTATCCTTCCAACAAATGCATAATGCGTTATGTATTTGTTTCCTACTTAATTTGCAAGCCTCATCCTTTGTTTTGTTGGAGTATGGTAAATCGAGTTGCTTCGATGTCAAATGTGGATTTCATATCTTTCTAAGCGGTGTTCTCATATTTCTATGGGAATGCTAATCCGTTTGATCAACCGGAGTTGTCATGAAATTCTTTTCAACCGGAGTGCTTCTCTTCAAGTGAATTCATCCCTCTCCAATATTTGCAAGATCTATCGTCATCTTTCCTTTTCCCGGAGTTCATTTCATCAATCTTAAGTTGTCTTTGTTTTTCCCACCCTCCCTCCCTTTTTCGTCAAGGATTAAATCGTCATCCAAGTGCTTTCTTTTCATTGATGCTTCCGCTATCTTTTCTTCCGTATTGTTTCCGGTGATTCATGTGAAGATGCTCAAGTGCCCAAGTTCTTCCTTCCGTCGTCTTCATCTTCCTTTCTTTTCTGATGTGTTCAATTTTAGATGACGGTGTTCATCATATCCTTTTCATGTCAGAAATTCTCGTCCAAGCCTCTCGTGATTTTTTTTCATCTCTTTCTTTTCTATCGGGAGTGCTGAAGATATCTCAGATGATTCATGTTCTCATTCAATCCTGCCAAAGTATTTCGAGGATCTCAACCTCATCAAGTTTTCATTCATACCGGTGCAAGCTCTCTTTTTAAGCATTCGTTTCAACGGTGATCTCTTTGAGTGGGCTCATAACCCACAGGTTGTTCCCCAGGATCTTACCTGGCTCTTCTAATCTTTTCCACTTATCTCAAGTCCTTTTCAAATATGACGTAAGAATGAATTCCATCAGTCATATTCCTTCTTGAAGATTGCTTTTAAATCATTTTCATCGTTGGCTCAACCTTTCCTTACTCATTGTTCCAGAGTGTCTTAGTAATTCATGATGTGTTCCTCATCATCATTCTCTGCATTTGAAGACCGAAGAAGAGTTTGTCTTGAATCTTATTCCATTCTCTTGGAGATTCATGGTTTCAGCTTGTTGCTATCCTCTCTAATTGTTTTCAATCATGAGTAATTCCTTCCATATCTATCTGGAGCATTCCAGAGTTGTTTTGTTTTCTAGATCTTCCGAAGGCCATAATTTCAAAAGATTTCTTCGTTCTCCGCTTTCAGCTTTCATCCTCAAATTCTTCTCAATTGATGTTCCTTCGTTCGTATATCAATTATTTCGGTGGCTCATTCTAGTTCTGCTAGTCGCAGCGTGATCTCCTTGTTCTCATGTTTTCCAATTCATTCAAATATCCTCATTGTTCCAAATTCTTATCAGTTTTCTTGTTCAAGACATCCTCAAATTTATGCTCTTATCTATCCTCAATCTTTGCAAGAAGAATAAGTAGTATGCCAAATCTGTTGCTTGTCATCAATTAAACTTGATGAAGGATAAGCATAACATAATTCTTATTCTTGTTTCATCAGTTAATGTCAATCCTTCCTCCGGAGGTTGTTCAGGATATAAATTCTCTATTCTAGTTGCTTATCTTTTCTTTTCCGGAGTTCCAAGTTTCTCAAGCATCTCTTCGTGAAGTTCCATCTAAATCATGGCAAGGCCTCAATCTTATTCTTTTCAACCTTCATTTCTTTTGATCATTCTTCGTATACGGAGGTTCTCATGGTGGTTCTTCAAGTATTTAATTCATTCTCGAAGTATTCCTCAAGATTCTTGTTGAAGAAGCTCAAATATTCTTTATCTTGCATTTCTAAGTGAAATTCTTTCTCCCTTATCTGTTGAGATGGTGTTATAGCATTCTTGATTCATGAGGAGTCTCGAAGAGAATTTTTCAAGAATGAGATATTTAAACCCATCATTCCTTTCTTGGAGTTATCCTGGCATGGATTTCACCTGAAGCTTTTGCTAAGGATTGTTGCTATTAAGTTCCATCTAAGCTTCTATTCTTTTGTTCCGGAGGCGTTATGGTGTTCCTATCTTCGACCCATCATCTCATTTGTTAAGATCATGTTCTTCCCTTGCTTGTCCATTCTACCAGAGTGTTGTGCCCCTATTCAAGTTCTTTCCGTCATATCAAGTTCTGCTTCTCTTTTGTACCGGAGTGCTGCCCAAATATCTCTTGAATTCTTGCTTGTTTCTCATATCATCCTTCTCCTTTGTTTCACTCGTTTGTCAATGAAGCAATTAAGTTCTACCTCTTCCTCTTGCTCTTTCTCTTCCCCTTCTCATTCTAATATCTCGGGTCGAGATCTCTTGTAAGTGGAGGAGAGTTGTAACAGCCCGAGACCGACACTCTAGGAGATTCCCCTTTTATTCCGTTGCCATCATGTGATTCATTTGATTGCTGCATTCATCATCGCATCATTCGCATCATCTGCATAGCATCGTCACTCGTTTTCGAAAACTTGCATCCGTTTGTAGCTGCCGGATCTCTCCGTCCATGTCGTCGACCGTTTCGAGACCAACCACACACGCACGCGCCCGCGGGACCGATAAAATATTGTTTTAAAAGTGCTTTAAAACATTCTCGGATTGGGTCGAAAGTTGGCGTGTGGTCTTGTTTTATTGTAGGTAGACCGCCTGCCAAATTTCCTCTCAATCAGAGGTCGTTTGTTACCCGAACTGTCGAACGTAGCAGCACCGTCATCGATTGATAATCACGCGTTTTCGGTATTTCAAAACGCGTTGCCGGGCCACAATTTCCATCTCATCTTAGACCAACACCCCTCTCCACTGCCCACTACCCAACCTAGCCCCCCTCCGCTTTCGGGCCGTCCGATCGGGATCGAATGGCCCGAAAAACGGATGAAATAGCTAACCCTTGACCCCTCTCTATAAATAGATGGCCTCCCCTGCCTATTTTAGCCTTCCCCCACTTCCACAATCGTTTTTTGCGCCTGCCCAACCCTGCCGCCGCCACTTGTCGCCGCCTGAGCCACCGCGCCGCTGCTACCAGCCACTCAGCGCGCGCCACGTCACCCCTGCACCGCCTCCAGCCTCCTCCCTCCACCGCGGCCTGCTACAGCCCAGATCTGGCCCTACCGGGCCCGGATCCCGTCGCCGCAGCGGCCCGCGCGAGCCCGAGCGCACCGCCCCTGCGCCCGAGCCGGCTTCCCCGAGCGTCGCCCCGGCTCCCACGACCCCGTCGCCCGCGCCTTCGGCGACCTTGTCGTCGGACCTCTGCCGGCGAACTACTGCACATCGCCGCCGCCCCGTCCTCGCTTCGCCGGAACGATGCCGCCCCGCCGCGACCACATCGCCGACGTGCCCCTCCGTTGTCCCCTGGTCGCCTCCGGCCTCCATGGCCGAGCCCGAGCTCACCGGTAACCGTGTCGCCTCCGCCGATCTGCCGTCTCCGGCCATGCCTCGACATCGCCGGCGCCAGATCTGGCCTCGTCGTCCGTCCCCGGCCGCGGATCCGGCCTGCCCGGCCTCAGATCCGCCTCTGCCCCACCTCTTCGTCGCCCGCGTTGGCCGCCGCCCGCCATGGCCGCCCCAAGCTCCGGCCGGGATGGGTCCATCCACCCTCATCCCGGTATGGGCTGGACCGCCGAACCAAACGCCAGCCTAGATCGTCCCGCTGGATCTCCCCGGCCCGTTTTTCAGAGGGTGTGATTTTCTCTAAGTCCCCCAAGTGTCTGTTTTTTCCAGCATGATAGCATCTTTGAGTGGCTATAACTAGTAAACCGTGCATCCAATGAAAATGTGCTATACATGAAAATTGTTCTACTCTTCGTGCTCTACATGTTGGTGCCATTTGCATGTGCATTAGAGTTCATCTAGGAGCTGTAAAATGTGTTGCAAATGTGCATATCATCGTAATCTGAAATCTGCTATTTTTAGTCAAACTTGCGCGGATGGTTGCATCAAATCCGTAGGTCTTTTGCATGTGGTGTCTTCATGAGTATTGCTCTATGTGATGTCTACTTTCATGCCATGCCTCTGGTTGCTAGGTAGGAATTCGTTAACATGTCAATCTCTTGCTCTAAAGTGGCTGTCGTGTTAAAACTTAAATCTGTCAACGATAAGTTCCATTTTGCGATTCTCGTATTAAGCAACCCATGCCTCCTTCAAGTTGTGTCTTTCGAGTGTGTTGTAGTATGCCATGTCTACTTGTTGTTGGTAGGTTGCCATGCCATGAATCTTGTGTTTAGATGTAGCTTTGTTCACGAGAACAAGCTTAATCAATGTTGCTGATTTGAGATGCGGTATTTCTAAGTCTGGAATCTGTAACATTTTGTTGCTGTCTTGCCATGTGTTTTGCTAGTGATCTACAGCCCCTTTGGGGTGGGTGAAATGGAGTTATTTGTAGTTCATAATGTCCTCTAGCATGCTGTTAAGTTTCATGCCAGCATGTGCCCTGTAGCATATATTTTTACTGCTACCAATATGCCTTCGTGATAAAAACTGCTCTGTTAAAAACTGGTATTTTCACTAAGTCTGAAAACTGCTTAGTTCAATATGTCTTCTTGTGAGCTCATTTCTTAATGATCCATGCTTCTAGTCAACTTGCTGTCAATAGAAGAATTGTTTAGCATCGTGTGGGCTACATCACCATGTCCTTGTTGTGTATTTTAGGTGGCTGTAGCTTGTTGATTTGTGGGTTGCCATATGCTATGTTGCTGTTTTGGGCAGATTTCTACTAAACTTGTGTTGGTTGTTGTGGTTGACCCGTAGCTCCGTTTTGGTCATACCATATATGAAACTTGCTGAGATTTTCATGTAGTATCATAATATCTTGCTGCATTCATGATTTGAAATGTTTGTGGTTGTCATTTTCATGCATTTTGCATTCATGGCATATTATCTTGTGATGGGCATATCTTTTAGACCGTAGCTCCGCTGCAAATGTTCTATATATGTAAATATACTAGAATGACGAGTAGAATCGCATTGTGCACTTTATTTCCCTGTTTAATAAATATAAAACATGGTTAGTTCAGATCTGGACCATATTCATAATTTGCATATGAGGTCGCTTCGGAAATACTATAAGTTGTTTCCGACCTCATTTAAGATGCCTAGATACTGTAGTTTCATTATGCTTCACATCTTGCCATGTTTAACAACATTTAATATTGTCGTGTACCTAACGAGAGTGAACTAAGTAATTCGAATGCGGAGTTTCGTCAATATGCAACCCGTTGCATATTGAACTTCACTTAATGTGTAGAAGTTGATTGTTGTGCTTTGCCATGTCTTGCATAATTAAACTGGACATGCATCATATTTGTTTGCGCATCATGTCATGCATATGTTGTGGTGTTATCATGTGTTGATTGTTGTTTTCGGATTGCTTCTTCTCGATAGAGTTCCGAAAGCGTTCGGAGTGTGAGGATTCGTTCGACTACGTTGGCTCGTCTTCTTTATGGATTTGTTCTTCTTCCAAGCGGGATCTCAGGCAAGATGATCATTTCCTTGGATACCACTACTATCATTGCCATGCTAGTTGTCCCATTTCTATCGATATGTCTCGCTACCTACCACTTGTTTGTCAAGCCTCCCAAATGCCATGATAAGCCTCTAACCCCTCCACATCCCAGCAAACCATTGTTTGGCTATGTTACCGCTTGCTCAGCCCTTCTTATAGCGTTGCTAGTTGCAGGTGCAAGCTCTTTCCATGTGCAACATGGATATTTTTTTTATATATCACAATATTATTGCTATTAATTTAATGCACATATATACCTGGTAAAGGGTGGAAGGCTTGGCTTTTTGCTCGGTGTTTTGTTCCACTCTTGCCGCCCTAGTTACTTGTGAACCGGTGTTATGTTCCATATTTTGCGCTCCTAACATGCTTGGGGTTGTTATGGGGACCCCCTTGACCATTCGTTTTAGATTAAAACTTGTCTGGCAAGACCCAACTTTGGTACTACATTTTCCTAATAACTAATAAACCTGCATAGGGAGTAATTAACCCGAGGATCTTTAATCAACAACCCGGGCCAGTGCTCCTCATGAGTGTTGGTGCAAACTAGAGCACCGTGCGGGGCCAACTCGGGGCAACTCGGGAGATGTCTATCAGGCCACCGTACGCTTCGCTTATCTGTCATGTCCTGAGAACGAGATACGCGACTCCTATCGGGTTCGTCGACACGTCGGGCGGTCTTGGTGGACTTGTTTTACCTTTCTCGAATGTCTTGCGCGAGGAATTCCGATACTTCAGGCTATCTCGAGGTTGAGGTTTTCCAATGGAATTTCCTAGGAAATCACGGGATTCATGGTCGAGGTTATTCCCGCGGCGTGTGGTTAGTTTGTGATGGATGAGTTGGAGCACCCCTGCAGGGTTAAATCTTTCGGAAAGCCGTGCCCGCGGTTACGTGGCAACTTGGAAACTTTGTTTAACACCCCGTCATAACAAACTTAAAGTAAACTAAAATAAAATACACCAACCATGTGCGTAACCATGACTGTCTCTTCTCTTGATTTCTAAACCGAGCGAGAACACGGTGGGGTTATGTTTGTTCGTAAGTAGGTGTTTAGGATCTCTTAGAGATCATTAATAGTTCACGTCCGTTTATGCGACGATCATCCCCCTTTATTCTTGTACTCATAAGTTAGCCACTCAAATAAATGCTTAGTGCTTGCTGCAGCCTCACCACTTAACCATACCTCACCCATTAAGCTTTAATAGTGTTGATACCCTTGGAAATGAGATTGCTGAGTACCCGTGGCTCACAGATTACTACAACAACAGTTGCAGGTACAGGTAATGCGAAGCATTGACATGAGAGTGATGCTTGTTTCTTTTGGAGTTCTTCTTCTTCTTTGATCTAGGATGGGTTCCAGGCGGCAGCCTGGGATAGCAATGATGGATGTCATTTTATCGTTTGTTTTCGTCCGTAGTCGGACCCTGCTCTTCTGTATGATATATGGATATGTTGTTGTATTGATGTGATATTGATGTAGCTTCTGGCGAGTGTAAGCCAATTCCATATACTCATCTCTTCTTTACATGTACTTGTAATGATATCCATTCTTGCGAAACGACGAGATGCGCTTCTATCCCTGTCGAGGCCCTCGTGCCAAAATAAGGATAGGAACGCACCTTGGGCATTACATAGCCCCTGGTACTTTTGCATGCCATGATAGATCATGATATGGGTGGTATTCTTGCTGTCAACATGTCACCAAAATGTTGTGTTCAAATGCTGAAATATTTCTGAGTGTCAAAATCTGTTATTTTGTTATCATGTTGTCTTGATGTTTCCCATGAATGCCTAGCCCCTTTGAGATTGGCACAACGGTATGTATTGATGAGCATGTTGTCCTCTGTTAGTGCGTGCCAAGTGCTTGTAGGTAGAGGTATTGGATCTTATTTAAGCTTGCTGTCAACATGTCATTCTATAAATAATGCCCTGCTTGCCACTTGTTAAAATTACTAAGTCTGTGAAACTGTTTTACTCAATATGCCATGTTGTGAGGATGATAGCCAATGATCTGTGCACTTATTGATGTTGACGTAATGGAGTGAATTGAAGTGCATGTTGTCCTCTATAACCCTGTTAAATTTCATGCCATGAAAGTCCCTGTAGCATATGTATTTGTTGCTACCAAAATGCCATCCTGTTAACTCTGATTTGTAAAACAGGTAATTTTCACTAAGTCCCAAAAAATTGTTTCAACATGCCATCTTGTGAGCTCATTTACTATTGATCCTTGCTTCCATTCATGTTTCTCTAGATAGATGAATTGTCAAGCATCTTGTATAATCCATGTACATTACTTGGTTATGATTTGTAGCTTGTTGTAGCTCCTGTTATGTTTGTTGCAATACGGCATGTTGCTGTTTGTGGACTTGTGGGAGTTCTAACCAATGGTTTTGCATGATCTTCAGCTCTATTCTTGCTAGATTTTCATTCCCAATCCAGTGGCCTCCTTGGAATACCAAGGAATGGCCCATGGCCTCCCTCGTCTTTGTTTATGACTCCGTTGACGTTCGTACCTTGCCGTGAGTGTCCCGTGAGTTCCGTTACTCCATTTGCAACGTTCTACATATGCATTTGCATCGTTTTTACGAGGAGCATTAATTTTTTCCATGTTCATGCATGCTCAAATCACTAATCTTGAGGTTCTATGCAGAATACTAAAGAACTTAATAATTGCATGAGAAAGATGACTAGCATAAGGTTGCCATGTTAAATACTTCAAATTGGTCATGCGTCATCTTTGCTTGCGCATTGCACTTTGTTTGTATGTTTATTTGGTGCTGTTTCTCTTTGGGTAGACCCGAGTGTCGAGCCTGAGTATGAGGATCCTGACGAGAACAACTACGAGGACCCAACTCTTTATCCTTCTGAAGACCCAACAGGCAAGATGATCATACCCGGATCCCGACACTATTTTTGCTATGATAGATGTCTCGCTTCTACGTTATGTTTCATTGGCTACCACTTAAATTGTCAGCCTCTCAAATTGCCATGAAAACCCCTAACCCCTCCACTTCCTAGAAAAACATTGATCGGCTACGTTACCGCTGCTTAGCCCTTATCTTATAGCGTTGCTAGTTGCAGGTGCAAGTTGTTTCCCTGTGACAACATGGATTTTCTGAGATATCACAATATTACTGCTTTTTAATTTAACGCACATATATACTTGGTAAGGTGGAAGGCTTGGCCTTTTGCCCGGTGTTTTGTTCCACTTTTGCCACCCTAGTTATTTGTTACCAGTGTTATGTTCCATATTTTGCACTCCTAACATGCTCGCGGTTTGTCGGGGGTATAACTCCAAGATATAACCCGCCATACTGGACCGGGTTAACATATCAACAACTCTGCCATCAAGTTTCAATGGGTCGTGTCCTAAGTATAAGATAATTAAGGTCGCGATTCATTGAGTCGCCAGCTGGCCCAACGTCAGAAGACGGCGGCTCAAAGCCCATGAAGCTAAGGATGCCAGTTAATGTTTCCTTAAGGTGCAAGATAAGTTAGAGATGTAGTAGATCATGGGTCATAATATGACACGGACTCTGTTGTAAACCCTAGAGCTTTATCTATATATAAATGCAGACCCCTAGGCCGAAACTCACAAGTTACAACCTCTCGACAGCTAGGTTAGCGATTCCGCACCCTTGTAATCGAGATCTATCCATCAAATACACACAAAGCAGGACGTAGGCCATTACCTCCATAGGAGGGGCCGAACCTGGGTAAACCCGACTCTCTCTCTTGTTATGAGGACACCTGCCGGGTTGACAAAACCATAACAGTTGGCGCCCACCGTGGGGCTCTCGCCCGGTGGAGTTGAGTTTTCGAAGGGGATCCAGTCAGGATTCGGGAAGTTTATGGTGAACCAGATGGTCAAGAGCCGCCATAATAAGGTCCACGAGCCGGCCTGGAGCATCAAAGACGATCTGATCGGACGTGGGCTTCAAGATCCTGCAGGAAAGATCGGGTTAGCATCCTCCGAGTCGGACATCTACATCAACATCGACGAGCCGGCTCGGAGTACCCGATCCCATCAACACCAGGGCGGTCATCGCCATGTGTTCGTTGGCTTCACGCAAGGGGTCAGCATTTCAGATGAGCCGGCTTCTAGCAGGGACACCCTCATCAATTCGGACGGCACATCATCTACAGGAGATACAGAGTCAATTTGCCCTCTTTGCGATGGTGGACTTGGGGGCTCATTGGAGACCGAAGCCCCTGAAGAATACAATGAGTCGCCCCGAAAAGTCGTTGTCTACATGGTAGGAGCTATGGTGGTTCCAGATCCAGTCGCAGTTGGAGGTTCTGGCGGTTCAACTAAAAGGCCGGCTCACGCCATGGCGAAACTCATGGCCGAGATGGCAAAACTCGTGGATACCCCGGTCACTGCAGAAAATTAGGAAGAGCGCAATGTGGAGCTCACCAAATTGCGTAGTAAAATAATCGAGGTACAAAAGGAAATTGATGCTGAAAACGCACGGATGGCGGATTTGCAGGCTCGTATACATCAAGAGACGGAGCGCCTTAAGGCCAAGGCCTGGTGGCTAGGATTTCAGAGAGAGGCATCGGAGGCCGTTTACGTGAGAAGACGCCACCGTGGGCTCCCTCCGAATCTTGAGCCACAACAGCTTTTTAACACCCCACAACAGACACCAGGAACTGTTCAGCAACCCGGGAATTGGCAAGAGGAACCGGCTCAAGCCCCGCCGACTCAATCCCCGCCTCGGCGATTTTAGACGCCACGGGGCCACTTCTCCAACCCAGTTGACAACATGTTGGCTGCAACCAGGAATCTGGAAGCATTGCCTATTAACGGAAACTCCCCTCTTGAGGTTGAAGCTAGAAATGCCATTAAGATGCTAAAAACTACTGTGGTACAACAAGCGCAGTATTCGTACAGACGGGATCAGATGCATTCTACTCCCTACGCTAGCAAAGGTTGTCATGTGGAGTCCCCGATTGCCTCTAGTAGTGGGCGAAGACAGCAGCATCAGGTTTCTCCAACCTGTCTCATGACATCAGACGCCCAGGTAGTTGTTGATGCTGCAAGAGGCGCATGACAAGCAGAAGCAGCAGCATGAGCGATCCAGCAGCTTCACCCTCAACCGACGAGCTTTGGGGCTGCGTCCAATAGTAGGACGATTGGCATACCATGCTTATCCCCGGCACTCCGTGCTGAGCGCATGCCCAAAGATTTCAAAGGGTCTCGTAAGGTACCAAACTACACGTCAGCCGGCGTCTTGGATTGAGAGTTACGAGTTGGCAATGGACATGCTGGATGTCAGCGACGCTGTATGTGCTAAATATTTAACCATGATGTTAGAAGGACCGGCTCGGACGTGGTTGAAAAATTTGCCGCCTAACTCCATCAACACATGGACTGAGTTGAAAGAGCGATTTATCAAGAATTTCCAAGGAACCTGCAAGAAGCCTATGATGATAGTAGATCTACAACATTGCGTTCAACGAGTAGATGAGTCGGCGCACCATTGGACACGCTGGGTCGCAGAAATCATCCACTCGTCGGACAACATCACGGGGCCTCAGGCAGTCCTGATATTGGAAAAGAACTGTCACTTCCAGCCTTTGGTCCAAAAGCTCGGACGGCTCAAGCGAAAGGTGCAAGACATGGGCGACTTGATGGACTTCCTCACCAGATATGCAGAGTCAGATAGCACAAAGGATCCCGGTTCAGACGAGGACAAGACCTCCAAAGGCAAAAAAGCAGAAGGAGGGAAAAGTTAGCACGGTCAAGGAGGCAATCAGGGGGCTCAGAATAATAATAAGCGGAAGCAGCCAGATGGCGGGTCTGACTTTGTGGCCAACACTAATACTGGTTTCAAGAACCAGCGCCGGAACGGTCGACCCGGAGGAGCTTACAATGGGAATAAACCTCGCAATTATGAGGAGGCACTTAAAGCACCTTGCCCTAAGCACAACACCCAAGATAAGCCGGTTAGCCACTCTTGGGAGAATTGTTATATCATGCAAGAGTTCCATAGCCAGGCTTTCCAGAATAATTTAGGAGGCAATGGTGGAGCACACCCGAATCAACACGGGCCTGGCGGGTCGCAAGGTGGCCCAGGGGCTAGTTTTCAACATCAGGGAAATCATGGCAACGGACAACATCCTGGCCAGGGCAATCAGGATAATAACCAAGGAGGATTTCAAAGTAATCCCAAGGAGTTGAATAGCGGTCAGTACCACTAATCCCTGAATAAAATTCATATTCTGGAGGATATCAAAGACGAAATCCTACGTCTCCAAAAGGGAAATAAGCCGGCCCTGGAAACCCAGTGGCCTTACTTAAACTTCGCTATGCCGGCTCCTTTTTTGTAAATTCCTCCCACCTTGCAGATTTTTGTATGTACTTCTTTATGTTTCAGTTATGAATAAAGCCGGCGTATTTTGTCGTTTCAACTTACAAGATGAGTTTGAATCTTTATTTTCGGGAACAAAGGGTACTTGGGGGCTTCTGACTCATCGAGTCTAGCTTTCTCACCCTTGTGACCCGGCATAACAATGCCACCTTATCAAGCGCATTGGGGGCTTCCAGCCCACCGGGCTTAGCTTTCTCACCCTCTTGACCCGGCAAAAATAAACGCCATATATGGTTAAACCTGCCTGTATGCTTGATGCGACTCCGATCAGATGACCCCGTGAACTCTTCACGAGTCAATCCTTTTCAGACCCTGAACTTGTTAAGGTTAAAACACCAGCTTGAGTCATGAGATAGCTGGCATACAGAAAGCTAGGATAAACCATGGGTTATCATACACGCTTCATTGAAGCAAGACCCATGCCTTGAAAGCCGGTCTTTTTCTGTCGAGCCTCGAAAGCTGGCATTATAATCATATGTCCTTTGCATTAAGGCTAGGACCATCAAAAGTGCCTTCAAAGGGAGCTACCCTATATTTTTAACCTTCGGGAAATGATCATTAACATGAGCACTATGTGATGAAACTCATCACGCAAAACTATTCTGGACACGACCTTGTCTTTACCGGTTTTTGTGTAAAATAACCAGGTTATCGGCTGCATGACAGCACAAAATTACGTTATTGCTTAAAGAGGCTAACAGAGGACCTCAAGCTTGGATATTAATTTCGGCCAAAGAGCCGTCTTATCAATATTGTTTTATTTGGCTTGTTTATTACAGCAAGTTTCAGGTTCAAAATTATTACCGGCCCATGCTTCAAGGACCAGGTTAAACGATTTTGTATGCATTAGCAGCCAATCGACAAGCTATGCTACAAATTCAACATTGTTGGAAGATGAATAGATTGTTAAAATCAAAATCAAAATGGCCGGGTCATTTTGCCAAGCTATATCTTATCAAAAGGCCTGTCAATAAAAGGATTGCACCGACGGGGTGATGAAACAGCGATTAAAGGATCCAGCATCAAAGATGCAAAACGTGCACGATGGCACGGCAACAGTTTTCGACTATCCCTATTACATGGTTAAGGAAGCCAGAGATTGTTTTTTCCGCCCATACTTGGGGGCTTAAGTTGACAAGGCAACAATTGAGGAAGTTCAAATTGCCAATCGCATGACCCGGGTCAGTGGCGGCTAATCTTGTGCATGAGACACCTCCGGGTTATCCACCGACTGGTCTTCTGGCTCCTGGATCCGAAGGTTGTCCGCATCCCAGTTGCAGTGAGATAAAGCCTGGAACACTGCCTCGTCATCAAGAATTAAAGATGGGACAACTTCAGGGGCAAAAACGTGCTCGTGCCATTGAGGAGCCAGATTTTTTGTTATCAGGTCAAGTGGTGGAATCCGAGTATGATTGGCGCCATAAGCTGCCTGATAGCTCCTTGCTACTTCTTGAGCTTGCGTTGGTTTTCCCTTGAAGAGGAAAGGGTGATGCCGCAAAGTAGATAAGTATTTCCCTCGGTTGTTGAGAACCAAGGTATCAATCCAGTAGGAGATACAAGCAAGTCCCCAATATTCGCACCTACAAAAACAATCAAACTCTTGCACCCAATGCTAAAAGGGGTTGTCAATCCCTTCACGGTTATTTGCAAGGATGAGATCTGATAGAGATAGATATAAAAGATTGCTAGAACGTAAAGTAAAACAAAAGTAAAAAGAATGCAGCGAGATATTTTTGGTATTTTTGGTTTATAGATCTGAAAATATAAGATGGAAAATAGACCCGGGGGCCATAGGTTTCACTAGAGGCTTCTCTCATGAAGGAAAATAATACGGTGCGTGAACAAATTACTGTCGAGCAATTGATAGAAAAGTGCATAGTTATGACGATATCCAAGGCAATGATTATGCATATAGGCATCACATCCGTGTCAAGTAGACCGAAACGATTCTGCATCTACTACTATTACTCCACACATCGACCGACTCCTGCCTGCATCTAGAGTATTAAGTTCATGAAGAACAGAGTAACGCAATAGGAAAGATGACTTGATGTAGAGGGATAAACTCAAGCAATATGATGAAAACCCCATCTTTTTATCCTCGATGGCAACAATACAAATACGTGCCTCGCTACCCCTACTTTGTCACTGGGTGAGGACACCGCAAGATTGAACCCAAAACTAAGCACTTCTCCCATTGCAAGAATTACCAATCTTGTAGGTCAAACCAAACCAATAACTCAAAGAGACTTGCAAAGATATGAAATCATGCATATAAGAATTCAGAGAAGATTCAAATAATATTCATAGATAAGCTGATCATAAACCCACAATACATTGGATCTCGACAAACACACCGCAAAAGAGTATTACATCGGATAGATCTCCATGAAGATCATGAAGAACATGGTATTGAAGAACAAAGATCGAGAAGAAGCCATCTAGCTACTAGCTATGGACCCGAAGGTCTGTGGTGAACTACTCACGCATCATCGGAGGGGCAATGGAGTTGATGTAGATGCCCTCCGTGATCGAATCCCCCTCCGACAGATTACCGGAAAAGGATCCAAGATTGGATCTCACGGGAAAAGAGGTTTCCGGCGGCGGAAAAGTATTTTCGTGGCTCTTTTTGGTATCCAGGGAATATTTGGGAATTTATAGGCCAAAGAATAGGGTTAGGAGGGCTGCCGTGGGGCCACAAGCCAGGGGGCGCCCCCCCTAGGGCGCGCCCTGGTGGCTTGTGACTCCACGACAGGTCTCCTGCCTTCGTCTCCAAGTCTGTTGGGTTTCTTCTGGTCCAAGAAAAATCATTCCGAAGATTTTATTCCGTTTGGACTCCGTTAATATTCCTTATCTGCAATACTCAAAAACAAGGAAAAAAAAGAAACTGGCACAAGGCTCTAGATTAATAGGTTAGTCCCAAAAATAATATAAAATAGCATATTAATGCATATAAAACATCCAAAATAGATAATATAATAGCATGGAACAATCAAAAATTATAGATACGTTGGAGACGTATCAAGCATCCCCAAGCTTAATTCCTGCTCGTCCTCGAGTAGGTAAATGATAAAAACATAATTTTTGATGTGGAATGCTACCTAACATATTTATCCATGTAATATTCTTTATTGTGGCATGAATATTCAGATCCATAAGATTCAAAACAAAAGTCTAATATTGACATAAAAACAGTAATACTTCAAGCATACTAACAAGGCAATTGTGTCCTTTCGAAATAACATGGCCTTAGAAAGTTATCCCTACAAAATCATATGGTCTGGCTATGCTCCATCTTCCCCACACAAAGTATCTAAATCATGCACAACCCCGATGACAAGTCAAGCAATTGTTTCACACCTTTTATGTTCTCAAACCTTTTCAACTCTCACGCAATACATGAGCGTGAGCCATGGATATAGCACTATAGGTGGAATAGAATATGGTGGAGGTTGTGAAGGAAAAGGAGAAGATAGTCTCACATCAACTAGGCGTATCAACGGGCTATGGAGATGCCCATCAATAGATATCAATGTGAGTGAGTAGGGATTGCCATGCAACGAATGCACTAGAGCTATAAGTGTATGAAAGCTCAAAAAGAAACTAAGTGGTTGTGCATATGATGAAAAATTCCACTAGTTATATGAAAGTGACAAAATAGGAGACTCTCTATCATGAAGATCATGGTGCTACTTTGAAGCACAAGTGTGGAAAAAGGTAGTAGCATTGTCCCTTCTCTCTTTCTCTCATATTTTTATTTTATTTTTGGTGGGCATCTTTGGCCTCTTTTTTTTATTTGGGCTTCATTGGCCTCTTTTATTATTTGTAAAGTCCGGAAACTCCTCCCAACTTGTGAGGGAATCATAGCTTCCATCATCCTTTTCTCTCACGGGACAACGCTCTAATAATAAAAATCATCACACTTTTATTTACTTACAACTCAAAAATTACAACTCGATACCTAGAACAAAATATGACTCTATATGCAATATGAAAGTGATGGTGCCTGTCATGAAAAACAGAACGGTGGAAGTTGCATGGAAATATATCTCTGAATGGCTATGGAAATGCCATAATAGGTAGGTATGGTGGCTGTTTTGAGGAAAGTATATGGTGGCTGTTTTGAGGAAGGTGGGTTTAATGCACCGGCGAAAGTTGCGCGGTACTAGAGAGGCTAGCAAAGGTGGAACGGTGAGAGTGCGTATAATCCATGGACTCAACATTAGTCATAAAGAACTCACATACTTATTGCAAAAGTCTATTAGTTATCGAAGCAAAGTATTAGACGCATGCTCCTAGGGGAGAGGTTGGTAGGAGTTAACCATCGCGCGCTCCCGACCCTCACACAAAGGTTGACAATCATTAAACAAATCATGCTCCGACTTCGTTACATAACGGTTCACCATACGTGCATGCTATGGGAATCACAAACTTTAACACAAGTATTTCTTCCAATTCACAACTACTCACTAGCATGACTCTCATATTACCATCTTTATATCTCAAAACTATATGCAAGGAATCAAACTTCTCATAGTATTCAATGCACCTAATATGAAAGTTTTTATTATATCCCTCCTGGATGCCCATTATATTAGGACTCAATTCATAACCTAAACCAATTACCATGCTGTTTAAAGACTCTCAAAATAATATAAGTGAGGTACGAGAGTTCAATAATTTCTATAAAATAAAACACCACCGTTCTCTAAAAAGATATAAGTGAAGCACTAGAGCAACATTGCCTAGCTCAAAAGATATAAGTGAAGCACATAGAGTATTCTAATAAATTCACGATTAATGTGTGTCCCCCTCAAAAGATGTGTGCAGCAAGGATGATTGTGGCAAACTAAAAAGCAAAGACTCATATCATACAAGACGCTCCAAGCAAAACACATATCATGTGGTGAATAAAAATATAGCCTCAAGTAAATTTACCGATGGATTGAAGACGAAAGAGGGGATGCCTTCCGGGGAATCCCCAAGCTTAGGCTCTTTGGTAGCCTCTAATATGGCTTGGTGTGCCTTGGGCATCCCCAAGCTGAGGCTCCTGCCACTCCTTATTCCATAGTCCATCAAATCTTTACCCAAAACTTGAAAACTTCACTACACAAAACTCAACAGAAAACTCATGAGATCCGTTAGTATAAGAAAAATAAATCACCACTTTAGGTACTGTTGTGAACTCATTCTTTATTTATATTGGTGTAATATCTACTGTATTCCAACTTCTCCATGGTTCATACCCCCCGATACAACCCATAGATACATCAAAATAAGCAAACAACACAAAGAAAACAGAATCTGTCTAAAACAGAACAATCTGTAGCAATCTATAGACTTCGAATACTTATGTAACTCCAAAAATTCTGAAAATTTTGGAAAATCAGGGAAATTTCCATATCAATCTTTTGTAAAAATTTCAGATCAAAAGCATGTTCCAGTGAATTTACAAAATTCCTGGACTGAGAGCAAAAGTTTCTGTTTTTCAGCAAAATCAAATCACAAACACCGTAGACCATCCCAAAGGTCTTACTTGGCTCAAACACTAATTTAAACAAGAAAACACAATTACTACAGAGGTAATAATGTGTAAAACACTCAAAAACAGAAGCAAAAAACAAAAGCAAAAGAAATAAAATTGGGTTGCCTCCCAACAAGCGCTATTGTTTAACGCCCCTAGCTAGGCATAACGCAATAGATCTAGGTATTGTCATCTTTGGTATGCAATCCATAAGTAGCTATCGTAATAGATTCATAAGGTAATTTTATTTTATTTCTAGGAAAGTGCTCCATGCCTTTCCTTAATGGAAATTGGAATCTAATATTTCCTTCCTTCATATCAATAATTGCACCAATCGTTCTAAGGAAAGGTCTACCAAGAATAATAGGACATGTAGGATTGCAATCTATATCAAGAACAATGAAATCTACGGGCACATAATTCCTATTTGCAACAATAAGAACATCATTAATCCTTCCCATAGGTTTCTTTATAGTGGAATCCGCAAGATGCAAATTTAAAGAGCAATCATCAAATTCACGGAAACCTAGCACATCACATAAAGTTTTTGGAATCCTGGAAACGCTAGCACCCAAATCACACAAAGCATGGCACTCATAATCTTTAATTTTAATCTTAATAGTAGGTTCCCACTCATCATAAAGTTTTCTAGGTATAGAAACTTCCAACTCAAGTTTTTCTTCAAAAGATTTCATCATAGCATCCACGATATGTTTAGTAAAAGCTTTATTTTGATTATAAGCATGCGGAGAATTCAACATGGATTGCAACAAGGAAACACAACCAATCAAAGAACAACTATCATAATTAAAGTCCTTGAAATCCAAAATAGTGGGTTCATTGCTATTTAAAGTTTTGACCTCTTCAATCCCACTTTTATCAATCTTAGCATTAAGATCTATAAACTCCGAATCATTGGGACGCCTTTTAACTAAAGTTGACTTACCTCCAGTCCCATCTTTATCAAGATTTATATTAGAAAACAAAGATTCAATAGGAGTCACATCAATCACTTTAAGATCTTCATCATTATTTAAAGATTCTGGCTTCGCGACCATTTTATTGACTAAGGTCGCTTGTTTATTAGAAATTTGGCCTACTAAGTTTTCAAGGTGAGCAAACTGAGATTTCAAACCACAAAATTCCTTAGTCATATCATCAAGTTCTTTATTCATGTATTCCAGCATAAACCTTTGTTCTTTAAGCTCGTTCCTAAAGAAACTATTATGGTCAAATTGGAGCGACATGAAGGCCTTAGCATTATTCTCAATATCTTCCAACTTCTTAAGATAAGGACCAAAGATTTTAGGTGGAGCCATGAAAACAAGCAAACGATCTAACACACAAGAAAACAAAAAGCAAACGAAAAGACGAACGGAAGAAGGGCGAATAAAAAGGCAAATCTTTTTGGTTTTATCTGAAAATCGTTTTAGAAGTGGGTGAGAGGAAAACGAGAGGCAAATGGCAAATAATGTAAATGCAAGAGATGAGTTTGTGATGGGTACTTGGTAGGCTTGATGTAGATCTCCCCGGCTACGGCGCCATAAATCCTTCTTGCTACTACTTGAGCTTGCGTTGGTTTTCCCTTGAAGAGGAAATGGTGATGCAGCAAAGTAGATAAGTATTTCCCTCAGTTGTTGAGAACCAAGGTATCAATCAAGTAGGAGATACAAGCAAGTCCCCAATATTCGCACCTACACAAACAATCAAACTCTTGCACCCAACGTTAAAAGGGGTTGTCATTCCCTTCACGGTTATTTGCAAGGATGAGATCTGATAGAGATAGATATAAAAGATTGCTAGAACGTAAAGTAAAACAAAAGTAAAAAGAATGCAGCGAGATATTTTTGGTATTTTTGGTTTATAGATCTGAAAATATAAGATGGAAAATAGACCCGAGGGCCATAGGTTTCACTAGAGGCTTCTCTCATGAAGGAAAATAATACGGTGGGTGAACAAATTACTGTCGAGCAATTGATAGAAAAGCGCATAGTTATGACGATATCCAAGGCAATGATTATGCATATAGGCATCACGTCCGTGTCAAGTAGACCGAAACGATTCTGCATCTACTACTATTACTCCACACATCGACCGACTCCTGCCTGCATCTAGAGTATTAAGTTCATGAAGAAGAGAGTAACGCAATAGGTAAGATGACATGATGTAGAGGGATAAACTCAAGCAATATGATGAAAACCCCATCTTTTTATCCTCGATGGCAACAACACAAATACGTGCCTCGCTACCCCTACTTTGTCACTAGGTGAGGACACCGCAAGATTGAATCCAAAACTAAGCACTTCTCCCATTGCAAGAATTACCAATCTAGGTGGCCAAACCAAACCAATAACTCGAAGAGACTTGCAAAGATATGAAACCATGCATATAAGAATTCAGAGAAGATTCAAATAATATTCATAGATAAGCTGATCATAAACCCACAATTCATAGGATCTCGACAAACACACCGCAAAAGAGTATTACATCGGATAGATCTCCATGATGATCATGAAGAACATGGTATTGAAGAACAAAGAGAGAGAAGAAGCCATCTAGCTACTAGCTATGGACCCGAAGGTCTATGGTGAACTACTCACGCATCATCGGAGGGGCAATGGAATTGATGTAGATGCCCTCCGTGATTGAATCCCCCTCCGGCAGATTACCGGAAAAGGCTCCAAGATTGGATCTCACGGGAACAGAGGCTTCCGGCGGCGGAAAACTATTTTCGTGGCTCTTTTTGGTATCGAGGGAATATTTGGGAATTTATAGGCTGAAGAATAGGGTTAGGAGGGCTGTCGTGGGGCCACAAGCCAGGGCCCCCCTAGGGCGCGCCCTGCTGGCTTGTGACTCCACGGCAGATCTCCTGCCTTCGTCTCCAAGTCTGCTATGTTTCTTCTGGTCCAAGAAAAATCATTCCGAAGATTTTATTCCGTTTGGACTCCGTTTAATATTCCTTATCTGCAATACTCAAAAACAAGGAAAAAACAGAAACTGACACTAGGCTCTAGATTAATAGGTTAGTCCAAAAAATAATATAAAACAGCATATTAATGCATATAAAACATCCAAAACAGATAATATAATAGGATGGAACAATCAAAAATTATAGATACGTTGGAGACGTGTCACTCCTCCGTTTCATCTCAGAGACCAGCCGAGTCGACAGGATCTGAGCATCCTTGACGCAAGCCGCGTAATCTTCCTGGGAGAATTCTGACCTATCATTTTTAAATTCGGGAAAGCCCTTTGCCAGATCGGTTGCATCAAGCTCTTCTCCGTAAACTAAAGCCCGGCTCAATGCATATATCGCGCCAGATCCGGTGAGGGATGATGGAGAGATTTGGCTTCGGGAAAGCATCCTTGGCTGATCTCTTTAATTCTGGAATATGGTGAGGGATGATGGAGAGATTTTCCAATACATTCTTGATATATTTTAAGGGTTGCTTCTCCCCCAGTGTCGCCTTAATTGCGAGATGACTCCCAGTGTAGAGTTGCTCCGTCAGAGAATAAACAACCTTGAGTATGAGCAGACTGTTATCATAAAAGTGCTAGTACGGGGACCTGCAAAATAGAATCGATGCATAATTCGCCAGGCACACTATATCTATAGTTCAAGAAAATAGGAGGATATATACGCTTACCAAAAACAGCTTGGGTTATCTGGGCAATATGCCGTTTTAACCCGGATAATTCTTCAGTAATGGGTTTGAGCCGACCCTCAGCATCCTCTACACGCTTAACCAAAGCAGTATTTTCATCTTCCAAGGATTTCTTATCTTTTAAGAAGCCCGCCTTGGTGTTTTCCAGCTCAAGCAAAGAAGGCGAAGTTTTTCTTCTACTTCTGCCTGGGAAGTCTGCCCCTTTTCCAGGTCCTTTTTCAGATTGGCCATGCTGGATTTAGCTGTCTTCAAAGCTTCCTGCACCATAAATAAAGTTCAAATCAAGTCCCAACAAAATTGCAAAGCGATGTATTTGACACTTGGGGGCTAATGTATTTCAGCTCTTTTTTGACATTAAAGATGTGAACTAGACCCGACTCATCTCAAAGAGATGAGCCGGCCCTTGGGGGCTACAGGTCGAAAGTTCTTACTAAAAGACCTGACTCATCTCAATGAGATGAGCCGGCACTTGGGGGCTACAGGTCGAAAGTTCTTACTAAAAGACCCGACTCATCTCAATGCGATGAGCTGGCCCTTGGGGGCTACAGGTCGAAAGTTCTTACTAAAAGACCCGACTCATCTCAATGAGATGAGTCGGCCCTTGGGGGTTACAGGTCGAAAGCTCTTCAAAGTTGGTACAAAAAGACCCGACTCATCTCAAGGAGATGAGCCGGCCCTTGGGGGCTACAGGTTGAGTCAAACTAACATTTGCAAGACCCAGCTTATCTTAGAAACACAAAGATGGGCCTTGAGGGCTAAAAAGGATATATGATGAGAGTATGAAAAGGAGAGCATACCTCATATTTATTTTTCATCATGCTAACTAGGCCGATTTCCATCTCACGGCTTGTTGCCAGGCGGTCTAAGCACGCAGCATGAAGATCTTCGACACTAAAGCTCTCATAATTTGGAAGTTACAACTTGGTCTTCCCTTTTTCTTGCAGTACGGCTTCATCCTTGGCAACAACCTTTGTTAGTACCTTGGAAGCTTCTGTAGCAGTATAACTCGTCCCAGTAATAATAAGGTCAGGATTAACTTTGTTTATAACTGAAGGATTGGGCGGGTCAAGGTTAACTGCTAATGTAGCTTCAACAGTTACGGCATCAGTGTGGCTTGGCTCAGATGGAGAAGGTAAATCATTTTGCATTTCCTGGGGGTCGTCAGGATGATCAACATGGACATCATGAGCCGCCGGATCAGGAAGCTCCGGCTCAGGGATCTCCGGGTTAACAGAAGACCCGTCACTTTTCCTTTTCTTGGCTTTGGCCCTGCCAAGTTTAAGAGCATGATAAGAAGAATGGAAAAAATAATAGCTCACTCATAGGCTGGAATTGATGAAGAATTTACCCTTGATTGATGACAAAGGGCGCCAGCTTGGACGCTGTCGAGTCGTCCGACGAAGGTGGCGTTTCCTGATTAACCAAGTCATAGGAATCAAAACATTGACACATCAAGCCGGAGCTCGCTTTGGAAAAGTTTGGAGCAGTAAGTACCTTGGTTGATCGCTTCCTGGCGACTGATTTATCTGGTAAGCCCTCAATGAGATCGCCACTCCCACTGTGGGTTTGACGCCTAGACTGGTGCTGGGTTTTCTTCAAAATAAAATAAGGGTCCAGATGAGTGTCCGGATGAGAAAATCCTACCTTCCGAACAACCCGCCTTGTTTTCAACGGAGGCGGAGGATCTGCGTCGGAAGATATGGAAATTACCTCAACATCGCCTGCACGGCTTGTTTCGACATCACCCTAAGAAGGAAAAGGCGTCAGATAAATTTAAGGAAATATAATCAAAAGGTTAATTTTACCTCTAATCGGACATCAGTGGCGGCTATTTCGTCCATATGAGACGGCCCTTCTGTAGCTGCCTTACTTTCCTTCTTGCTCGGGGCGGCTTTGGATTTGTTAGCCGTGGTCTTGGTACGCTTCCGATTCTAGAAGGAAGAGGTAGCCTGCAAAATCAAACACTCAGACCAAGGAAGCAAAGGCTCAAAGTTTGTGCAAAAAAGTCGGGTCAATATCTTAAAAGGTTTTTATACCGGAGGTGCTGGGTTGAGGGCGTAGAAGGGTTTCAACCCGTCTTTACTGCAAGTTTCCTGGTTTTCACCTAGCAGCCTCTTCACCATCCGGTTTATTCCGTCGGCCTCCAAGGAAAGATTACTGTGCCGTTGAGCGTCGCTCAAATCGCCAGAATAATTACACATTAAGCCATTGCACAGACTTAATGGCAGAATCCTCCAGGATACCCAACACCGAGTTAAGTCGACCCCAGTCAACCCGTTTGCCAATAGAGCCCTCAACTTTGGATAGACATGGGCGTGTTGGGAGCATTCTTCAGCAGGAGCCCAACCTGGCGGCTCAAGATCCATGGGAAGGCGGTTGGGCCTATAACCCGACAAGGGATTTTCATCGGCAGGCATAGTGTTTCGGCAGTAAAACCAAGTCTTGTTCCACCCTTTAGGGTGGCTTGGTAAGGTGGCAGCTGGAAAAAGAACATCCTTCCGCCTTTGGATTGAAACCCCGCCAAGTTCTAAGCCGGAACCATCCGCGCAATCTGTTTGCCGGTTCAAATAGAAAAACTCCCTGAAGAGGGAGACAGTGGGTTCCGTCTGAAGATATACCTCGCAAAATACTTGGAACTGGCAAAGGTTCGTTATGGAGTTGGGAGCCATGTCTTGGGGATGGAGGTTGAAAAAGTGTAAGACGTCACGGAAGAGTTTTGACCCGGGAGGTGAACACCCCCTCTATAGGTGATCCAGAAATATCACCACTTCTCCCTCCTTGGGGTGTGGGATTTCCTCTCCGAGGACGACTCACCAACCAACCACATTTTGAGGTGGTAGAAACCCATGATCCTCATAATCCTTTAAATGGATATCAGAAACTTGAGTCGCCACCCAGTTGCAGGCTTTTGACTCCGACATAATGAGTCGCCTGGATAAAGTAAAAAAGGGGCGGCTTAAGTAAATGGTCCAAGTAAAATGATCTAAGTATTTGCAATAAAAGACAAGTCTGGTAAAGGACCAGAGTCTATACAATGATTTAAGCGTATGACTGTTCATTATTGTTAAGCCGGCAGGAGTAAAGGCGGCTTGTGCTAAGATAAGAGGTTCTTGGGAATTTTGTTAAATATGAGACAAACAAGTTTCTCCCAAAGTCGCAACAATTTTGGATCTAAAAAATAGTTCAAAATGGGCGAGAATATTCACTAGCCCTAGCCGTAGGGTGAGGAAGTAATGACAATACAGTTTATCTAACACAAGGAAAGATTAAGTCATGTCACATGCAAAACGAAGTTGGCGTCTCTACCGCACTACTTTGGTGAATATGTTCGTGGAATCTACTCATAGAGCTAGCAATGGTGATGAACCAGAGAAAAAATGCCGAACAACTCGAAGAACCTCGAGGTGCTATAATGGATCTAGGTTAGTGGAAAGACCACTTACTCGAGCGGTCGCCGGCGAAGGGACAAGTGCGCGGAGGATTGGCTGACGAAGAAGGAATTCAGCGACGGCCTCGAGGAAGATTGCCGAGATGAGGAAGTTGTGGCAGTGGCACGAGGAGCTTCCGCACTCGAGGAAGAAGAAGAAGCAAAGAGAGGAGGTGAAAAGTGAATTGAGGGCCTTTCGGTAAATATTTCAGGGGAAGGAGCCCGAAGGGGCAACTGACAGGCGCGACAATCGAGGGGACACAGTAAATTTCGGGAAACAAAAACGCCTCGATTTTCGGGATAAACGGATATGACTAGATTCGCCGTGATGTCATCATTATTTTTCTAGATTGATGTCAGGTGACTTCACGCCAAGTATGTGCCAAATAAAGTGACAAGTGTGGGAGCAGAACAAGCCGACGCTATGAGGTACATTAAAAATACCGTTCCAAGGATGAGCCGCCAAAGGAGGAAAAGATCTATTGACATGAACGAAGTCAAAGTCAATCTGGGGCCTAATGTCGGGGGTATAACTCCAAGATATAACCCGCCATACTGGGCCGGGTTAACATATCAACAACTCTGCCATCAAGTTTCAATGGGTCTTGTCCTAAGTACAAGATAATTAAGGTGGCGATTCATTGAGTCGCCAGGCGGCCCAATATCAGAAGACGGCCGCTCAAAGCCCATGAAGCTAAAGACGTCGGTTAAAGTTTCCTTAAGGTGCAAGATAAGTTAGAGATGTAGTAGATCACGGGTCATAGTATGACCCGGAGTCTGTTGTAAACCCTAGGGCTTGACCTATATATAAAGGCAGGCCCCTAGGCCCAAACTCACAAGTTACAACCTCTCGATAGCTAGGTTAGCGATTCCGCACCCTTGTAATCGAGATCTATCCATCAAATACACACAAAGTAGGACGTATGCTATTACCTCCATCGGAGGGGCCGAACCTGGGTAAACCCGACTCTCTCTCTCGTTTAACCCCTTCGAGTCGCCACCAAGCGGCGATGGCCTCACACCTAAGTCCTGTTATGAGGACATCTGCCGGGCTGAGAAAATCACGACAGGGTTGTTATGGGGACCCCCTTGAATATTCGTTTAGGGATAAAGCTTGTCCGGCAAGACCCAACATTAGTACTACATTTGCTAAACAACCTAATTAAAATGCATAGGGCTTAGCTACCCCGTGGATAATTAATCAACCCATGGGCCAGTGCTCCTCATGCGTGTTGGTCCAAACTGAGCGATGTCTGGCGGCCCCTGGTCAACCGGGGTTTCAGCGAACCCGACGTCTAGCTCATCTGGTAGTGCCCTGAGGAAGAGATAGGTGCGGCTCCTATTGGGATCTGGCCTGCCGGGCGGTCTTGTTGGACTTGTTTTTCCTTTCTTGAATGTCTTGCGTGAGGGATTCCGAGGATGCTTTGGGCTATCTCGAGGTTGAGGTTTTCCTATGGACATTCCAAGGAGATCACGGGTCTTCCGCGGTTGAGGTTATTCCACGCGGCATGTGGTTAGTTTTTGATGGATGAGTTGGAGCACCCCTGTGATGTCTACTACGCAACTTTATTCTTGTAGACTTTGTTGGGCCTCCAAGTGCAGAGTTTTGTAGAACAGTAGCAATTTTCCCTCAAGTGGATGACCTAAGGTTTATCAATCCATGGGAGGTGTAAGATGAAGATGGTCTCTCTCAAACAACCCTACAATCAAATACAAGAAATCTCTTGTGTCCCCAACACACCCAATACAATGGCAAATTGTATAGGTGCACTAGTTCGGCGAAGATATGGTGATACAAGTGCAATATGGATGGTAGATATAGGTTTTTGTAATCTGAAAATATAAAAATAGCAAGGTAGCAAGTAACAAAAGTGAGCACAAACGGTATTGCAATGCTTCAAAACAAGGCCTAGGGTCCGTACTTTCGCTAGTGCAATCTCTCAACAATGCTAATATAATTGGATCACATAACCATCACTCAACGTGCATCGAAGAATCACTCCAAAGTTCTTATCTAGCGGAGAACATAAGAAGAAATTGTTTGTAGGGTACGAAACCACCTTAAAGCTATTCTTTCCGATCGATCTATTCAAGAGTTTGTACTAAGATAACATCAAGTTATCCTATCCGTTCGATCTATCTAAGAGTTCGTACTAGAATAACACCATATGATACGCATCAACCAACTCTAATGTCACCGACATACTCCAATGTCACCCCAAGTATCCATGAGTTAATTATACGATATGCATCAAACAATTTTAGATTCATAATACTCAATCCACAGAAACAACCTCAAAGAGTGCCCCAAGATTTCTATCGGAGAAAGTAGGACAAGAACATGTATCAACCCCTATGCATAGATTACCCCAATGTCACCACGGGAATACGCAAGTTGAGTACCAAAACATATATCAAGTGAATCAATAGAACACCCCATTGTCACCATGGGTATCCGCATGCAAGACATATATCAAGTGTTCTCAAATCCATAAAAGTATTCAATCCGGTAACGAAATCTCAAAGGGAAAACTCAATTCATCACAACTAGATAGAGAGGGAAACACATCATATGATCCGACTATATTAACAAAACCCGTGATACATCAAGATCGTGACATCTCAAGAACACGAGAGAGAGGGATTTAACACATAGCTACTACTCCCTTCTCGTCATGGCCTCCGCCGGGATGATGAAGATGGCCACCGGAGATGGATTCCCCTCTCCGGCAGGGTACTGGAACGCCTCCAGATTGGTTTTTCATCAATACAGAGAGTTGCGGCGGCGGAGCGGAGAGTCTTGGGTTATTTCTGATGGTTTCTATATTTATAGGATTCTTGGGCGTTAGTTTCACGCCAAGATGGGCCACGAGGAGGGCACGATACACTAGGGCGCGCCTGGGCCCTCTGGCGCGCCCTGGTGGGTTGTGCCCACCTCGTGGATCTTCTTTGGTGGTTCTTTGCTCCAATATTGCTTATTTGGTCCAGAAAAAAATCACCAAAAAGTTTCTGGCGTTTCCGAGAACTTCCATTTTCTACACAAAAACAACACCACGGTAATTCTGCTGAAAACAGCGTCAGTCCGGAGTAGTTCTAAATAAATCATATAAAGTGCGTCAAAACCATATAAAAGTATTGTAAACATAGATGAATATGGCATGAATACTTCATAAATTATCGATACGTTGGAGACGTATTAGCATCCCCAAGCTTAATTCGTACTCATCCTCGAGTAGGTAAATGATAAAAGAAATAATTTATGAAGTGTGAATGCTAGCATAGTGCATAAGTTTGATCAATGATAATTTCAACCACTTTTCCTAGCATCATAATAGCAACTTTTTTCTCAAAAATAACATCATGATAAAGTAGCAACCAATTCACATGTTATGGTTCAAACAATGAATTCTCTTAAAACTTGACAACCTATGTTCTTAGTCACCAAACAATTACAATTCAATTTATTCTCAACAAAGTCTAAGTTGGAGCTCCACATACTCAATCATCATATAGTCTTATATGATTGCTAGTACTCAAAGCATATTTTTAGAACAAATGGCATCCACCGAACACATAGAAAGATAGGGGCTTAATGTTTCGCCTCCCAACTCATTTATCATAGAGATAATTGTCAACAATAATAAGTCATGATCAAATATATTTGACTGGATATATATGTTTGGATCTTTCCCCACCACATGATGCTTGCCAACTAATAGAAGTAGGTTGGAATAAGAAGTTGACTCAACACGAAAAGTAAATAACATGAAAGTAAATAGATTGTCCCTTCGCAGAGGGAAGCAGGGATTTGCATATGTGCCAGAGCTCATTGTTTAAAATAGAGATGAATATAGTTTTGGGAGGTGCACCCTTCTTGTCAACGTTACGACCAAGAGTTATCAATATATTCCATGTTAAACACATTAGCGGCGGTTCCCAAGCGGTAAAAGTAAAGGTTTACTCCCCCTCCACCAACAAACACACTCCACGGCAAGCCGAATCCATGGGTACCGTCCATACCAACAACATTCCTGGGTGAGTTTTGTTTAATTATTTGCATTTTTTTATTTCGGGACTGAGAATCCCTATTACTGCCCCTCTCGTGCAAGGACGAGTGAATAAACACTCATCATGAGAATAACCCGCTTAACATGGAAGATACTGACCACCCCCCGTCGCCCATGAGCGGTCCAGGCACACAAAACAGATGTTTATTTGAATTTTTAGAGGTGGCACATGCAATTTTACTTGGAATGGCAGTGAAATACCATATATAGGTAGGTATGGTGGACTCTTATGAAAGAAACTTGGCTCAAGGATTTGGATGCACAAGTAGTATCTCTACTTAGTACGAAGTGTTGGCTAGCAAAAGGTTCTAAACAAGCACCACATGTTGGAGGATCCATAACAATATAACTTCTATGCAAATATACACAACCATAACTCATTACGTTGTCTTCCTTGTCCAACTTCAACTAATTTGCTCATGTTTTAAAATAATTAATGGTTATTCACAATCATAGAAGATGTCCAAAATAATATAATTGTATGTGAAAGTTCTCTTTCTTATACTAATCATTCATGAATTGCTAGTATGACCAATTTGATAATTGTCAAACTTCAAGGATAACACATATCATGTGGAAAAATAAAAATTTAGGCTCAAGATAGGCTAACCGATAATTGTTGATGAAGAGAGGTGGGATGCGTAGCATCGCCAAGCTTGGATGCTTGAGACTTCTTGAAATGCTAACTTGGGGTGCCTTGGGCATCCCCAAGCTTGAGCTTTTGTATCTCGTTCAATCCTCTCATATCCCGGTTTCACCTATTCTCAAAAACTTCATCCACACAAAACTTGAAAAGAACTCGTGAGATAGGTTAGTACACATAAAAACAAATCAACACTTCATGTACTGCCAAGACAAGTTGCACAATAATTTTCAAACATCATCTACTGTTTACTATCGTTTCCACAATTTATATCTACCCATATAGGCTATGGAAACTATAGGATAAGTAGATAACAAAACTATGACAGCAATCTGTCCAAACAGAACAGTCTGTAGCAATCTATTAAACCAGTGTACTTATGTATCTCTAAAAATTATGAAAATTTAGTACAAGATAAATAATTTATATGACAACACTGTGTAAAAATTTCAGAAACTTTCCACATTCCAGTAAAATCTGAAAATTCAAACACTACAGCAAAAGTTTCTGTTTTTTACACAGCACACATCAAAACATGCAATGCAAGCATCCTAAGGCAATTATTGGAACTTTTTATTGAAAAACAAGCTTATAAATAACACCTAAAATAGAACAATAAAATAAAGTGACGCTCCAAGAAAAACTCATATTATGTGACGAATAAAAATATAGCTCTAAGTAAGATATACCGATAATGTTGAATACGAAAGAGGGGATGCCTTCCGGGGCATCCCCAAGCTTAGACGCTTGAGTCTTCCTTGGATATTACCTTGGGGGTGCCTTGGGCATCCCCAAGCTTAGGTTCTTGTCACTCCTTATTCTACTCATAAAGGTGTCTCACCCAAAACTTGAAAACTTCAATCACACAAAACTTAACGGAAATTCGTGAGATGGGTTAGTATATTAAATAAAGATCATTCACTTAGGTACTGTAAAGACAAGATTCATATTTGTTCCCACATGATACCTACTGTATTCTACCATTCCCATAATTTATACCACTAAATATAAGCTATGGAAACACTAAAACAAGCAAACTATGCATGCAAAACAGAATCTGTCAGAAACAGAACAGTCTGTGAAGATCTGTAGTATAGACATACTTCCCTGTCTCTAAAAATTCTGATAAATTAGGACAACCTTAGTAATTTGTATATTAATACTTTGTAAAAATTTCAGATCATTATCACGATCCAGTAAAATATGAAAATTCCTGTACTGGAGTCAAAATTTTCTGTTTTGGTTCAGCATCAATTCTACTCATCTTGTGAGTCATCCCAAAGGCTTTACTTGTCACTTTATTGAAATTAAAGGCACAAAACATGGTTACTACAGTATCTTAATCATGTGAAAACACAAAAACATAAATAAAAAGTGTTGGGTTGTCTCCCAACAAGCGCTTTTCTTTAATGCCTTTTAGCTAGGCATGATGATTTCAATGATGCTCACATAGGAATAGTAATTGAAACATGCAAGAGAGCATCATGAATCTCATGACAAGCACATTTAAGTCTAACCCACTTCCTATGCATAGGGATTTTGTGAGCAAACAAATTATGGGAGCAAGAATCAACTAGCATAGTAAGGCAAAACAAGTATAACTTCAAAACTTTGAACACATAGGGAGGAAACTTGATATTATTGAAATTCCAACAAGCGTATGTTCCTCCCTCATAATAATTTTCAGTAGCATCATGAAGGAATTTCACAATATAACTATCACATAAATCATGCTTTTCATGATCTACAAGCATAGAAAATTTACTACTCTCCACATAAGCATATTTCTTCTCATTCATAGTAGTGGGAGCAAACTCAACAAAATAACTATCATAAGACACTTGATTGACATAACCACATTCAATATTAAAATCATGATGACAAGTTTCATGGTTACTATGACTCTTTATAGCATACATGTTATCATCATAATCATCATAGATAGGAGGCATGCCATCATCATAATATATTTTCTCATCAAAACTTGGGGGACTAAAAATATCATCTTCATCAAACATAGCATCCCCAAGCTTGTGGCTTTGCAAATCATTAGCATCATGGATATTCAGAGAATTCATACTAGCAATATTTCTATCATGCTCATCATTGAAGGAATTCTCATTAAGTATTTTCATAAATTCTTCCTCTACCAATTGAGCAAAATTTTCCGAACCATCATTTTCACGAAAGACTTTGTAAAGACGAGACAATTGATGCAACCTAAACTCCATTTTTTTGTATGTTTTCTTTGCTAAAACCAAACTAGTGAAAAACAAGAAACTAGAAGATTTAATTGCAATATCTAAAGATATACCTTCAAGCACTCACCTCCCCGGCAACGGCGCCAGAAAAGAGCTTGATGTCTACTATGCAACTTTATTCTTGTAGAATTTGTTGGGCCTCCAAGCGCAGAGTTTTGTAGGACAGTAGCAATTTTCCCTCAAGTGGGTGACCTAAGGTTTATCAATCCGTGGGAGGTGTAGAATGAAGATGGTCTCTCTCAAACAACCCTGCTATCAAATACAAGAAATCTCTTGTGTCCCCAACACACCCAATACAATGGCAAATTGTATAGGTGCACTAGTTCGGTGAAGAGATGGTGATACAAGTGCAATATGGATGGTAGATATAGGTTTTTGTAATCTGAAAATATAAAAACAGCAAGGTAGCAAGTAAAAAAAGTGAGCACAAACGGTATTGCAATGCTTGAAAACAAGGCCTAGGGTCCGTACTTTCGCTAGTGCAATCTCTCAACAATGCTAACATAATTGGATCACATAACCATCCCTCAACGTGCAATGAAGAATCACTCCAAAGTTCTTATCTAGCGGAGAACATAAGAAGAAATTGTTTGTAGGGTACGAAACCACCTTAAAGCTATTCTTTCCTATCGATCTATTCAAGAGTTCGTACTAAGATAACATCAAGTTATCCTTTCTGTTCGATCTATCTAAGAGTTCGTACTAGAATAACACCATATGATCGCATCAACCAACTCTAATGTCACCTAGATATTCCAATGTCACCACAAGTATCCATGAGTTAATTATACGATACGCATCAAACAATTTCAGATTCATAATACTCAATCCACACAAAGAACCTCAAAGAGTGCCCCAATATTTCTATCGGAGAAAGTAGGACAAGAACATGTATCAACCCCTATGCATAGATTACCCAATGTCACCGCGGGAATCCGCAAGTTGAGTACCGAAACATATATCAAGTGAATCAATAGAACACCCCATTGTCACCACGGGTATCCTCATGCAAGACATATATCAAGTGTTCTCAACTCCATAAAAGTATTCAATGCGGTAACGAAATCTCAAAGGGAAAACTCAATTCATCACAACTAGATAGAGAGGGAAACACATCATATGATTCGACTATATTAACAAAGCACGTGATACATCAAGATCATGACATCTCAAGAATACGAGAGAGAGGGATTGAACACATAGCTACTGGTACATACCCTCAGCCCCGAGGGTGGACTACTCCCTCCTCATCATGGCCTCCGCCGGGATGATGAAGATGGCCACCGGAGATGGATTCCCTCTCCGACAGGGTACTGGAACACCTCCAGATTGGGTTTTCGTCGATACAGAGAGTTGCAGCGGCGGAGCAGAGAGTCTAGGGTTATTTCTGATGGTTTCAATATTTATAGGATTTTTGGGCGTCGGTTTCACGCCAAAATGGGCCACGAGGAGGGCACGATACACCAGGGCGCACCTGGGCCCTCTGGCGCGCCCTGGTGGGTTGTGCCCACCTCGTGGCTCTTATTCAGTGGTTCTTCACTCCAATATTTATTATTTGGTCCATAAAAAATCACCAAAAAGTTTCGGGCGATTCCGAGAAATGTCATTTTCTGCACAAAAATAACACCACGGTAATTCTGCTGAAAACAGCGTCAGTCTGGGTTAGTTCTAAATAAATCATATAAAGTGCATCAAAACCATATAAAAGTATTGTAAACATAGATGAATATGGCATGAATACTTCATAAATTATCGATACGTTGGAGACGTATCACCCTGCAGGGTTAAATCTTTTCGAGAAGCCTTGCCCGCTTTTATGTGGCAACTTGGAAACTTGTTTAACACCCGGTGATAGCAAACTTGAAGTAAACTCGAATAAAATACACCAACTATGTGTGTAACCATGACCGTGTCTGTTGGTGAAGATGAACCGAGAGAGAACACGGTCGGGTTATGTTTGACGTAAGTAGGTGTTCAGGATCACTTAGTGATCCTTCTAGTTCACGTCCGTCATGTGTAGGCCACCATATTGAATTCTTGTTCTCGTAAGTTAGCCACCGAATACATGCTTATTGCTTGCTGCAGCCTCACCACTTAACCATTCCTCACCTATTGGCTTACATAGTGTCGTTACCTGGGTTATGAGATTGCTGAGTCCCTGTGGCTCACAGATTACTACAACAATACAGGTACAGGTACTGACAAGTTCGTGCCAGATGATGTTTCTCAGCTCCAGTGGGAGTACGATGAAGAACATATACGTATGTATGTGACGTATCCGGATGAGTAGGGGAGCTTCGTGGTTGTGTTCCTGGGCTAGCAAGGCAGTTTTGTTGCTTTCTTTTATCGTTTGATTTCGTCCGTAGTCGGACCCTGTCTTTTGGATGAATGTATGAATGATTATGTGGATGTGTAATCTAGCTTGTGGTGAGTGTAAGCCAACTCCTATACTCATCTCTTCATTACATGTATTGCAATGATTTCTGTACTTGCGAAACGACTAGATGCGCTCTATCCCCATCGAGGGCCTCGTGCGTTAATAGGGATAATACCGCATCTTGGACATTACAAGTTGGTAATCAGAGCCATACCGACCATAGGAGCCCCTTGCTTGATCGAACTTGGCCGAGTCGAGTCTAGTGAAAAACTATTTTGAGTCTAGTTATATCGGAGAGTAGGATTCTTTTACTCCTCTTCTATACTCTGGGGAGGAATTACGACTTCGGAATTTCGATTCTACCCTCTTCCCACTCAATTTTTTTTAGGATCATGAGGGTATTTTGGAGCCTCTATGATACTGATGTGACCGGAATTCTGTTCTTGGTGCCTGCCGACTATATGGATTGGACTTGGGGAGTAGAGCTCCGAGGGATTCTTGACGCATCGTCATCGTTCAGTTTCCTTAGCACCTCAGGACGCGGATGTTCAAAATTGCTTCAATATTATTTGTGGTGCGAAGAGTGTGGCGGCACCCAGTACTGGGGAGCGGGATCACATGTATTGCCATGTTTAGTATCGTTGTGATTACGAGGGTCTGAGGTAGATGAGTTTCCGAGACCTCTGGTTGTGTGTTGACAGATGAGATACACTGGAGAGGAGTGTTACTGCTAGGAGTTCAGTGATGGATAAAACTTCGTGTATCCATGGACCTGATTGCATAACCAAAGATTTCGGAAGTTCTTAGGTGGGATTTCCAGTAGTTACCTAGGATCATCTTCCGACAAATGTATGATGGTTTATACTTTTGTTATGAGCAACCCTTAGCTCAATACTTGTTGTGTTATTTCCAGTGGCTTCATGATCTAATGATGTTATCACAATCCTGCGGAAGGCGTTCTTACTATTTTAAGTTTGAATGCAATTGATGATATTCGTTGCAAATTTCTTTCAAGCCATTTGATTCAGTTATGTCAATCATCTTTGTCAATGGTGTGCTGATATTCTTGTCCATCTTTAGGATGGCTCCGGCAACTCGTGGGAACCCAGGTCGAGAGGGGGAGCAGTCTGATCCTCCACCACCCCACCAACACCTCCACCTCCGGAGGCCTGGCAGGCGGTGATGGCCGCAACCAATGTGAATGCCCAGATGTTGCTTAGTTTGTTGCAAGGTTTTCAGAGTCAGGGACATCAAGGTCATCAAGGGAATTTCAATAATCAGCCGCACTTTTCAACTTTGAACCAGTTCCTCGCAAATCAACCAAAGTCCTTCACTTGCTGTGATCAACCTCCAGATGCGGACAATTGGCTCCATGACATAAACAAACATTTTGAGTGCAGCAACGTTAGGCCTGAGGACTATGTCAAGTTTGCGACTTCCAGCTCAATGGTCAGGCAGCAGATTGGTGGCAGGAGTACAAGGATTCCAGAGGTGGCTGTGCAGTCAGCTGGGATGATTTCTGTGGTGACTTCAGAGCTCACAATATCCCGACGAGCTTTGTCTAGGGTATGCGTGAGAAGTTCAGGAACCTGAAGCAGGGGAGTATGTCTGTCTATCAGTACAATTCTGAATTCCAGAATCTAGCCCGCTATGCTAAGCAAGATGTTCCTGATGAGAAGTCCAACATTTATCAGTTCAGAGGTGGCCTAAGAGAAGATCTTCAGCTCGGTCACGTCCTTCACGAGCCTCCTGTGTTTGATCAGTTCTATAACTTGGCTCTAAAGTATGAATCAGTTCAGCTCAAGCTTGAGAATTCCAAGAAGCGGTTCAGAGACTCCAACCCTTCTTCGTCCAGCTCTCAGATTGTTCCTAAGCAGCAGAAGTATTGGGTTCCTCCTCCACCTCCCTTTCATCCTCCTCAGTAGCAGAAGCAGCACGGTGGTTGTGGTCCTTCCCACCCACCCAACCCAGGTTTTCATCAGAGGCCTCAAGCTCCAAAGTCAGCAAATGTTCCTCCTCTAGGCAACTTCTGTCCGCTCTCAGAGGTTACGTGTCACAAGTGTGGTCAGAAGGGCCATTACTCCAACAAGTGCACCAACCAGCGGTGTCTTCCTCCTCCTCCTCCTATCAGGCCCCCAGGCAGTGCTATGATGAAGCACAATCCCAAGTCAGCCAGAGTTAACATGGTCAATGCAGCTGAAGAAGAGGATTCTTCTCAAGTGATATTGGGTAACCTCTTGGTTAATTCTTTTCCTGCAAAAGTTTTGTTTGACACTAGTGCATTGCATACATTCATGTCAAGGCCTTTTGCATCAACGCATAATTTTCATGTGGTGGAGTTGCCTAGACCTTTGTTAGTTGTTTCTCCAGGGAAATTCATACATGCAAGCACGGATGCCCCGAATGTTTCTATAAAGACGGGCAGCTATTCTTTTCTGGCCTCTCCAATTGTTCTTGGCAATTCCAATATTGATCTAAATCTTGGCATGGATTTTCTTGCGACGAACAAGGCTTATGTTGATTGTAAAGCCAAACAAGTCCAATTGACTCATCCTTCTGAAGACGTGATCATTTTTGCTACTCGCGATGGCATGATTCGTCCCTTTTCTCTTAATGAGAAGGGTCAGATCTCAGCCATATCTCAAATCCCCGTCATTTCTGAGTATGAAGATGTCTTTCCAGAGGAATTGCCAGGAATGCCTCCTCACCAGCCAGTGGAGTTTGTGATTGAACTCGAGCCTGGAACTGAACCGGTATGCAAGCATCCTTATAAGCTTGGCCCTGAAGAGCTGAAAGAATTGAAGAAGCAGCTAGATGAACAAGAGCGTCTGGGTTTGATCAGACCAAGTTCTTCACCGTGGGGTTGTGGTATTCTTTTTGTCAAGAAGAAGGATGGCACGGACCGACTATGTGTCGATTACCGTCCGTGGAATAAGAAGACAATCAGGAACAAGTATCCACTTTCCAACATCAATGAGTTGTTTGAGCAATTGAAAGGAGCCAAGGTTTTCTCGAAGTTAGATCTGCGGATGGGCTATCATCAAATCCGTATCCGTGAAGAAGATATTCGAAAGACTGCTTTCAGGACGAGTTTTGGCTCTTATGAGTACACCGTCATGTCATTTGGTCTCGCAAATGCGCCTCCGACTTCTCTGGAATGATGAACTTCATCTTCTCTCCCTTCAAGAATGAGTTCGTCTTGGTGTATTTGGATGACATTCTTGTTTTACCGGAGACCGAAGAAGAGCATGCAGAGCATCTCCGGCTTGTGCTTGACAAGTTAAGAGAGCATCGGTTCTATGCTAAGTTCTCCAAGTGTGAGTTTTGGCTGAATGAAGTGGTGTACCTTGGGCATGTCATCTCTGCCGAGGGTATCAAGGTGCATCCTGAGAAAGTTGAGGCCATCTTGAAGTGGGAGCCTCCTCAGAATGTCAAGCAGCTTCGGAGCTTCCTCGGGCTTGCAAGTTACCGCAGAAGATTTGGGGAGAACTTCTCACAAATTGCTAAGCCTTTGTCTAACCTCCTTCAGAAGAGTGTCAAATAAGTGTGGACTCCTGAGTGTGATGTGGTGTTCAATACACTCAAGGAAAAGCTAACTTCAGCTCCAGTTCTCACTCCTCCAGATGAATCCAAACCTTTCCAATTGTTCTGTGATGCTTCCCTCCAAGGTCTTGGTGGTGTTATGATGCAAGATAGAATGGTGGTTGCCTACACCTCCCGTCCGTTGAGGCCTAGTGAGAAGAACTACCCCACTCATGATCTTGAGCTAGCGGTAGTTGTGCATGCTCTAATGACATGGAGACATCTATTGTTGGGAAGACCAGTTGAGGTGTTCACTGACCACAAGAGCTTGAAGTACATTTTCAATCAATCCAATATCAATCTTCGGCAGACACATTGGGTGGAAATGATCGAGAAGTACAATCCAAGCATTGAGTATACACCAAGTAAGGCAAATGTCATTGCAGATGCTTTGAGCGGAAAGGCATACTGCAACAGTCTCATTCTCAAGCCTCTCCAACCTCAGCTTTGTGAAGCTTTCCACAAGCTCAATCCCCAATTTCTTCCACAAGGATTTCTTGCAAATCTTCAAGTCTCTCCGACTTTGGAAGATCAGATTCACCAAGCTCAGCTTCTTGAAGCTATGGTGAAGAAAGTGAAGAAAGGTTTTTCCAAGAGCATTCCAAAGTATAAGTGCTTCCGTGTTGATGACAAAGATACCTTGTTCTTCGAGGACCGTCCGGTGGTTCCAAAAGGGGGACTCGGGAAAATTATCATGGATGAAGCACATAATTCTCTCCTCTCCATCCATCCAGGCAGTTCCAAAATGTATGAGGATCTCAAGCAAACCTTTTGGTGGACTCGTATGAAACGTGAGATTGCTCAGTTTGTGAACGAGTGTGATGTTCGTCGCAGAGTGAAGGCGGAACATCAACGTCCAGCAGGTCTCCTTCAGCCTTTGCCTATTCCAGAGTGGAAATTCGATCATATTGAGATGGATTTCGGCATTGGGTTTCCTAAGTCCAAGAGAGGTAATGATGCCATCTTCGTGGTCATCGACAACCTCACCGAAGTTGCCCACCTCCTTCCGATCAAAGAATCTATCTCGACAGCTGAGCTGGCAGGGCTGTACACATCAAGGATAGTTTCTTTGCACAATATTCCGCAGCTTATATCTTCAGACCGTGGAAGTATCTTCACTTCCAAGTTCTGGGATTCCTTCCAAACTTCAATGGGTACCAAGATCCGTTTCAGCACAGCTTGCCATCCTCAGACAAGTGGTCAAGTAGAGGGAGTCAATCAAATCTTTGAAGATGTTGAGGGCATGTGTTATCTCATTTGGCATGAAGTGGGAAGATTGCCTCCCGTTTGCCGAGTTCTCCTACAACAATAGTTTCCAAGCAAGTTCCGGCAAGGCTCCTTTCGAGATCCTCTATGGCAGGAAATGCCGCACCCCGCTCAATTGGTCTGAAACCGGTGAGCGTCAAATCCTTGGTAATGACATGATCACTGAAGCAGAAGAAATGTGCCGTGTCATTCGTGAAAATCTCAAAGCAGCTCAATCTCGTCAGAAGACCTATTATGATAGCAAGCATCGTGACATGACCTTTCAGATCGATGACTTTGTCTATCTACGAGTGTCTCCCACGAAGGGCACTCAACGCTTTGGCATCAAAGGAAAGCTTGCTCCACGCTTTCTGGGTCCTTTCAAGATTGTGGACAAGAGGGGAGACCTAGCCTACAATCTCGAGCTTCCTCCCAATTTCTCAAATGTGCATGATGTGTTTCACGTCTCTCAGCTCTGGAAGTGTTTCAAGACTCCCGAGCGCACCGTTAATCTCCAAGACATTGATCTCCAAGCAGACCTATCCTATCATGAGCATCAAGTTGCTATCCTTGAAGAGACTGAGTGTAAGACTCGCCACAAGTCAATCAAGTTTCTAAAGGTGAAGTGGTCACATCACTCCGACAAAGAAGCCACTTGGGAACGTGAGGACCTCCTCCGTTACGAATATCCCGAATTCTTCCGTTCCTTGATCTCGGGACGAGATCCTCTTGTTGTGGAGGAGAGTTGTAACAGCCCAAGTGCAATCCCTTGCCACCTTGTAATTTATTCCATGTATGACCTCCATGTTTTGCTCCCATGTGTTGGGTTTAATAAAATTGCATCATGACATTCCTCATCGCATCATGGCATCATGACATCATTCCATAATTATTGTTGCATCATAAGCTTGTGTGTTATGTTGAGATGAGTGTGAGTTGTGTGGCTTGCCAAACCTCTCTCAATTCTTTTATGAAACTCTGCCTCAACTCTTTAATAGTAATACCATATATGTGAGGGTTTCACTTGCCTATTAATCTCAAATAAAATGTTGCACTTCTTCTAAATAATCTGGCATGCATTTTGAAGTAGCTCTGAACCATGTTTCACTGTATTTGCCTTTTAAATCTTTGCAAAACAGATTCGTATAGTAATAATGGGTGTATAATTTATTTGCTCTAAAAATTCCCAAACTAATTTTGTTAGATAGGGCATATTTTTGTGAATGCAAAACTATTTTTAGTTCTCTCAAAGTACTTTCCAATCTGTCCTGGCATTTTGTTTTGTGTTGCTGTTATTTAAAAAGAAAAACCTTTGTTTTCCCGGAGACAGAGAGTGAGGTCCAGCCTCACCTGGGCCTCCTTGCCCCCTCGCGGCCCAACTTACCTCTCCAACAGGCCCAGCGCTCGCGTAGCCCAGCCAGCCCCGTGCATGTCATCTCACTCATGTACGGCAGCACATCCAGGAGGTACACGTCGGCGCTCGACTGATTTGACGGCCGACGCTCCTCCCTAGCGCCTATAAAGCATGTCCCCCGCAGAGCCCTAGCCCTAGTCGTTCCATTCCCACCTTCTCCTCGCCTCCCCGCCGCCAGTAAGCTCCTCCACGCTCCTCGCCATCGCCGCAGCCGCCATGAAACGAGCGAGCAAGTGCTCGACCTTGGGATAGCCTCCCGTGCCTCCCCTCCTTCGTCTGCGACCCCAAGGAGCTCGGGGTCGTTTGCAGCATCGTCCCTCGCCCGCGTTCGCATCGTCAGGACCTTAGGATTGGCGCTGCCTCGAGCCTCTTCTTCCTCTGCTTGTCGGAGCCGAAAGATTGTCGCGTTCGTCGACTCCTCGCCGTCGCCTCGTCGTGCCCTGCTCCGCCTCTCCATGTCTTAGGTAGGGAGGTATGACCCCTCCTTCCATTCCCCTCGCCCGTTTCTTCGTAAGCATCTTGTGCGCGTAGATCCATTGGTGTCATCGACGTGCTCCCACGCTCCGGGCGAACCCTGAAGAAATTCTTCAGAGAAGAAAGTCTAGGGTTTTCCCCCACTCTAGTCCCGTGGCTCACCTGCTCGTGCTCCCGCGTAGTCGCCCGTTCTTTCGCAGCTCTCGCCTACGCTCGCCCGACAGTCTAGCGGCGCCCTATCTCGCCTCCGCTTCGCATCGCCATGGCCCGAGACGAGCTCCTACTCGAGCTCGAGCGCCACCCTGCCCACAGCTTCGCCGCGTTCAACCATGGGGATAGAACCCCCACTCGTTTCCGCGCCCCCGCCGTGGGTCAGTTCCTCCGATGGTCGCCGCCGTTGCCAACGGCATCGACATCCTCTTCTCTGTTCCAGGGAAGAAGGAGACCAGCACCCGGGGTTTGTATATTAGGAGTCAAGTCCCCCTCTGGTCAGTAACCAAAGCCTAGCGCAGTGGTTGCACCTCCACTGCCTCACCGGGGAGACCCGGGTTCGATCCCCCCAGGCACCCCTTTTTTCCCGAATAATTCCAGCCGCTGACAGTGGGCCCAGGGCCCAAATGTCAATCCCCCAGGGCCCTGGTGACTATGCCAGGTGGGCCCTCCTTTTTATTTTATTTTTTGTTTTGTCTGTTTTATTTCTTGTTTGTGAGATTATTCTATTGAAGGAAAACCTGCCAAATCTGGCCATGCCATTTCTGGCAGTGTCTATATAGGGATATGCCCTATTAGGCATATACTAGATTATAAGAGCATATGTTGATTTTCGAATTGAATTTTGTGTGTGTTTTCTCCACAGGAAAATATGCTTATGATATATGAATTTGGGGTAGAAAAATCCAGTGAATCCATTAGTGACATTAGTTTCATCATTTGTGCAAGTTTGTGAAAATGTTGTTTTGTGATAAGATGGCATTTTGTCTTTTTCACATGATTTTATTCTTGCATCATATGATAAACTTGTCAACATGAATAATGTTCATTGATATGTGTGCTAGCCCCTGGTACTTTTGCATGCCATGATAGATCATGATATGGGTGGTATTCTTGCTGTGAAGATGTCACCAAAATGTTGTTTTCAAATGCTCAAATATTTCTAAGTGTCAAAATCTGTTATTTTGTTAGCATGTTGTCTTGATGTTTCCCATGAATCCCTAGCCCCTTTGAGATTGGCACAATGGTATGTATTCATGAGCATGTTGTCCTCTGTTAGTGTGTGCCAAGTGCTTGTAGGTAGAGCTATTGCAAATTATTTAAACTTGCTGTCAACATGTCATTCTGTTAATAATGCCCTACTTGCCACTTGTTAAAATTACTATGTCTGTGAAACTGTTTTACTCAATATGCCATGTTGTGAGGATGATAGCCAGTGATCTGTGCACTTATTGATACTGATGTAATGCAGTGAATTGAAGTGCCTGTTGTCCTCTATAACCTTGTTAAATTTCATGCCATGAAAGTCCCTGTAGCATATGTATTTGTTGTTGCCAAAATGCCATCCTGTTAACTCTGATTTGTAAAACAGGTAAATTTCACTAAGTCCCAAAAAACTATTTCAACATGCCATCTTGTGAGCTCATTTACTATTGATCCTTGCTGCCATTCATGTTTGTGTAGATAGATGAATTGTCAAGCATCTTGTATACTCCATGTCCATGCCCTGGTTATGATTTGTAGCGTGTTGTAGCTCCTGTTATGTTTGTTGCAATATGGCATGTTGTTGTTTGTGGACAGATTGAGTGTTTGTTTGTTTTGTGACTTGTGGGAGTTATAACCAATGGTTTTGCATGATATTTAGCTCTATTCTTGCTAGATTTTTATTTCCAATCCAGTGGCCTCCTTTGAATACCAAAGAATATCCCATGGCCTCCCTCATCTTTGTTTATGACTCCGTTGACATTCGTACCTTGTCATGAGTGTCTCGTGAGTTCTGTTACTCCGTTTGCAAAGTTCTACATATGCATTTGCATCGTTTTTACGAGGAGCATTCATTTTTGCCATGTTCATGCATGTTCAAATAACTAATCTTGAGGTTCTGTCCAGAACACTAAAGAACTTAATAATTGCATGAGAAAGATGACAAGCATAGGGTTGCCATGTTAAATATTTCAAATTGGTCATGCATCATCTTTGCTTGTGCATTGCACTTTGTTTGTATGTTTATTTGGTGCTGTTCACTTTGGGTAGACCCGAGTGTCGAGCCTAAGTACGAGGATCCTAACGAGAACAACTACGAGGACCCAGCTCTTTATCCCTCTGAAGACCCAACAGGCAAGATGATCATACCCGGATCCCGACACTATTTTTGCTATGCTAGATGTGTCACTTCTACGTTATGTTTCGTTGCCTACCACTTAAATTGTCAGCCTCTCAAATTGCCATGAAACCCCTAACCCCTCCACTTCCTAGCAAAACATTGATTGGCTACGTTACCGCTGCTCAGCCCTTATCTTATAGCGTTGCTAGTTGAAGGTGCAAGTTGATTCCCTGTGCCAACTTGGATTTTCTGAGACAATATTACAATATTACTGCTATTTAATTTAACGCACATATTTACTTGGTAAGGCGGAAGGCTTGGCCTTTTGCCCGGTGTTTTGTTCCACTTTTGCCACCCTAGTTACTTGTTACCGGTGTTATGTTCCGTATTTTGTGCTCCTAACATGCTCGGGGTAGTTATGGGGACCCCCTTGAATATTCATTTAGGGAGAAAGATTGTCTGGCAAGACCCAACACTGGTACTACATTTGCTAAAACACCTAACAAAAATGCATAGGGTTTAGCTACCCCGTGGATAATTCATCAACCCCTGGGCCAGTGCTCCTCATGAGTGTTGGTCCAAACCGAGCGATGTCCAGCGCCCCCTGGTCACCTGGGGTTTCAGCCAACCCGACGTCTAGCTCATCTGGTAGTGCCCTGAGATAGAGATACGCGCGGCTCCTATTGAGATCTGGTCTGCCGGGCGGTCTTGCTGGACATGTTTTACCTTTCTTGAATGTCTTGCGCGAGGGATTCCGAGGATACTGTGGGCTATCTCGAGGTTGAGGTTTTCCAACGGAATTTCCAAGGAGATCACGGGTCTTCCGCGGTCGAGGTTATTCCATGTGGCGTGTGGTTAGTTTGTGATGGATGAGTTGGAGCACCCATGCAGGGTTGAATCTTTTCGAGAAGCCGTGCCCGCGGTTATGTGGCAACTTGTAAACTTGTTTAACACCCTATTATAGCAAACTTGAAGTAAACTCTAATAAAATACACCAACTGTGTGCGTAACTGTGACCGTCTCTGCTCATGAACATGAACCGAGAGAGAACACGGTGGGGTTATATTTGACGTAAGTAGGTGTTCAGGATCACATAGTGATCATTCTAGTTCACGTCCGTCATGCGTAGGCCACCATATTGAATTCTTATTCTCGTGAGTTAGCCACCAAATACATGCTTAGTGCTTGCTGCAGCCTCACCACTTAACCATTCCTCACCTATTAACTTACATAGTCTCGGTACCCGGGTTATGAGATTGCTGAATCCCTGTGGCTCACAGATTACTACAACAATACAGGTACAGGTACTGACGAGTTCGTGCCAGATGATGTTTCTCAGCTCCAGTGGGAGTACGATGAAGAACGTAGACGTATGTACGTGACGTATCCGGATGAGTAGGGGAGCTTTGTGGTTGTGTTCCTAGGCTAGCAAGGCAGTTTCGTTGCTTTCTTTTATCGTTTGATTTCGTCCGTAGTCGGACCGTGTCTTTTGGATGAAGGTATGAATGATTATGTGGATCTGTAATCTAGCTTGTCGCGAGTGTAAGCCAGATCCTATACTCATCTCTTCATTACATGTATTGCATTGATTTCTGTACTTGCGAAATGACTAGATGCGCTTCTATCCCCATCGAGGCCCTAGCGCCTTAATAGGGATAGTACCGCATCTTGGATGTTACACCTCATGAGGACGCCCTCGCGAGGTCGCCTCCCGGGGATGCCCCATGGGGGCTTCGCGGGGCGCATAGGTCAAGGATGGGTTAGCGGGGTCGTGCGGCCCACCCCGTCATGAGGGCAACGCTCGCCCTGCCAAGCGGCGTCTGGAGCCGTGGCAGGAGGCTTCACTCAGAAGACTTTCCCCTTCTGTGCTAGGGGAATGGGACCAGCCTGCCGGTTCCCAAGGCGGCCCCCAAAGGTTGCTCGTTTGGTGTAAGAAGGCCAAGGCAGGGGGCTCGCCAGGACGGAGGTCATCCCAGAGCCGACAAGCGCGTCACGAAGGGATGATTTTACAGGCAAAGACCACTTTTGTCAGGATAGGCCGCAGTCTTGTCCCCCTTCAAACTGGCGCCTGTGGCAACCCTTCCCTCCTGATATTTTCGGGGGAAGAGGACCAAAGCGAGGATAAAAGGAGCAAGGTAGCTACCATAGAATTTACCGAACCCCTCTGTATTCACTCTCACCCCTAAGAAATCTAGACAAGTAGGAGCTGGGTTTTACACCGTGAGGTGGCCCGAACCTGGGTAAACCATCGTGTTCTTTGTTCTTCCCCCAAGCTTAAGCACGCCAGAGCATCACCGTAGGTTAGCAAGAGAGTGCAGGATTTGAGAGCCGGCGCACCCCAGAGTTCGAACCTTTCTTGGGTCCCCGGAGCCCCGATTCCGACATTTGACGCGCTAGGTAGGGGTGCGCCGCTGTTCTTCAGCTCCATTTAGGCTCCGCCCTTGCCAACCCCATGGCTGAAGCCCGTCATGCGCGTGCAAAGCATTGAGCGGCCCACGCCGTCTAGACCGCTCCCGCGGGCCGCGGCGGCCGCCCACACCGCCAGCACTGAAGCTGTCGCCGCCACAGAACCTACTGCGCGTGAGCAGCAGGGCTCCTCCATGCGCCCTTCCGTGTGGCGGGATGGTCACGTTGCCGTTACCTCCCCTGCTCGCCTGGAGCACGTGAACACGCGGGCTGCGCTCCTCATGGTGCGCGTGCTTCTTCGCCTCCGTCCGACAGGCACCGAGCAAAATGCCTGGCTGGGCCGCATCACCGAGCTCGTCGCCATCGCTGGAGGGGCCCAGGCACCCCCTCGCCCGCCTCGCCCTCCGCCGCGTCGTGCTTGGGGCACGAAACGTGGAGTGCTCCCTCCGCCTCCCTTGCGCGGTAGACCGTCCGAGTCTTGGCACCAGGTGGAACCGCCAGGGTTCATCAGGAGCTGCTCGCTACAGCGTGCATCATCGATGGGGCCCAGGCCCCCGCCGATGGCCATCGCCTCAAGCTAGCTTTTCGTGGGGCAAACGCCGCCTTCAGGGAGCGCGGTCCTGCATCGCCACCGATCTGGGCGTAGCGCAACATCACCTTCGATGCGGGGGACCACCCTAGGTCCACCGCTGCCGCGGGCGCCCTTCCTATGCTATGCACGCCAACCATCAGCAACATTGCGATCACCAAGACGCTCATCGATGGTGGTGCGGGGCTCAACGTAATCTCCGTCGCGACCTTCGAGGCGCTCCAGGTGCCCCGTGACCTGCTGAAGCCCACCAGGCCCTTTTTCGGAGTGGCCGACGGGGTTAGAGCCCCCCTCGGGAAGATACGCCTTCCCGTCACCTTCGGCACCCGCACTAACAACCGCACCGAGCTCATAGACTTTGATGTGGCGGCCATCAGCCTCCCGTACAAAGCCATCTTGGGTCCCCGAAGCCCCGATTCCAACATTTGGTGTGCCATCTTGGGTTACACGGCGCTCGTCAAGTTCATGGCGGCCACCCACCCGGGCTACAACATCGTCAAGATGCCCGGCTGTGGTGGCATCATCACCATCAAGTGCGACGAGGGGGACACAATCAGCTCCCTCAAGCTCGCTTAGAAAGACGCCATGGCCGCACACCCGGTCGCCGGGGGCGAGGCGGAGCCTCCCGAGGTGACACTGGTAAGGAAGAGGCTACTATTCACCCAGGACCGAGATGAAACATAGAACATGTCGTTCGACGGTGGCGACCCGAGCCACACTTTCACCATCGCTGCCGAGCTCTCCCCCGAGCAAGAAGGTGTGCTTATCGCGTTCCTTCTGGCGAACACCGACATGTTTGCATGGAAGCCAACCGACTTGACCGGAGTCCCAAGGGAAGTGATTGAGCACCACCTGGAGGTGTGCCCCAATGTGCGCCCCGTTAAGCAGAAAGCACGATGCCATGCGCCGGAGAAGCAACAGTTCATCGATCGGGAGGTGCAGAAGTTGCAGGAGGCTGGGATCATCCGTGAGGTGCGATACCCCAAATGGCTCGCTAACCCAGTCATCGTCCCCAAGAAAGGTGTCAAGGAAAGAATGTGCGTCGACTTCACTAGTCTCAATAAGGCTTGTCCTTAGGACCCCTTCCTGCTACCGCGCATCGCCTAAATTGTGGACTCCACTACTGGCTGTGACCTCCTGTGCTTCTTGGATGCCTTCTCAGGCTACCATCAGATCAAAATGGAAGTGAAGGATGTGGAGAAGATGACGTTCACCTCCCCCTATGGGATATTCCGCTACACCTGCATGCCTTTCAGTCTGAAGAGTGCCGTCACCACCTTCCAAAGGCTTATGTACATCGTGCTGGGGCCCCAGGTAGGCAGGAATGTGGAGGCTTACGTGGACGATATCGTGGTCAAGTCGCGCGAGGCCAGAACGCTCATCGAAGATCTAAAGGTGACTTTCGCCCACCTGCGCAAGGTCAACTTGAAGCTTAATCTCGACAAGTGCGTCTTCAGGGTCCCTTCGGGCAAGCTCCTCGGATTTCCTTGTATCTCACCGAGGAATCAAAGCCAACTCGGAAAAGGTCAAGGCCATCGAGCAAATGCGCCCCCCGCAGACACTCAAGGAGATGCAGAAGCTAGCGGGGTGCTTGGCCTCCCTAGGGTGCTTCATCTCCAAGTTTGGCGAGCGGGCGTTGCCATTCTTCAAGCTCATGAAAAGGTCTACCCCGTTCAAATGGACCCCTGAACAGACGCAACCTTTGCGGGTCTCAAGAGATACCTCATAAGCCCTCCCGTCATAGTCGCGCCATGCCCCCAAGAGGGCCTGCTGCTGTACTTGGTGGCCACCCCCCAGACGGCCAGCACGGCCCTCGTGGTGGAGCGGGAGGAGCAAGTCGGCCCTAAGGGAGGGGCCGGGACCCCTGTGAAGACGTCGTACAGGGTCGCGCCGGTCGAGGGCGCACCTTAGGGGGCCTCTGTCATCCTTCAAGGGGCCCTGATGGCCTCAAGCAACGCGCCTCAGGAGGCCCTGATGGCCTCGGGCGACGTGCCTCCGGGGGCTCCCACGGCTCCCGGTGCCATGCTTCCGGAGGTCCCCGCGGTCGTTAACGCCGCATCTCCGGAGGCCCCATGGCCCCTCCCCTTGAGCCTGCCAGCAAAGGCCATGTCGACACTACGGTCACACGTCACCTCCAGCGTCATGTGTACTACGTTAGCACAGTGTTGTGGGACGCACACGAGCGCTACCCCATGCAACTGAAGCTCCTCCATGCGCTACTTATTGCCTCCCGAAAGTTGTGCCACTACTTCCAGGGCCACCCCATTAGGGTCGTTTCCGCCTACCAGCTGGCAGGGTCGCCGAATGGAACATCGAGTTACAAGCCTTCCAACTGGAATTCTGCACCACCAGGGTCATCAAGGGCGCTGCTCTGGCTGACTTCAAAGCAGAATGGACGGACCCTTACGAGGAGGAGCCTCGAGGCGATGAGCCCCTCCTGCCCGGGGATGAGGCCCCTAGGGGATGGGTCCTACGCTTCGATGGCGCTTTCTCCAGACAGGGAGTGGGGGCTGGCGCCGTACTCACCTCGCTAGCAGGGGACAAGCTCCTCTATGTGGTCCAGTTGTGCTTCGGGCATGACGAAAATGTCTCCAACTGCACCATGGAATACGAGGGTCTCATTGTCGGCCTCAAAGCTGCCTCCGCCCTCGGCATCAAGGGCCCCGTCATCAAGGGCGATTCCCAACTCCTCGTCAACTTCACCAATGAAAAATACAAGCCCAAGGATGAGCAAATGGTGGCCTACCTGGAGGAGGTATGCAAATTCGAGAAGCGCTTCATTGCTTTAGAGTTGCAGCACATCCCGCGTGGCGCCAACAAGGAGGCCGGCGACATCGCCAAGAGAGCGTCACGCCGGGCGGTGTCTTCGACGAAAGTATCTTCAGGCTATCTGCTGTGCCGCCCGCCCCCGATGCCACAAAGCTGCGTGAGGAGATGCCATCCGCATCGGTAGAAGGCGCACCAGACAATGGCCTGTCCTCAGGGGACCGCTTGCTGCTGGCGCTAGAATCTCGGGAGGGTGGCTGGGATGACGAATTCAAGGCATACCTGCTTCGCGGTGACCTCCCCGCGGAAGATGCGGAGGCAGAGTGGGTCGTCCGACAAGCCATCACTTACTGCCTGCGGGACGGCGAGGTATACCGCAGGCGGCCTAACGACGTCTCGCTGCGGTGCATCTCGGAGGAACAAGGGCACGAGCTATTCGCCGACAACCATAGAGGAGATTGTGGACACCAATCCTCGTCATGCACCCCTACCGGTAAGGCGTTCCGCTGCGGTTTTTACTGGCCTACTGCGCTTCGCGACGTCACCGAGCTAGTCCAGTCCTGTGAAGCCTGCCAGTTCGACGCCAAGCAGATCCACCAGCCCACGCAAGGGCTCCAGACAATCCCGATCTCTTGGCACTTCGCGGTGTGGGGGCTCGACATACTGCATCCTTTCCCTCGCGCGGCTGGCGTATACCGGTACCTCTACGTCGCCATCGATAATTTCACCAAGTGGACGGAGGTCGAGCCCGTCAGCACCATCTCCGCTGGCTCGGCCGTCAAGTTCGTCAAGGGCCTCGTGTGCCGGTTCGGCGTCCCTAACAGCATCATCACCGACAACGGCTCCCAATTTACAAGTGGACACTTCAAGTCATATTGCGCTAACCTTGGTACGCATATATGCTATGCTTCGGTGGCCCATCCTCGAAGCAACGGCCAGGCCGAGCGGGCCAACACTGAGGTCCTCAAGACAAGGAGTTTCAAGAAGAAGCTTGAGGCCTGCTGGAGGTGGTGCCTGGATGAGCTGCGCTCTATGTTGTGCTCCATCCGCACCACCGCGACTAGGCCCACCGGCAAAACCCCCTTCTTCCTCGTGTACGGGGATGAGGCGGTCCTTCCCTCAGAACTTAAGCATGGTTCCCCACGGGTCTTGGCATTCCACGAGGCGCGTCAGGATGACCCGCGGGAGACCAACCTTTTGCTCCTCGAGGAGGCCCGCCGCCAGGCCGCCCTTCGCGCCGCAAGGTACCAGCAGGCCTTGCGACGTTACCACAGCCGCAACATCCGTCCTCGTACCCTTGAGGTCAGAGACCTCATCCTCTGACGGATCCTCTCCAGAGAGGGCCTCCACAAGCTCTCTCCCATGTGGGAAGGCCCCTTTAGGGTCGCCCATGTCTACAAGCCGGGCGCGGCCCGTTTGGAGGCGGAGGACGGGGTTCCCGTGCAAAACGCATGGAACATCCAGCACCTCCGCAACTTCTACCCGTGACACTCTCACGTAAGAATGAGTGGGTCTGTACACGCCCCAGAGCCTCCTGATGCGCCACGCCCTGTCCTCGGGAGGACTCCCTCCCACGCCCAAGTGGAAGATGACGTTGCTTGAGACTGCGTCGTATTTCCCCAAAGATGAAGGGATGATGCAGCACATCGACGATAAGTATTTCCCTCAGTTATGAAACCAAGGTATCGAACCAGTAGGAGGATCACCAACACTATGTAAACAACACCTGAACACAAAGAACAAATACTTGCAACCCGACGCGAAAGAGAGGTCGTCAATCTCTCTACGGTAAAAATGTTGATTAGGTAATGATATATTGGATAGATAGATCTCGCAAGAACACAAAATAAAATAGGCAAATAAAAAGTGCAGCAAAGTATTTTTGTTTTTTTTGGAATAATAGATCTGAAAACAAAAGCGGCAAATAGATAGATCAGAAATCAATATGTTGGAAAAGTAGACCCGGGGGCCGTAGATTTCAGTAGTAGCTTCTATCATGAGTATAGCACACGGTGGGTGAACAAATTACTGTTGGGAAATTGATATAAGATCAAATAATCATGAGGATATCCAAGGCGATGATCATTATATAGGCATCACGTACAAGATTAGTAGACCAAAACGATTCTGCATCTACTACTATTACTCCACACATCGACCGCTATCCAGCATCCATCTAGTGTATTAAGTACATGGACAAATGGAGTAAAGCAATAAGAATGGTAACATGATGTGGCAAGATCTATTCATGTAGGAATAGACCCTGTCTTGTTATCCTTAATAGCAACGATACATGCGTGCCATGCTGCCCCTTCTGTCACTGGGAGAGGACACCACAAGATCGAACCCATCACAAAGCACCTCTTCCCATGGCAAGAAAAATTGATCTAGTTGGCCTAACTAAACCAAAGATTCGAAGAAGAAATACGAGGCGATAAGTAATCATGCATATAAGAGATCAAAGAAGACTCAAATACTATTCATGGATAGAAACTGATCATGAACTCAAAATTCATCGGATCCCAACAAACACACCGCAAAAAGTTTACATCAAATAGATCTCCAAGCGACCATTGTATTGAGAATCAAAAGAGAGAGAGAGAGCAAGCCATCTAGCTACTGCCTACGGACCCGTAGGTCTATGGTGGCCTACTCACGCAACATCGGAGAGGCACCAATGAGGATGATGAACCCCTCCGTGATGGTGTTAGATTGGATCTCGTGGTTCTGGAACTTGCGCCGGCTGGATGTATTTTCCGTAGACTTCCCTACGGTTTCTGGAATATTTGGGTATTTATAGAGCTCAAAGGCGGTGGAGGGGGTTCCTGAGACGGCCACAACTCATCAGGGCGCACCCGGGTGTCCCTGGCGCGCCCTGGTGGGTTGTGGGCTGCCTGGGCTCCCTCCTAGTGACTTCTTTGGCCCACTGGCCGTTTTCAAGTCGAAAACAATTCTTCAAAAAGTTTCGTCGCGATTGGACTCCGTTTGGTACTGATATTCTGCGAAGTAAAAAACAAGCAAAAACAGCAACTGGCACTTTGGCACTATGTCAACAGGTTAGTCCCAAAACATGATATAAAGTTGCTCTAAAATGATTGTAAAACATCCAAGAATGATAATATAACAACATGGAACAAGAAAAAATTATAGATACCTTGGAGACGTATTAGCATCCCCAAGTTTAATTCCTACTCGTCCTCAAGTAGGTAAATGATAAAAACAGAATTTTTGATGTGGAATGCTGCCTAACATGTTCATCTCATATTCTTTTCTTTTGTAGCATGACCATTTGGACATCTAGATGTTTCAATGCAATAGTCTAGTTTTGACATAAAGACTTTAATACTCAAGCATGCCAACAAGCAACCATGTCTTTCAAAATATCAACACTAAAGAAAGTTATCCCTAGCCCATCATGCTCAATCATTGATCCATTCATGAAACACACTCAAATATTAGCTACACCCAATGTTCAAGTATGATCATAGTTCCCCCTATTTGGTGCTTTATAAGAGAAGATGGAGACTCGAATAAAAATAAAAATTCCATAAAGTAAATAGATAGGCCCTTCGCAGAGGGAAGTAGGGATTTGTAGAGGTGCCAGAGCTCAAAGTTTAAATTGAGAGAGAAAAATATTTTGAGTGGCATGCCTTTCCTGTCAACGAAAATGACAAAGTAGTTCTCAATACTTTCCATGCTAGATATATCATATATAGGTGGTTCCCACACATAAAGTAAAGTTTATTCCTTTTTCCACCATTCTTTCACAATCCATGACTGGCCGTATCCACGGTTGCCATCCATACCAACACTTTCCAAGGAATTTATTATTTGACAACATAAAGTAAAAAAAATTCATTTCGGGACTAGGCATCCCTATTACCGCCATACTCTCGTGCCATGACAAGTGAATAAACACTAATCTTGAGAATAACACATCTAGCATGAAAAAATATTAGACACCCCCTACCGTTTCATGAGCGGTATGAGCACACAAAAAGGAAATTTATTTTGAAAATTAGAGATGGCACATACAAATTTGATTAGAACGGCATAGAAATACCGCTTATAGGTAGTTATGGTGGACTCATAAGGCAAAACTGGGTTTAAGGATTTTGGATGCACAAATAGTATTTCTACTTAGTACAAGTGGAGGCTAGCAAATAGACTGAGAAGCAACCAACCAAGAAACGAAAATTCACATAAACGAGCATTGAGCATAACTAACACCGAATAATGCACCATAAGTAGGATGTAATTTCATTTCACAACTATTGTCTTTCGTGCTTGCATAGGGAATCACAAACCTTAACACCAATATTCTTACTAAAGCATAATTACTCACCAACATGACTCGTATATCACTATCATCATGTCTCAAAACTATTACAAGGAATCATGTTTAATTTGTCGAATGATCTTCATGAAAGTTTTTATTATATCCTCCTTGGATATCTATCACTTTGGGACTAGCTTCATATACTGGCATAGCTTTTGACAAGCTCAAACAAATTTAAGTGAAGAACATGAGCATAAAGATTTCATCTATCAAAATAATATAAGTGAAGCATGAGAGGATTTCTTCAAAATTTACTAACTCTCAAATTAATCTAAGTGAAGCATGAGAGTATTTCTACAAAAATTTCCAAGCACACCGTGCTCAAAAAGATATAAGTGAAGCACTAGAGCAATTCCAAAGCTCAAAAAGTTTAAGTGAAGCATATAGAGCAATTCTAAAAAATCATAGCATAATTTTGGCTCTCTCAAATAGGTGTATCCAGAAAGGATACAAGTGACAAACTAAAAAGAAAAGAAAGCAAAGAATCAAATGATACAAGACGCTCCAAGCAAAACTCATGATATGTGACGAATAAAAATATAGCTCCAAGTAAAATACCGATGGTCGTTAGAAGAAAGAGGGGATGCCACTCGGGGCATCCCCAAGCTTAGTTGCTTTTTTCTCTTTGGATATATCTTGGAAGTGCTGTAGCATCCCAAATCTTAGGCTCTTTTCACTTCTTATTCCTTCATCCATCGTGCTCTCACCCAAAAGTTGAAAACTTCAATCACACAAAACTCAACAAAATCTTCATGTGATCCGTTAGTATAATAAAGAAATCACTAATTTAAGTACTGTTTCAAACCCATTCAAATTTTATTATTGCATTATAACTACTGTATTTTAACTTTACCATGGCTTATACCCTTCAATACAAACCATAGATTCATAAAAACAAGCACACAATGCAACGAAAACGGAATCTGTCTTACACAGAACAGTCTGTAGTAATCTGTACTCTAACCATACTTCGGTAACTCTAAAAATTCTGAAAAATTAGGAAAACGTAAAGAACTTGTATAGAAATACTGTGTTAAAATTTCAGCTCAATGTCACGCTCTAGTAAAAAATGAAAATTCGCACACTGGAGGTAAAGTTTCTGTTTCAGATTCAGTATTGTTTCTAGTCATCTTATGAATCATCCTAAAGGCATTACTTGGCACAAACACTAAATAAAACATAAAAAACACAATCATAACAGAGGCATAATTGTGTCAACACTCAAAAATATAAGGAAAAAGTTGAAAATAAATTTATTCATTGGGTTGCCTCCCAACAAGCGCTATCGTTGTACGCCCCTAGCTAGGCATAACGCATAGATTCAAGTATTGTCATCTTTGGTTTTTGCTCCATAGGATGCTCTCATGATTGATTCATATGGTGGCTTAATTCTTGTTCTAGGGAAGTGTTCCATACCCTTTCTTAGTGGAAACTGAAATCTAATATTGCCTTCTTTCATATCAATCACGGCACCTATAGTGCGTAAAAACGGTCTACCAAGTATAATGGGACAAGACGGATTGCGATCAATATCAAGAACAATAAAATCTATGGGCGCATAGTTCCTACTTGCAAGGATAAGAATATCATTAATTCTTTCCAAAGGCTGTTTAATAGTAGAATCGGCCAAGTGCAAATTAACGGAACATTCTTCAATATTGGTAAGACCAAGCACATCACATAGAGATTTCGGAATCGTCGAAACACTAGCACCCAAATCACATAAAGAAAAGCACTCATAATTTTTAATCTTGACCTTAATGGTTGGTTCCCACTCATCATGTTATTTTCTAGGAATAGAAATCTCTAACTCCAACTTTTCTTCAAAAGATTTCATCATGGCATCAACGATATGTTTAGTAAAAGGTTTATTTTGTTCATAAGCATGGGGTGAATTCAACATGGATTGCAGCAAGGAAATATATTCAAACAAATATCGACTATCATAATTAAAATCTTTGCAATCCAAAATAGTGGGCATATCACTAGTTAAAGTTTTGACCTCTTCAAACCCACTTTCATCAATTTTTTCATCAAGATTTTCACCCTCCAAATTATTGGGACGCCTTCTCGCTAAAGTTGACTCTACTTCAGTCCCTTTATCATCAATTTTAATACTTCTAAACAAGGAATCAATAGAAGAAACACAGATCACTTTAAGATCTTCATCATTTTTCTGAAGGCGGTCACTAGAAAACGCTTTTTCTAAAATTCTCTTTTAGATCTAAGCATAGCGGTTCCTTTTCTTACTTTCATCCATAGAGACATATAAAGCTTTAATTGATTCATAAATCTTAGGTGCAAAAGCATTCAACTTGAGATTTTCTACATCATGAGAAATTCAATCAATGCCTCTAGACATATCATCAATCTTATTCAACTTTTCTTCTATCGTAGTGTTGAAAACTTTTTGCGCATTGATAAATTATTTAATATTACTGTCAAGATCAGTGGGGTTCCTATTATTATTGTAAGAAGAATTACCATAGGAATTACCATAATTATTAGGGGAATTTCCAAGAAAAGGGCTAGGAATAAAATTACCTCTATAAGCATTGTTATTGAAATTGTTTCGCGAGACGAAATTCACATCTACGGAATCACTATTTTTCTCAATCAAAGTAGACAAAGGCACACCATTGAGATCAATAGGAACATTTTTACTAGCAACTAACTTCATTAAAGCATCAACTTTTTCACTCAAAGTACTAATTTCTTCAACCGAATTAACCTTTTTACTAGTAGGTGCTCTTTCAGTATGCCATTGTGAATAATTTTCCATAATATTATCTAGCAATTTAGTATCATCACCCAAAGTAATTTCCATAAAAGTACAACCCATGGCAGAATCTAAAAGATTTCTAGAGACAAAATCCAATCCCGCGTAATTTTTTTGTATGATCATCCAAAGAATTAAACCATAAGTAGGACAATTTCTTAGCATCAATTTCATTCTTTCCCAAGATTGTGCAACATGTCCATGCTCAAGTTGCTTAAAATTAAAGATTTGTGTCCTAAGGGAAATAATTTTCGCGGGCAGAAAATACTTAGTAATAAAAGCATCCTTGCACTTATTCCAAGAATCGATACTATTGTGAGGCAAAGAAGAAAACCAAATTTTTGCACGATCCCGCAAGGAGAAAGGAAATAATTTGAACTTTACTATATCGTTGTCCACATCTTTTTTCTTTTAAATATCACACATTTCTATGAATGTGTTTAGATGGGACGCGACATCCTCATTAGGATTACCGGAAAATTGATCTTTCATGACAAGATTCAACAAAGTGGTATTAATATCACAACACTCCGCACTAGTGGCAGGACAAGCAATCGGAGTACTAAAAAAATCATTATTATTATAATTGGAAAAATCACACAATTTGGTATTTTCTTGAGTCATCGTGACTACGCAAACAAGATTGCAAGCAATCAAGAGATCCGACAGGAAAAAGGCAAACGAAAAAGAGGCCGAATAAAATGGCAAATTTGTCAATGTGGGGGAAAGGAAAACGAGAGAAAAATGGCAAATAATGTAATTGCAAGGAGATGAGATTCGTGATTAGGAACATGATAGATGTTGATGGTGTCTCCTCGGCGCCAGAGATTGGCACGTTGAAGAGACCGCTTCCTCCCCGGCGACGGCGCTAGAAATTCCTTGAGACTACGTCGGTATTTCCCGAAAGAGGAAGGGATGATGCAACACAGCGACGGTAAGTATTTCCATCAGTTATGAAACCAAGGTATCGAACCAGTAGGAGGATCACCAACACTATGTAAACAACACCTGCACACAAAGAACAAATATTTGTAACCCGACGCGAAAGAGAGGTTGTCAATCTCTCTACGGTAAAAAGATGGATTAGGTAATGATGGATTGGATAGATAGATCTCGTAAGAACACAAAATAAAAGAGGCAAATAAAAAGTGCAGCAAAGTATTTTTCGGTTTTTTGGAATAATAGATCTGAAAACAAAAGCGGCAAATAGATAGATTGAAAAGCAATATGTTGGAAAAGTAGACCCGGGGGCCGTATGATTCACTAGTGGCTTCTCTCATGAGTATAGCACACGGTGGGTGAACAAATTACTGTTGGGCAATTGATAGAAGATCAAATAATCATGACGATATCCAAGGCGATGATCATTATATAGGCATCACGTCCAAGATTAGTAGACCGAAACGATTCTGCATCTACTACTATTACTCCACACATCGACCGCTATCCAGCATGCATCTAGTGTATTAAGTTCATGGAAAAACGGAGTAATGCAATAAGAACGCTGACATGATGTAGACAAGATCTATTCATATAGGAATAGAACCCATCTTGTTATCCTTAATAGCAACGATACATGTGTGCCTCGCTGCCCCTTCTGTCCTTGGGAGAGGACACCGCAAGATCGAACCCATCACAAAGCACCTCTTCCCATGGCAAAAAAAATCGATCTAGTTGGCCTAACTAAACCAAAGATTCAAAGAAGAAATACGAGGCTATAAGTAATCATGAATATAAGAGATCAAAGAAGACTCAAATAATATTCATGGATAAAAACTGATCATGAACTAAAAATTCATCGGATCCCAACAAACACACCTCAAAATGTTTACATCAAGTAGATCTCCAAGAGACAATTGTATTGAGAATCAAAAGAGAGAGAGGAAGCCATCTAGCTACTGCCTACGGACCCGTAGGTCTATGGTGGACTACTTACGCATCATCGGAGAGGCACCAATGAGGATGATGAACCCCCTCCGTGATGGTGTTAGATTGGATCTCGCGGTTCTGGAACTTGAGGCGGCTGGATATATTTTCCGTCAACTCCTTTAGGGTTTCTAGAATATTTGGATATTTATGGAGCTCAGAGGCGGTGGAGGGGGTTCCCGAGGCGGCCACAACCCATCAGGGCGCGCCCGGGGCCACTGGCGCGCCCTGGTGGGTTGTGGGCTGCCTGGGCTCCCCCCTGGTGACTTCTTTGGCCCACTGGCCTTTTTCTGGTCCAAACAAATTCTCCAAGAAGTTCCGTCGCAATTGGACTCCGTTTGGTTATGATATTCTGTGAAGTAAAAAACAAGCAAAAACATCAACTATGTTAATAGGTTAGTCCCAAAAAATGATATAAAGTTGCTCTAAAATGATTGTAAAACATCCAAGAATGATAATATAACAGCATGGAACAAGCAAAAATTATAGATCCGTTGGAGACGTATCAGAAGCCCCATGCTCCGTGCTAGCGGAATGACTGTCGAACCGCGACTATGCCCACGCCCAACTGGAAGCCCCATGCTTTGCACTGGCGGAATGACTGTCGAACCGCGACTATGCCCATGCCCAAGTGGAAGCCCCATGCTCCGCGCTAGCGGAATGACTATTGAACCGCGACTATGCCCATGCCCAAGTGGAAGCCCCATACTCCGCGCTGGCGGGATGACTGTCGAACCGCGACTTTGCCCATGCCCAAGTGGAAGCCCCATGCTCCGTGCTGGCGGAGTAACTGTCGAACAACGACTACGCGCACGCCCAAGTGGAAGCCCCACGCCGAAGTGGGATGACCCACGCCAGGCGCGGAAACCGCCTCTCTACTCGCTTGTAAAAGAATTTGTTGCCTCCTTAAGCAAAAGCTTCAGTTTTTCTGAATCTTGCGGTGTTTTGTTGAAGTTCTTTGGCAACAAGCGCATTCGTTGGCTCCCTCCTGTGCTTCGCGTGAACGGGGGCTAGACACGGTGCCTATGCTTGGGGCAGCCCCGGCGGCATCGGAAGCCCAAGCGGCGGGCTCCTAACCACAGGCTGGTTCCCATGCGTACCATCTCACCAAGGCCCTTGGTGTCTATTTTCCTCGCGCAACACACACGAACGAGCCAACGAGAGCGCGCCGTTTTGGTCGAAGGGCGGCCCACCGAGCATTTTGCCTTAGGAGCCCACGCTCATTCCCAGAACACTCGCCCCCTGGTCTTGCTCGGTTTCGACCTGGATTGCTAGCAACGACTGGACCTTGCACGAAAGCCATGCCTTAACGGCGGCAAGAATGGAAGCAGGTACAAAGAAAAACAGTGTGGGAAACCTCACGAGATCATTAGTACTCCCTACAGCGACAAAAGGTTCAAGTACGGGCTGTCAACTTCATGCCCCTATAGAATCATAGGAGAACACTGACGGGAAGATAAAAGGTAGCCTAAGGAGACGCATTGCTTCCATCACCATCGGCACCTTCGCATTCATCGGTTCCTCCTTAACCCTCGCGGCCGTCGGGAGTGAACTGCGCGCTCAGCGTGTCCACATGGCCCTTCACCGCTTCCCCTAGGTCATCACGGATCTCCTCAGGAACTGGGGCTATCACGGCCTCGAAATCAAAGTGAGGATCAGCGCGGAGCAGATGACTGAAGACGCGCGTTAATGCCTGTGCAAGAACGTCGCGGCGCTCTTCCTCGATAATCATGCCCACCACCTTTGCGCCCACTTCAAGTCGCTCCACTACCTTGGTGAAAAAGTCCAGGTAACCTGCGTCATCGGGCACAAGGGGATTAGGGACGCCCCCTCTGCAGGTGGAACCCAAGGCGCGCTGGGCCCGTAGCCCGAGGCTTTGGAACATCGGGGAACGCACATGCTGTTGCCTCGACCCCAGTTCGCGTTATCCGCCGCCTGCTCCACGAGGGACGCAACACCCTCCACCTGTCCCTGAAGGGACGCCAGTTCGGCTTCGGCAATGGCTCGGGCTTTCAGTGCGACCTCCCACCGCCTCTATTTCATGTTGCGGCTCCTGACGCTGCGCTTTGAAGCGGGTCTCCTGCAGCACCAGCTTATCACTGAGCTCTTTTGTGAGGGCCTTACGAGCTCGCTATACCCTCGAGTCGGCGTCCTCCTAGATCTTCTCCTCTTTAGTCGCCAGGCTGGCATTGGCCTTGTTCAGGTGCTGGTCAAAAGAAGCCAGGGCGGCGGTCACGTCGCGATCCAACGTCTCCAGCCGCTCCCGCTCCAAGCTCTGCTCCAACGATGTCAGTGTGAGATCTTACTCGAGGCCCCGAAGGGTTGCCTCGTGTGCCGCCAACCCTTCATCAGGAATGGAGAAGCCGCTCTTCCAGTCTTGGAGGCGCCGCTCCAGGGCGGCATTCGAGGTCAGGAGTTCTTGCTCCCGGGCCTCTGCTGCTTCACGACGTCGGTCCACTTCCGCAGCTTCCTTAAGGGCATGCTCACGCACTGTCTTCACCTCAGCAACGAACACTTCACTCTTCAAGCACGCTGCTTGATGCTGGCGACGACTCAGCTTGGTAGCGATCTCAAACTGATGCCACCCGCATGCCAGGTGTAGTCGTTCCTTGGCAAAGTGCGTCACGGCGTCCCGGAGCTCCGCACCAAGCTGCCCCAATACGTCTGCAGCACTCCGGAACAGGCCGTGCTGGACCGCGGTCCAGGAACTCACGAGCGCCGGTGCCTAGTCTGGGTCAGGCCTCGCGCCCTTGTTCACCGAGGAGGCCCCGCGGGACCCGGTGTTGCCCGACGGGGGCTAAAAGCTGGCTGGTGCCCGTTCCGCCACTCCTATGCACGGCAGTGCACGCCGTGAGTTCGGGGCCTCCCTCGGGGTGTCTGGGTTCGCAGGCTCGGCTCTGGTATCAACCTAAGCGGCATCGGCTACTGGCAGCTCCGCTCTTGTCCGCTCGCCGCCCTTCATGGCCACGGGTGCGCCTGAGGCCGAGGGGCGGACCCCCGAAGGCGCCTCCTGAGGATCCGGTGGTGCGCCACCATGAGCAGCACCCGCTGCAGGGGCAGGAGGAGAAGCTGTCATCCCAAGCCCCACGCCCACGACAGGAGGCGGTGGGACCGCCTTATGCCCCGGAACGTCAGCTGCGCCTCGGCGGGGTGCGTTCTGCCCACTCTTCCGGGCCACGGCGAGCGGCAGAGGAGAAGGCATCGGGCCCGGAAGTTTCCTAGCCTTTTCACCCGAAGAAGGCTTGCACAGGAAAAAGGATCAAGTGCCCGGGCATGCTTAGGGAATCTAGGAAGAAGCGGGGTGCTTACTCGTCCTTGGGGGTCCACCTCCGTTTCTTCAACACCCCTGGCAGTACGCCAGTGCTGCCCCCGGGTGGAGTTCTCCTCTCATAACCGGCCCCGGGAGGTGGTTGGGTGACCCCAATGCTGGTCCCAGCCTCGTTCGCAAGGAAAGGATGGGGGCTGTGTGTAGCCCCTCCCTTGAGGGCGTGTGGTCCGAAGGCCGCAAGCCTAGGGCTCCCCGGGAGGCAGGCCTGTTGGGGTGAAGAGCCTCCGCCCTCCGCGGCCGCGGCCGGAGGCTGAAGGCCGCCTAGACCCTCTGGCTGACGGGTTGCAAGGAAGGGGTTGTCCTCGGGCCCTACGTGACCCTCGAGGAACAGCCCCCATTGATCGAAGCGAGGCATCCCCTCGGCAAAGGTTACCTTGCTCTTGTAGTTATACAGGGGAAGCCCACGATCAGGAAGCTCGTCGACCTGTTTGCTAGTCAATGTCCTGAGCACCCCGCCTAGCACGTCGGCCGGCAGACCTTCGGCACGGAGTCGCATGGTATCCACCGGGCCATTGGAAGTCCACATCGAACGAGAGTGGCGTTGAGGGGGGGGGGCGATCCTCCAGCGAAGGAATTCCCTCACGACCATCGTCACCGTCACCCCCGTAGCCCATACGACGGCAAGCCTCTTCATCACCTGCGATAGCCGCGGGTCGTCGAGCCTCTCATGCCGCCACCCGGAACTCGGCGCTGCCGGGGACGAAGGGATCAATAGCAGGAGCTGTATTGGACAACATCCACTGCTTCCTGAAGCCCCTCGCTTCCTAGTTGACATCCATGTCGATGCACTCGTCCGCCATCGCGATCATGGCTTGGAGCGACACGTACTCGGAGCACTGGTTGGCTGCGATAAGCTGGAGGTAGAAGAAATGTCGAAGCAACACCACCGAGGGGGCCATGCCCAGGAAGGCCTCGCACAAAAAGGTGAAGGCCGAAAGCAGGAGGATGGATGTTGGCTCAAAGTGCAGCGCATGAACCTGGTACTGAGTAAGCACGGCATTGAAGAAGTCCAAAAATGGAGGCAATAAACCAGAGAAGAGCGCGGGGAGATGGATGGCGACGGTGGTGGCATCTAGCTCGGCAGAACGCCGCGAGGCTAACCAGATCTTTGTCGGCCCCCATTCGTTGAAGTCAGACGCAGTCATCGGGAGGACCTTATCGAGCCCTTCGCGGTTGAGCACCGTAGACTTGTCCAGGGCGGGCTCTGATGCCGCTGGCCCGCTCGCCGCTGCCATTGCCTCTTTCCTCTTGACGGGGGGCGCCATTGCGGCAAGGCAAGATGGAAGGCGGCGTAGGTTCGGCGAAGGAGGGACAACCTTGCACAGGAAGGAAGGTGCAACCAGGGGGACACAAGACACGGAAGCGCAAAGACGGCCCCGAGCCGCGCATAGGGTTTACGTCAGTTCGGGCGGTTGCCGAGGCGTCGTGGGGAGTGGGGGCGTCCCAAGCCTCATTGTGTGCCACGCGTCGCACCAGGCCCTTAGGCGGTTGGGTCCCACGTCGTCCGTCCCTTCAGATCAGCGGGATCGTGCATGCCCCGGCCCCGGGGGCTACTGTCGGGCCTTTGGGGACTGGGGGTACCCAGGCCCGTCTGCCTAAGGCCCACAACGCGACGCGCGGCCTGGGCCCAGTACGGCCCGCCGTTTCGCGCCGCAAGAATGTTTTTTATGGGGACCCCCGCCTCATGAGCCATTCGTCTGGAGGCACCCCCACCAGCCTCATGAGGACGCCCTCGAGAGGTCGCCTCCCGAGGCTTCCCCACGCGGGCTGCGCAGGGCGCATATGTCGAGGATGGGATAGTGGGGTCATGCGGCCCGCCCTGTCGTGAGGGCAAGGCGCGCCCTGCTAAGCGGCATCTGGAGCCGTGGCAGAAGGCTTCACTCAGAACACTTTCCCCTTTGGTGCTAAGGGAATGGGACCAGCCCGCCGGTCCCAAGGCGCCCCCCAAAGGTTTCCGGTTTGGTGTAAGAAGGCCAAGGATGGGGGCTCGCCAGGACGGAGGCCATCCCCAAGCCCACTAGCGCATCACGAAGGGAGGCTTTTGCATGCGAAGACCACTTTTGTCAGGATAGGCCGTAGTCTTGTCCGCCTTCAAACTAGCGCCTGTGGCCACCCTTCCTGCCTGATATTTTCGAGGGAAGAGGACCAAAGCCAGGATAAAAGGAGCAAGGCAGCTACCATAGAACGGACCGAACCCCTCTGTATTCACTCTCACCCCCTAAGAAATCCAGACAAGCAGGAGTAGGGTTTTAAACCGCGAGGTGGCCCAAACCTGGGTAAACCACCATGTTCTTTGTTCTTCCCACAAGCTCAAGCACGCCGAAGCATCGCCGTAGGTTAGCAAGACAGAGTAGGGTTTGAGAGCCGGCACACCCCAGAGTTCGAACATTTTTTGGGTCCCGGAGCACCGATTCCGACACTCACTTCGCTAATGACCCACTTTTGCGCGGGCGAGGACAACTAGTTGGCCCGCAGCACTCACAGGAGTGACCCCTGTACCTCGGAAACCTGGGATAGGAATGGCAAGTGCATGCGCAATAAACACAAGCACCAAAACAAGAATAGCGGCAGCGATGCCGAGGACCCATCAGTCAATGCAGGGTTCAATAGCTCACGGGGTTGACCCAAGAGAAGGACCCTTAAAGGGAACAAAGACGGCCCAAGTGCTCTGGAAAAAATACTCGACAAGCCCTGCCAGATCCACGGCACTCCGGACAAACCTGCTAATCACACCAATCAAAACTACTGGGTGTTCAAGCAAGCCAAAAAGTCATTAGCCGAGGATTCACGTAAAGGCCAGTCCAGGAGCGACAATGATGAGGATGAACCTCGCAGGTCAAATAGTGGTGGCCAAAAACAATTTCTCTCTGAGGTCAAGGATGTGAACATGATCTATGTCACACACATTTCGAAGAAGGAGAGGAAATGGGCACTTTAGGATGTCCATGCTTTAGAGCCTGTACCACGAGGCCCGCCCCTTGGATATCTTGCCCGATCACTTTCGATAACACCTGACCAGCATCCGCCACCGCGGTTCATCTGCCTTTGTTCTAGACTCCATCGTTGACGAGTTTCATTTAACCCCCGTCCTCATGGCCGACATAAGCTATCTGAACCCGATCTAAATGGACACAGTGAGGAAAATGGGTATCGATTCATCACAAATCAAACCCAGGAAAACCACATTCAAGGGAGTAATACCTGGTGTGGAGGCCCAATGCACGGGCAGTATAATGCTACAAGTTGTTTTCGGCTCTCGCGACAATTTACGTTGCGAGGAATTAATTTTTGATATAGTTCCCTTTTGCACCGGTTATCATGCGTTGCTTGGTCGTACTACGTACGCCCATTTTAATGCGGCACCGCACTACGCTTATCTTAAGCTCCAGATGTCGGTACTGGACAATGCTTACCTACGCGAAAACTAAAGGTAATTCTCCGCCCCAAGCTTAACTCATTGCTTGTCCTATAGCAATTCCGTTGATAAACTGAATGTGACAAGGAAAAACTTCTATAAACTCAATTGATTTTGTTGCAGTATATAAGATTAACTAGTAATCAAGTTTTCAATAAAGATCTTGTACTAACCACATCTATATCTAATATTAAAAGACGGTGCATTTCATCGATTTTTCGATCCGTCCACCTACCCGAAGGTGTCCACAAAGTTGAAGTAAATTACCCACCATGCCACCCCTAAGTGAAAAAACCTCTTCGTTAATTGGTTTTCTGATTTGTTTGCTTTCATCGAACATGCCCCTAAAGGGTAAGTAAATTACCCACCATGCCATCCGTAAGTGAAAAAACTCTTGGTTAATTGTTTTTCTGATTTTGTTCGTTGTAATCGAAACAACCCCTAAAATTAAAGTAAATTGTCCACCTCGCCACGCGTAAGTGAAAAATCTATTATTTAATTGTTTCTCTAAAATTTTCCTCTCTCATGGAAACTGCCCTAAAGTTGAAGTAATTACCTAGCCCACCACCCTTAAAAGTGCAAAAAAACGAGTGTTCCTCTAAATTATTCATACATCATAGGGAACTTTGGTTTTCCATCCATCGTGAGACTGACCTTTTCTTTTCCTTCTCATACACGCATCGATGATGTACTAAAACCACACATCAAGGATCAAGTCCAAACTGGATCCACTGTGAGCATATTTGAAGCTTATAAGGCACATGCCTTACGTCCACATGCGCGCCAATTGCTGCACAAATATTAAAATACATGTATATACATGGAGTGGGAATATTTGGAACTTGATTTGAACACGATGGATTTATTATCCCGTTGCAACGCACGGGCCCTTTTTCTAGTATATGATAAAATTTAGAATCCATATTTACTCATGTCAATAGCATAACGAACTTGCGAGCAATAATACTATATCTCGAACACCAACACTTTATCAAAAAAATCATGACAAAATATGATAGAGTGGTATCCTGCTGCCCTTTCTTAGACCACCAAACAAAAATGCAGAGTAGCTCTAAAGTTCAAGAAGCTACTAAGCATTGTAATTCAGGGTAGAAGACATCCATTCTTGCTCATACCCAACATTAATTTGACCAAATGCATGTTAAACTAAGAATGACAATACCACTCTCTGGATTGGTGCTTGAATAAGAAGGTGATGACTCAACAATAAAAGTATATGGATAAGCCCTTCGTATAGGGAATCCAGGATTTGCTTGTGCGCCAGAGCTCATTGTGTCGAAATAGAGATAATTGTACTTTTAAAAGGTGTGTGACCAACTCTTACACACATAACCTCCCTCGAGTCAACATGATCCTTTCTACCCAGACATACACCAGACCTTTATTTCCTTGCATGTTACATACTCGAGCTCTCAACATCGATCGATCTCGTCAAGATGTGTCGGGTTATGAAAAGAAAGTGTTTTCACTACTAAGATGGGAAGTAATACATAGTTAAGGAACTGCGAAACTTTAAATGAACCATTTGTATGTATGCATGACAAACAAATCGCAGCTTGGAAAAATTGGCACAACATTGAACTATAACATAAATATAGGATCTAGAGCCGCATGACAATGACAATCGATGGAATGGAGGCATGCGTGAGGATGGAGTCAGAGGGCTGCATGATCGATGAAGAAGAGGGTTGGAGAGGAATGAGGAAGAAGCAAAGCCGCAAGATTATATTTGGATGGCTCACAAAATAGACAACCACCATGGGAGCTTGGGGTGGAGTGGACTGAGTTTGGTCCTGGGAGCAGACGAGACGAATATATTTGGGCTCGGGTGGTCCAGCGTTGGTGAAATTAATGGTAAAAGTTAAAAAAGAAAATATGAAGTGACCTTGTATTAGTAAATGGAGGGGTAGTATATTGAGTAGACGTGGAAACATCTACAATACATTAAGTTATACCACTATAATAATATGAAAGTTAATTTCATTGATGCATCCATTCATAGGAGGAGAGTGGATGTGTGTGACTTGGTTCGTCCGTTCTACTAGTGTGTGTTGCATCCAGCGTCTATGCATGTGTGTTTTGTGGGCATGCGGTCATCGTAGTGTAGAAAAAGGGGTGGCTTCCCATCATATCGACCATAATCATATTTTTTGAGTGGTTATTAATCATTTTCTTGAGTATACTAGCACAAGTTCAATAACCGCAAGTGCCCTTTATTCAAAGAGAAATGGAGGTCCTTTCTCTATTGGCAGGTCTCTCTCCATCGCATACCCCTCCGTCCGTTTTTTACTTACTTTGCAGGTTATCTTTCACTTGAGTTAGTTATAAAGTTTGGCCATGTTTTTTTGCAAATGATAAAGTTTGACCAAGTTTTTATTACGAATGATAAAGTTTAAAAAGTTTATCGAAAACAATCTAAACCTTCACAATGAAAGACATATATGGTATGAAAATATAGTGAATGATGATTCTAATGGTATTTACTTTGTATTGTAGATGTTATTGTTTTTGTTTGTATAAACTTGGTCAAAGTTTAGAAAGTTTGACCCGAGATAAAGCTAATATGTGGCTTAAATAAAAACAAAGGGTTTACATACACAATTTCTCTCTAGGCCCTCCAGAAGTATGCTCATTACACATTCGCGCATTTTAATATTTCTCTTGCTTTTTCTGTCAAACCAACTAAGCCCAACTCCCATACTACCACATGGGAAAAGACCCCCACTCACGATTTTAGTCAGGATATGCGTCGATGGATCGCGTGAAATACCAAAACCTAGTTTTACTCTTACAAGTTCAAAAGGAAAAGGTAGTATACTTACAACACGATTATCGCCTTTGCATTGTTCCCCTCACATGGTCAGTCCGGCACCCCACTCACCCAAAGGGAACGCGCTTCGACTTGCCTCTTCACTAACACATGGGACCACATGTGAAGAAACCGACCATGGGCCAAACTCCCCAACCTAATGCGTGCGAAAAATAGACCCTAATTAGCCGATAATATTATCCACGGATACATCTCCAACGTATCTATAATTTTTTATTGTTCCATGCTGACATATTATCATTCTAGGATACTTTTTGGGTATTTATTTACCAATTTATAATATTTTTGAGCACTAACCTATTGACCCACTGCCGAGTGCCAGTTCCTGTTTTCTGCATGTTTTTGCCTTTTTAGAGTTACAATACTAAACGGAGTCCAATTGCCATGAAACTTTTTGGTGAGTTTTTCTGGACCAATACAAGACCTAGAAGCTTCGAATGCACAAGGGGCCCACCACATATCCAGACGCGCCCCCTAGGGTGGGGGGGGCGGCCAAATATGTGGTGGATCCCTGGAGCGCCTCCCGAGATCGTTCTCTGGCCAATAAATTAACATCTACCCTAGAAACACCAGAAGCGCTCCCGAAACACTTTTTCTGCCGCCACAAGTCTCAGTTCCGACGGGAGGCCATCTACACCTCCGTTCCGGCACCCCGCCGGAGGGGAGACCGATCACGGAGGGCCTCTTCATCAACCTTGCTGCCCTCACCATGATGTGTGAGTAGTTCACCATAGACCTATGGGTCCTTAGGTAGTACCTAGATGGCAATATATCTCTCTCTCTCTTGATCTTCAATACAATGTTCGTCGCATCTTTGCCTTGATCTATCGGATGTAATCCCGTTGCATGGTGTGTTTCTTGGGATCCGATGAATTGTGAGTTTATGTTCAGATTATTCATGAAAAGTATTTGAGTCAAACCTGATTACTATGATTCTTATTTGCATGATCATCATAGCTTCGTAATGCTCTCCGATCTATTGAGATAGTTTGGCCCCAAAAACAGCTCGAGTGCGCCTTGGGCCCGGGGGCTACTGTCGGCGTTCTGGGATCGGGGGTATCTAGCCTGCCTGCCCGCGGCCCAGCGCGTGGCCCACGTCGATGGCCCAATACGGCCTGACGACGAACCCCACAAGACAAGACCCTCGCGGGGGCCCCGACCTCGCGAGGAGAATGACGCCAAGACCTCCAGAGGAGCGGTCTCCCCAGGCTGCCTCCCGAGGAGCGGAGATTCCTATGCAGTGCCCGGCCTCAGGAAGCTGCAATGACGTGAGCAATGACGACCATGGCAGGCGGGCGCCAGTGGGCGCAGCAGAGACAGTTTCCCCATTGATGCTAAGGAGGCAAGGGCGAACGCGGGTTCCCAAGGAACCCCCCAAAGGTTTCCATTTTGGTGCAACAAGACCAAGACCACGGGTTCGGCAAGACGGATGTCATCGCCGATCCCACCTCTGCATCACGCCAGGAGCTTTGCAGGCGAAGACCACCTTTAGTCAGGATAAGATGTACCTTCTGCCCTCCTTCAAATTTCGCCATTGTGGGATCCCTTCCCGCCAATGCGATAAAGGAAGAGGACCAAGGCCCGCTATAAATATGGACTAGCCACCTCCGTAGAAGGGGACGGATTCATCCTCACCCAAAGAGCCCTCGCGAGGTTGCTCACCACTGTACCTGTTCGTCACTGAACCTCAAACCTGGGTAAATCTCTCGTGTCCATCTTCTTGCGCTCTCATGCACCTTCGACAGGGTCTGGCTATAGAGCGGCAAGCTTGAGACTTGAGCTGGTTGGGATCTTCGCACACGCCCTAGAGTTCGAACCTTCTTGGGTCCACAGGGCCCCGAATCCGACAAAACCTGATTACTATGATTCTTATTTGCATGATCATCATAGCTTTGTTTTGCTCTCCGATCTATTGAGATAGTTTAGCCAACTAGATTGAAATTTCTTCGATGGGATTGGTGCGTTGTAGTAGGTTCAACCTAACGAGTTTCTATATCTCAGTGACAGAAGGGGACAAGTTGCGTATTTGTGTTGTTGCTACTAAAGATAAAACGATGGGGTTTATTCATACTAGTTGAGTATACTTTGTCTACATCATGTCATCATTGTCCAAGCATTACTCTGTTTGTCATGAACTTAATACGTAGAGAGGCAAGCATAGAAGCGCTCTTGAAGTGGAGTAATAGTAGTAGGTGCAGGCAGGAGTCGGCCTATTTTCTTATGGACGTGATGCCTATATACACATGATCATTGCCATGAACATCACATAATTATTCTCTTTTCTATCAATTGCCCAACAATAATTTGTTTACCCATCGTATGCTTTGCTTATGAGAGATGCCACTAGAGAACTCTACGGCCCTCGGGTCTTTTTACTTATATATTCAAAAACGCTACCATTACCTTGCTGTTATTTATTACCTTATATTTTATTTTGTACTTTACTATTATCTACAATTATCTACACAACTCACTTGCTTGCAAATAACGAGATCAAGCGGATTGACGACCGTCTTGCCGGCGTTGGGTGCAAGTTGTTTGTTCTTTTTTGTGTAGCCGCTAAAGACGGTTGAGGATTGGTATTCCTATTGGTTCGATAAACCTTGGTTTCATAACTAAGGGAAATACTTACCCACTTTGTTCCGCGATTACCGGTTCCTCTTCACGGAAAACACAACGCAGATCGCGAGTATCAGGAAGGATTTCTGGCGCCGTTGTCGGGGAATACCATCACCAACTATCAAGTAACTTTGCACAAAATTTCATTCACTTGTTCTTCTTTTTATTTTCTGTTATATTTAGTTTGTCTCATAAAAAACAAAAATACAAAAATATTTACCTTTGCTACTTACTAGTTTGCTTCTAGTTTTCTTTACTTGCTAGTTTACTTACCTTGCTTGTTTTGCTTGTGTGGTCACCATGTCTCAAGATACTACTAAGTTGTGTGATTTCTCAAATACTAATAATAATGATTTTATTAGTACTCCTATACCACCCGGCACTAGTGCGGAGGCATTTGATATTAATTTTGCATTGCTCAATCTTGTCATGAAAGATCAATTTTCGGGAAGTTCTAATGAGGATCCCACGTCACATCTGAATTCCTTTGTTGAATTATGTGATATGCAAAATAAAAGGATATGGATAATGATATTGTGAAATTAAAATTATTTCCTTTTTCACTAAGAGACAAAGCTAAAGCTTGGTTTTCATCTTTACCTCGTAATATTGGAACGTGGGATAACTGTAAAGATGCTTTTATTGCCTATTATTTTCCTCATGCTAAGATTATCTCCCTTAGAAATCAAATAATGAATTTTAAAAAGCAAGATCAAGAACATGTTGCTCAAGCTTGGGAGAGAATGAAATTGATGATAAGAAATTGTCCAACTCATGGCTTAAACTTGTGGATGATTATCCAAAATGTCTATGCTGGACTCAACTTTGTGTCTAGAAATCTTCTAGATTCTGCCGCAGGTGGTACCTTCATGGATGTGACCTTAGGAGAGGCCATAAACTTCTGGACAACATAATGACAAATTATTCTCAATGGCATACCAAAAGAGCTCCAACTGGTAAGAAGGTAAATTCTGTTGAAGAAATCACTACTTTGAGTGAAAAAGTGGATGCTCTTATGAATATGGTTGCTAATAAAAATGCTAATGTTGATCCCAATGATATGCCTTTTTCTACTTTTATTGAGAAAAATAATGATGCTATTGCTGTGAACTTCATCTCGCGAAATTATTTCAACAAAAATGCGTATAGAAGAAATTTCAATGCTAGACCGTATCCCGGTAATTCCTCTAACAACTATGGAAATTCTCATGGTAATTCATATGGCAATGCTTCTACAAATTATAATAGGATACCTTCTGATCTTGAAAATACAATTAAAGAATTTCTTAATTCTCGAAAGGTTTTCAACACTACGGTAGAAGAAAAGTTGCATATGATTGATACTTTGGCTAAAAACATGGATTGAATTGCTCTTGATGTTGAAACCCTTAAAAATAACTCTTTTCCACCCAAGCATTATTTTAATGAGACTATTAAATCTATCCAATTAACTATTAATGAAAGTAAGGAGAGGACCGCTAAGTTGAGAGCTAAGCGAGAATTCTTAAAAAAAGCTCTTCCACCCGGTTTTTACCGGAATCATGATGAAGATCTTAAAATGATTGGTCTTTCTCGTATTGAATCTTTGTTTACATATCTGAATATAAATTATAAAGGGACTGTATATGAGTCAACTTTGGTTAAGGAGCGTCCCGTTTGCTTGGATGGTGATGATTCTAATGCTAAAACTGAAAAAAGTGGGTTTGGAGAGGTCAAAACTTTAACTAGTGATGTGCCCACTATATTGGATTACAAGGACTTTAATTATGATAAATGCTCTTTATTATAATGTATTTCCTTGCTCCAATCCATTATTATCTCACCCAATGCTTATGAACCAAACAAAGCTTTTACCGAACCTATAGTAGAAGCTACGATAAAAGATTATGATGAGAAACTTGAGCTTGAAATTTCTATTCCTAGAAAATTGCATGATGAGTGGGAAACTACTATCAAAATAAAGATACATAAATATGCATGCAATGCTTTGTGTGACCTTGGTGCTAGTGTTTCAACTATACCAAGAACTTTATGTGATGTGCTTGGTCTCACTAATATTGAAGAGTGTTCCCTAAACATGCATCTTGCGGATTCTACCATCAAGAAACCTTAGGTAGAATTAATGATGTGCTTATTATTGCAAACAAAAATTATGTGCCTGTAGATTTCATTGTGCTTGATATTGATTGCAATCCTTCGTGTCCCATAATACTTGGAAGGCCATTTTTACGAAATATAGGTGTAATTATTGATATGAAAGAGGGAAACATAAGATTCCAATTCCCATTAAAGAAAGGGATGAAACACTTCCCTAGGAAGAGAATTAAACCACCTTATGAATCAATCATGAGAGCTACCTAGGGTTTGAGTGTCAAAGATGACAACACTTGAAACTATGCATTATGCCTAGCTAGGGGCATAAAACAATAGCGCTTGTTGGGAGGCAACCCAATATGTATCTTTATTTTTTATTTTACTTTCTGTTTTTGTGTGATAACATGATTGTTGCCTCTGTAATGATTGTGTTTTTATGTTTTAATTAGTGTTTGTGCCAAGTAAAGCCTTTGGGATGACTCACAAGATGAGTAGAAACGATGCTGAATCTGAAACAGGAACTTTGACTCCAGTGCTGGAATTTTCATTTTTTACTGGAGCGTGATAATGATATGAAATGTTAACACAGTATTTCTATGCAAATTATTTACGATTTCCTAATTTTTCAGAATAGTTAGAGTTACAGAAGTATGGGCTCTTTACAGGTTGCTACAGACTGTTCTGTTTTGCTTGCATAGTTTGCTTGTTTTGATTATGCCATGGACTATATTGGGGGGTGTAAGCCATGGGGAAGTTACAATACAATACCTATTATGCAAAAATGAATTTGAATCAATTTATCACATTACCTCAAGTATGCAATATGTTTCTTATACTAACGGATCTCGCGAAGTTTTGTTGAGTTTTGTGTGATTGAAGTTTTGAAGTTTTGGGTGTGATCACGATGGACTACGGAATAAGGAGTAGCAAGAGCCCAAGCTTGGGGATGCCCACGTCACCCCAAGTATAATTCTAAGGAGACTCAAGCATCTAAGCTTGGGGATGCCCTGGAAGGCATACCCTCTTTCGTCTCAATCCATCGGTATGTCACTTGGAGCTATATTTTTATTCATCACATGATATGTGTTTGGTTGGAGCGTCGTTTCCTTTTGTTTGCTTTTACTTTCAGTTTGTCACAATCATCATTTGCTGGACACACCTATTTGAGAGAGACACACCTTCATGATAATTTGCTAGAATACTTTATGTGCTTCACTTATATCTTTTGAGCTAGGCAGTTGCTCTAGTACTTCACTTATATCTTTTTGAGCACGGTGGCGTGTAGATTTTATAGAAATAATATGCTCTCATTCTTCACTTATATTTGTTTGAGAGCTTAGTAATAGTGATGGTAATTTGCATGGGTCATAAGACTAGTCCAAGAATTTTAGGTATTCAATGAAAGATAATCAAAACCGTCGTGTGGCACATATAGAGAAGTTGTGGGTTAATGACATTGATGTAGTAATATGAAAAAGGTGTGAGTCCAAAAATTTTAATTCATAGAAGTATCGATATTAATAGGTGTTAACTTGTTATTCATCTAAAAATTAAATAGGCATGGTGATGATGTGTGAGCATTTATATTCCTCGTTGAAATCCTAGTGTTGTTTTGAGTAGGGGGCGCGCGATGGTTAACTCGTACCAACCTCCTCCCACGGGGCATGCGAGGAGTACTTTGATTTGTGGTAAAACTAATAAAACTTTGTAATAAGCATATGAGTTCTTTATGACTAATGTGACACCATGGACATACGCATCTTCACCTTCTCATATTTGCTAGCCTCTTTGGTACCGTGTATAGCACATTCTCACCTCGAGGATTGGTGCAAATATTCGCCGGCGCATCCAAACCCCATGACATGATACGCTCTGTTGCACATAAGCCTCGTTATATCCTCCTCAAAACAGCCACCATACCTACCTATTATGGAATTTCCATAGCCATTCCGAGATATATTGCCATGCGAATTCCATCGTCACTTCACATGACTAGTTCGTTCATTATCATAATGCTTTGCATGATTGTATAGAGCTGACATAGTATTTGTGGCAAAGCCACCATCCTTTATATTTTTGATACATGTCATGCTAGATCATTGCACATCCTGGTAAACTGCCAGAGGCATTCATACAGAGTCATATTTTGCTTTGAGTTCTTCATGTCGAGTTGTAAGTAAATAAAAGTGTGTTATGGTCATCATTATTAGAGCATAGTCCCAGTGAGGAAAGGATGATGTAGACCATGATTCCCCCACAAGTCGGGACGAGACTCCAGAGGAAAAATGAAATAAAAATGGGAGAGGCCAAATGAGCCAACAATATATATAAAAAAAGAGAGAGAAAATGGGGGGGGGGCATAAAAAAGAGAGCTAATCCCACCATATAAAAAAAAGAGATGAGAGAAAAGAGAGAAGGGACTTCATATAGAGAGTCTCCTATGTTGACACTTCCATATGGTAGTGGGAATTATCTTTTCATATAATAAACTTGTCTTGTATGTTCCTATAACGGGCTTCCTCAAATGCCCGTGGTCTTCATGAGAAAGCAAGTTTGATGCACACCCCACTTAGCTTTAGTTGAGCTTTCATACACTTATAGCTCTAGTTCATCATTTGCATGGCAATCCCTACTCCTGTGGGGACCCCAACTCATAAGTCGTGATCACCGAATGTACGTGCACAGCAATCCCAGAGATCAATGCTCACTGAACACACATAAAGTGAATAACAAGTGTCTTGCATCCATTACATACCGTTTTGCTCGAATATGGCCTTTATGGCCAAGGCTTCATATACTCGCAACGGAAATCTTCAACAATATCGTGAACCCATGCCATTTGCCTTAACCGTATAGGTATTCTGACTGGGAAGCGTCCTAGCTCGCATGTTCATCACCAACAAAATCTTCACCATATTCCCGCTCTTCCATGCCTGGCCAATTAAATAACCAGTGGCAAGGGGAATGAGTACTTTGAATGTACTCGCAAGCAACCCATGTTTTGGAACAAGGTATAACAAAGCATGATATAGGACTAAGTAGGTAAGTTGCGGAAAGCTAATTTTGAGTGCAATGACTTGATCAAAATAACTTGAAGTAGCATGCATCATGAGGATACAAGTATCCGTACAGACAGGTTACAGATATCAATATAATCAAGGTCTGAACATCTCATGTTCAATCATCATGTCAAGTCATCCGACTTGTCTCGAGTATTCCATCTTTCTCACACACACGCCAAGTTGGTGAAAACATCCTGGACATAGTTTAAGTAGGACCACCCAACTGTCCTTGACCGTGGACACGGCTATTCGAATACTTTTACACTCTGCAGAGGTTGCACACTTTACCCACAAGACTCGGGCAACTTCCGTGTCAAGCCACGACTCGCGGTATATTACATACCCGAGGTAAGCACCTGAACAATGCTTTTCCCTTGCCAACACTAAACAAAGAGTCCACTCGATTGGTACACAGCCCTCACGATATACATCACACGAGACTTGCTCAACATAGTACCATCCATGAAGGGACCAATGGTGTGCCCGGTGTCTGTAAAAACAGTCCATGGTCGCCCTACCTGGAACGACCCCATATCGAGAGAGTAACTCTGGCTCTCTCGCCACTAGTAATGCAGGCTCTCTGCTAGCATCGACCAAGGTAGTCAACAAAGGCCCTTCGTATATGTAAGGTTGGGATGATCAGCAAATCTTAAATCTAATCCATTTTCGAAAACACACACACAACTTGCCTCGGTACACCACTTCTTTCTCAAGCGGTTACCTAGCCCAACATCATCTCCCTCGGGCATTAGTGGCACCGGACGGGGCATTAGTTGCGTTGGAGGGGAGCGATTCGCCGACGGACGAACTCCCTCACCACCATCGCCATCATCACACCCGCCTCCTTCAAGATGGCCAACCTGGCAGTAACCCGCGCAAGCCGCGGGTCAACAAGCTTCGCATGCCCCCAACCGGGGCTCGGCACCGCAGGGGCTTCCGGAGCTTGGAGTAGGGGGCTGTACGCGGTAGCGTCGACGTACACCCATTGCCTCCAGAAACACTTCACGTTCAGTTGAATCTCGGCGTCAAGGACCTCCCCCGCCGACGCGTCCGCCACTCGGAACGACGCGCACCCCGAGCATTGCCCGTTGTTGACCATATGGAGGGAGAAGAAGTGGTGTAGCAGTGCCACGGATGGGGAGATGCCCACGAAGGCCTCACATAGGAACGCGAAGGCAGAAAGGAGGATGATGGAAACAAGGTTGAGGTGTAATGCATGGACCTCGTAATGCGTGAGCACGGCATTGAAGAAGTCCCAAAACGGCGGCAGCAAGCCAGAGAAGATAGCATGGAGATGAAGGGGAATATCAGTGGCTTCCAGATCCGCCGGCAGCTGGGAGGCGAGCCAGATCTTTGTCGCCCACACTCATTTGTACTGGCGGCGACAGCTCACCGGACTTTGTGCAATCCCTCGAGGTTAACCACGAAGGACCAGCCCAGCGCGGGCTCTGGTCCTAGCCAGGGCTCCGGTGTCATCAAGGCCCTTTCCCTCTTCTTGTTCGGGGCCATGGCGGAGGCACATATTGGAGCAAGCGCGAGATCTGGCGAGAAAGGAGCGAGCTTACAAAGGAAGAGGGGGCGGAAGGCAGGCGCGACGGGGAAGAGCAATGATGGCCCCACTGCGCGCGCCGGGTTTTTGTCAGCACGGGCAGTTGCCGAGGCCACGTGGGGAAGTGGAAGCATCCGCGTACTATCGTGCACCACGCGTCGAGCGTGGCCCGCAGGCGGTTTGGGCCCACGGCGTTTCGGCCGTCCTTCCTTGGCTTCGCCTCGAAACCACCCCTAGCGCGCCTTGGGCCCGGGGGCTACTGTCGGTGTTCTGGGATCGTGGGTATCCAGACTTGCCTGCGTGCGGCCGAGCGTGTGGCCCACGTCGACGGCCCAGTACGGCCTGACGACGAACCCCACAAGAAAATACCCTCGTGGGGGCCCCGGTCTCGTGAGGAGAACGACGCCAAGACCTCCAGAGGAGCAGTCTCCCCAGGCTGCCTCCTGAGGAGTGGAGATCCTATGCAGTGCCTGGCCTCAGGAGGCTGCAATGACGTGAGCCATGACGACCATGGCAAGCGGGTGCCAGCGGGCACGGCAGAGACTGTTTCCCCATTCGTGCTAAGGAGGCAAGGGCGAACGCGGGTTCCCAAGGAACCCCCCAAAGGTTTCCATTCTGGTGCAACAAGAACAAGACCACGGGCTCGGCAAGACAAATGTCATCGCCGAGCCCACCTCTGTGTCACGCCAGGAGCTTTGCAGGCGAAGACCACCTTTAGTCAGGATAAGCTGTACCTCCTGTCCCCCTTCAAATTTGGCCGTTGTAGGATCTGTTCCCGCGAATGTAATAAAGGAAGAGGACCAATTTCCGCTATAAATAGGGACTAGCCACCGCCGTAGAAGGGGACGGATCCATCCTCACCCAAAGAGCCCTCGCGAGGTTGCTCACCACTGTACCTGTTCGTCACCGAACCTCCTCATGAGGCCAATCCACCCAAAGCAGGAGTAGGGTTTTACACTGCAAGGTGGCCCGAACCTGGGTAAATCTCTCGTGTCCATCTTCTTGCGCTCTCACGCATCTTCGGCAGGGTCTTGCTGTAGAGCGGCTGGCTTGAGACTTGAGCTGGTTGGGATCTTCGCACACGCCCCAGAGTTCGAACCTACTTCGGTCTGCGGAGCCCCAAATCCGACATTTGGCGCGCCACGTAGGGGCGTGTCGGAATCCTTCCCAGTCCCGCTCCGTCACTCCCACGGCAGGCGCCCGCCGAGTTCGCCCCGAGCGCCGAGCTACCCGCGTCGCCCGGACGACGCCCGTGGGCCGCGGTCTCCCACGCCACTCCGCCCCTCCTGCGGCTAGCGTTGCCACCAACCCGGCTGCGCACGGGCAGCAAGACACGTCGCCACTGCGCACCATGCGGCGCGACAGCCGCGCGTCTACTTCGACCCTCGCCCTCGCTGTGGCGTCATCCTCTCGCATTCGCCAAAGGTCGGACAACATGCGGACTGCGTTGCGCGTGGCGCGCGAGCTGCTGCGTTACCACCGCGCCAAAAATCGCTACAGTGACTGGCTGGTAGGCGTAGGCGAGCCTGTCAACGCCGCTGGCGGGGTTCTGGCACTCTCCTCCGAAGCGGGCTCAGGGGCTTCCGCTTGGAGAGCTCCAAACCTGACGGGAGCGATGAGAGAGGCGCTCGGGCACCGGTTGGAGACGCATTTTGGTACGCGTCCCCGCGAGCAAAGAGCATGGCGCGAGGCGTCGGGCCCGAGAAGGTTCGTCACCGGCACAGAAGAGGAGCTTCACGAGCTGCAGGCGATGCGCGGTAGGCAATTCCCTGCACCGCCCGCTGCGGCTGCCGCCCCTGACATGGGCGGTGGGCCGCACGTCTGCATCGCCCATTCGTGGAGCGGCCACATCCTCGCGGGCGGCCACCGCCGGGCCTGGCGAGAGCGGCCTCGCGGGGAGAGCTGGCGTGGTCGGCCTCGAGAGGTTGCCTGGCGTCAGGAACCTCGCGAGGCACTCACGTCATCAGATCAGGCGTTGCCTGCCTAGAGACGGAGGGTGGAACACACGCCCATGTCTCCAGGCTAGGCGTTGCCTGCCTGGCACCAGAAGCCGGAGCAGCCATTAACGTCATCAGGTCAGGCGCTGCCTGGCTGGAGACGGAGGGTGGAACACACGCCCATGTCTCCCGGCTGGGCATTGCCAGCCTGCCGATAGAAGCCGGAGCACTCGTCCACGTAATTAGGTCAGGCGCTGCCTGCCTGGAGACGGAGGGTGGAACACACGCCCATGTCTCCAGGCTGGGCGTTGCCTGCTTGGCGACAGAAGCCGGAGCACTCATCCACGTCATCAGGTCAGGCGTTGCCTGCCTGGAGACGAAGGGTCGAACACACGCCCATGTCTCTAGGCTGGGCGTTGCCTGCCTGGCGTCAGAAGCCGGAGCACTCGTCCACGTCATCAAGTCAGGCGCTGCCTGCCTGGAGACGAAGGGTGGAACACACGCCCATGTCTCCAGGCTGGGCGTTGCCTGCCTGGCGACAGAAGCCGAAGCACTCATCCACGTCATCAGGTCAGGCGCTGCCTACCTAGAGATGGAGGGTGGAACACAAGCCCATGTCTCCAGGCTGGGCCTTGCCTGCCTGGCGACAGAAGCCGGAGCACTCGTCCACGTCATCACGTAGGCGCTGCTTGCCTGGAGACGGAGGGTGGAACACATGCTCATGTCTCCAGGCTAGGCGTTGCCTGCCTGGGGACAGAAGCTGGAGCACTCGTCCACGTCACTGGGCCAGGCACTACCTGCTTGGAGACGGAGGGACGAGTGCCCGAGCGAGGCACCCGGGCACCCTGGCGAGGCGCGCCGAGGTGACGTGCCGTGAGCCGACCTCGCGCATAGCGAGAGGGTCCGGGGCCGGGCCCTGTCTGCACGGCATGGAGTCGCGGCGCTACCACGGCGACGGCGCCAGCCTCTAGGCCCTCAGGAGCCGGAGGCTTCGAGGGACGGGATCCGTGCCCGAGAGGCCGGGAGCGCCCTGCACCCCCCAGGCTCCAACCGTGACACTCTCAAGTGATAATGATGTGGATGTATATGCCCGGGGTCCCCTAAGGACGCGGAGGGGCCCCCACCCATGCCCAAGTGGAAGCCCCATGCTTCGCGCTAGCGGACGACACGGTCCTCCAATGACTATGCCCACGCCTACTGGAAGCCCTACGCTCCGCGCTGGGGGAAGCCGAAGACAAGCTGATAGGTGCCGGACGCGACTGTTCTTTGCTCTCTTTTGGAACCGAATTTGCCATTTTTGGAATAAAATTTGGATTTTTTGGGTTTTTATTCGAAAACAAGGGTGGGGAATTTTTCTCCTTGAAGTGTTTCTTGTCTTGAGCCTCGTTTCTCCTTGTCAGCTCTCTGTCTCGCGCGCGCCCCGCGAGCAGGGGCTGGGGTATGGCGTGCATGTTGAGACAGCCCCAGCGGCGTTGAGAGCCTACCCCGAGGGCCCACCCACGCGCACGCCTTGTCAAGGATTTGGCATCTGAACCCTCACGCGACGCCCTCAAGCGAGCTAGCAGCCACGCATGGCCCGAGGCCCCCATCGAAACGTCCGCCTCCAGACATTGGCCGGGCACCATGACTCGGTATAATGGTAATGACTCACCCCTCCTCAGGGGTCGCGACCCACGACAAGCAAAGGAAAGGTGACACAAGGAAGTACAACGTTACTTAGCACATCATAAAGGAGTTTCTTCCAAATTACTCTCACTCCTCCGTGGGGGCATGTTCAAAATCTTGACAGGAAAAACAGGAAAAAAGATGACCTAGGGAGATGTCCTGTCGCCATCGCCACTGTCGCTGCCACCACCGTCGGACTCACGCCCTTTGATCAAAGGCCGGTCCTCGCCCTCAGTCGGGGAAAACTCCGCGATCAGGTCGTCCACGTGATCCTCCACCCAGTCCCCGAGAGCGCCTTGAATCACCTCGGGCACGGGGACTGTCACGGAGTAGAAGTCGAAGTTGGGGTCAAAGCGGAGGAGGTGGCTGAAGACGCGTGAGGACGCTCTCGCGAGGAGGTCACGGCTATTCTCTTCTGCAAGCTGGCGGGCCTTCTCTGCTCCCCCTTCAAGGTGCTCCACGATCTTGGTGAACAAGTCAAGGTAGCCGGCGTCGTCGGGAACGAGCGGACCGGAGACGCTATCATTGCAGATACTGCTCAGGGCTTGGTGGGCCCTCCTTTTGAGGGCCTGGAACATCTGGGAGCGCGTGTGCTGCAGCCCCCGGGCGCGGTTCGCCTCGTCTGAGGCCTTCTTCACGAGGGAAGTGGCGCCCTCCACTTGCGTACAAAGGAAGGCTAGCTCGTCTTCAGTGGTCGTTCGGGCGTTCACCACAGCTCTTTCGCGCTAGTCCGCCGCGGATAACTTCTTCCTGAGGCTATCAGCCTCACCTTTCAGGTCGGCGCGCCGCTTGCAGAAATGGGACTCCTGAAGCTTCGTCTTCCCGCGATAGTCCTTGGCGAGGGCCCGACGAACCTCCGCCACCTTCTCGTCGATCTCTTCCTAGATCTTCGCCTCCCGAGAGGCGAGGGAGTCCTCGGCGACAGCCACTTGGCGCTCCATCACCTCCATCCGTTCGCGCTCCAGGCTCAGTTCCAGTGCTTCCGGCGTCAGCGTATCCTCAAGTGTGTGGAGCTCCGCTTCGCCCATGGACGGCCTGCCCGCCAAGGCGGCGAGCGCGGCCTTGCGTGCTTGGACTTGCCACTCAAGGGTGGCATTGGAAGCTTGAAGCTCTTCACCGCGCTTCTCCACAGCCTCACGCCGATAGTCTGCAGTCCGGGCTTACTCAAGGGCGCGGTCACGGGCCTCCCTCGCCGCGACAAGGGATTCTTCGGCCTTCGTACGAGCGTGCTCGCGTTGCAAACGACCAAGGTTGATGGTGGTCCCGAGTCGGCGTCACTCGCGCGCCAGGCGCAAGCGTTCCTCCTCAAGGCATGCGTTAACATCGTTAAGCTCGGCCCCAAGATGGCCTAGCACGCTCTCTGCATCTCGAAGAAGGCCACGTCGGGCGGCGCTGCGACCACAAGCGAGCTCCAGCGCTCGACCGGGGATTTCCTCTGCCGTCTGGTTGGCCGGGAAGGCACGTGAAGGGCCACCCGTCTCCAACGAAGATCCAGAGGCCGAGGGCCCACTGTTCGGCCCCCCGGCCCGGGGCAGGGCCTCATGGGGACTCGCCCCTCCGCTCGAAGAAGGCGCCGATGCCTCGGGCGTCCAGCTACCTGGAAGAATATCAGGGGAAGCCTCAGCCCTTCCCCCACAAGCTGGAGGCCATGCCCGAGGAGGAACGCCGGAAACTCGGGCCTGAGGCCCCCCAGGGACGGATTGGGCCCCGCAGGCACCTCCCCTCGCGATTCTTCCTGGTAACACAGGGCCGCCACAAGCCCTTTCGTAACTTGGGGCCGCCACAGGCCCAGCATCCACGGGAGGTAGTGGAGGAGTTGCGCCCTTTCCTTCGTCAAGAGGAGACCTACGGAGCAAAGACTCAGAATTGCGCGTCATGTGGAAATCGAGGGAAGTCGGGCGCTTACTCATCCAGGGTGATCCACTTCCTCTTCCTCAAGGTACTCAGGGGCGGTACATTGCGACCCCTGGACTTCCTCTTCCCCCCGTGCGCGCAGGAGCCAGGAGATGGCTCGCTGACGTCTGGCGCATAGCACTCCGCGGCAGGAGCGGCGATCGTACCTCCGGGCGGGGCATCACCTACGCTGCTCGGAGGGGCGGGTGCGGACGCTTGAGGGGCGAGCAGCCCAGAGCGCTCCTCCGTCGCGCGAGGGGCGCTGACCTCAGGGCCTCCGGAGACTGGGGTCGTCACGGGGAGGGCGTCCCAAGGGTCCGCCTGGACCTCGGGAAGTAGCCCCCACTTGTCAAAGCATGGCATCCTTTGGACGAAGGCCCTCCTGTTCGGGTGATTGTACAAGGGGAACCCTCCGGGAGGGAGTTCGGCGGGTTCCCCGCCGGTCAGGAGGCGGAGCACCTCGCGCAATGAGCTGGAAGGAAGGGAAGGCACCTGAAGCCTCATGGCGTCGACGGGACCGGCAAAGGCCCACATGGGACGAGAGTGGCGTTGGAGGGGAGCGATTCGCCGACGGATGAACTACCTCACCACCATCGCCATCATCACACCCGCCTCCTTCAATACGGCCAACCTGGCAGTAACCCGCGTGAGCCGCGGGTCAACAAGCTTCGCGTGTCCACCAACAGGGGCTCAGCACCGTAGGGGCTCAGCACCGCAGGGGCTTCCGGAGCTTGGAGTAGGGAGGCTGTACGCGGCGGCGTCGATGTACACCCATTGCCTTCGGAAGCCCTTTGCATTCGGATGAAGCTCAGCGTCAAGGACCTCCCCCACCGGCGCATCCGCCACTCGGAACGACGCGCACCCCGAGCACCGCCCGCTGTCGACCATCTGGAGGGAGAAGAAGTGGCGAAGCAGTGCCACGGATGGGGAAATGCCCACGAAAGGAGGACAATGAAACAGGATCGAGGTGTAATGCATGGACCTGGTAATGCGTGAGGATGGCATTGTAGAAGTCCGAAAACGGCAGGAGCAAGCCAGAGAAGATGGCATGGAGATGAAGGGGAATGTCGGTGGCTTCCAGATCCGCCGACAGCCGGGAGGCGAGCCAGATCTTTGTTGCCCCCACTCATTGGTACTGGCGGCGACAGCTCGCCGGACTTTGTCCAATCCCTCGAGGTTAACCACGGAGGACCAGCCCAGCGCGGGCTCTGGTCCTAGCCGGGGCTCCGGCGTCATCAAGGCCCTTCCCCTCTTCTTGTTGGGGGCCATGGCGGAGGCACAGATTGGAGCAAGCGCGAGATCTGGCGAGAAAGGAGCGAGCTTACAGAGGAAGAGGGGGCGGAAGGCAGGCGTGAGGGGGAAGAGCAATGATGGCCCCGCTGCGCGCGCCAGGTTTTTGTCAGCACGGGCGGTTGCCGAGGCGACGTGGGGAAGTGGAAGCATCCGCGTACTATCGTGCGCCACATGTCGAGCCTGGCCCGCAGGCGGTTGGGGCCCGCGGCATTTTGGCCGTCCTTCCTTGGCTTCGCCTCGAAGCCAGCCCGAGCGGGCCTTGGGCCCGGGGGCTACTATCGGCGTTCTGGGATCAGGGGTTTACAGACCTGCCTGCCTGCGGCCCAGCACGTGGGCCACGTCGACAGCCCAGTACGGCCTGACGACGAACCCCACAAGACAATACACTCGTGGGGGCCCCGGTCTCGCAAAGAGAATGACGCCAAGACCTCCAGAGGAGTGGTCTGCCCAGGCTGCCTCCCGAGGAGCGGAGATTCCTATGCCGTGCCTGGCCTCAGGAGGCTGCAATGACGTGAGCAATGACGACCATGGCAAGCGGGCGCTAGCGGGCGCGGCAGAGACAGTTTCCCAATTCGTGCTAAGGAGGCAAGGGCGAACGCGGGTTCCCAAGGAACCCCCCAAAGGTTTCCATTCTAGGGCAACAAGACCAAGACCACGGGATCGGTAGGACCGATGTCATCGCCGAGCCCACCTCTGCATCATGCCAGGAGCTTTGCAGGCAAAGACCACCTTTAGTCAGGATAAGTTGTACCTTCTGTCACCCTTCAAATTTGGCTGTTGTGGGATCCCTTCCCGCCAATGTGATAAAGGAAGAGGACCAAGGCCCACAATAAATAGGGACTAGCCACCGCCGTAGAAGGGGACGGATCCATCCTCACCCAAAGAGCCCTCGCGAGGTTGCTCACCACTATACTTTTTCTTCACAGAACCTCCTCATGAGGCCAATCCACCCAAAGCAGGAGTAGGGTTTTACACCGCTAGGTAGCCCGAACATGGGTAAATCTCTCGTGTCCATCTTCTTGCGCTCTCACGCACCTTTGGCAGTGTCTGGCTGTAGAGCGACAGGCTTGAGACTTGAGCTGGTTGGGATCTTCGCACACGCCCTAGAGTTCGAACCTTCTTGGGTCCGTGGAGCCCCGAATCTGACAAAACCTGATTACTATGATTCTTATTTGCATGATCATCATATCTTCGTAATGATCTCCGATCTATTGAGATAGTTTGGCCAACTAGATAGATATTTCTTCGGTGGGAGTGGTGCGTTGTAGTTGGTTCAACCCGACGAGTTTCAATATCCCAGTGACAGAAGGGGACAAGTTTCGTCTTTCTGTTGTTGCTACTAAGGATAAAACGATGGGGTTTATTCATACTAGTTGAGTATACTTTGCCTACATCATGTCATCGTTGTCCAAGCATTACTCCGTTTGTCATGAACTTAATATGTAGAGAGGCAAGCATAGAAGCGCTCTTGAAGTGGAGTAATAGTAGTAGGTGCAGGCAGGAGTCGGCCTATATACACATGATCATTGCCATGAACATCGCATAATTTTCGGCATGAAAGATCAATTTTCGGCAAGTCCTAATGAGGATCCCACGTCACATCTGAATACCTTTGTTGAATTATGTGATATGAAAAATAAAAGGATATGGATAATGATATTGTGAAATTAAAATTATTTTATTTTTCACTAAGAGACAAAGCTAAATCTTGGTTTTCATCTTTACCTCGTAATAGTATTGGAACGTGGGATAAGTGTAAAGATGCTTTTATTGCCAAGTATTTTCCTCCTGCTAAGATTATCTCCCTTAGAAATCAAATAATAAATTTTAAACAGCAAGATTAAGAACATGTTTCTCAATCTTGGGAGAGAATGAAATTGATGATAAGAAATTTTGCAGCTCATGGCTTAAACTTGTGGATGATTATCCAAAATGTCTATGTTGGACTAAACTTTGTGTCTAGAAATCTTCTAGATTCTGCCACAGGTGGTACCTTCATAGATGTGACCTTAGGAGAGGCCACAAAACTTCTCATCAACATTATGACAAATTATTCTCAATGGCATAAAGAAACAGCTCCAACTGGTAAGAAGGTAAATTCTGTTGAAGAAATCGCTACTTTGAGTGAAAAAGTGGATGCTCTTATGAATATGGTTGCTAATAAAAGTGTTAATGTTTATCCCAATGATATGCCTTTGTCTACTTTTATTGAGAAAAATAATGATGCTATTGATGTAAATTTGATCTCGCGAAATAATTTCAACAACAATGCTTATAGAAGAAATTTCAATGCTAGAACGTATCCCAGTAATTCCTCTAACAACTATGGAAATTCTCATGGTAATTCATATGGCAATGCTTCTACAAATTGTAATAGGATACCTTCTAATATTGAGAATACAATTAAAGAATTTATTAATTCTCGAAAGGTTTTCAACACTACGGTAGAAGAAAAGTTGCATATGATTGATACTTTGGCTAAAAACATGGATTGAATTGCTCTTGATGTTGAAACCCTTAAAAATAACTATTTTCCACCCAAGCATGATTTTAATGAGACTTTTAAATCTATCCAATTAACTATTAATGAAAGTAAGGAGAGGAGCGCTAAGTTGAGAGCTAAGCGAGAATTCTTAGAAAAACCTCTTCCACCCTGTTTTTACCGGAATCATGATGAAGATCTTAAAATGATTGGTGTTTCTCGTATTGAATCTTTGTTTACATCTCTGAATATAAATGATAAAGGTACTGGAGATGAGTCAACTTTTGTTAAGGAGCGTCCCGTTTGCTTGGATGGTGATGATTCTAATGCTAAAACTGAAAAAAGTGGGTTTGGAGAGGTCAAAACTTTAACTAGTGATGTGCCCACTATCTTGGATTACAAGGACTTTAATTATGATAAATTCCCTTTATTATAATGTATTTCCTTGCTCCAATCCATTATTACCTCACCCAATGCTTATGAACCAAACAAAGCTTTTACCGAACCTATAGTAGAAGCTACGATAAAAGCTTATGATGAGAAACTTGAGCTTGAAATTTCTATTCCTAGAAAATTGCATGATGATTGGGAACCTACTATCAAAATAAAGATACATAAATATGCATGCAATGCTTTGTGTGACCTTGGTGCTAGTGTTTCAACTATACCAAAAACTTTATGTGATGTGCTTGGTCTCACTAATATTGAAGAGTATTCCCTAAACTTGCATCTTGCGGATTCTACCATCAAGAAACCTTAGGTAGAATTAATGATGTGCTTATTATTGCAAACAAAAATTATGTGCCTATAGATTTCATTGTGCTCGATATTGATTGCAATCCTTCGTGTCCCATAATACTTGGAAGGCCATTTTTATGAACTATAGGTGCAATTATTGATATGAAAGAGGGAAACATAAGATTCCAATTCCCATTAAAGAAAGGGATGGAACACTTCCCTAGGAAAATAATTAAACCACCTTATGAATCGATCACATGAGCTACCTAGGGGTTGAGTGTAAAGATGACAACACTTGAAACCATGCATTATGCCTAGCTAGGGGCATAAAACAATAACGCTTGTTGGGAGGTAACCCAATATGTATTTTTATTTTTTTTACTTTCTGTTTTTGTGTGATAACATGATTGTTTCCTCTGTAATTATTGCGTTTTTATGTTTTAATTAGTGTTTGCGCCAAGTAAAGCCTTTGGGATGACTCACAAGATGAGTAGAAATGATGCTGAATCTGAAACAGAAACTTTGACTCCAGTGCAGGAATTTTCATTTTTTACTGGAGCGTGATAATGATCTGAAATTTTAACACAGTATTTCTATGAAAATTCTTTAAGTTTTTCTATTTTTTAAGAATATTTAGAGTTACAGAAGTATGGGCCGTTTACAGATTGCTACAGACTGTTCTGGTTTAAACAGATTCTGTTTTGCTTGCATAGTTTGCTTGTTTTGATTATGCCATGGACTATATCGGGGGGTGTAAGCCATGGGGAAGTTATCATACAGTACCTATTATGCAAAAATGAATTTGAATCAATTTATCACACTACCTCAAGTATGCAATATGTTTCTTATACTAACGGATCTCATGAAGTTTTGTTGAGTTTTGTGTGATTGAAGTTTTCAAGTTTTGGGTGTGATCACGATGGACTACGGAATAAGGAGTAGCAAGAGACCAAGCTTGGGGATGCCCAAGGCACCACAAGAAAAATTCTAAGGAGACTCGAGAGTATAAACTTGGGGATGCCCCGGAAGGCATCCCCTCTTTCGTCTCAATCCATCGGTATGTCACTTGGAGCTATATTTTTATTCATCACATGATATGTGTTTGCTTGGAGTCTCGTTTGCTTTTGTTTGCTTTTACTTTCAGTTTGTCACAATCATCATTTGCTGGACACACCTATTTGAGAGATACACACCTTCATGATAATTTTCTAGAATACTCTATGTGCTTCACTTATATCTTTTGAGCTAGGCAGTTGCTCTAGTACTTCACCTATATCTTTTTGAACACGATGGCGTGTAGATTTTATCGAAATAATATGCTCTCGTTCTTCACTTATATTTGTTTGAGAGCTTAGTAATAGAGACGGTAATTTGCATGGGTCATAAGACTAGTCCAAGAATTTTAGGTATTCATTGAATGCTAATCAAAACCATCGTGTGGCACATATAGAGAAGTTGTGGGTTAATGACATTGATGTAGTAATATGAAAAAGGTGTGAGTCCAAAAACTTTAATTCATAGAAGTGTCGAGATTAAGAGGTGCTAACTTGTTATTCATCTAAAAATTAAAGAGGCATGGTGATGATGTCTAAGCATTTATATTCCTCATTGAAATCCTAGTGTTGTTTTGATTCGGGGGCGCGCGATGGTTAACTCCTACCAACTTCCTCCCTCGGAGCATGCGAGGAGTACTTTGATTTGTGATAAAACTAATAAAACTTTGCAATAAGTATGTGAGTTCTTTATGACTAATGTGACACCATGGACGTACGCATCTTCACCTTCTCATATTTGCTAGCCACTTCGGTTCCGTGTATAGCCCGTTCTCACCTCGAGGATTGGTGCAAATATTCGCCGGTGCATCCAAACCCCAAGACATGATACGCTCTGTTGCACATAAGCCTCATTATATCCTCCTCAAAACATCCACCATACCTACCTATTATGGCATTTCCACAGCCATTCCGAGATATATTGCCATGCAAATTCCATCGTCACTTCACATGACTAGTTTGTTCATCATCATAATGCTTTGCATGATCGTATAGAGCTGACATAGTACTTGTGGCAAAGCCACCATTCTTCATATATTTTGATACATGTCATGCTAGATCATTGCACATCCTGGTATACTGCCAGAGGCCTTCATACAGAGTCATATTTTCCTTTTAGTTCTTCATTTCGAGTTGTAAGTAAATAAAAGTGTGATGATCATCATTATTAGAGCATTGTCCCAGTGAGGAAAGGATGATGGAGACCATGATTCCCCCACAAGTCGGGACGAGACTCCGGAGGAAAAATGAAATAAAAATGGGAGAGGCCAAATGAGCCCACCATATATATAAAAAAAAGAGAAAATGGGGGGAGGCATAAAAAAGAGAGAAAAGCCCACCATATAAAAAAAGAGATGAGAGAAAAGAGAGAAGGGACTTTCCTACTATCCTTTACCACACTTGTGCCTCAAAGTGGCACCAAGTTCTTCATATAGAGAGTCTCCTATGTTGACACTTCCATATGCTAGTGGGAATTACCTTTTCATAAAATAAACTTGGCTTGTATGTTCCTATAACGGGCTTCCTCAAATGCCCGTGGTCTTCATGAGCAAGCAAGTTTGATGCACACCCCACTTAGCTTTAGTTGAGCTTTCATACAATTATAGCTCTAGTGCATCATTTTCATGGAAATCCCTACTCCTGTTGGGAACCCTACTCATAAGTCGTGATCACCGAATGTACGTGCATAGTGATCCCAGAGATCAATGCTCACTAAACACACAGAAAATGAATAACAAGAGTCTTACATCCATTACATACCGTTTTGCTCGAATATGGCCTTTATGGCCAAGGCTTCATATACTTGCAGCAGAAATCTTCAACGATAGCATGAACCCATGCCATTTGCCTTAACCCTACAGGTATTCTGACTGGGAAGCGTCCTAGCTCGCATGTTCGTCACCAACAAAATCTTCACCATATTCCCGCTCTTCCATGCTTGGCCAATTAAATAACTAGTGGCAAGCCAATGAGTACTTTCAATGTACTCGCCACTAGTAATGCGGTCTCTCTGCTAGCATCGACCAAGGTAGTCAACAAAGCCCCTTCCCATATAGGGGTAGCATGGTCATACATGTAAGGTTGGGACGATCATCAAATCTTAAATCTAATCCGTTTCCGAAAACACACACACATCTTGCCTTGGTACACCACTTGTTTCTCAAGTGGTTACCTAGCCCAACATCATCACCCTCGGGCATTAGTGGCACCCGACGGGGTTTTCAAAAAGTGTTTGAAAGCATTTGTTTCCAACACCATGCATATTCCTGTCCCATTTGCATAGCAACTACTTAAGCATCCTATCTACTTCCCGCAGTGCCTTGCCGCACCTGTGCCCTGCCGCCCGCCACGCAGATTGGCCCGCAGCCGGTTGGAGCCCGCGGCGTTCCTGCCTCTCTTCCTTGGCTTCGCCTTGAAGTTAGCTCGAGCGCGCCTTTGGCCCGAGGGCTACTATCGGCGTTCTTGGATCGGGGGTATCCAGACCTGCCTGCCTGCGGCCCAGCACGTGGCCCACGTCGACGGCCCAGTACGTCCTGACGACGAACCCCACAAGACAAGACCCTCACGGGGGCCCCGACCTCGTGAGGAGAATGATGCCAAGACCTCCAGAGGAGAGGTCTCCCAGGCTGCCTCCCGAGGAGCGGAGATTCCTATGCATTGCCCGGCCTCAAGAGGCTGCAATGACGTGAGCCATGACGACCATGGTAGGCGGGCGCCAGCGGGCGGAGCAGAGACAGTTTCCCCATTCGTGCTAAGGAGGCAAAGATGAACGCGGGTTCCCAAGGTACCCCCCAAAGGTTTCCATTCCGGTGCAACAAGACCAAGACCACGGGCTCGGCACGACGGATGTCATCGCCGAGCCCACCTCTGCATCATGCCAGGAGCTTTGCAGGCGAAGACCACCTTTAGTCAGGATAAGCTGTACCTCCTGTCCCCCATCAAATTTGGCCGTTGTGGGATCCCTTCCCGCCAATGCGATAAAGGAAGAGGTCCAAGGCCCGCTATAAATAGGGACTAGCCACCGCCGTAGAAGGGGACGGATCCATCCTCACCCAAAGAGCCCTCGCGAGGTTTCTCACCAATGTACCTATTCTTCACCGAACCTCCTCGTGAGGCCAATCCACCCAAAGAAGGAGTAGGGTTTTACACCGCAAGGTTGCCCGAACCTGGGTAAATCTCTCATCTCCATCTTCTTGCGCTCTCACGCACCTTTGGGAGGGTCTGGCTGTAGAGCGGTAGTCTTGAGACTTGAGCTAGTTGGGATCTTCGCACACGCCCTTGAGTTCGAACCTTCTTGGGTCTGCGGAGCCCCAAATCCGACATTTGGCGCACCAGGTAGGGGCGTGTCGAGGTCTCCTTTCCGATACCACTTCGTCTCCGCTTCGTTGCTCCCATGGCCGAGGCCCGCCGAGTCAACGCAGAGCGCCGAGCCGCCCGCGTCGCCCAGACGGCGCCCGTGGGCCGCGACGCCCCGCACCGCTCCGCTTCTCCTGCAGCCAACACTGCCACTGGTCCAGCCGTTCAAGAGCAGCTGGACTAGTCACAGCCACCCACCGCGCGGCGCGATGGCCGCACTGCTACTCCGTCCCTCGTCCCCGCCTCGGTGTCGTCCTCTCACGCTCGCAACGGGCCGGCGAACACGCAGGCTGCACTGTTCATTGCGCGCGAGCTGCTGCGTTACCGCCCCGCCCATGATTGCTATGATGATTTGCTTGGTCGCATCGCCGAGCTTGTCAGCGTCGCTCGCGAGGTCCCGGTGTCCACCCACTCGCTCCGTCCTCCGCCCTCCTAGGCGGGCGACATGGCTCATGGCGCACATCCCCCTCCCTTCTCTGCACGGCGTCGACCCCAAGCCCAGGCGCGAAGTGCGTCCGCGCAACCAGCCACACGAGGTGCCGGTGCAGGCAAGGGATGAAGCAAGTTGCCAGGTGGTGCCAAGGCCGTGAGGTGACGCGCGTGTGCTCCCCGCGCCCCCGCACCATCATCAGGACCGTGTGCCGCTGTAGGCCGCGGCACACGGGCGTAGAGACCCAGCTCCCCTCGTACACGCCGCACCTCTGAGCGGGGCAGCCTGCCGTGCTTTCTCCCCAGAGCTGCGCCGTGTCAACTGGCCCGGCAAGTTCAAGCCGGACCTGTCTCCACGCTATGATGGCACCCCCGACCCCGCAGAGTTCCTCCAGCTCTACGCGCTGAGCATCGAGGCGGCGAGCGATGACGACAAAGTCATGGCGAATTGCTTCCCCATGGCCCTCAAGGGTGGCGCTCTCTCCTGGCTCCTGAACCTCCCGGAGGGATCGATCTCTTCCTGGGTTGAGCTCCGCGAGCGCTTCATCGCCAACTTCTAGGGCACGTGCGGCCGCGCCCTGGGGGTGAACGACCTGCGGCGCGTGAAGCAGCAGCCGGCGAGACCCTGCACAAATACATACAACGCTTCACGAACATCCGCCTCAAGATCCCGAAGGCGTCGGACGAGGCCATCATCTCGGTGTTCACCGATGGCGTCCGGGACATCAAGATGAAAGAGGAGCTCGCCATTCGAGTTGTGCACGGCCCTGGAGATGTTCAACCTGGCGAACAAGTGTGTGTCGGATTTTGGGCTCCGCAAAACCCTCAAGATTCGAACACAGGGGCGTGTGCGAAGTTCCCCTGCAGCGTCGCCCTACCTAGCTCGCTACTCGATGGATACGATGGCAAACTCGCACGATGACGAGGAAGAGGATGAACACGGTGGTTTACCCAGGTTCGGGCCGCTGCGAAGCGTAATACCCTACTCCTGCTTTGGTGGATTGCCTCTCGTGGAGGTATGGTGGATGAACTAGTACAATGTTCAGGAGCCTCGTGAGGGGGCTCCTGAGGTGTTCTCGGCCCTCTTCTCCTTTGTGTTGGATGGGGTGGATCGACTGGTTCGCGGATCCCCTCTACGGTGCGGCCTAACCTCTATTTATAGTGGTGGCCCGGGTCCTCTTCCCTTATCTCAATGGCGGGAAGGGATCCCATAATGGCCAAATTTAAGGGGGATAGGAGTACACTCCCGCCCTGTCCAAAGGTGGTCTTCGCCTGCAAAGTAGCTGTCGACGATGCAGAGGTGGGCTCGGCGATGACATTCCTCCTGCGGGGCTCGTGGTCGTGGTCTTGTTACACCGGAATGGAAACCTTTGGGGGATGCTTTGGGAACTCGCGTACGTCCTTGCCCCCTTTGCACTAAAGGCCAAACTACTCTGCCTGGCGCGCTGGCGCCCGCCTGTCCTTCCTTGCATCACCCTTGACTCCTGAGGCTAGGTCCTACATAGAGATCTCCGCCGCTTCGGAGGGGGCCTGGGGAGGCCCATCCCTTGCCGGTCTTGATGCTGCTCCTCCTCGCGAGCCTTGGGTCCTCGCGAGGGCCTTGTCTTGAGCGGGGCCGCGCCTGGCTGTGCTTGTCCGATGAAGTGGGCCATGCCCTGGGTCGCAGGCAGGCAGGTCTGGGTACCCCCATTCCCAGAACACCGACAGTGTGCAAGGGCCGAGGAGGGCCGCCTCTCTCTCCTTGCGCTTCCGGAAGCAGACCCTGAAGAAAAGAAGGCAAAGGCTAAGGAGGCGAAACGCAAGGGCCCCGCTGTGCTGGCCACGGAGCCTCAGACAAAGCGTGGTTGCGGCCAAGATGAGCCCCCCAAGGGCAGCCGCCCGTTTTGCATCTCCCACTACACCCGCAGCCACAACACTGAAGACTGCCAGAAGCTCAGGATGCTCCGCGACGAACGCTTCGGCCACCGCCCCGAGCGCGGCGACCGCAGCTACGGCCGTGGAGGGGGCCGCGGCGGAGGTCGCTGGGACAACCACGACCCACGTCAGGGTTGGTGTGACCAGCCTCGTGAGGACTGCTGGCGCGATGAGCCTCGCGACGGGCCCCGGCGCGATCAGCCTCGCGAGGGCCATCCTCAGGGCAACGCTGGCCTCCCTCCGCTGCCGCCGCCACCAAGGAGGAACGGCAATGACCGGCGGGATGATGGGGCTGGGGGCTTCCAGGAACCCCGTGCGATCGCCTGCATCCTGGGCAGAGCTCAGGCCTCTGCCTCCAACCGCATCTTCAAACAGTTCTCTCGTGAGATGAACGCCGCCCTCCCGAAGCTCGAAGCTGCGCGTCCCCTCAAGTGGTCACAGGTCGCCATCACCTTCGACTCTAAGGACCACCTCAAGTGCGCGACCACCACAGGCGTGCTCCCCATGCTCTGCACACCTACCATCAGCAACGTCCTCGTCACCAAGATCCTCATTGACGGCAACACTGGGCTCAATGTCCTCTCCGTCGAGACGTTCGAGGCGATTCAGGTGCCCTACGATCAGCTCATGTCAACCAAGCCCTTCTCAGGAGTGACCGATGGCTCCACCACTCCCCTGGAGCAGGTGCGCCTCCCAGTCACCTTCGGCAAGCATGATAACTACCACACCGAGCTCATCGACTTCGACATCGCCCACATCCATCTCCCATACAACGCCATCCTCGGGTACCCTGCTCTCGCCAAGTTCATGGCGGCAACCCATCATGGCTACAATGTCCTCAAGATGCCAGGGGGTGGCGGTGTCATCACCGTCGCTTGTGATGAGAAGGATGCAGTCTACTCCCTCGAGCGTGCTTACCAGGCTGCGGCAGCTGAGAATTCTGACGACGAGGGTGGCATCCTGCCTCCCAAGGACACACCCAAGAAGAAGAAGCAGCTCCTCCCCAAGGGCCGTCAGGGGACAGAGACCCCCAAGGGCAACGCCTTAGGCCCCATGACCATTGCAGGGGCGCCTCTAACTCCCGCATAGGAAGGCATGCCCGGAGCTTCTGTCAGGATAGGCTCGGCGGCTCCCACCTGGAGAGCTCCCGACATGACTAGCGCGACGAGGTAGGTGCTTGGGCACCATTTGGAGGCGCGGCTCGACGCACGCCCCCACAAGCAAGAAGCACGGCGCGAGGCGCCAGGTTCAAGAGAGTTCATCACCAACGCAATCGAGGAGCTTCAAGAGGCGCTGGCCATGCGCGGCGAGCATCGCCCCACACCACCCAGTGCAGCTGCCACCCCTGACGTGGGTGGCAGGCTGCGCGTCTGCGTCATCATCCCGGGCCTCAACAGGGCCGAATCCCAGGACCTCTTCTGGCCATCGCGCGTCGGCCGTAGTGGGGTCTACCCTTTCAACTACGTCTGCGTGCCCTTTGGCCTCGTGAATGTGGGCGCCACCTACCAGCACCTCACGCAAGCTGCGTTCGCGTCTCACGAGGCTCGACGTCGCGCGGTCCTTCAAGAGGTCCCAGACCCTCGCGAGCCCCCAGGGCCTCGCGAACCTCTCGAGCCTCCGGAGCCCTCAGGCTCATGAGGGTCGAGCCTCGACGACTACCCCAACACCCTAGCGACATCGTGCTAGGTGACTTTTTGGTTTGTTCATTTGAGGGCGCCTGCGGGCTGCATCATCCTCAAGCTATTAGGTCCCGCCCCTGCAGTTGTCTTGTTTTACGCATGTATCAGAACTGGTTCTGCATTTGATGAATTTCCTAAGCATTCCAACCTGCATGTCCGGTGCTTCGTCACAATGAATGTTGCGCGCCCTAACAACATCGCCCTTGACCGCCTCACGATTAAGGGCTGGCACGGCGTATTTGCTCGGGTCCGTCCCAGCAACGTCGATAAATCCAAGTGACCGAGCTCTGTCTCGCGGGCCTGTCCCGTGCACGTCACCTCCCGGGGTCCTTGGTGGTTTGTCCTCGCATGAGTTAATTGGGAGTGGCTGAGTCAGGGCGCGTGGCCCGGTTCATATAACCGCAGTTCGGTGTTTCGTCATCGCGGGAGCCGTGCGCCATGTGTTTTTCCTTAGATCTATTGCATGAGAAGACTGGGCTCGGCGTCTGTCCTCGGGTCCATCCCTGCAGCGTCGATAAACCCAACGGCTGAGCTCTGTCTGACGGGCCGGCCCCGTTCACGTCACCTCCTGGAGTCGTTGGTGTTCGGCCTTCTCATGCGGTGGCCTCCGGAGATTCATTCGGTGCAGGTTGTCCCCATCACACAGGTTTTGTAAGCGCGCCCCACGCCAGAAGACCCAGGCGCAACCCGCCTTGACGTAGGGCCTCGTGAGACCCATGTTGGCTCACGGGTGCCCAGATACACCTCCTCCAATTCTCCCGTGACACTCTCACATAATAACGAGTGGGATGTATACGCCCGGGGTCCCCCGAGGGCGCGGAGGGCCCACCACCCACGCCCAAGTGGAAGCCACATGCTCCGCGCTGGCGGACGACACGGTCCTCCTATGACTATGCCCACGCAAGGTGGAAGCCCCATGCTCCGCGCTGGTGGTTAAACAACTGAGGGCGCCCTAGTGGCTGCACCAACCTCAGGATGGCCCTTCGGCCCCATCACGCAGCATTTCCCTGGGATGCGCGCGCGAGGGGGCTGCACGGGGGCTACGCTCAGGCCACGCCTGGTGCGTGCCGCCTCACCAGGTCCCTGGTACCTGGTCTTCTCGCGCCCCTCCCAGACAAAAGCTGGCGAGGAAAGGTATGGGAGCCACTCGTACGTCAAGGTGACCCCTGGGCATCGCGACCCAGGGGCCTCACTAGTCACGTAGCCCCTCACCCCTTGGTCTCCTCCCTGTGATCTGGACGCCCCAACGATGGTCGAGGTATGCCCGGGATTGGGCCCTACCGACGCAGAGCACTAAGGCGCTCCAAATCGACTCTGTTGTCGCCAAGTTTCCTTCATGAGGGCTGCTCGCCCGTCAAGGGGGACCCCTGGGCATCGCGACCTAGGGGCCTCACTAGTCACGTAGCCCCTCACCCCTTGGTCTCGTCATGGTGATCCGGACGCCCCAACGGCGGTCGAGGTATGCGCGGGATTGGGCCCCGCCGACATAGAGCACAAAAGCAAGCATGAAGGAAACAAGGCACAAAAGGAAATCACATAATTCAAGCAAGTTATTACAAGCACAGGGTGTTTTGCGATTCAAACAAGTCTTACGCCTCCACGAGGGACGATAAATGTCGCAGGTCGGTGTCTAGGAGGAGGGGCTGTCATTGCCAAGGTCACCGCCAATCGCCTCGGTCACATCGAGCTCGTCGTCAACATCACCATCGATGCCTTCGTCGCCACTGCTTGCCTCCACCACAGGGGGCTCAGTGTCGGGGACGCAACCGAACTTCTTCATCAGAGCGTCCACGGAATCCTTTACGGCCGCCGCAGCGGAGGCGCGGAACTCAGGGGCAACCGAGGCCATCACCGCATTGAAATCAAAGCCTGGCTCGTGGAGGTAGAGGTGGCTGAAGACACGTGTCGCGACCGCCGAGAAAAGGCCGCGACACTCGTTCTCCAGGATGGCGTCCACCTTGGCGATCGCACCTTCGAGCACCGTAGCGAGCTTGGAGGAGAGCCCGGCGTAACCACCCTCAGGAGCCGCCAGCGCCTCCCCGAATCCTCACCTGTGGATGAAGCGCAGAGCCCGACGAAGCCTGAGATTGATGGAGGGGAAGGCATCGCGCTCCGCGGCTTCCTTTTCCTCGGCAGCGACAAGGCTCTTCTCCCTAGCATCCAGCTGGGCCGTCGTGTCGGAGACGCGCCGGGCGTGAGACGTCTGGGCCTCTGCTACCTCATCCTTCAGCTTAGCCAGACGCTCGCGCTCCGCAGCTTGGTTGTCGGCCGCCTGGGATAGCACGGAGGCGCGATCGGCGAGTTTCGCCTCGCGAGCATTAAGGTCTTCCTCCCGCTGGTGAAGCTGTTGCGCGTGCGCGGCTTGCTCCTCCTGAAGGGTCTTCAGTTTGGCTTCCACCTCACTGTGGCACTCCGTGGCAGCCGCTGCCTTGGCCAGCGCCGCATCGCGAGCTGCCACAGCCTTGGCGGCCTCCTTCTTGCTCTTTGCAGCGGCAGCCTCGACCCGACCCCAGGCCGCCTTGATGGTTGCGTCAGCCTGGAGCCACTCGGAGATAAGCTACGGGCGTTCCCCCGTGAGGGTGGAGCGCCTGTCGGCGCCTTGGTGGTCGGCCCGGATCCGGTCAAGCGCGGTGTAAGTCTCATCCAAGGCATCGGGCCCGACCGAAGGACTGCTGTCCGCGAGCGCGAGAGCCTGACCAGGAGGTGGCACCGACACCTCGACAGGCGCTGTGTCCAAGGGAGCTGCAGCGTGGCTAGCTTGGGATGGTTCAGGCTCCCGTCCCCCTCGACCACGGCGCAACTTCTCAGCCTGATGGCGCACGGGGGCTGGCTCCTCCCGAGTCCGCGCCGCTGCGTCCTTAGGAGCGTACTTCGTTAGGAGGAGGCAGGAGGAGGTAGGAGGTCGCCCCCTCCATGAGCGTTGGAAATGCCACGGCCACGGCAAGGGGCACCGCATCGTGAACTTCCACTCTTCTAGAGGCTGGCCCCCCAAGCGGCGTCGCCACAACTTCAGGAGAAGGCGTTACGCCCGCAATCTTGGGTGCGGTGCCAGAAGGGTACTCAAGGGTCACACTAAGCTGGCGCGATGCGCTTCCTCGCCCACTGAGTTCGCGGCTGGAGGTCGAAGGCGCCCTCCGGACAGGGGGCTCCTTCGGCTCGGCGCCTACCTTCCTCTTCTTTGGCTCAACGACGACCCTGTCCACCAAGGAGGAGGGGCCGTGAGCATGCACGCAATTTATAATCAACCAGAGGCGAAGCAAGTTACTTACTCGTCGAACGCGACCCATTTCCTCTTCCTTTCCGCGTCGTCAAGGGCCGAGATGCTCCCGCCTTCCTTCGGTGTGGGGCGGTCGTCCGGAAGGGTGGCGGCATCGCCCCGAGGGGCCGCAGCTGGAGGGGCCACGTCTGCCCCGGCGGTGGCCGCCCCGTCTTTTGGCTGCGGCTCGGATGGGGACGAGGCCGGTGTCTCAGGCGCCATGCTAGTACGCGGGGTGTCCGCCGGAGAAGGCCCGGTCGTGCGTTTCTTCGGGGTCGCCCGGCTAGGTGCGGCGCAGTCTGGGAGGCAGACCTCAGCCTCCTGAGGGCCCTGACGAAGCGCAGGGAGTCTGTGGCCGGGGGCTCGTCGGCATCGTCATCATCTTCGAGATTACGACGGAGCATACTCTGCGAGAGGGGAGACGTCTCTTCCAATCCGTCATCCATGGTCTCCTTCGAGTGTTCCTTGCCGCTTGTGCTGCCGGAGGACACTAGCAATGAGGAGTTGGGGCGCTCGGGAGGCGTAAGCCCGCACTCGTCAAAGGCGGACATGGCAGCAACCAGCCCCCCTTGTCGTCGCGGTGGTACGGCGGAGCGTAGGCCTCGGAGAGGTCACCGGGATCGTCGTGGAGCAGGGTAACGATGGCCATGCCCAGATCCTCACCGGTCAGGCTGGTGGACCGGAGCAGCGCTAGGCGATGCGTCAGGAACTCCTTCACTATCATCACCCCGGTCAGTTGCTTGGCTTCCATGTCCCGGGAGATCCTCTCCAAGACGGGCTTCACCCGGGGATCGGTGAGCTTCGCGGAACCCCATGTGAGGGCCTTCTCGGGCAGCTCCGTCGGGAGCTACAGGTGCGAATTGAGACCTCGGGTATCCACGAAGACCTAGCGGTGCCTGAAGCCGTCCACCTTCTTCCCGGCCTTCAGGAGCGAATTCCTGCACTGGACCGCGACGAAGGAGGTGCCCGCCGATCGCTACGTGCAGTTGTGAAGCCGCAGGCTGAAGAAGTGGTGGAAGAGTGCCATAGAGGGCCTCATGCCCACGAAGGCCTCGTAGTAGAAGGCAAAGACGGACAGGAGAAGGATGGAGTTGGGCTGAAGGTGGAGCGCCTGGATCCCATAATGCTGGAGGATGGAGGTGAAGAACCCTGAGAAGGGCGGAACAAGCCCGGAGAAGACTCTATGAAGGAAGAAGGGGTAGACTGTCTTCGCCAACGAGTGCGGCTCTGCGGAGCCGCACCAGACCAGGGTCTCCCCCCACTCGTTGGTGTCACCCGCCGTAAACGGGAGCACGGGGTCGAGGTCCCCCACCTTGACGATGGCCGAGGCCGAGAGCGCCGGCGAAGGGGAAGAAGAGGACGAGGCTTGATCATCGGGCTTCAACTTCCCGGCGGGCGCCATCTGCAAAGTCCCTAAGGAAAAAGAGCAAGAGGAAGGGCGGCACAGCGTTGAGATCTGGAGGAAGTTCTTGCAAGGGAAAGGGGATCTGAGCAAGGAATCAAGGGCGCAAGGGCGCAAGGAAGGAGAGCAATAATGGCTCGGCAGCGGGCACCAGGCTTTTGTCGGTCTGGGCAGTTGCCGAGGCAACGTGGGGGCGGACGCGCCCGTGCCCTGCCGCGTGCCACGCAGATTGGCCCGTAGGCATTTGGGGCCCGCGGCGTTCCTGCTTCTCTTCCTTGGCTTCGCCCCGAAGACAGCTCGAGCGCGCCTTGGGCACGGGGTCTACTATCGGCGTTCTGTGATCAGGGGTATCCAGTCCTGCCTGCCTGCAGCCTAGCGCGTGGCCCATGTCGACGGCCCAGTACGGCCTGACGATGAACCCCACAAGAAAAGACCCTCGCAGGGGCCCCGGCCTCGCGAGGAGAACAACGCCAAGAACCCCAGAGGAGCAGTCTCCCCAGGCCTCCTCCCGAGGAGCGGAGATTCCTATGCAGTGCCCGACCTAAGGAGGCTGCAATGACGTGAGCCATGACGACCATGGCAGGCGGGCGCCAACGGGCGCAGCAGAGACAATTTCATCATTTGAGCTAAGGAGGCAAGGGAGAACGCGGGTTCCCAAGGAACCCCCCAAAGGTTTCCATTCCGGTGCAACAAGACCAAGACCACGGGCTCGGCAGGACGAATGTCATCGCCGAGCCGACCTCTGCGTCACGCCAGGAGCTTTGCAGGCGAAGACCACCTTTAGTCAGGATAAGTTGTACCTCCTGTCGCCCTTCAAATTTGGCCGTTGTGGGATACCTTCCCGCCAATGCGATAAAGGAAGAGGACCAAGGCCTGCTATAAATAGGGACTAGCCACCGCCGTAGAAGGGGACGGATCAATCGTCACCCAAAGAGCCCTCGCGAGGTTTCTCACCACTATACCTGTTCGTCACTGAACCTCCTTGTGAGGCCAATCCACCCAAAGCAGGAGTAGGGTTTTACACCGCAAGGTGCCCCGAACTTGGGTAAATCTCTCGTGTCCATCTTGTTGCGCTCACACGCACCTTCGGCAGGGTCTGGCTATAGAGCGGCAGGCTTGAGACTTGAGCTGGTTGGGATCTTCGCACACGCCCCAGAGTTCGAACCTTCTTGGGTCTGTGGAGCCCCAAATCCGAAAAAACCTGATTACTATGATTCTATTTTGCAGCATCATCATAGCTTTGTAATACTCTCCGATCTATTGAGATAGTTTGGCCAACTAGATTGATATTTCTTCGGTGGGAGTGGTGCGTTGTCGTAGGTTCAACCTGACGAGTTTCTATATCCCAGTGATAGAAGGGGACAAGTTCCGTCTTTGTGTTGTTGATACTAAGGATAAAACGCTGGGGTTTATTTATACTAGTTGAGTATACTTTGTTTACATCATGTCATCATTGTCCAAGCATTACTCCGTTTGTCATGAACTTAATATGTAGAGAGGCAAGCATAGAAGTGCTCTTGAAGTGGAGTAATAGTAGTAGGTGCAGGCAGGAGTCGGCCTATATACACAAGATCATTGCCATGAACATCGCATAATTATTTGCTATTCTATCAATTGCCCAATAGTTATTTGTTTACCCACCGTATGCTTTGCTTATGAGAGATGCCACTAGAGAACTCTATGGACCCTGGGTCTATTCACTTATATATTCAGAAATGCTATCATTACCTTGCTGTTATTTCTTACCTTTTATTTTATTTTGTACTTTACTATTATCTACAATTATCTACACAACTCACGTGCTTGCAAATAACGAGATCAAGGGGATTGACGACCGTCTTGCCGGCGTTGGGTGCAAGTTGTTTGTTCTTTTTTGTGCAGCCGCTGAAGACGGTTGAGGATTGGTATTCCTATTGGTTCGATAAACCTTGGTTTCATAACTAAGGGAAATACTTACCCACTTTGTTCCGCGATTACCGGTTCCTCTTCACGGAAAACCCAACTCAGATCGCGAGTATCAGGAAGGATTTCTGGCGCCGTTGCCGGGGAATACCATCACCAACTATCAAGTGACTTCGCACAAAATTTCATTCACTTGTTCTTCTTTTTATTTGCTGTTATATTTAGTTTGTCTCATAAAAATAAAAAATACAAAAATATTTACCTTTGCTAGTTACTAGTTTGCTTCTAGTTTTCTTTACTTGCTAGTTTACTTACCTTGCTTGTTTTGCTTGTGTGGTCACCATGTCTCAAGATACTACTAAGTTGTGTGATTTCTCAAATACTAATAATAATGATTTTATTAGTACTCCTATACCACTCGGCACTAGTGCGGAGGCATTTGATATTAATTTTTCATTGCTCAATCTTGTCATGAAAGATCAATTTTCGGCAAGTCCTAATGAGGATCCCACGTCACATCTGAATACCTTTGTTGAATTATGTGATATGCAAAATAAAAGGATATGGATAATGATATTGTGAAACTAAAATTATTTCCTTTTTCACTAAGAGACAAAGCTAAAGCTTGGTTTTCATCTTTACCTCGTAATAGTATTGGAACATGGGATAAGTGTAAAGATGCTTTTATTGCCAAGTATTTCCCTCCTGCTAAGATTATCTCCCATAGAAATCAAATAATGAATTTTAAACAACAAGATCAAGAACATGTTTCTCAAGCTTGGGAGAGAATGAAATTGATGATAAGAAATTGTCCAAATCATGGCTTAAACTTGTGGATGATTATTCAAAATGTCTATGCTGGACTAAACTTTGTGTCTAGAAATCTTCTAGATTCTGCCGCATGTGGTACCTTCATGGATGTGAACTTAGGAGAGGCCACAAAACTTCTGGACATCATTATGACAAATTATTCTCAATGGCATAACGAAAGAGCTCCAACTGGTAAGATGGTAAATTCTGTTGAAGAAATCGCTACTTTGAGTGGAAAAGTGGATGCTCTTAAGAATATAATTGCAAATAAAAATGCTAATGTTGATCCCAATGATATGCCTCTGTCTACTTTTATTGAGAAAAATAATGATGCTATTGATGTGAACTTCATCTCGCGAAATAATTTCATCAACAATTCTTATAGAAGAAATTTCAATGCTAGACCGTATCCCGGTAATTCCTCTAATAACCATGGAAATTCTCATGGTAATTCATATGGAAATGCTTCTACAAATTCTAATATGATACCTTCTGATCTTGAGAATACAATTAAAGAATTTTTTAATTCTCAAAAGGTTTTCAACACTACGGTAGAAGAAAAGTTGCATATGATTGATACTTTGGCTAAAAACATGGATTGAATTGCTCTTGATGTTGAAACTCTTAAAAATAAGTCTTTGCCACCCAAGCATGATTTTAATGAGACTATTAAATCTATCCAATTAACTCTTAATGAAAGTAAGGAGAGGACCGCTAAGTTGAGAGCTAAGCGAGAATTCTTAGAAAAAGCTCTTCCACACGGTTTTTACCGGAATCATGATGAAGATCTTAAAATGATTGGTGTTTCTCGTATTGAATCTTTGTTTACATCTCTGAATATAAATGATAAATGTACTGGAGATGAGTCAACTTTGGTTAAGGAGCGTCCCGTTTGCTTGGATGGTGATGATTCTAATGCTAAAACTGAAAAAAAGTGGGTTTGGAGAGGTCAAAACTTTAACTAGTGATGTGCCCACTATCTTGGATTACAAGGACTTTAATTATGATAAATGCTCTTTATTATAATGTATTTCCTTGCTCCAATCCATTATTAGCTCACCCAATCCTTATGAACCAAACAAAGCTTTTACCAAACCTATAGTAGAAGCTACGATAAAAGCTTATGATGAGAAACTCGAGCTTGAAATTTCTATTCCTAGAAAATTGCATGATGTGTGGAAACCTACTATCAAAATAAAGATACATAAATATGCATGCAATGCTTTTTGTGACCTTGGTGCTAGTGTTTCAACTATACCAAAAACTTTATGTGATGTGCTTGGTCTCACTAATATTGAAGAGTGTTCCCTAAACTTGCATCTTGCGGATTCTACCATCAAGAAACCTTAGGTAGATTTAATGATGTGCTTATTATTGCAAACAAAATTTTTGTGCCTGTAGATTTCATTGTGCTTGATATTGATTGCAATCCTTCGTGTCCCATAATACTTGGAAGGCCATTTTTATGAACTATAGGTGCAATTATTGATATGAAAGAGGTAAACAGAAGATTCCAATTCCCATTAAAGAAAGGGATGGAAAACTTACATAGGAAGAGAATTAAACCACCTTATGAATCAATCATGAGAGCTACCTAGGGGTTGAGTGTCAAAGATGACAACACTTGAAACTATGCATTATGCCTAGCTAGGGGCATAAAACAATAGCGCTTGTTGGCAGGCAACCCAATATGTATCTTTATTTTTGTTTTTAATTTCTGTTTTTGTGTGATAACATGATTGTTGCCTCTGTAATGATTGTGTTTTTATGTTTTAATTAGTGTTTGTGCCAAGTAAAGCCTTTGGGATGACTCACAAGATGAGTAGAAACGATGCTGAATTTGAAACATAAACTATGACTCCAGTGCAGGAATTTTCATTTTTTTACTGGAGCGTGATAATGATCTGAAATTTTAACACAGTATTTCTATGAAAATTCTTTACGTTTTCCTAATTTTTCATAATAGTTAGAGTTACAAAAATATGGGCTCTTTACAGATTGCTACAGACTGTTCTGTTTTAAACAGATTCTGTTTTGCTTGCATAGTTTGCTTGTTTTGAATATGCCATGGACTATATCGGGGGGTGTAAGCCATGGGGAAGTTATAATACAGTACCTATTATGCAAAAATGAATTTGAAACAATTTATCACAGTACCTCAAGTATGCAATATGTTTCTTATACTAAAGGATCTCACGAAGTTTTGTTGAGTTTTGTGTGATTGAAGTTTTCAAGTTTTGGGTGTGATCACGATGGACTACGGAATAAGGAGTAGCAAGAGCCCAAGTTTGGGGATGCCCAAGGCACCCCAAGTATAATTCTAAGGAGACTCAAGCGTCTAAGCTAGGAGATGCCCCGGAAGGCATCCCCTCTTTCGTCTCAATCCATCGGTATGTCACTTGGAGCTATATTATTATTCATCACATGATATGTGTTTTGCTTGGAGCGTCGTTTGCTTTTGGTTGCTTTTACTTTCAGTTTGTCATAATCATCATTTGCTGGACACACCTATTTAGAGAGACACACCTTCATGATAATTTTCTAGAATACTCTATGTGCTTCACTTATATCTTTTGAGCTAGGCAGTTGCTCTAGTACTTCACTTATATCTTTTTGAGCACGATGGCGTGTAGATTTTATGGAAATAATATGCTCTCGTTCTTCACTTATATTTGTTTGAGAGATTAGTAATAGTTACGGTAATTTACATGGGTCATAAGACTAGTCCAAGAATTTTAGGTATTCAATGAATGATAATCAAAACCGTCGTGTGGCACATATAGAGAAGTTGTGGGTTAATGACATTGATGTAGTAAAATGAAAAAGGTGTGAGGCCAAAAAATTTAATTCATAGAAGTGTCGAGTTTAAGAGGTGTTAACTTGTTATTCATCTAAAAATTAAAGAGGCATGGTGATGATGTGTGAGCATTTATATTCCTCGTTGAAATCCTATTGTTGTTTTGAGTCAGGGGCGCGCGATGGTTAACTCCTACCAACGTCCTCCCTCGGGGCATGCGAGGAGTAATTTGATTTGTGATAAAACTAATAAAACTTTGCAATAAGTACGTGAGTTCTTTATGACTAATGTGACACCATGGACATACGCATCTTCACCTTCTCATATTTGCTAGCATCTTTGGTACCTTGTATAGCCCATTCTCACCTCGAGGATTGGTGAAAATATTCGCCGGTGCATCCAAACCCCGTGACATGATACGCTCTGTTGCACATAAGCCTCATTATATCCTCCTCAAAACAGCCACCATACCTGCCTATTATGGCATTTCCATAGCCATTCCGAGATATATTGTCATGCAAATTCCATCGTCACTTCACATGACTAGTTCGTTCATCATCATAATGCTCAATCATCATGTTCAATCATCATGTCAAGTCGTCCGACTTGTCTCGAGTATTCCATCTTTCTCACACACACGCCAAGTTGGTGAAAACATCCTGGACATAGTTTAAGCAGGACCACCCAACTGTACTTGACCGTGGACACGGCTATTCGAATAGTTTTACACTCAGCAGAGGTTGCACACTTTACCCACAAGACTCGGGGAACTTCCGTGTCAAGCCACGACTCGTGGTATATTACATACCCGAGGTAAGCACCCGAACAATGCCTTTCCCTTGGCGACACTAAACAAAGAGTCCACGCGATTGGTACATAGCCCTCACAATGTACATCACACGAGCCTTGCTCAACATAGTACCATCCATGAAGGGACCAACGGTGTGCCCGGTGTCTGTAAAAACAGCCCATGGTCGCCCTACCTGGCAAGACCCCGTATCGAGAGAGTAACTCTGGATCTCTCGCCACTAGTAATGCGGGCTCTCTGCTAGCATCGACCAAGGTAGTCAACAAAGCCCCTTCCCATATAGGGGTAGCATGGTCGTACATGTAAGGTTGGGACGATCAACAAATCTTAAATCTAATCCATTTTCGAAAACACACACACAACTTGCCTCGGTACACCACTTCTTTCTCAAGTGGTTACCTAGCCCAACATCATCTCCCTCGGGCATTAGTGGCACCCGACGGGTTTTTCGAAAAGTCTTTGAAAGTATTTGTTTCCAGCACCATGCATATTCCCGTCCCATTTGCGTAGCAACTACTTAAGCATCTTATCTACTTCCCACCCGCATAACCCTCATAGGAAGGTAGGGTCATGCTCAGTGCAAGTATCAACGTGTAAAAGCATCGGAGACAACCCATGAAGGTGGTCACCATAGCATCATGATCAACATATCAAAATAAAGTGCTATATGCCATGCAATAACATGGTTCCTTAGACATGGTCAAGGGGATGCTTGCCTGGCTCAGCAAAGTCTTCGAGGTCTTCACGCGCTTCTCTTCCAACTCCGAGCACTCTATCTACTACGTCAACTACGGTCGGAAACAACCACAATAACCAACACAACAAGCAGAGAAATAAAAGTGCTCTATAAATAGGAGTTTTATTTTTCTTGGACATCTCTGGTAATAAGAAAAATACCTAAAGTGGCTCTACTAGAGTTGGATCAATGAGGCTTTTTGAATGGTGGAAATGGAGGGAATGATGATCCTATAAGAAGTCTACAGACAATATTTTTGTAAAAATGAGTGGATGCACTCATAAATTAGGGCATGATTTTAGAATATTTTAGAAAGTGGTTTCACTGGATTTGCAGTTGGGATGAATTTCCTAGGAATTTGCAAAGTGGAATATACATAAAGGAATGGTTCACTAATTTATATAGCAGAGGAAGTGTAAGGAAAAAGGTTCATCACCTAGTGCATGAATTTATATCCACCTAGGAGTTCGAATCATAGAATTTGGATCTAGGGTGAGCTCCCTATGAATTTCCAAAATTTAATGCAGGAATTCAACACAGGGTTTAAATAATTTATGGTACACAAAAGTTTACTTTAAAAATGTGCAAGTTAGGGCCCGTTCGGAAGCTCTCCAGCTTCCGAAACGGGCCAGCTTCTCGTTTATCCGCGCGAGCTGGCTTCTGGCGGGAGCCCAGCGAGCGTTCGGCCCCAGTTGGTGGATCCAGCGAGAGAAAACGATTCGTGGCGGCACTGTAGCGACAGAAAACGAACCGGTACGCTGCCGAGCTCACTTGGCGGTGGCATTCTAGCCGTAATTACATCAACTCCCAGCTTCTCGTTTTTTGGAAGCTGGACTTCCCTCGATCCAGCTTCTGAAGGGATTTGCACGTCGCGAGAAGCCATCTTCTGAAGCTGGCTCCATGGATCCAACTCGTTCGGCCAGCTCCTCGCCCGCTTCCGGAGAAGCTAGGAGCTGGAGGACTTCCGAACGGGCCCTTAATCTACTAGATAGAGCCAGAATTGTGGGACCTCTAGGAGTTTTAATCACCAAATTTGGATTTTGTATGAATTTAATATAAATTTTTGAATCTGTCGGAAAAAGAAAAAGGGGAAAGAAAAGGGGTATTACCAATGGGCTAAATAGCACACAGTGCGCAGGATAAGCACATGGGCCGGCCCAGCAGCTCAACCGCGCAGGGGGCCGGGCGACGTCGAAGGCGTACTCCTTGGAGTACGCCTCCTGTGCAGGGGGGCGGGAACAGGTGGGGGCGCTTCCACTTAAACTGGGGGCCCGACCGGCCGGTCGCCGACACGCGGGGCCCGCCTGTCGGGTTCGTCCCTCACCTCCCGCTCGACCAGGGAGAGGCAGAGGAGGCAGGACCGAGCCACGCCGGCGCTCGCTCTGGCGGCTCCAGTCACGTCCGGCGATGCTACGGCCACTGACGTGCTCGGGAGGGAGCTCCACTTCCATCTCGGTGGTTACTGGCCCCGGGGGAGGTCGAGGTTGACCGCGACGTTGACCATGGCGGAAACGGCCGTCGGCATCGATGGGCACCGTGCCACGAGCCCCGGAAGGAGAAAATGGAATGCGGGGGAAGGAAGCTAAGGTGCCGCCGACTCCCTGGGGGGCTTTAAAGAGGAGGGGAGAGGCCACAATGCTCGAATTTGAGCAGGGGCCGGCGAAAGAGCTCTGGCCATGGGGGTGGAAGGAGGGTATGGGAGGACGAGCGAACCGATCCAGGGGGTCGGCGGGAGAGAAAGGGAGCGAAAGGAGTGCGGAGCGGAGCACGGGGAGGTCTCTTATAGCCGCAGCACCGGAGCACCATAGGCCATGTCCACGGCCACGGCTCGGACCATGCTAGAGGCCACGGGGGTGCTCCGGGTCGTGTCTGCGAGCTTCGTGGATGTGGTCCATGCCCAGGGAAGGAAAGAGGGGTAGAGGGGGAATGCAGACGCGTCGCGTGTGTGAGCGTTCCCCCTGGTGTGCTCGGGAGGATGGTGCGCGTGCAAGGGGAGTCCAGCAGAGGGAGAAAGAGGAGGGGGACCGGATCATGGCGTGTCCCGGACGTCGAGGGGCCTCGAATGGCGCACGGGGAGACCCGAGGTGGACTGAGGCGTGGTATCAACGCTCGGGTGCACTGCAGCGCGCTCCAGAGTGGGCTTTTGGCCGGCATGGGCGCGTCTGCACGCGCTTTGGCGCGGACACTTTTGTCCACCAGCTGCAGGGGAGAGTATTATACTGGGAAAGCACATTGGATGCTCTGCGTGTTGGATAGGAGAGAGGAGAGGCTGAGGGAGAGGGAGAAAATGGCTGTCCAGGAGGTGCAAGTGGGGATTTCACGCCCTCAATCATGGAACTAGCCATTGGGGTTGCTACTGGAGGTGACGGGGTACTAGTAAGAGCTCTGGTAAAATTTTGGAGAGCAGAAGAATAGTGGAAGGGGTCAAAATGGCAGTTTTACCAAACAACCAGAAGGAGTTTGATGCTGGTTTGGGCTAGTAAAAAGATTCTACTTGCCATGAGATTTACCAGGATCAAATGGTGGGTAAAAATAGGGTTGTTAACCAAGTTTGAGCTTATTTGAGGAAAGTTGCTAATGCAAACTTTATAGACCCTAGAAATCAACAGAATCAGGTTTTGTAGATCTAGACATGCAAAACTATTCTCCTTGATGCACCACTTGGTGTGGTGGCATTATTTGGGGATTAGAGCATGACCACAAAGTTTGGGATCAATTAGAGAAACTTGATAATGTAAAGTTGCTCAATTTGATTCTGGACAAAGAGGGTTTTGGATTATTTTGGTGAAGCAAAACAATTTGGATTGGAATGAAACTTGAGAATATCATCACATATGGCATATGTGACTCGCTGGAATTTTCTTGGATTTATTTGAGAATATTTATTATGGAAATATTTCAAATATAGGAAATAGGTAGAAATGGTTTTGGAGGGTTTTGTCAAATATTTTTAACATGACCATGTGTTGAAACTCATATATATGGAAAATATATGTCCAGTGAGTTTCCCTAAATTTTATTAAATATTTTGAAATCATTTAAATAATTTTTCCATATGAAAGACCGGTTTTGGCCTTAAGAAAAAGCCTTTAAATAAAATAGTAAAATAATCTTTAAAATTAATATTTAGTGGTTTTGGGAAGTCTTATATATTGTGGGTTCCAAATAAAACCTTTGGAGCAAATCAATCCACCCAATTTGAGGACTTGTAGTACAAACCTCAATTCAGCGGTTTTGGAAAACCTAATTTGAATAAATCCTTTTTGGCCAAAGGAATATTTTATAAAAATAGTTTTATGTCCTATACACATGGCATGATCATTGGGAAAGGTTCTGGGGTCAGGGAGATGAGTTTGGAGTGTAGGAGACATATGATGGTTCATGGCACAATCAAACAAGCAAGCAAATAACACACAAGTCAAGCATTCATATGCACACAAAAAGTTTTAATTGGCCCTAATTTTTGAGCTATGTTAACTTAGTGAGGAGAAGCAAAACACAGGGTGTGAAATACCTACCCCCCTTACAAGAATCTTGTCCCTGAGATTCCTATGCTAGGCGTTGAAGAGGTACGGAAATTTGGATCTGAGGTAGTCTTCACGTTCCCATGTTGCTCTTGCTCCGGTGTGGTTGCTCAACTGGTCCTAGAGGTGATTGACAATACGGCTTCGCGTTCATTGTTTGACTCCATCCGAGAGGTGGATGGGGTTCTTGTGGTAAGCTGGGTCTGACTAGTAGTTAAGGGCTTGATGAACGGAGTTTGAGCAAGGGTCTGGCTTGTGTGTGTATTCCAAAGTCGGATTATGGAGCAAAGCAGTGTGTCTGCGTGCTGGTCATGCGAGTTACCCATGCTGGTTAGTGACATCTGGATGTCTCGTGATGGAATAAAAGGGGTCAAGGTTTTGTGTAGCTTCCCGTCGACGGGGAAGTCCTTATCTTCCTTAAAGTAGGAGATCTTCAGTCGATGTGGTCTTCATCCTTGAGAGTGTTGAAGCATGTCATCGTAGGCTTCTCATCGAGAACTTCTGCTTGAGTAAGTTGGCCACGTATGTACTTCATTCATCTTCGTCCATTTGTCTTCGTAGTCACGGACGCATGTTTCTGGCGGTCTTTGAGTGTTTGGTCTTCTTGTCTCTCCGTAGCCATTTGTGGAAAGGTTGGGATGAGTCTTGTCCCTAAGACTAAGCTTAGATATTTGATGCGAAAACGGTTCCTACCTCCTAGGAAAGTTTTTGAGGGGTCCTAGATGAGCTGGCTACCCGAAAGTATAGTCCAACCATCCAATCCCCAAGGTATGAGGCTTGGCAAGTGGGGTGAACTACCTTTGGCAAGTGGTGCACCATGATCCAGTCAGGGTCATGCCCATGATTGGACCAAAAAGGGGCTAATAATGAATTCATGACACTTGTCCCACTTCATTCTAGGTCTTGAAAGGATAGGGACGTCATGCTCAGCGTACACCGTCAAAGTGGTGGAGTGAGGGGGTTATCAACTTCTTTGTTCCCTCCTAGTCAGGAACTAATAGGTGATCATTAAAAACAAGGGCTCTTCACTCCTCTTGATGTCCAAGGGCTTTATGTAGGACCGAAAGTATGTCTAGAGGGGGGTGGTTCGACTACTTGACCAAATAAAAATTCTACCTTTTCCCAATTTTAAGTGTTGGCAGATTTTAGCAACAATAGCAAGTCGAGCACACCCTACACATGCATGTCTAAGAGTATAGCAGTGGAAAGTAACAACAAGCATGTATAGTAGAGGGTAGGAAGGAAGATCAAACGCAATTTGTAGACATGAAGATTTTTCCCGTGGTTCCGATAGGTGGTGCTATCGTATGTCCACGTTTATGGAGTCTTCAACCCACGGAGGGTAACGGTCGCGAGAGTCCACGAAGGGCTCCACCCATAAGGGTCCACGAAGTAGCAACCTTGACTATTCCATAACGGCTTCCGTCCACGAAGGACTAGCCTCACTATGGGTAGATCTTCACGAAGTAGGCGATCTCCTTGCCCGTACAAACTTCTTGGTTCAACTCCACAACACGAAGTAGGAGGCTCCCAAGCGACACCTAACCAATCTAGGACGCACCACCCTCCAAAAGGTAATAGGCTCGGCAATGTCGATGAACTCCTTGCTCTTGTGCTTCAAGATGATAGACTCCTCAACACACAATCACTCTCCCACAGATTTGGCTATGGTGGAAGAGATTGATTTGGTGGAAAGCAACTTGGGGAGGCTAGAGATCAAGATTCATATGGATGGAGTGGAATAGCTTGATCTCAACACAAGGGTAGGTGGCTCTCTCTCAGAAAATTGGATGGGGCAAGTATGGAATAGTTCTGAGTGCTTCTCTTTCGAGTGGGTGGTGGTGAAGGGGTATATATATACGCATCCCAAAAAATCCAACCGTTACACCTAAAGTGACCCACTCGGTGACACTGATGTGTGAATCTCGGTGGTACCGAAGTGACCAAAAGGCAGTAACTTTTGAATCTCATTGAGACCGATACATAATTCTTGGTGGTACCGATCAAGTGACCAATGGTCAGATTGTGCAACTTGGTGATGCCGATTTTCATATCTCTGTGGTACCGATTCTTGACAACGGCTTACCAGAGAGATGGTCCAGAAACTCGGTGGCGCCGATTCACAATTCTCGGTGGTACCGATTCTTGTGAATGGCTATCTAGAGAGTTGGTCCAGAAACTTTGTGAGACCGACTGGCAAAGCTCGGTGGTACCGAAGACTGAAAATACCTAAACAGAAAGTTGGCAACTGAACTCGGTGGCACCGATGCAGAATCGGTTGCACCGACTGGCTAGGGTTTGGCATGGGTCTGTCTGAGTTTGGGAATCGGTGGGACCGAGTGGGAATTGTTGGTTGCACCGATTTTGGATATTTGGCTTTGGACACACTTTTGTGGAAGAGCTTGTGGGTGTTTTTGGTGACTACCTGTTGTGCACGTGGAGCATCTTGTTCACCAACAGTACCTTACCCCCTTTTAATAGTATTGGCTTTCCTATGGACTCAAAGTGATTTCTCACAAAGTAAAATGTAGAGTCCTCTTGCTTGAAGCTTTGCCAATCCATTTCCTTGCATCTTGGGGTATTTCCACAATCCTTTTGACATCCCTATCATTGAACTTTTCCTGAAATATGCTTAGTGGAAACATTAGTTCAATGACATATATGTTGTTATTAATTACCAAAACCACCAAGGGAGCAAATGTGCTTTCAATCTCCCCCTTTTTGGTAATTGATGACAACATATAGATCAAATGTTTGACATATGATATAATCAATGAATATAATCGTCGCTTTGAGAAGTATGTGATAAGCAAGAGCTCCCCCTAAATTTGTGCATTATTTTAAATTTGCGTTTGAATGCAAATGCACAAGCGATTAGGTACATGGGGCACTCTTTCATGTCACTTACAACTTGGTGGTGTGTGAGAGTAATTAGAATTAATATCATAGCACAACACAAACAAGTAACGGTGAATGACCATCTCATAAGCATCTAAATGATAGGTAATAGTAGCAACACACATCAAGTGTATGATAAAACACCACAAAGTTTAATACATCCAAACCAAAAGATCAAATGTTTTGGAAAACGATAAAAATCAAACGCTCTCTCTCTCTCAAAGCCTAAAGATCTATATACAACTTCTCCCCCTTTGGAAACAAGTTACCAAAAAGTTCAAAGAGATATAGCTAATCGTTCTTCTGGGGCTGATCTCCTCCGGTTGTTTATGAAGGAGTTGAGAGAACTGCGTCGGCGAAGACTTCAGCTGATGTCATGGACGGAGTTGGTGTAGCAACGGGAGGTACTGGAGCTGATGAAGCTGAAGAGGCTGTAGCAGGTGCTGATGAAAAAGGCCTCAACTCTGAAGCTGGCACTGTGGCTGATCTGGCCTGGGTAGTGAACTAAGTGCCTGGCCTGAGAGGAGAGTCATCCTCATCATCTGAAGTGTCGGGACTGGGCATGCTATCAACTTCCTTCTTGAGCTCGTTCACGGTCTTGGTCAGCCCATCCACCTTGTCATTGAGGTTCTTGATTCTATTCTCCATGATCCTCACAAGACTATGCTGATTCGCCAAGATGTCCTTGATGTCCTTCTGCATGCCCTGAACGGTTGTGATCAAGAGATCCATTTGCTCGTTCCTGGATCTAGGGAATTGAGCACTAGTGGCTCTAGCTGCCTTTGCCTCTGCCTGTGCTGCAGCTGAGGTGGGATGATCTGGGTTCATCACCACGACGTTGTCCTCAAGATCTGGCTGTAGGGGCAAATGGGGCCTGTCAAGAGCAAAGATGTGCTTCTCCAGCTTGGAGTTGATGAGCATCTGAATGTAGGGTGCATAGCAACAAGAGCGCTTCTGATCAGCAACAACCCTCTTCACAGTCTCTACTATCAAGTCCATCACTCTTATCCTGGTGTGTCTATCAAGATGGATCAGCATGTTGATGGAATAGCCTCGAATCATCTTGTCATCTCCAGACTTAGTCATCAAGGTGTGCCTCACACTACTAGGAAAAGGGCTATAGATGATATGGCTACTAATGGCGCACCAGACATGTGGTGCGCCACTACTATATAGTAATGGCGCACCATGAGTTGGTGCGCCATTAGTGTGGTAGACACTAATGGCGCACCAGACCCACGGTGCGCCATTAGTGACAAATGTTTTTTTTTCATTTTTCCAAAAATACTAATGGCGCACCAGGGAAGAGTGCGCCATTACTAGTTTAACTAGTAATGGCGCACGTCCAACACAGTGCGCCACTACTATTTTTTTTTTTTTGCAAAACTACTAATGGCGCACCTCAAGCTGGTGCGCCATTAGTAACCAGGGTTACTAATGGCGCATATATGGGTGGTGCGCCATTAGTAACCTGGGACCAGCTAGATATTTTGGACAGCCACACCTACACACTCACTTTCCCCACTTCATTCTCTCCACCTCCTCCTCCAAGATTGTGTCGGCTGCCTCCTCCTCCTCACCTCATTTGCACCATAGATTCATCAAAATTAGGTGGTTAAATTACCTTTTTTGATAGGTAAGTAAGGGGAAAGTTATCTTTATGTTGTAGATCTACTTTTTTTCTCTCCCTCGCTCCAACAACGTGCACATGCACTTTTTATGGCCTTGCTAGATCTATGTATGTTTGTGGTGTTGCATATGTTTGTGGTGTTGCATATATGTTTGTGTTTGCAGGTACCGTTATTTGAAATGCGATAGTTGCCAATATTTTGCCGGAATGTTGATTCATTTCCGTTTCGGCGAGAATTTTGGCACTATGCATTCTTTTTGGTCCTATATATTTTTAGGGAAAGTCATGCCAAATTTTTTCTTGGTCCTAAAATATCGTTTTGCTCTACCCCGCAGGAGACCATGGTCCGCACGATGACCGAAGGCATCGTGAATAGGTTTTTGAGCTCCGCGAAGGCCGAGATGCTTCAAAAGAACGAGACGGAGATAAGATGTCCGTGTCGAAGATGCAAGATGAAGAGCCTTAATGCGGACCCGGATTCCGGGCAGGTGCGGGACCACCTGCTCTTGCGTGGTTTCATGGATGGCTATCGGTGGCAAGGTGATGAAGATGACTATGAAGTCGTCCATGGGGGCCGGGCAAGAAATGAGGAAGGGCAGCAAGACAACCACCGCGGCGAGGGTAGTCGAGAAGACGAAGAATCTCCAGGACATGATCACGACGGTGATGCTGTACACAGTCATCATGTAGAAGATGCCGGACATGATGATGAGGAAGATCAAGACGAAGGGCATGATCATGAAGATGAAGATGCCGGAGCAGACGACGATGGAGGCTGGGTGCAGGACCCTCATATTCAAGAGCTGCTTCTCAAGCAGACGGATAACGCAAGAGCTGCCGCCCGAGAGAAAGCCAAGCTGGATCAACTGGAGATAGACGCGGTTACTCCATTGTATGAAGGATGCAGGCCCGAGGATACCCGCCTGAAAGTAACGCTCATGGCTCTGGAGATGAAGGTAAAACACAAAATGACCGACGCATGCTTCGACGAGAACATGTCATTCTGGCACGAACGTCTTCCCAAGGGGAACAAGTGCCCGACCAGTTTCGAGGAGGCGAAGAAAATCGTGTGTCCTCTGGATTTACCGCACGTGAAATACCATGTGTGCATGAACAATTGCATCATTTATCGGGACGAGCACGCGGAGTCTACCATATGTCCGGTGTGCGGCGTCACTCGATACAAGAAGAGGAAGAAAGCTCCTCGAAAAGTGGTGTGGTACTTTCCGATCACTCCTCGTCTGCAGCGGTATTTCGCGGACCCTAAGGTAGCAAAGCTCCTGCGTTGGCACGCGGATAGGGAGGAGAAGAAGCGAGAAGATGACGGAAATGATCCGGAGATAAATAAAAAAGACAAGATGCTGAGTCACCCTAAGGATGCGAGCCAGTGGCAAGCGTTGAACTTCGAAGACCCAGAATTTGGGAACGATCCAAGGAACATCGTGCTGGGCGCGAGCACCGATGGAGTCAATCCGTTTGGCAGCCAGAGAAGCACACATAGCACCTGGCCTGTGTTTGTGTGGATGTACAACCTTCCCCCCTGGTTGTGCATGAAGAGGAAGTACATTCACATGAGTATGCTAATTGAAGGGCCGAAACAACCAGGGAACGACATCAATCTGTATCTGGGGCTGCTGAAAGAGGAGCTAGACACGCTGTGGAAAACGCCAGCCAATACGTGGGACGCCGCAGAGAAAGAATATTTCCCTATGAGAGCCGCACTGCTCACGACGGTGCACGACTATCTCAGTTACGGATATCTCGCGGGGCAGGTGGTCCACGGATTTTCTGGATGCTTCAGGTGCATGGATGACACAACGTATCGCCAGCTAGATAGAGATCCTGGGTCTTGGAAAACCGTGTTCATGGGACATCGAAGGTGGCTTAGTGACGATGACCCGTGGAGAAAACGCAAGGATCTGTTCGATGGTGAAACCGAACCCCGAAGACGCCCGCGTACGAGGAGCGGCGAGGAAATAGACGAGCTATTGAAAAATCGGAAAGATTGCCCACTGCCGGGAAAGAAGCAAAAGGCGCCAGAGCCGGGAAAGAAGCGAAAGGCGCCAGAGCCGCTGCTAAAGGTATGGAAAACGAGGTCTGTTTTCTGGGACTTGCCGTACTGGAAGATCCACCGTGTGCCTCACAGCCTTGATGTCATGCATATCACGAAGAACGTGTGCGAGAGTCTGCTTGGTACCCTGCTCAACATGCCAGAGAGGACCAAAGATGGGCCGAAAGCAAGGGCAGACTTGAAATCAATGGGCATCAGGGAGGAGCTTCACGCTAATGATGATGATGAAGAGGCAAAGCAGGACACAGAAAGTCATCGCAAAGGCAAAAAGGCCAGGAAGACCGGAAATGACTACCCTCCCGCGTGCTTCACTCTAAGTCAGGAGGAGACCGAGCAGTTTTTCACCTGCCTCGTAGGAGTAAACTTCCTTACGGTTACGCGGGGAAGATAAGCAGATACCTAGACCCAGCGGGATGAAGTCTCACGACTGTCACGTGCTGATGACGCAGATACTTCCAGTTGCAATCCGTGGGATCATGGACGCGCACGTCCGTGAAACGCTATTTGGCCTATGCAACTTTTTCGACGTCATCTCTCGGAAGTCGGTTGGCGTGAGGCAACTCAGAAGGCTACAGGAAGAGATCGTGGTGATCCTATGCGAGCTTGAGATGTACTTCCCGCCCGCATTCTTCGACGTTATGGTGCATCTGCTGGTCCATATCGTGGAGGATATCATCCAACTCGGGCCGACGTTCCTGCACAGCATGATGCCGTTCGAAAGGATGAATGGTGTCATCAAAGGATACGTTCGCAACATGTCACGTCCAGAGGGAAGCATAGCCAGGGGCTTTCTGACCGAAGAGTGCATCTCCTACTGCACGAATTATCTAGGCATCGAGAACCCCGTTGGTCTGCCCGTCAACAGGCACCTCGGCAGGCTCGCTGGATGGGGTCACCGTGAGGGTCGGCGCGAAATGCATGTCGACTTCGAGGGTCGACTCGCCGACTTTGAAAGAGCAAACCTAGTCGCGCTACAACACATAGACGTGGTCGATCCTTAGGTGGTAGAGCACAAAACCTTTATTGAGAAGACGTACAATGACCGAGGCCAACAGAGGACGGACGGAGATATAATCAAAGAGCACAACTCATGTTTCACGCGTTGGTTCAAGCAGAAGCTTCTGTCGTACCCTTTACATGAGGATTCTTCCACGGAAGAACAACTCATATTCGCCTTGTCACAGGGCGCCGAGCACAACCTGATGACCTATGAGGCGTATGATATCAACGGCTACACATTCTACACCGAGGACAAGGACATGAAGAGCGATGGTTATCAGAACTCCGGGGTAACGATGGAATCCTACACCGGTAACGACAAGGACAGATACTACGGAAGGATCGAGGAGATCTGGGAGCTGAGCTACGTTGGAGAGAAGGTCCCGATGTTCCGTGTCAGATGGGCCAAGAGCGTCCTAAAAGAAGACCGGTATTTCACCACCATGGTTATACCCGAAGCCAAATCCAAGACCGCGGGCGCAAACGTCACCGCGAAAAATGAGCCATGGGTACTGGCTTCCCAAGTGGACCAATGCTTCTTCATTACCGACCCGTCAAAGCCCAGTCGTGTTGTCGTGAGGAGAGGCAAAAGGAAGATCATCGGAATGGATGGAGTCGCCAATGAGCAAGACTTCGACAAGTACGGCGACCCGAAGATGGAACATGATGACGACGATGAAGTAGCAGCATACACCACAAGAAGAAGCAGGACCACCCTACCTAAAGGACGTCCGTTCCACAGAAGAACTCCATTTGCGAAAAAGAAGGGCAAGAAGATTGTGAACAGATAGCTAGCTAAGATCGATTGTATTTAAATCGTAGTCTTCATTTCTCGATTGTATTTCATGGGCACTTTTTGAACTCATGAATATTTTTAAATTTCATGGGCACTTTTTGAATTCATGAATATTTTTTCAAATTTGATGATATTTTTTCATATTCAATATGAAAAAATATTGAATATTCATCAGGACACTCGATCTCGATCCCCCTCCATCTCGATCGCTATCCCCCTCCATCTAGATCTCGATCCCCCCCGCACCCTCCCCCGCTAGCTCCACCGCCGCCGACGACCCACCGCACTCTCCCCCGCTCCACCGCCGCTGCCGACCCCCCGTACCCTCCCCGGCCCGCTCCACCGCCGCCGAGCACCCCCCGCACCCTCCCCCGCTCCACCGCCGCCGACGACCCACCGCACCCTCCCCCGCTCCACCGCCGCCGCCGAGCACCCCCATTTGATGATATTTTCAAATAACAAATTTGATGATATTTTTTCATATTAATAAAAAAATTATTACTGTTTTTATAAAAAATTATTACTGTTTTTATAAAAAAATATTAAAAAATAGCAACAAAAAATAATAATAAAAAAACATACTAATGGCGCACTGCTCGGGTAGTGCGCCATTGCTATCTAAAAAAAAAGCTTTCTAATGGCGCACCTCTAAGGAGTGCGCCATTGCTATAAAAAAAAGATTTCTAATGGCGCACCGCTCGGGGGTGCGCCATTAGTAAGCTTCCCCCTAGCTCTAACTCGCCTGACCCCTTCGTCCCTCCCTCTCGCCAGATCCACTTCCCCTCCGCGCGCTGCCCCGACCCACGACGCCGCCGCCCCTACGTGCGCCGCCGCCCCCGCGCCCCCGCGCCCCCCACCACTGCAGCTCCGCCATCGCCGATGCCTCCGCGACCTCGCCGTCGCCGACAGCCTCCCCGCGTCGGCCCCTGCCCTGCGCCGCCTCTACCTCAGTCCGGGCACGGGGTGCAGGACGACGACCGCCGCCGACCCGCGAAGCACGTGGCCGTCGGCCTCTCCACGACCAACCGAGGCGCCCAGGAGGACCGCCGCCGTCTTCTTCTTCGACTACGAGGACCCGGACGAGCTCGGACGCCCTCGAGCCATCCCTTAGACGCCGCCGCCGCCGCCGACCCCGACCCCGACCCCGACCCCTCCGGCGACCGGCCGCGCCCGCCCAGGTCTGATGATTTCCCCGTACCATGGTTCATGGATTGTGATACTCTCTGTTGTAATTTTGAGTAACTCTATACAAGATTTTAGACTCACATGCCCCAGGTCTTGCTGGGAGGTACTATACTTGAGAAACTGTGAAGAGATTGGAAGATACAGTACAGTATTGCAAGAAGAATGCGTGTGAAATACTATGAAGAGCTAGTTTACTTAGCTCCACGACAGTCTCTGCTCATGCAAACAGTCTCTGCTCATGCAACCCTGATTCGTTTATGCAGTACTTGCCTGATGCTTACAATTGACTTCCTTCTTACTAAGCTCTGCTGCAAATTTACAATACTGACAATAACCGAAACAATATACCACCTTTTCCTCTGAAACGTGCTTCAGTTGCCAGCCGCGACTGTTACGTTGGCACACATACAAATCCTGAAACAACTTGTTCTCAAAACCAGAGTCAATGTCATCTTGAAGATTGTTCTTGCCCTTGAGCTTGTGGTCTTGTGGTGGAAGGTCATCTTGAGTGTTTGTTCCCTTGGGAAGAGTATTTTCATACTTCTCCTTTTGAGGAACAAACTTGGGCTTGGGTTATTGACCTTCCCATTCAACTCCATTAGCGTTGAAGTAGCCAACACCATGGTTCTTTCGGTATCCTCCGTGCTTGCGTACAATTTCCTCAAATTGTTTACACCCGGCAAGACTCTTGTAGATACCTTTCTCTATAATTCATTTCAATAAAGCATTTTCTTGCTCAAGTGTAACTTGGCTAAGAGAATCATCATTAGTGGAATCAATAGAACTACTAGAAGCAACATCATTAGGTTTAGCATTTTAATTGTTGCTACTAGATGAAGAACCTTTCTTGCCTTTGTTACTAGGTTGTTTAGATTTAACTTGAGGCATGAATGTAGATCAGAGTAGTCATTTGGCTAGCTAAGATGAAGTCTTCTTTCAGAGATCGTCATTGATAGCTTTAAGAAACTCATGCTCTTGCTCCAAGTTAAGCTTCTCGAAGCGTAGCTTCTCATGAGTTCTTACAAGCTCTCTATGATCTTCAAGAGTAGATTCATGAGCTACGAGCTCCCAGGATAAATGGCAAGAATTAAAATGAGCAATGCTCAGCCAGAACAGCCCAGAATTAAAATGGACTGGGTGCAAAGAAAAGGGCTTGCACATGATGCAGGTTAAAAATAATTTTATTTGATATTTAGAAAGCTTGGTTAAAAAAAATAATATCTGCAGTCCTTCATTCCGCTTGGCATGGTAAACACTCGTACATGTCATGGAAATCTCTTGTAGAAAATGTGCAGGACTATAATCAATCCATGGTTCCTACTTGCTGAAGTTGGTCTTGGTTCGTAGGCTGATTAAGCTAACAATGTTCTATTCTATGCAGCAAAGGCAATTTTCATCTAAGTTGAGCTGATTTTGATTTCCGTATGTTATGGGGGGACAACAGATATTGCTATATGTTCATTCTTGAGGGTACAGACTTGCTAAACTATTGATGATTTTTTGTTGGGTGACCTATTAGATCTGGAATGGAAGCTCACATAAGTTGAGCTGATTTTTGTCCATATGAAAGCAGAGGACCATATGGTCTGTGGCCTTTTCATCCATATGAAAGTAGAGGCACATTGTGGTGCTAGTTTGCTGGGTTTTGTCTCCGACCATCGTGTCGTGATGATTTTGCAGGTACCCCGAGAGGCCCTTGAGTTTGCCGGAATGTCGATTAACTTCCGTTCCGGCAAATTCGGGTACTCCATAGGTCCTATTTTCAGCAAAGGTCATGCTGAAATTTTCCGTGAATTTTAGCATGACTTTGCTAAAAATCGGACATATGGGGTACTTGCTACTAATGCATGGGCCGGGGTATCTTAGTACTTAATTAAGTAGCTTTTAGGGTGCCTCGGTGTCGATAAGAACCTAAATGATGAAAGCTTAGGCTTTTAGGGTGCCTCGGCGTCGACAAACCCTAAATGATAAAGGCTTAGCTTTTAGGATGCCTCGGTGTCGAAAAACCCTAAATGATGAGACCATGATCTTGTTCCTTGACAATAACCAACTTTTTGACCAAACTTTTTTCCTATTTAGAGCGAAACATGGCCCACAACGATGAGGTCGGTGGTTCGGGCGGCAAGCAATTCTGGGAGCTGTCCCAGGAGATGGATGAACAACCTCACCGCTATGAGGACGCCGCGGAAGACACCGATCCTGACTACACAACCCCTAGTGGCGTCGGGGATGACACCACTGATGGTGCCGCCGAGGATGCCACCACTGACGGTGCCGCCGAGGATGCCACCACTGATGATGGCAGCGCACGCACAGATGGCAGCCAACCGAAGAGGCAACGGAAGGACCGGCGCCCGAACGTGCTCCGCACCATCAAGGAGGAATTTACTCAAGTGGACTCCGATGGGCATCCAACGGAGCCCAAACAAATAGTCAAGGGGTACTCGGTTCAGCTCGGGTGCATTCTCCGGAGCACCGTCTCGATCAACACCAAGAACCTAAGGCATAAGGACCGAGGGAATTTGCGCAACCTCCTCTTCACGAAGCTGCACGAACGATACAAGTTCCCCGCTGAATTTGAAAACACACGCCTCTCAGGGAATAAAGTGAACAGTGCCGCCCTCACGAGGATGAGCACGGCCCTGTCTACTTGGAGAAGCGCGGTGAAAAGAATGATTGAGAAAGGTGATAGTTATGAGAAGATCAAGGCGAAAAATCCTTCGATCAGCGAAGATGACTACAAGGAGTTCAAGATCAAGTGTGAGAGCAGCGCAACCTGCGAATCAAGTCAGTGGGGGAAAGAAATGCGGGAGTTGAACTTAGGGGAACACAAACTCGGTCCCGGCGGTTACAGAGTGGTGGAGCCTATATGGGACAAGGAGGACGCGGAGCGTGCCGAGCAAGGCCTACCGCCCCGCTTCGAGAAATACCGTGACAAGCAGACCAGGAACTATGTCAGGGCCCGGTACAAGGAGGACCCGGTAACAAAGGAGCTTACCACGGATCCGAAGACCAGGGCGCTTGAGCTTGTTCTGGGGCAGGAGACTGAAAGCAGTAGCGCGTGGTCGTCTCAGAGCATCCCTTGGGACAACACTCTAAATAGGGCGTTGAACGTAATGAAAAACAAGGATAAGCTCAGTAAGCCGTCGTCAGCTGGTCGTGTGGCCGGCAAAGGCTTGTCCACAAAATAGTCGTCATACTATAACGCTGGTGGGTGAAAGAAGAGAAAGACCAGCTTGGAAAGCCAGTCGCGCGAGGTTCAAGAACTCAAGGCACAAGTGGCGTGGATTCCGGAGATTGTCCAAGAGCAAGTGCAACAACAACTGGGATCGACGCTCACCGGCATTATGCCTACCTTGATTCATGGGCTGACGACGTGGATTGCGAGCGGCCAACAGGGGCCGCCCCCGATTCCCAGCTTCACGGCCAGCAACTCGCACAACGCGCAGGCGGCGCCATTGGTGTCTCCGGCGGGGCTGGTATTGGTGTCTCCGACGCCGGCACGGGCATTGGAGCTTAATGCACCCGGGTGTACGCCGGCCGGCACCTCGGCAGCAAGCGGCCCCTCCGTCAATTGCACGCCCGCTGTTGGCGGTGCCTCGACATTAGCCGAGCTCGACGCCATCATCACGGTAACTAATTAAGCCTCTCGGCCGAGGACTTCATCTCCTTGCCTTTGACTGGGCATCCCTGACGCCCTACATGTTTTCGCAGGGCGCCGTCGACGTTCCGTGCACTCTCCTGCAATTCGTGAACAACGAGTTGGTCGATGTCGCCAAGGGCAAAATCGTTCAACCGGGCAACCCCGTGTTCCACGGTAATCCAATGCCACCCACCGTGTATAGGGTTCAACTGGTTCGGGTGCTGCCAGGCTGCGACGAGTTGTTACCTCCGATTCGACCCGCCGGGGCTGACGAAGATGATGTGATGACCCTCAGCGCCTGCCTAAGCTGGCCCCTGCTTTGGCCGAAGAGCCAGATTCGTTTGGGGGCGGGGGACACCACCCCAAAGACAACACCGCCAGTCGTGCCGGCGCCAAGCCATGGCAAGACCGCCGCAACGCTACCGGACATGCCGGACATGCATATGGCACAGGATCCAGGCATGCATATGGCACAGGATCCAGACGACGACGACAACGACGACGGTACATTTACCAACGTCGATAAGTACTTCAACGAACATGGGTGCGATGATGAATTCATGGGGCCTCCTTCTCAAGAACCCAACCCTGCAAAAGACGATCGCGATCTAGCTGGTACCGCGGAGAAACCCAATTGCAACAGGCGTCGTCTGGCGTTCAGTTCTCAGGAGACGCCTCCAGCTACCGACTTCACCGAGCCTCAGATAGCCGAGGTGCGAAATAATATCAGCCCCAGCACACTCAAGAAGGAGGTCTGTGAGCAGAACACGGTCCCATTACAGCAGAAGAAGAAGGGACGGAAAAGAAAGAGTAACAAGGGTGCGAGCCAGCCGGCACCGAGTATGACCCGTGCTCAGGACGGGCCACCTTCACCTAAGGATATCTCGAGGAGGGTGCATGTGGCGGGTAGGCCGATGCTACCGACTAATATGCTCAATGCTGCAACCGGTGCTATGCGGAGTCTGCATGACAGTGTTCTTTCTTTGGAGAAGCGGCGTCTCCGAGAGAATGACGTGGCATACCCGGTTTTCGTGGCCAAGGTGCCAGAGGGCAAGGGCTTTGTGGATAGCGCCATCGGGGGTACGATCGTCCTGCGGCTTGATGACATCTTCGCTATGTTTAACCTTCATCCGCTGCACTACACCTTCGTTCGGCTATTTTCGCTGAGTATGGAGATGCGGATCATTAGAGACAAGACCCCGGACATCGTGATAGTCGACCCCTTCTACATGCGTGCCAAGATCTTGGGCAGCGCTGGGGACCGGCAAGTCGCGAGTTCTTACCTCGAAGGCGTCATTCTGGCAAACCCAGATAAGGATAACTTCCTCGTGCCTTACTTTCCCGAGTAAGTCGTCCCCTCAACCGCCCCGTAACATATGATTTCTTAGATTTCGATCGTTTTTTTTAACATTCCGTGTTTTGTGCAGTGACACACATTGCACACTCATCCTCTTAAGCCCGAAATATTCCATGGCCACGTATTTCGACTCGGACCGTGAGTCGAAGAAAGACTACACAAATGTCAAGAAAGTTCTTGATGATGTTCTCCCCGGCTACGCCAAATCTGGAGGCACCTTCACCAGGCCAGTTCGTAAATACGGCAAGCACGTGTTCGCCCACAATACGACGTTCCCCTGCGTCAAGCAGCCGCCTGGCGGTCAGAAGGATGCCTACTATGCCCTCCATCACATGCGGGCGATCGTACGGGACCATAATCACCTTCTGCTACCAAATAATCTCAAAGCTTGGGCCGCAAGCTTGTCGGCAATCCAGGAAACGGACATCAGACAAGAATTCTTTCGCATCCAGTCGGAGTTTGCGGAAATCATCCATCAAGATGTCCTTCGTACCTCGGGGCAGTTCTACCTCAGAAATCAACCGTCCAACAGTGAGATAGACACAACGCTACAAATGCAGGCTGACAACGCCCGCGATTTCATGACCATCACGATAGACGGCGGCTTCATCCACGCTCCGGTCCCTTGAGTCGAGTCGAAAGTAGTGATGCTATGTCTAGTTTTGAAACATCGATTGGCTCATGTTGTAATTAAACTTTGATGAACTTGTATGTCTCTTTGGTTTGGACAGTCGTTCAACTTAGATGTAATCGATGCTATTAATGTCTTGCTTTTCTCTTCCGATCCTTTTGTTGCATACTTATATATTGCTTATGTATTGTCTGTGAATTGGTACTAACGTTTTGTTTGGCTAGTGCATAGAGATGCCGTCGTATGTCGTGTACAAGGGTAGGGTTCCCGGAGTCTACGACGACTGGGAGGAGTGTCGGACACAGGTTCACCGTTTCAGCGGTAACAGTTACAAAGGGTACACCACTAGGGCGGAGGCGGAATCTAGATACGCGCGCTATCTAGCGGGAGAGAGGAGGGAGCGTTGGAGGAACCGGATGAAGACCAGTTTCATCGCGATTATGCTCATCGTGATGACCGCAGCTCTCTTCTATGTGATGGTAGTTTAGATGATCGATATCGACTTGTAATGTGAAGACAAACTCGCTACTCGCGGTTTCGAGACTTGTAATGTTCTAACTTTGTTCGGTATTTTAAATTCGGAGACTAATATGATGAATTGTATTCCGACACTAATCTTCTATTGTATTCGATGAATCTGCTGTTGCTGTGTGGTGCTAGCTATATTCTGTCAAATAATATATTTTGTAACCTGTGAAAATATCAGAAACAAAAAAAAATTAATCCCTAATATTCATACTAGTGGCGCACCACCACATAGTGCGCCATTAGTAAGCCAGAGCACACTAATGGCGCATCATCCACCAGTGCGCCATTAGTATGCCAAAGCACATGGGTAAATATGGCCCCTGGGAGGCATACTAATGGCGCACCGTGGGCTATACTAATGGCGCACTGCATGGTGCGCCATTAGTAAAAAATTCTAATGGCGTGGTGCTAGTGGCGCACCTGTAGTGCGCCATTAGTAGCGAAAATAGGTGCGCCACTAGCAGCCCTTTTCCTAGTAGTGTCAAGATGGTGTTGATGGTACGCAGAACTGCCTGGAGGAAGTAAATGGATCCTAACTTGTGAGATTTCAAGTTGGCAGCAGGGATCACATTGTACATGTTCTTCATAGAATCATGGCTCTCCTTGGATTCAGAATAGACATCCAAGTCTCCATCTTCCACCTTTGGGACTCCTAAGATGGCAGCCCATTCCTCAACAGTAGATTCATACCTTGCTCCTTCAGTCATCCACACAATCCTACCATCTCCATAGAAGTGAGCAGTGGAGTAGAATTGCATGATCATCTCATCGTTCCATGCAGTGAATTCTTTGCCAACAAATTCATCTAAGCCAATGCAATGAAAGTTGTCTTGAACATTTGGGAAGTAATCTTCATTTGCCTTGATGTACTTCCAATCAACGTATCGCATGTCACTCACAGCTGGACTCTTATCAAGCAAGATTGTCTCATAGAAATCTTGTTGCTCCTTGGTATAAAACCTATAGTCCACAGCTGTTTTCCTCCTCTGAGCATATGGATCAATTGCTCTCCATTCCCTCAAACCAGAATCCTTCCTCTTCTTCATGTCTTCAGCAAGCAGGTGGCTGGTATTGTGCTCTGGAAGGTGTGGTCTGAGCTTCATCAAAGCAGTAATATCATCATCATCCTCAGCTTCCCTAAGGGTGGAGGTCTTGTTCTTGCTGGAAGCTGGTATCTCTCTGGAGAACCTCTTAGGCTTTTCAGCAGTAGCAGCCTTCTTGGGAGCAGACTTGGTGCTCTTGGAAGTGTTAGTTTTGGGCATAGCATCTGCCATAAGCTTCTTCTTCTTCTTGGGAGGGGCCTCTGCAGCTGGCTCTACCTCCTCTTCGTCTTCCTCATCTAGATACTCTGGAGTAGATGGAAGAACTTTAGCCTTGACAAACTTTGTCCTCTCTCTCTTCTTCTTCTCCCCTGCCTTCTTAGGCATAGACTTCTTTGCAGGCTCAACTGTCATAGTTGCCCTGGAGCTCTCTGGTGCTCTCACTATCTCTGAGCTAGCATACTCCTTCCTGATAGCTTTCTTCTTCTTGGAAGAAGTGGCAGCATCATCTTTCTTAGGCAGCTCCTCAGGGATGAAGTCCTCATCCTCCTCATCAGAATTGAGTTTCCTCCTTGTCCTTGTAGCAGCCTTGGGCAAATCGGAAGAGCTAGGAACATCATCATAGCTCCCCTCAGGACTAGTGCCTGAGCTCATGTCCACACTCTGCTCTCTGAGATCATTCTGACTGTCTTCAGCATCTGACATATCTGACCCTATGAATAGAGTATAGAGGAGTGGAAAGGGATGAGTCATCACAAAATGCAGACATTTTCAAAAGATTGAACTAAGATTTCTCAAATTTTGCATTCTGCCAAATGTATGGCGGTACAACCGAGGCAAATTTTTTGGACCCACCGAGACAGACAACCTACTTTCCAGAAACTTGGCACCATTTTCAGTCACACCGAAAATTGGCACTCGGTTCCACCGAGGTGTTCTCAGTCTGCCAGAAAAAACGAATCGGTGCTACCGATTCTTTTGCGTCAGTTCTACCGAGATTCATGTGGCGGACGGCAAAACCTAAAAACTCGTTCGTTCGCTATTCTACTAGAGTTTCTCATGGATGATTCAATCTCAAACTGTGGCTTATCGATGGAGAAGCCCTAATGCGCAAGAATCGGAGGTTGGAGCGCAAGAGGGGGTGAAATCGTAACCTAGCTTGGTGATGACTTCGCTACGACAGCGACGGGGGAGAGGATTCCGTCGACGGCGGAGACTTCCAACGGCGGAGGCGCTCGGGAAGACGAAGGTGATGACCAGGGGCCTTGGTTCGGTAGCAAGGGTTTCGGAGGGGGCGACGGTTGACACCGATTCTAACTTTTCCGTGTCACCGAGTTCCTCAACTGTCTGCTGGCAGGGAAACTCGGTGTAACTGAGAAGATGGAATTGGTGGTACCGAGATAGAAAACCAGATCAACCCTAGGCATTCGGTGAGACCGAGATTTTGGGTTGGTTCCACCGAGATGCACTTAGGAGGTTTTAATGGTCAGTCCTTTGTCGATACGGAACTCCGAGTGCTCCTCACACAAAGAGATCGAAAAGTCCTTGTTCAAATTTTGTGATGCAGCAAGAATAGAATATGAGGTAAGAAAGCATAGATAGCTAGAGAGTGGTCCTAGGCATTCTTGTCCATCCAATGGGCAAAAGAAAAATCAAAAGCCAAATAGCAACAATTGGATGTCCTCGAATGGATAAATAAATGCAGACCAACATGCTCACACAATAAGATGTCAAATGAAATCATGGCAAACATGCACATACATACTAGCATCTATCAAGCATTTTGGCGATGACGGAGTCATCTATATATGAGTATATTGACTTAGGAGCCAAGTAAGAATACTTGATCATAGGTCATACTCACCGTTTAAGCAGAAGTAGGGTTACCACTTTTACATAAAGCATTTAATGTTGTCACATACTATGAGATGCTTTAACTCAAGTCTTAGAGTAAAGCTCCCCCTTGATGTGACATCCCCCCATAGGAGGGATAAACTAACATTGGGTTTTGTCGATGAAGACTTCATGTTCGTGATGTAGTAGTGGATGCTCAAGGTTGATGAAGATCACCAAGAGGTGGGAGCATCCTTGTTCTTTCCATACTCTTCTCACCTACATGGGTTAGTCCCAACACACAAGAGACAAATACAAGGATATCTATGGACATGGAGTGCAAAGCATGGGTGATGATGTCCATTGATTTGTTGATTACCTTGTCCCTTGCTTACCTTTGAGGGAATGTGTGACTCCTTGAACTATCGCATAGAGTTGATGTTGATTGCAACTAGTTCTTGCCAATAATGAATGTGAGTGAATTTCATTGGCGGAGTCACCCCTCAAGAACTTCTCTAGTTCTTCTTCTTGGGGACCCACATCAACTTGATGGGGATCCTTGGTGTTGAAGTGGCCTTTGTAGAAGTTGAGCTTGATGTAGCCTTGGGAACCCACTCCACCATAGCTTGGGATTCATCTTCATATGAGTCAATGTCCTCTTGAAGCTTGTTCTTGCCCTTGAGCTTGTGGTCTTGTGGTGGAAGGTCATCTTGAGTATTTGTTCCCTTCGGAGGAGTATTTTCATACTTCTCCTTTTGAGAAACAAACTTGGGCTTGGGGTATTGACCTTCTTCCCATTCAACTCCATTAGCGTTGGAGTAGCCAATGACATGGTTCTTCCGGTATCCTCCGTGCTTGCGTAAAATTTCCTCAAATTGCTTACACCCGGCAAGACTCTTGTAGATACCTTTCTCTATAATTCCTTTCAATAAATCATTTTCTTGCTCAAGTGTAACTTGGCTAAGAGAATCATCATTAGTGGAATCAATAGAACTACTAGAAGCAACATCATTAGATTTAGCTTTTTTATTGTTGCTACTACATGAAGAACATTTCTTGCCTTTGTTACTAGTTTGTCTAGATTTAACTTGTGGCATGAATGTAGACAAGAGTAATCGTTTGGCTAGATAAGATGAAGTCTTCTTTCGGAGATCATCATTGATGGCTTTAAGAAACTCATGTTCTTGCTCCAAGGTGAGCTTCTCGAAGCGTAGCTTCTCATGAGTCCTTACAAGCTGTCTATGATCTTCAAGAGTAGATTCATGGGCTAACTTAAGAGTTTTTAGTTCTTGAGTTAGTTGTTCTATTTTCATCTTATCATCATCAAATAACTTATCTTGACTAGCATGAGAATTATCAAGTTCATTTTGCTAACATCACTAGTTTCATCAAAGTGCAATTCATCATCACAAAGTAAATCATCTTCATCACTATTGAAATCAAGATACTCGGGGTGTGATACCTTGGGGCCTTTAGCCATGAAACAACTTCCACTTCCTTCATTTGGTGAATCAAATAGATCATAGGAGTTGGTAGTCACTAGTGCAAGTCCGGCAACACCTTCATCTTGACTATAGTCAGAGTTGGAGTGATAGCTTCTCTCAGAGTTGTTGTCGGAGTCGGAGCTCGAAACCCATTCACCAATATGAGCTTGATGTCTTCTTCTTGTGTACGTCTTGGTGTACTTGTCCTTCTTCTCCGAGTCCCTACTTCTCCTTGAGGGTCTTCATTCATAACGATCATCTCTACTCCTTCTCTCTCTTTGAGGTGATTCATTCCTTGAGCTTCGTCTTCTAGGTGACTCTTCTCTTCGTTTGTAGGGAGCCGTGCACTCATTTGAGTAGTGTCCGGGCTTCCCACAATTGTAGCAGTTGCGGTCACGACTTGATGAACGCTTCTCTTCATATCTTGAGTTGGAGCTTCGTTCTTTGCCTCTATTCTTGTAGAACATGTTGAATTTCTTGTCAATTGAGGCTTATCTCTTCATTGGTGACAAGGTTGTCGCTTGAAGTTGCGAGAGCATCACTTGTGGCTTTGTAAGCACCGCTAGACTTGTTGTGAAGCCCTTCTTTGTCTTTGAGTGTCATCTCATGAGCAACAATCCTTCCAATAACTTCCGTAGGCTTGAGATCTTTGTAGTTGGGAATCATTTGGATCAATGTGCACATGGTGTCGTATCTCTCATCCAAAGCTCGAAGTAACTTCTTGATGATGAATTTGTCGGTCATTTCTTCGCTTCCTAAGCCGTCAATCTCATTGGTGATGAGAGCTAGCCTAGAGTATATCTCCGCGATCCTTCACCATCCTTCATCTTGAACTTGTTAAGCTGACTTTGAAGAACGTCCAACTTGGATTCTCTCACGGATTCGGTACCTTCGTGCATATCAACCAAAGTATCCCAAATCTCTTTTGCATTCTGAAGACGGCTGATTTTGTCGAAATCTTCGGGGCATAGGCAGTTGAAGAGAATGTCACATGCTTGAGCGTTGTATTGCAACATCTTCAATTCATCCGCGGCCGCTCCATGATCCGGTTCCTTTCCATCACCAAAGAATTCACCTTGCAAGCCAACACGAACAACAACCCATACGGCGGGGTTATGACCAAGAATATGCATTTTCATTTTGTGCTTCCAAGTAGCAAAATTAGTGCCATCAAAGTACGGACCTCTACGGTGATAATTTCCCTCACTAGACGTCATACTCTCCTAGGTTGTGAGACCAATGCAATGGAGACCAAAGCTCTGATACCACTTGTAGGACCAAAAGTATGTCTAGAGGGGTGGTGATTAGACTACTTGACCAAATAAAAATTCTACCTTTTCCCAATTTTAAGTGTTGACAGATTTTAGCATTGATAGCAAGTCAAGCACACTGTACACATGCATGTCTAAGAGTATAGCAGCGAAAAGTAACAACAAGCATGTATAGTAGAGGGTAGGAAGGAAGATCAAACATAATTTGTAGACACGAAGATTTTTCCTGTGGTTCCGATAGGTGGTGCTATCGTACGTCCACGTTTATGGAGTCTTCAACCCACGGAGGGTAACGGTCGCGAGAGTCCACGGAGGGCTCCACCCATAAGGGTCCACGAAGTAGCAACCTTGACTATTCCATAACAGCTTCAGTCCACGAAGGACTAGCCTCACTATGGGTAGATCTTCACGAAGTAGGCAATCTCCTTGTCCGTACAAACTTCTTGGTTCAACTCCACAACACGAAGTAGGAGGCTCCCAAGCAACACCTAACCAATCTAGGAGGCACCACCCTCCAAAAGGTAATAGGCTCGGCAATGTCGATGAAATCCTTGCTCTTGTGCTTCAAGATGATAGACTCCTCAACACACAATCACTCTCTCACAGATTTGGCTATGGTGGAAGAGATTGATTTGGTGGAAAGCAACTTGGGGAGGCTAGAGATCAAGATTCATATGGATGGAGTGGAATAGCTTGATCTCAACACAAGGGTAGGTGGCTCTCTCTTAGAAAATTGGATGGGGCAAGTATGGAATAGTTCTGAGTGCTTCTCTTTCGAGTGGGTGGTGGTGAAGGGGTATATATTGGCATCCCCAAAAATCCAACCGTTACACCTAAAGTGACCAACTCGGTGACACCGATGTGTGAATCTCGGTGGTACCGAAGTGACCAAAAGGCAGTAACTTTTGAATCTCGGTGAGACCGATACATAACTCTCGATGGTACCGATCAGGTGACCAACAGTCAGATTGCGCAACTCGGTGACGCCGATTTTCATATCTCGATGGTACCGATTCTTGACCATGGCTTACCAGAGAGTTGGTCCAGAAACTCGGTGGCGCCGATTCACAATTCTCGGTGGTACCGATTCTTGTGAATGGCTATCCAGAGAGTTGGTCCAAAAACTCGGTGAGACCGACTGGCAAAACTTGGTGGTACCGAAGACTTCAAATAGCTAAACAGAAAGTTGGCAACTGAACTCGGTGGCACCGATGCAGAATCGGTTGCACCGACTGGCTAGGGTTTGGCATGGGTCTGTCTGAGTTTGGGAATCGGTGGGACCGAGTGGGAATTGTTGGTTGCATCGATTTTGGATATTTTGCTTTGGACACACTTTTGTGGAAGAGCTTGTGGGTGCTTTTGGTGACTATCTCTTGTGCACGTGGAGCATCTTGTTCACCAACAGTACCTTACCCCCTTTTAATAGTATTAGCTTTCCGATGGACTCAAAGTGATTTCTCACAAAGTAAAATGTAGAGTACTCTTGCTTGAAGCTTTGCCAATCCATTTCCTTGCATCTTGGGGTATTTCCACAATCCTTTTGCCATCCCTATCATTGAACTTTTCCTGAAATATGCTTAGTGGAAACATTAGCTCAATGACATATATGTTGTTATTAATTACCAAAACCACCAAGGGAGCAAATGTGCTTTCACTTTATCATGCTTGAACGTCGGTGCTTCTTGATATAGTCTAGCTGAGGTAACCGATGGAATGGCGGTGGTTGACTTCTCTTGCTTCTTATTCTTCGTCTTCGTGGCTTCCCAACCATTGTGGTTCTTCATCTTGCTTGGGCAATAACGTCTTCTGCTGCAGGGAGGGCGCTTCGAGGAGTCCAACTTCTTCAAGGTAAAACCTTATACTCGAGAAGAATGGTAATCAGCGCTTCTGGAGCTTATCCAAATAGGGCTAAGGTTTTCCTCGCTCTTCTTGGACAAATAAGCATGTCATCCGTGGGGACAACAACCTATTTCCCCAAGTATCACATAAACACTTTGTTCATGGGATATGTGAGAGAAACGGTCATTTGTTCCGGATGGTCACTTGTCCAGGGGTTTGTGGTCTAAATTTGGTTCCAGCGTAATCTAGTTCTTCCTGTGCACCTTCCTTATGGACAGGATTGATAGTGGTCGAGGTGGAGTATTGGTCATAGTCCTTTGACTTTGAGTCAAAGTCTATGGTCATATTCCGACCGTGTTATGGCTTGGTAAAGCTTCAGCGTTTCAAGGATCTTAGGACGTGAGTGAACATCTTCATCTTATCCTTGAGCATAGTTCTTAGTTGCCAATAGTCCTACCTATCACTTTAATCAGAAGTCATCTCATATAAGTCAACTCCAATATCACTCATGCTATTCATATCTCCATGGTTTTGAGAGAAGGAATAATCCAAAATCTCATATGCATACTATAGCTAACTCAAATATATCCCTATGTAAAAATCCTCAGGAAAGCATACGAGCTGCTAAGCTTGATTGTGATACTACAAATCCAAGTATTCAGCTAATATATCCAAGGTCTAAGGTGTTGCATCTCTATGCTAAGGAAACACGTAATATAGCAATCCAAGATCTCGTTTCCTTCCTAGGAATCTAGTTAATCGATCCACCAATACCATCGACTATTACATGATCTATTACTACTACAAATCCAATACCGGTGACATTCCATATATCTCCCAGGTTTCCTAAATCCCCTAATTCCCAAAAGAACTATCTCATCATAGTATAACAAGCAATTTCCACCATGATGTTCTAGTAAACTCCGATGTTAGGTGAATATGGATCCTTGAATCAATTCTGACAACCATCCAATATTCCTGGTTTGTCTTCCACCAAGAAACATGGTATCAAGATCAAGATCATCGGACTAAATCAAAATTACTCTGAACCATGTAGTTTGATTGATCCTGGGCACCTATTAGAATCACCTATTTAAATCCAAGGTTTACATCTAGTAAGATTTCCCTACTAGTTACTCCAGTTACTATTGTAACATCATCAATCCACTATCAATATTACTTGCCAAAATCAAGTCATTTATCCACAAATAATTTCGGCTTGTGATCACAATCGTCCTACTAAATACAATTGACTCAAGGGAGAAGTAAGTTATGCAACTCTATTAATTTGATCCACCAAGTTCACCTATCGTCATGGAAGTCTCATAATCCACCAATGGTCTCAGCTACTTCCTCAGGATATCTACTATAGTCTTGCCAAATCATTGGTCTGCTAAGTCATGTATCCTCAAAAATGATCTTCCATATGGCATCGTGAGATCAAGTGCTATCTTAAGGACGTAATGTGTTCGCTCACTACGATCACTCCCATGATGACACCCAGTGTTAAACCAAGGTTATCGAAGCTTAACCGGTGTTCTCGCACAAACCCGTATGTTAAGCACATGGTTAAAGGCTTGAGCTGGGGGTATCTAGTGAGGTCTGGGCCTTTCTAGGGAAGGGCTTCTAATCTTGAGGGAAGAATCATAACCCTACGGGGTTGCACCTGGTTGCATAGGTCGTCGTCAAAAGTCTTCAGCGCTAGTTGATCGTTGAGGTGATCCTTGGGGCGTCTTGTCTTGCTGGCCTTCAGTTGATGAGAATGGCGAGAGGGGAAAGTAGCATAGAGGGGAGGTGCCTAAAGGGGGTGATATAGTTGCATACATGTGCCTAGGGCAAAGTGCGACTCATACCAAAACATAAACAAATAAAACAAGCAACACACAATCATGGTTCTCTCTGAACCATCACACGGACTCGACTTTGCATGAGGGATATACGACTAATCCTACCCTAGGGGTTCTCGAACTTAGTAGTCGTGCTTGGTTTCGTGTCCTGTAGAGAAGTTCGCTCAGTGTGCTGGGTCTTCTTCAGGCGTCGCTACACTAGTGCAGCCGCGCGCTATACAAACGGTTTTTAACCCCTTTCCATGACGTAGGTTGAAACCGTCGCCTTGCATGTGTGGGCGATGGGGGGGGGCTATCCCACACGACAGGCAAAACCCGTCGGCGATGCTAGCACCCGGTCACACACGATGGGCAAAAATATATCATTTGCGATTCAAAGGGCCATCACAAACAGACATATTGGCGAAGACGTGTGAGATGAGCTTATCATCCCACACAGGGAATCCCAAGGTTACGTCTCCGTTCGTATTGCAGATCACACACAATTTTTTGCATAACATTGTTTGTGATAGGGCTAGTCACCACACATGATAATTATAATTCTGTCGTTTGTGTTATTCAAAACATCACTTACGGTGTCTAGATGAAACTGTTTGGCATTGGGCTGCCCATCACACACCCACATGCTTAAGAAAACGTTTGTGATTGGGTGTCCTAACGCACACAGTTGTTGAGCAGAATTCGTGTGTGATTCCTCACCGATCCAACACGCCAACTTTGTAGAAACCGTGTGGGTTTGTTGTGGTCATCGCCCACGGTGTAGTCCTAGCAACCGTCTGGAATGGGAACCCCCATAATAAGCCTGATTGCTCTATTATTTATAATCCATTTAGTAATGAAATTAACATTTCATATCAAGCACAAAATATATTTCTTATTCATAGTACGACAACCAGGATTTCATAATTGAATTACATCAGGGTACAACATCATATAGGCATATACTGCCTAGCTACCCAATTGCACAACATGACAATGTTTCAAATGCAACATCTAAAACCTTTGGAAATAAATTATCATCATAGATGGTAAATAGACATATGAGTCTCATCTAGAAAACTGTTAAAGCGGAAGGCAAATATTGAGCCTTCAATGATGTTGAAAGTCCTCTCAACTTTAGTCCAGTGCTTGTGGATGATTGCCCGCCCATCCTTCGTCCTCTTGAGGAAGACTTCAAGATTATACCGTGGGTGCTGTATGAATACCTTCCTCGCCTCTTGATCATACAAGTGGTTTCACACGTAATCATCGATGAACTGCCTTGAGAAGGACTGAAAACAAACATACGCATAAATATTTTTTCTATAATTTGAAATGTCACAAAGGGAAAAGGACAAGGTGAAAGAGATGGTACCATCCTATAGTTGACTGATGTCTTCTTCATTGTGCAGACAAACATCTTGTCGTTTTTCGTAGCTAGTTTCTTTATCTTAACAATCTTTCCGAGTTTCTTGATTTGACTGATATTCAAGGACACCTCATTTCCCCCACATGCAAAAAGGGTCGAACAGTGGATCTAAACCTCTTACAGCAGGACCTACATGTGCAAGAACAAATTATTAAAAACATTAATATTACAATGGTTTCTGCAAATTGCACAATAATGTGCTATTAGCCAAACGACCATGGATGTGCATACCTCAATGGTAAACTTCAGTGTCCCCCATTGTTTGCCCTTGCAACATATTTAAGACAAATATTGATAAGGTTACAAGTGATATTTGGCATACTATCAATGAAATATGTTAATGGAAAATAAACACATTGCGGATCCAACAGATTTGTTTGGGCCACATGGAAAAGCCAGTTATCTAAACCAAGCGTGCTGAGAACTAGGAAATATAGCAATTCTATATGTTTCACATGTATTCAGTACATCTAAATTTGATTTACTCGTCACATGCATAACAATAGAAAATTGTACCAACAACAATTGTACATCACATTCTAGAATTGAATTAAATAGTAAAATGATCGCCACAACAAATGAACAAAATAGTTAACTAAGCACCACATTGCACAATAGAACATACTAGAAGGTCAGGTTGCAGTAGCATTACATTGGACATTTCACTAGAATTTCTAAATGAAAGGCAGTAGTGGCACACGCAACGGGTAAACGAAACATGCTTAACCGGCGTAGCTAGGTGAACATAGGTCCTTAGTGATAAATCTAAGAAAAATAAGCTATTCCTCATCGTCGGAGATATCGATGATGATGGGCTCCTTCAACTTGGAAGAGGACGAGGCCTCCACACCATGGGTGCACCCGTCGTAGTGGTGAGTGGCCTAATCCTGTCCCGGCACCAACATGCCGGCTCTGGAGTTGAGGTAAGCACGGGCACACTGAGAAAACACATCAAAGTCTTTGTCGAACGCACCAGTAGTGCCCTCGAGAAAAGACCAAGAGCTGTCGTTTATAGCAGCCAATCGCGTGGCGGCGTCAGCACGCAAGGCGTCGACGGTGGCGTCGACGACGAGGTGCTCCTCCAAGATCTGGGGGTCGACATGCAGACACGATTTGCTTCTTCGTAGCCAAATGCTCTTTGAGATCCTGGCTATACTGCGTGCACCATGGCTTTCGGCGGCGATTATTTGGAGGATGGGGCGGTGCTTTGGGTGGAAGGTGTCGTGCCGGTTGGGCCATGTGGGATGGAGGAGGAGGGTGTGAGGGGGTATTGGGGAGCTATGGATTACCTGACTAGATGGAGGAGGCCGAGCAGCAGGAAGGAGCGTCGCCGGCGAGGAGGGGGCGCTGCAAGCAAGCAGTGAAGCTTTGAACTTGGAAAGGTAGAGGAAAAGGGGCAAATGTGGCTTTTGATTGGTACCGGGGGATGAGGGAGGTAGATATTTCCGCGGCAGCCCAAAATTTTCATTTGGTGCAGAATAGTTCTCGATATCAACACATCACAAACAAAGTCTGTGCTATACCCCGTGTGTGATGCACTTGGACGTGAAAATGTTTGTCTCCAAGCTTCCGACGTAAGATTGGGTACTACATTGCACACGGTTCATTCCAAAAAATTGTGTGTGATGAACTTCAATTTCATTTTCAATTGGAAGATGGAATGGGGATATATCAGCAAATTTGCCTGGCACAAGGCCTGGGTGAACGAACTGGATGAAGAACACATCAAGTACGCGGCAAAGGATGCATACACAAGCTACGAGATGTACATGAGGATCATTGACATGAGGAAGTGCCTCCTTCTTGCAGACGGCGAGGGATAGCCACAAGCAGAGCAGTGTCGGCAATTGTCGTCAGAAGAACAATATGATTTGCTGATCGTCTACTTCTTGTAACTTTATATTGAGGAATGTACATGTGTTGTGTAGTCACTTATGTAACTGGATGTTCAAGTTTGTTATGCAACAATAATGTAGGTGTTCTATAGACAGAGCATATAGATGTGCAAACAGAGCAAATCACATCTCATACAATTATTAGCAGCAATCGTCTGCCCACAACACACACAGGTTGTCAGGATGAATCGTTTGGGTTATTTTTGGTCTTCCCACACAATTCTGATGAGTGAACTGTTTGTCGGGTACCCACAACACACACGGTTGTCAGGATGAATCATTTGGGTTATTATTGGTCTTCCCAAACAATTCTGATGAATGAACTATTTGCTGGTTATCACACACGCCTTCTTAGGCAAACTCGATTGCGTTCTGCTTGATCAGCGCAAACAGTTTGCCCGAGTGAACTGTATGCCGCACTACGCACATGTACGTAGTTTGTTAACCGTTTCTGTTATGTTCCATAATCACAAACAGTTCATAAGAACAAACTGTCTGCTGTAGATCGCACACGCAACTATTTTCTGAATCGTATTTGATGGATCCTCTATCGCGCACGGTTTTCATCATTGGCGGCGGAGCTTGAACTATAAGATTTGCGATTGATGGATCGCACACACTTTCATCGAAGGGTCTCTGATTGATGTATCCTCTTTGGACCATCCTATAGTAGTGCTATGTCTCTTATCATTGTTCTTCGAAGTGATTCGGGTTGGGGCCTGGAGAACCTTCAGCACCTTCTCATCTGGTAAGCTGACAGGGCGAAAGTGGTTCCTCGTGGCGTTCGTTGACTCGGTCTTCTGTTGTCTTCTTCATCATGACAAGTCCTTCGTGTCTTCTAAAGCGTCGAGGCCTTCAGGTAGGCAATCCTTTTATGCAATGATATTAGCAAGGCATTGTAGAGGTCCAACCTGTCAGTTACGCTGATGACAAAATCGACACCAAGAGCAGGGGATGAAGAGAACTGCTTTTCTGCTCACTATAGTGAGGCGGACCAAATGGCAAGGTTCTCAACCACCGGCGGTTGCCGTCACAACAATGGTGATGATGGGGTTGCTCTATTAGAGATTCTTATCATGATCTTGCATATCTTTTAGCCCTGATCATCGCAGGCCAATGTGGCATCATCCTGGGGCAGTGTTGAGGGTGTCACCATCTTCTGAGTCTTGATACCCTCATTCCTCGAGAAGGTATCTTCTAATGGTATCTTCTCGTGTTGTGTCACCAACTTGTGTCCAAGATATGGGGGCAAATGTCTGGCAAGGTAGCTTTTTTCTAGGTTACCCACAAGGATTACAAGGAATCCAGTGGTCGGGGGCACAAGGGCAGTAACGTCCATTTGCAAGGTTTCTAAAAGCAGATGAGGACAACCAAGAGAAAAATGGTGGAAGTGCCGAGGCACAATCCTTCAGTTTCTTTGAAAGCTTAGAAGAGGTAAGAAATATGCTAGTCTTTGCAAGTGATTTGAAGGGTCTGGGGAAGCAGTTTTGTCCTAACTAACGTCCATGCTAACTAAGGGCTTCGTACAGTCAAGATGCCTCTGATACCAGCTCTGTGGGGACCCCGACTCATAAGTCGTGATCACCGAATGTACGTGCACAGTGATCCCAGAGATCAATGCTCACTGAACACACAGAAACTGAATAACAAGAGTATTACATCCATTACATACCGTTTTGCTCGAATATGGCCTTTATGGCCAAGGCTTCCTATACTCGCAGCGGAAATCTTCAAAGATAGCGTGAACCCATGCCATCTGCCTTAACCCTATAGGCATTCTGACTGGGAAGCGTCCTAGCTCGCATGTTCGTCATGAACAAAATCTTCACCATATTCCTGCTCTTCCATGCCTGGCCAACTAAATAACCAGTGCAAGCCAATGAGTACAATGAATGTACTCGCAAGCAACCCATGTTTTGGAACAAGGTATAACAAACCATGATATAGCACTAAGTTGGTAAGTTGCGGAAAGCTAATTTTGAGTTCAATGACATGATCAAAATAACTTGAAGTAGCATGCATCATGAGGATACAAGTATCCGTACGGACAGGTTACAGATATCAATATAATCAAGGTCTGAACAACTCATGTTCAATCATCATGTCAAGTCATCCGACTTGTCTCGAGTATTCCATCTTTCTCACACACACGCCAAGTTGGTGAAAACATCCTGGACATAGTTTAAGCAGGACCACCCAACTGTCCTTGACCGTGGACATGGCTATGCGAATAGTTTTACACTCTGCAGAGGTTTCACACTTTACCCACAAGACTCGAGGAACTTCCATGTCAAGCCACGACTCGCGGTATATTACATACCCGAGGTAAGCACCCGAACAATGCCTTTCCCTTGGTGAACTAAACAAAGAGTCCACTCGATTGGTACACAGCCCTCACGATGTACATCACACGAGCCTTTCTCAACATAGTACCATCCATGAAGGGACCAACGGTGTGCCCGGTGTTTGTAAAAACAGCCCGTGGTCGCCCTACCAGGCACGACCACGTATCGAGAGAGTAATTCTGGCTCTCTCGCCACTAGTAATGCGAGCTCTCTGCTAGCATCAACCAAGGTAGTCAACAAAGCCCCTTTTCATATACGGGTAGCGTGGCCATACATGTAAGGTTGGGACGATCAACAAATCTTAAATCTAATCCGTTTTCAAAAACACACACACACACACACAACTTGCCTCGGTACACCACTTCTTTCTCAAGTGGTTACCTAGCCCAACATCATCTCCCTCGGGCATTAGTGGCACCCGACGGGGTTTTCAAAAAGTCTTTGAAAGCATTTGTTTCCAACACCATGCATATTCCTGTCCCATTTGCGTAGCAACTACTTAAGCATCCTATCTACTTCCCACCCGCATAACCCTCATAGGAATATAGGGTCATGCTCAGTGCAAGTATCAACAGGTAAAAGTATCGGAGACAACCCATGAAGGTGGTCATCATAGCATCATGATCAACATATCACAAGTAAAGTGCTATATGCCATGCAATAACATGGTTTCTTTGACATGGTCAAGGGGCTACTTGTCTGGCTCAGCAAAGTCTTCAAGGTCTTCACGCACTTCTCTTCCAACTCCGAGCACTCCGTCTACTTCGTCAACTACCATCGGAAACAACCACAATAAGCAACACAACAAGCAGAGAAATAAAAGTGCTCTATAAATAGGAGTTTTATTTTTCTTGGACATCCCTGGTCATAAGAAAAATACCTAAAGTGGCTCTACTAGAGTTGGATCAATAAGGCTTTCCAAATGGTGGAAATGGGGGGAATGATGATCCTATAAGAAGGCTATAGAAAATATTTTTGTAAAAATCATTGGATGCACTCATAAATTAGGGCATGGTTTTAGAAGATTTGAGAAAGTGGTTTCACTGGATTTGGAGTTGGGATGAATTTCCTAGGAATTTGCAAAGTGGAATATACATAAAGGAATGGTTCACTAATTTATATAGCAGAGGAAGTGTAAGGAAAAATGTTCATCACCTAGTGCATGAATTTATATCCACCTAGGAGTTAGAATCATAGCATTTGGATCTAGGGTGAGCTCCCTATGAATTTCCAAAATTTAATGCAGGAATTCAAAACAGGGTTTAAATAATTTATTGAACAGAAAAGTTTACTGTAAAATGTGCATGTTAATCTACTGGATAGAGCAAGATTTTTGGGATCTCTAGGAGTTTTAATCACCAAATTTGGAGTTCGTATGAATTTAATATATATTTTTGAATCTGTCAGAAAAAGAAAAAGGGGAAAGAAAAAGGGGTATTACCAATGGGCTAAATAGCGCACAGGGCGCAGGATAAGCACATGGGCCGGCCTAGCAGCTCAAACGCGTAGGTGGCCGGGCGACGTCGAAGGCATACTCCTTGGAGTACGCCTCCTATGCAGGGAGGAGGGAACAAGTGGGGGCGCTTCCACTTAAACTAGGGGCCCGGCCGGCCAGTTCGTCCCTCACCTCCCGCTCGACCAGGGAGAGGCGGAGGAGGTGGGACCAAGCCGCGCTGGCGCTTCCTCTGGCGGCTCCGGTCACCTCCGGCGACGCTCCGGCCACCGGCGTGCTCGGGAGGGTGCTCCGCAGCCATCTCGGTGGTTATTGGCCTCGGGGGAGGTCGAGGTTCACCGCGACGTCGACCATGGCGGAAATGGCCGTCGGCGTCGATGGGCACGGTGCCACGAGCCCGGGAAGGAGAAAATGGAGTGCGGGGGAAGGAAGCTAAGGTGCCGCCAACTCCCTGGGGGCTTTAGAGAGGAGGGGAGCGGCCATAGCGCTCAAATTTGAGTAGGGCCGGCAGAAGAGCACTGGCCATGGAGGTGGAAGGGGGGCATGGGAGGATGAGGGAACCAATCCAGGGGGTCGGCGGGAGAGAGAGGGAGCGAAAGGAGTGCGGAGAGGAGCTCGGAGAGGTCTCTTATAGCCGCAGCGCCGGAGGATCGTAGGCCATGTCCACGGCCACGACTCGGACCATGCTAGAGGCCACGGGAGTGCTCCAGGGCGTGTCTGCGAGCTTCGTGGATGTGGTCCATGCTCAGGGAAGGAAAGATGGGTAGAAGGGGAACGCAGACGCGTCGCGCGTGCGAGCGTGCCCACTGGTGCGCTCGGGTGGCCGGTGTGCGTGCAAGGGGAGTCCAGCAGAGGGAGAAAGAGGAGGGGGACCAGATCATGGCGTGTCCCGGACGTCGAGGGGCCTCGAATGGCGCTCCGGGAAGACCCGAGGTGGTCAGAGGCATGGCGTCAACGCTCGGGTGCGCTGCAGCGCGCTCCAGAGCGGGCTTTTGGCTGGCATGGGCGCGTCTGCACGCGCTCTGGCGCAGCCACTTTTGTCCACCAGCTGCAGGGGAGAGTATTATACTGGGAAAGCACATTGGATGCTCTAGGTGTTGGATAGGAGAGAGGAGAGGCTAAGCGAGAGGGAGAAAATGGTTGTCCAAGGGGTGCAAGTGGGGATTTCACCCCCTCAATCATGGAACTAGCCATTGGGGTTGCTACTGGAGGTGACGGGGAACTAGTAAGAGCTCTGGTAAAATTTTGGAGAGTAGAAGAATAGTGGAAGGGGTCAAAATAGCAGTTTTACCAAACAACCAGAAGGTGTTTGATGCTGGTTTGGGCTAGTAAAAAGATTCTACTTGCCATGAGATTTACCAGGATCAAATGGTGTGTAAAAATAGGGCTGTTAACCAAGTTTGAGCTCATTTGAGGAATAAGGTTTCTGTAGATCTAGACATGCAAAACTATTCTCCTTGATGTACCACTTGGTATGGTGGCATTATTTGGGGATTAGAGCATGACCACGAAGTTTGGGATCAATTGGAGAAACTTGATAATGTAAAGTTGCTCAAATTTGATTCTGGACAGAGAGGGTTTTGGATTATTTTGGTGAAGCAAAACAATTTGGATTGGAATGAAACTTGGCAATATCATCACATATGGCATATGTGACTTGCTGGAATTTTCCTGGATTTATTTGAGAATATGTATTATGGAAATCTTTCAAATATAGGAAATAAACAGAAATGGATTTGGAGGGTTTTGTGAAATATTTTTCACATGACCATGTGTTGAAACTCATATATATGGAAAATATATGTCCACTAAGTTTCCCTAAATTTTATTAAATATTTTGAAATCATTTAAATAATTTTTCCATATGAAAGACCATTTTTGGCCTTAAGAAAAAGCCTTTAAATAAAATAGTAAAATAAACTCTAAAATTAATATTTAGTGGTTTTGGGAAGTCTTATATACTGTGGGTTCCAAATAAAACCTTTGGAGCAAATCAATCCACACAATTTGAGGACTTGTAGTACAAACCTCAATTCAGGGGTTTTGGAAAACGTAATTTGAATAAATCCTTTTTGGCCAAAGGAATATTTTATAAAAATAGTTTTATGTCCTATACACATGGCATGATCATTGGGAAAGGTTCTTGGGTCAGGGAGATGAGTTTGGAGTGTAGGAGACATATGGTGGTTCATGGCACAATCAAACAAGCAAGCAAATAACACACAAGTCAAGCATTCATATGCACACAAAAAGTTTTAATTGGCCCTAATTTTTGAGCTATGTTAACTTAGTCAGGAGAAGCAAAACACAGGGTGTGACAACTCATCGCATTGATATCTATCGATGAGCATCTCCATAGCTCGTTGGTATGCCTAGTTGATGCAAGACTATCTTCTCCACTTTTTACCCCTTTGATACCTACCACGATATTCTATTCCACCTGTATGCTATGTCCAATGGTTCACACTCATGTATTGCGTGAAGAGTAAAAAGTTGATGGATATCGAAAAGTACGATCCAATTGTCTGACTTGGACACCGTGGTGCTTAACATATGTATCTATGTGGTGAAGATGGAGTCATTCCTTGCTAATATAATAAGATGAATAGGGGTAAAACATTCTTTTAGGATCGTACACTTTGAAAAAATAACGATTTTGTTTCTTATACTTATAAATATTACTATGGTGTTGCTTGTTAATTCATCATTTCTCAATGAGCATTCATACCAAAGATTACATAATAGGTACCATGTCACATCAAAAAAATTGTTTTTATCATTTACCTACTCGAGGACAAGCAGGAATTAAGCTTGGGGATACTGATACGTCTCCAACGTATCTATAATTTTTGATTGTTCCATGCTGACATATTATCATTCTAGGATACTTTTTGGGTATTTATTTACCAATTTATAATATTTTTGAGCACTAACCTATTGACCCAGTACCCAGTGCCAGTTCTTGTTTTCTGCGTGTTTTTGCCTTTTCAGAGTTACAATACTAAACGGAGTCCAATTGCCACGAAACATTTTGGTGATTTTTTCTGGACCAATACAAGACCTAAAAGCTTCGGAGGAGGGCCAGGAGATGCACCAGGGGCCCACCACATATCCAGTCGCGCAACCCTATGGGGGGCGCGGCTAGATATGTGGTGCCCCCCTGGTGCGCCTCCCGACGTCGTTCTCTGGCCTATAAATTCACATCTACCTTAGAAACACCAAAAGCGCTCCCGAAACACTTTTTCCGCCGCCGCAAGTCTCTGTTTCGACGGGAGGCCATCTACACCTCCGTTCCGGCACCCTGTCGGAGGGGAGATCGATCACGGAGGGCCTCTTCATCAACCTTGCTGCCCTCACCATGATGTGTGAGTAGTTCACCACAGACCTACGGGTCCGTAGGTAGTACCTAGATGGAAATCTCTCTCTCCCACTTCATCTTCAATACAATGTTCATCGCATCTTTGCCTTGATCTATCTAATGTAATCCCTTTGTGTGGTGTGTTTGTTGGGATCCGATGAATTGTGAGTTTATGTTCAGATTATTCATGGAAATTATTTGAGTAAAACCTGATTACTATGATTCTTATTTGCATGATAATCATAGCTTCGTAATGCTCTCCGATCTATATTGAGATAGTTTGGCCAACTAGATTGATATTTCTTCGGTGGGAGTGGTGCGTTGTAGTAGGTTCAACATGACGAGTTTCTATATCCCAGTGATAGACGGGGACAAGTTGCATCTTTGTGTTGTTGCTACGAAGGATAAAACGATGGGGTTTATTCATATTAGTTGAGTATAATTTGTCTACATCATGTCATCGTTCTCCAAGCATTACTCCGTTTGTCATGAACTTAATACGTATCGAGGCAAGCATAGAAGCGCTCTTGAAGTGGAGTAATAGTAGTAAGTGCAGGCAGGAGTCAGCCTATTTGCTTATGGACGTGATGCCTATATACACATGATCATTGCCGTGAACATCGCATAATTATTCGCTTTTCTATCAATTGCCCAACAGTAATTTGTTTACCCACCATATGCTTTGCTTATGAGAGATGCCACTAGAGAACTCTATGGCCCCCAGGTCTATTCACATATATATATTCAAAAACGCTATCATTACCTTGCTGATATTTATTACCTTTTATTTTATTTTGCACTTTACTATTATCTACAGTTATCTACGCAACTCACTTGCTTGCAAATAACGAGATCAAGGGGATTGATGACCCTCTTGCTGGCGTTGGGTGCAAGTTGTTTGGTCTTTTGTGTGCAGCCGCTGAAGACGGTTGAGGATTGGTATTCCTATTGGTTCGATAAACCTTGGTTTCATAACTGATGGAAATACTTACCCACTTTGAGCTGTGATTGCCCGTTCCTCTTCACGAAAAACCCAACGCAGACCACGAGTATCACCCACCCCCTGATATTAGCCCATAATTTGTTGCTCTAAGAGATATGTTGCATACCTTTGCTGCATCAGCTGGACTTAAGGTAATTTTTGCTAAATCAATGATGATCCCACTTAAAGTTCCCAGATATGAAGCTATAAAGTTTGCTGGAATTCTGCAATGCTCACTAGGAACTTTATCCTTCACATATCTGGGTCTGCCTATGGGAACTACCAGGCCAACAATTCTGGATTTAGTGCCTCTAGTGGACTCTATGGAGAGGAGATTGTCTGCAAGCTCAGCTATACCGAAACAAGGAGCTATATTACAACTTTTGAAGTATGTCTTGTCTTCTATACCCATATACTTCCTTTGCGCTCTGCACCCCCACCTGGCATCATTAAACAGTTGGAGAGGATTGAGAGGCAATGCCTATGGAGAGGAGACTCTGAATCTCCAAGATAATCTATCGTAGCATGGGATCTGGTTTGCAGGCCAAAAGATAAAGGAGGGCTGGGCATAACGAATCTTAAATTGCAAAACCAAGGACTATTGATCAAACATCTGCATAATTTGTATAATAAGGTTCAAATATCCCGGGTCTCACTGGTTTGGGATTCTTATTATGATGGAGTTGTCCCACATGCCACTGTTCTATGCGGTTCTTTCTGGTGGAAGGATGTGCTTAAGCTTAGTGACGCATACAGAGTACTGGCATCTACAGTAGTAAACAGAGGGGACACAATTCTTTTCTGGTCTGATGCTTGGTAGTTGGGAGGCTCTACAATGCCTGTCAGTACGAAGACTTTTCTCTTTTGTCATTGATGACAAAATCTGTGCACTTGATTTTTATAATTGCTAGGATAGATCAACATATTTTCAACTTCCAATTTCCAAGCATGCAACACTTGAATTTAACATGTTAAACTCCTGGGTGGATAATCTTCAGAGGAATCCTAATGATGCAGATATTTGGTACTGGGTAGGACCTTCTGGAAGTTATACATCAAAGAGCTATTACAACATCGTTTACTCCCATCTACCCACAATTGAGCCATGCACATGGCTTTGGGGATCCAGATGTACCCTCAAGATCAAAGATTCTGCCTTCTTGTTGTTCTTTGATAGGCTTAACACTAAGGATCTTCTGATTAGAAGGCACTTGAGAACCACACAGGATGACAATCTTTGTGTCCTTTGCTGTCAACACACTTATGATGATAGATTGCACCTATTTTTCTCTTGCAACTTCAGTGTGAGGATATTGAACTACCTGCGAATTGATTAGTCTGTTAGCAATCATATTCATCAATGCATAAATTTGGCCAAGAGGAGTTTTGGTCAACCTTTTTTCTTTGAAGTGGTCTTCACACCAGCTTGGAACGTCTAGATCCTCAGAAATGGGAAGACTTTGAAGGTAGAAAGAGCCAATTTTGCGGCTCTGAGATGTAAATTTGTACATGATCTGACATTGCTAGCCCACAGGGTTAAAGATTCTATTAGACCTAAGCTTTTAGCCTGGCTAACTATTTTACCTTTGTCTCTGTAATAGGTAGGTATTTCCTGTCCCTATGTTTTAGTTTAGTTTAGACCAAACTTTTTTTTAGCTTTATGTAATCTGTTGACAGACTTTATTTAAATTTTAATAAAAGAATGTGGGTCTTTGCCCTGTAGTAGTTAGTCAAAAAATATTCCCCACCCCCTTCAGTGCATTCACTCAACCAAAGCCACCCTCTCCGCCGCGCCGATACATCGGCGCCGTGATTCATCAAGGTGACACACGGCGAGCCTCTCTCCCATAGTACACCCTCAGAAACTGCTGTCCTCCAGCCGCCGCCACCACTGGCGTCGTTCTTCTGGAGATGCATGATGGTCAACTTCTCCCATGGTACACTCATTTTAGACTGAGGCACCGTGTATGTCGGAATAGCGCTGGATGTTAGCTGATAGACATTGTTAATCTCACATCTTGCTGAAATAGTTTACACCAATATGTTCTACTTAAAAAGCTAGCTTGCCATGTTCTACACTCAATCTGCTTTGCTAAGATAGCATGCCACACTTGTGCACTCGGCCTGATTAGTTGCTAAAATATCCTACCATAGTTTAGGACCATGTATGAATTGTGAAGTAGATTGCGATAGCCTAGTAACCAATATGTTAGCTAAAATAGCTCCAAACCACTTTACACTCAATCTTTATTGCCAAGATGGTCTTCTATGGTTGCGTGCTCGGCCTCATTGATTCCTGAAATAGCCTGCCATAATTTAGCACTCAATATGTTTGCTGAATTAGCTTTACATATATTTTATTACTTAGATCTGCTTGTCTAAATATCTTGCCATAGCTTTAGACATCGACCTAGGTATTTTTCTGGGGTTTATAAAAAACATGTTTGTTTTCCTATAATATCTAGTACAAGAACTAATTTGTATACCTACTAGATGGACATGAATTGGAATAACTTGTGCTTGATGATTCTCCCCTGCATATTTCAAAGGGGTTCAAAATTTCATGAACTTTATGAGAGCTCAGTACGGTGGTCTGAAAGCAGAGGTGCGCTACCCATGTATCAGTTGTATGAATCTAGTTTCAAGACCTCGGTCAACCATGCAAAACCATTTACACTTTTATGGGATATGAGTCACATATAGTAGGTGGGTTCATCATGGTGAACCTGTGAACGTTAATGTTACTGACTATGTCGAAGCAGTAGATGAACATCTTGATCTACCTGATGGTCGGGACGAAGAGGAGGAGTAGGTGGAGGCAAAGCCAGTGAATTTGACCAGCATGGAAAATTTGCTAAGAAATGATCACACACTTCGAGAACTGACAGCTGTACAAGAAATGATGGAACCACATGTTGGAGCATGCAAAGTGGCAATCAGCGAAGGTTGTAAGTTGTCGGTATCCTCAGCTATAGCCAGCTTTCTTCAGGTGAAGAAATCTTAATGGATGACCAACAAATCATTCTATGCGATGATGAAGGCTTTCCGCGATAGTTTTCCCAGATACGTCTTAGCTGCCAAAAACCTACAGTAAAATGAAGAATTTCCTTCGTGCGGTTGGTATTGGATATGATATGATCCATGTTTGCAAGAATAATTGTGTTGTATTCAGGAAGGATTATGCCAACTTAAGCGAATACTCGAAATGCAAATCAACAAGATGGAAAGATGGAGATGCTGTGAAGAGGATTCCTCATAAAATTCTGAGACATTTTCCAGTTATACCAAGATTGCAGAGGTTGTTTCATGATGCTCAAACATTTGTAGATGTATAGTGACATCTTATGAAAACGGAGCACAAAGATCAGAATGTAATGAGCCATCCATCTCATTGTAGTTAATTGAGAAGCTTCAATGGGGAACACCCAGATTTTTTTGCTGAGCAGAGAAACATTCGCCTTGGCTTAGCTACATATAGATTAAATCCATTTGGCCACCAGAGCGCTACATATAGCATGTGGACAGTACTTGTTATCCCTTACAATATGTCGCCAACTGTCTGCACCAAAGGATCAAACTACATCATGGCCTTGCTCATCCCAAGTCCAAACAGTCCTGGAAAGGTTTTGATCTATTCATGGAGCCTCTTGTGGAGGAACTTCAAAAATTATGGAGGGTGTCGAGGATATAACTCCACGATATAACCCGCCCTACCGGGCCGGGTCAACATATCAACAGTTTTGTGACCAAGTTCAAGGTGGGTCGTGTCCTAAGTACAAGATAAATAAGGCGGTGGCTGACCAAGATGCCGGGCGGCCCAACACCTGAAGACGGCGGCTCAAAGCCCATGAATCTAAAGACGCCGGTTAAAGTTTCCTTAAGATACAAGACAAGTTAGAGATGTCGTAGGTCACTGGAGATGATATGACCCGGACTTTATTGTAAACCCTAGGGCTTGACCTGTATATAAAGGCAGGGCCCTAGGGCCGAAAGACTTAAGTTACAACCTCTCGATAGCTAGGTTATTGTGGGGACCCTGACTCATAAGTCGAGATCACCGAATGCACGTGTACAGTGATCCCAGAGATCAATGCTCACTGAACACACAGAAGCTGAATAACAAGAGTCTTACATCCACATTTAGCGTCTTACACAAATAAAGACCATGAAGGTCAAGTCTTACATAGATAGGGCCGCAAGGGCCAAACATTTAAACATAACAAGCAGCGGAAATCTTGATCGGAAGCGTGAACCCATGCCATCTGCCTTAAACCTACAGGCATTCTGACTGGGAAGCGTCCTAGTTCGCATGTTCGTCACCAACGAACTCTGCACCATATTCCTGCTCTTCCATGCCTGGCCAATTAAATAACCAGTGGCAAGTCAATGAGTACTTTTAATGTACTCACAAGCAACCCAAGTTTTGGAACAAGGTACAACAATGCATGATATAGCACTAAGTGGGTATGTTTTGCGGAAAGTTAATTTTAAGTGCAATGATATGATCAAGTAACTTGAGTAAGCATGCATCAACTGTTGACAGTTATTCATGTGAACAAGTCTCAGTTATCATCATAAGCAGGGGTTGAACATCATATGTTCATCATCATGACAAGTTATCGGACTTAGCTCAAGTTTTATCCTTGTGTTATACTCACACACGCACACCAAGTTTGTGAAAACATCGGACGTAGTTTAAGCAGGACCTCCAACTATCCATGATCGTGGACACGGCTATTCGAATAGTTTTACACTCTGCAGAGGTTGCACACTTTACCCACGAAACTCGAGAAACTTCCGTGTCAAGCCACGACTCGCGGTATTGTCCATACCCGAGGTAAGTACCAGAACATTGTCTTTACCTTATCGATACTAAACAAAGAGTCCACTCGTTGGTGCCATCTCCCATGATGTACATCACACGTATCATCCATGAGGGCACGCAACGGTGTGTCCGGTGCCTGTAAAGACAGCGCATGGTCGCCCTACCAGGCACGACTCCGTATTGAGAGTGACCTCGCCACTCTCGCCACTAGTAATGCGAGCTCTCTGCTAGTACCCAGCAAGGTAATCAACAAAGCCCCGTCCCATAAGGGGTATCGTGTTTGTACATGTAAGGTTGGGATGGTCAGCAAATCTTAAATCTCTCCGTTTTCGAAAACACACACACTCACTTGCTCTGGTACACCACTTCCTTATGAAGTGGTTACCTAGCTCATCATCATCTCCCTCGGGCATTAGTGGCACCCGACGGGGTTTTCGAAAAGTCTTTGAAAACACTGTTGTTTTCATCACCATGCATATTCCCGTCCCACTTGCGTAGCATCTACTAGTAACTTATCTACTCCCACCCGCACAACCCTCATAAGAATGGTAGGGTCATGCATGATGCAAGTATCAACGGTAAAGTATCGGAGGCATCCCACCGAAGTGGTAACCACATCAACATGATCATCATCACGGAAACAAGTGCTATATGTCATGCAAATAAAGGCGTTCATAGTCATGGTCAAAGGGCTGCTTGCCTGGCTCAACAAAGTCTTCGGGGTCTTCAAAGTCTTCGGGTTCAACTCCCTCGTCAACAGCGCAATCTATCATCGCGATAAACAACGGTAATAATAAGTATCACAACAAAAACGGAGCACAAACTTTACGTCTAAAATGTTACCCTATTCTGATAAATACTACAAGCTATTCTATAAATATTGTTATAAGGTTTTGTGGTGAAAAAGGTTTTCAAAATCATTTTTAAGAGAGACAAAAATGCCTAAAAAGAGGTTTTAAAAATAAAACAGTACATAAAAGGTTTTCAAAAAATTCACAAATGGCACTAATAATTACTACACAATATTGCAGGAATTTAGGTGGAAGAATTATTGGAACTTTAGTTTTATTTAATCCCCTCGAAATTTTAGAAAACAGAACAGAAAAAGAAAAAGAAAAAGGGCTCTGTGCCCTGGGCCAGATTCGACAAAGGAGGCGGAGAGCTCACCGGCAGCGAAAGAGTGCGCGGCGAGGGGAGACAAGGGCTGGAATGGACTTGGGGTGCTACCGCCGTTCGGGTGGTGGTCGAGGGAGTGGCTGGGGTGGCCGGAGTCGCCGACGGTGAATAAGCCGCGGCGGTGGAGCTTCGGGCGTGCTCCAAGCCGACGGTTCCTGTAGCAAAACGCATGGGAGGAAGGGGGGGTCGCATCAGCGGGTTGATGGAGGAGTTGGGGAAGAAGAATGGGGACCAGAGGGGGCCTATACCCGAAGATCTCCGGCGAGCCGAAGCGGCAGAGCTCGGGCTCGATCTCGGGCTCAGGTGCTTCCGGGGCGGATTTGGCGGCACAGTAGGGCGATTGGGGAAGAGAGGGAGTCAGCAGAGGTGAGAGAAGGGCTCGGGGAGGCCCTTTTATAGGGGCACGGCGGTCACCGCACAGTGGTGCGCCGGTGAGGAAGTGGCGCTCGCTGGAGGGCACGGGAAAGAGAGGGGGAGTGTCTGGGTGTTCTTGGAGCTGGTCTAGGGCTAGGGGAGAGAAGAGAGAAGGCGGGGGAGCTCGCGCGTGTGAGGCCTGCGTTTGGCCGAACCGGGCGGCATCGGGCGCGTGCGAGAGGAGCCGTTGGAGGGAGAGGGAGGAGGGTGACAAGGGCGTGGCGTGTTGCGGACGTCGAGGCGCATCGACTGGCGCGAGGGGGAGCTCGAGGTGGTCGGGTATGGGCAGGAGAGGGAGCGCGCTCCAGAGCGCGACTTTGGCCGGCATGATGACCTCTTTGGCGCGCTCTGGCACATCCACTAGTGTCAGGGAGCTGCAGGAGGGAGTATTTTACTGGGAAAGCACCTTGGATGCTCTGGGTGCTGGATAGGAGAGAGGGGAGGCTGAGAAAGAGGGAGAAAATGGCTTTCCAAAGAGGGAAATGGGGCTTTTCCCCCATGCAATCATGGACTTGGGTGCCAGGAATCTTACTGGAGGTGTTGGGGGACTAGGAGGAGCTGTGGTAAAAATTTGAGGTGAAGGAGAGTGGTGGATGTGGCTCAATTATTGGTTTTAGTATTCTGGCAGAAGGTGTTTGATCAGTGCTTTGGCTAGTTAATCGCCTCCACTGGAGCTGAGAGTTAACAGGATGAAATGGTGGTAACAATTGAGCTTGATCACCAAGTTTGAGCTCAATTGAGGAAAGTTGATAATGTAAACTTTGTAAACCCTAGATTTTAACAGAAACTGACTTCTGTAGATCCAGGTGTGCAAATATAATCTCCTTGATGCACCACTTGGTGTAGCATCCTTATTTTGCTAGTGTAACGCCCAAGGTGCGATCCTATCCTTATTTTGGCACGAGGGCCTCGACAGGGATAGAAGCGCATCTCGTCGTTTCGCAAGAATGGATATCATTACAAGTACATGTAAAGAAGAGATGAGTATATGGAATTGGCTTACACTCGCCACAAGCTAAATCAAGATCACATCAATACAACAACATACACAATCATCATACAGAGAGCAGGGTCTGACTACGGACGAAAACAAATGATAAAATGACATGCATCCTTGCTATCCCAGGCTGCCTCCTGGAACCCATCCTATGATCGAAGAAGAAGAAGAACTCCAAATCAAACAAGCATCGTGCTCACGTCAAATCATCGCATTACCTGTACCTGCAACTGTTGTTGTAGTAATCTGTGAGCCACGGGGACTCAACAATCTCATTTCCAAGGGTATCAAGACTATTAAAGCTTAATGGGTGAGGTATGTTTAAGTGGTGAGGCTGCAGCAAGCACTAAGCATTTATTTGAGTGGCTAACTTACGAGTACAAGAATAAGGGGGGATGATTGTCGTATAAACGGACGTGAACTAGTAATGATCTCTAAGAGATCCTGAACACCTACTTATGGTCAAACATAACCCCACCGTGTTCTCTCTCGGATCAGAAATTCACGAGAAGAGACAGTCACGGTTACGCACACGGTTGGTGTATTTTATTTGAGTTTACTTCTAGTTTTCTATGACCGGGTGTTAAACAAAGTTTCCAAGTTGCCACGTAACTGCGGGCACGGCTTTCCGAAAGATTTAACCCTGCAGGGGTGCTCCAACTCATCCATCACAAACTAACCACACGCCGCGAGAATAACCTCGACCACGAATCCGGTGATTTCCTAGGAAATTCCATTGGAAAACCTCAACCTCGAGATAGCCCAAAGTATCGGAATTCCTCGCGCAACACATTAGAGAAAGGTAAAACAAGTCCAGCAAGACCGCCCGACGTGTCGACGAACCTGATAGGAGCCGCATATCTCGTTCCCAGGACACGACCGGATAAGCTAGTGTACAAGGCCTGATAGACATCTCCCGAGTTGCCCCGGGTTGGCCCCGCACAGTGCTCTAGTTCGGACCAACACTCATTAGGAGCACTGGCCCGGGGGGTTGTTTAAAGATCCTCAGGTTAATTACTCCCTATGCAAGTTTATTAGTTATTAGGCAAATCTAGTACCAAAGTTGGGTCTTGCCAGAAAAGTTTTAATCTAAAACGAATGGTCAAGGGGGTCCCCATAACAACCCCGAGCATGTTAGGAGCGCAAAATATGGAACATAACACCGGTGCACAAGTAACTAGGGCGGTAAGAGTGGAACAAAACACCGAGCAAAAGGCCAAGCCTTCCACCCTTTACCAAGTATATATGTGCATTAAATTAAATAGCAATAATATTGTGATATAACAAAATATCCATGTTGCACATGGAGAGAGCTTGCACTTGCAACTAGCAACGCTATAAGAAGGGCTGAGCAAGCGGTAACATAGCCAAACAGTGGTTTACTGGGTTGTGGAGGGGTTAGAGGCTTATCATGGCATTTTGTGAGGCTTGACAAACAAGTGGTAGGTAGCGACACAAGCGATATAAACGAGACATCTAGCATGGCAATGGTAGTAATGGTATCCAGGGAAATGATCATCTTGCCTGAGATCCCGCTTGGAAGAAGATCGAGTCTATGAAGAAGATGAGCCAGCGTAGTCGAACGAATCCGCACACTCCGAAGCGGTTTCGGAACTCTATCGAGAAGAAGCAATCCGGAAACAACAATCAACACATGATAAATGCTACTTCTTGAGCTTGCGTTGGTTTTCCCTTGAAGAGGAAAGGGTGATGCAGCAAAGTAGATAAGTATTTCCCTCAGTTGTTGAGAACCAAGGTATCAATCCAGTAGGAGATACAAGCAAGTCCCCAATCTTTGCACCTACACAAACAATCAAACACTTGCACCCAACGCTATAAAGGGGTTGTCAATCCCTTCACGGTTACTTGCAAGGATGAGATCTGATAGAGATAGATATAGAAGATTACTAGAACGAAAAGTAAAACAAAAGCAAAAAGATTGCAGCAAAGTATTTTTGGTATTTTTGGTTTATAGATCTGAAAATATAATATGGAAAATAGACCCGGGGGCCATAGGTTTCACTAGAGGCTTCTCTCTTGAAGGAAAATAATACGGTGGGTGAACAAATTACTGTCGAGCAATTGATAGAAAAGCGCATAGTTATGACAATATCCAAAGCAATGATTATGCATATAGGCATCACGTCCGTGTCAAGTAGACCGAAACGATTCTGCATCTACTACTATTACTCCACACATCGACCGACTCCTGCCTGCAACTAAAGTATTAAGTTCATGAAGAACAGAGTAACGCATTAGGTAAGATGACATGATGTAGAGGGATAAACTCAAGCAATATGATGAAAACCCCATCTTTTTATCCTCGATGGAAACAATACAAATACGTGCCTCGCTACCCCTACTTTGTCACTCGGTGAGGACACCGCAAGATTGAACCCAAAACCAAGCACTTCTCCCATTGCAAGAATTACCAATCTAGTTGGCCAAACCAAACCAATAACTCAAAGAGACTTGCAAAGATATGAAATCATGCATATAAGAATTCAGAGAAGATTCAAATAATATTCATAGATAATCTGATCATAAACCCACAATTCATCGGATCTCGACAAACACACCGCAAAAGAGTATTACATCGGATAGATCTCCATGAAGATCATGGTATTGAAGAACATAGAGAGAGAAGAAGCCATCTACCTACTAGCTATGGACCCGAAGGTCTGAGGTGAACTACTCACGCATCATTGGAGGGGCAATGGAGTTGATGTAGATGCCCTCCGTGATCGAATCCCCCTCCGGCAGATTACCGGAAAAGGCTCCAAGATGGGATCTCACCGGAATAGAGGGTTCCGGCGGCGGAAAAGTATTTTCGTGGCTCTTTTTGGTATTGGGGGAATATTTGGGAATTTATAGGCCGAGGATTAGGGTTAGAGGACCCGCAGGGGGGCCACAAGCCAGGGGGGCGCCCCCCCCTAGGGCGCGCCCTGCAAGCTTGTGATCTCCCGGCAGGTCTCCTGCCTTCATCTCCAAGTCTGGCAGGTTTCTTCTAGTCCAAGAAAAATCATCGCGAAGATTTTATTCCGTTTGGACTCTGTTTGATATTCCTTATCTGCAATACTCAAAAACAAGGAAAAAACAGAAACTGGCACTAGGCACTAGGTTAATAGGTTAGTCCCAAATATAATATAAAATAGCATATTAATGCATATAAAACATCCAAAATAAATAATATAATAGCATGGAATAATCAAAAATTATAGATACATTGGAGACGTATCAAGCATCCCCAAGCTTAATTCCTGCTCGTCCTCGAGTAGGTAAATGGTAAAAACAGAATTTTTGATGTGGAATGCTACCTAACATATTTATCCATGTAATATTCTTTATTGTGGCATGAATGTTCAGATCCATAAGATTCAAAACAAAAGCTCAATATTGACATAAAAACAGTAATACTTTAAGCATACTAACAAGCAATTGTGTCCTTTCAAAATAACATGGCATTAGAAAGTTATCCCTACAAAATCATATGGTCTGGCTATGCTCCATATTCCATACACAAAGTATCTAAATCATGCACACCCCCGATGACAAGTCAAGCAATTGTTTCACACCTTTTATGTTCTCAAACCTTTTCAACTTTCACGCAATACAAGAGCGTGAGCCATGGATATAGCACTATAGGTGGAATAGAATATGGTGGAGGTTGTGTGGAAAAAGAGAAGATAGTCTCACATCAACTAGGCGTATCAACGGGCTATGGAGATGCCCATCATATAGATATCAATGTGAGTGAGTAGGGATTGCCATGCAACGGATTCACTAGATCTATTAGTGTATGAAAGCTCAAAAATAAACTAAGTGGGTGTGCATCCAACTTGCTTGCTCACGAAGACCTAGGGCAATTTGAGGAAGCCCATCATTGGAATATACAAGCAAAGTTATATAATGAAAAATTCCCACTAGTATATGAAAGTGACAACAAATAGGAGACTCTCTATCATGAAGATCAAGGTGCTACTTTGAAGCACAAGTGTGGAAAAAAAGGTAGTAACATTGTCCCTTCTCTCTTTTCTCTCATTTTTTTTGGTGGGCATCTTTGGCCTCTTTTTTTTATTTGGGCTTCATTGGCCTCTTTTATTATTTGTAAAGTCCGGAGACTCATCCCTACTTGTGAGGGAATCATAGCTTCCATCATCCTTTCCTCTCATGGGACAATGCTCTAATGATAATCATCACACTTTTATTTACTTACAACTCGATACCTACAACAAGATATGACTCTATATGAATGCTTCTGGTGGTGTACCGGGATGTGCAACGATCTAGCATAGCAAATGACATCAAAACACGGACAAGCCATGAAAACATCATGCTAGCTGTCTTACGATCATGCAAAGCAATATGACAATGATGGTGCGTGTCATAGAAAAAACTAAACGGTGGAAGTTGCATGGCAATATATCTCGGAATGGCTATGGAAATGCCATAATAGGTAGGTATGGTGGCTGTTTTGAGGAAGGGTATATGGTGGGTTTAATGCACCGGCAAAAGTTGCGCGGTACTAGAGAGGCTAGCAATGGTGGAAGGGTGAGAGTGCGTATAATCCATGGACTCACATTAGTAATAAAGAACTCACATACTTATTGCAAAAATCTATTAGTTATCGAAGCAAAGTATTAGACGCATGCTCCTAGGGGAGAGGTTGGTAGGAGTTAACCATCGCGCGCTCCCGACCCTCACACAAAGGATGACAATCATTAAACAAATCATGCTCCGACTTCGTTACATAACGGTTCACCATACGTGCATGCTACGGGAATCACAAACTTTAACACAAGTATTTTTACCATTCCACAATTACTCACTACCATGACTCTAACATCACCATCTTTATACCTCAAAACTATATGCAAGGAATCCAACTTCTCATAGTATTCAATGCACTTTATATGAAAGTTTTTATTATATCCCTCTTGGATGCCAGGTATATTAGGACTAAATTCATAACCTAAACCAATTATCATGCTGTTTAAAGAATCTCAAAATAATATACGTGAGGTATGAGAGTTCAATTATTTCTATAAAATAAAAGACACCACCGTGCTCTAAAAAGATATAAGTGAAGCACTAGAGCAACATTGCCTAGCTCAAAAGATATAAGTGAAGCACATAGAGTATTCTAATAAATTCACGATTAATGCATGTCCCTCTCAAAAGATGTGTTCCGCAAGGATGATTGTGGCAAACTAAAAAGCAAAGACTCATATCCTACAAGACGCTCCAAGCAAAACACATATCATGTGGTGAATAAAAATATAGCCTGAAGTAAATTTACCGATGGATTGAAGACGAAAGAGGGGATGCTTTCCGGGGCATCCCCAAGCTTAGGCTCTTTGGTATCCTTGAATGTGGCTTGGGGTGCCTTGGGAATCCCCAAGCTTAGGCTCTTGCCACTCCTTATTCCATAGTCCATCAAATCTTTACCCAAAACTTGAAAACTTCACAACACAAAACTCAACAGAAAACTCGTGAGATCCGTTAGTATAAGAAAAATGAATCACCACTTTAGTTACTGTTGTGAACTCATTATTTATTTATATTGGTGTAATATCTACTGTATTCTAACTTCTCCATGGTTCATACCCCCCGATACAACCGATAGATGCATCAAAATAAGCAAACAACACAAAGAAAACAGAATCTGTCAAAAACAGAACAGTCTGTAGCAATCTGTAACTTCGAATACTTCTGTAACTCCAAAAATTCTGAACAATTAGGAAAATCAGGGAAATTTGTATATAAATCTTGTGTAAAAAATTCACATCCAATTGACGTTCTGGTGAATTTATAAAATTCCTGGTCTGAGCGCAAAAGTTTCTGTTTTTCAGCAAAACCAAATCAACAATCACCGTAAACTATCCCAAAGGTCTTACTTAGCACAAACACTAATTAAAAAAATAAAACACAATTACTACAGAGGTAATAATGTGCAAAACACTCAAGAACAGAAGCAAAAAATAAAATCATAAAATAAAATTGGTTTGCCTCCCAACAAGCGCTATTGTTTAACGCCCCTAGCTAGGCATAATGATTTCAATGATGCTCACATAAAAAGTAGTAATTGAAATATGCAAGAAAGCATCATGAATCTCATGACAAGCACATTTAAGTCTAACCCACTTCCTATGCATAGGGATTTTGTGAGCAAACAATTTATGGGAACAAGAATCAACTAGCATAGGAAGGCAAAACAAGCATAACTTCAAAACTTTGAACACATAGAGAGGAAACTTGATATTATTGCAATTCCTACAAGCATATGTTCCTCCCTCATAATAAATTTCAGTAGCATCATGAAGGAATTCAACAATATAACTATCACATAAATCATTCTTTTCATTATGCCCAAGCATAGAATTTTCATTACTCTCCACACAAGCAAATTCCTTTTTATCCATAGTAGTGGGAGCAAACTCAACAAAATAACTATCATGAGACACTAGATTGCATTAACCAGATTGCAAATTAAAACCATGATGATTAGTTTCACCATCATCATGAATAGGAGGCATGCAAACATCATAATAAATTTGCTTATCAAAACTTGGGGGACTAAAAATATCATCTTCATCAAACATAGCATCCCCAAGCTTGTGGCTTTCCATATCGTTAGCATAATTGACATTAATAGAATTGATAGTAACATCATCGCAATCATGCTTTCCAATCAAGGAGATATCATGAATCACCTTATAAATTTCTTCTTTCAACACTTCATCAAAATATTCATGATTTTCAAGCAAAACTTCATAGAGATAATCAAGTGCACTCAACTCACTACAATTGGTTCATCATAATTTGGTCTTTTGAAAATATTAGCAAGTGGATGAGGATCCATATCAATAGATTTTTAGCAAGCGAAGATGCAATCAAATAGAAGGCACATGGCAACACAAGCAAACAAAAAGCAAACGAAAAGACGAACGGAAGAAGGGCGAATAAAAAGGCAAATCTTTTTGGTTTTTTCTGAAAATCGTTTTAGAAGTGGGGGAGAGGAAAACGAGAGGCAAATGGCAACTAATGTAAATGCAAGAGATGAGTTTGTGATGGGTACTTGGTAGGCTTGATGTACATTTCCCCGGCAACGGCGCCAGAAATCCTTCTTGCTACTTCTTGAGCTTGCGTTGGTTTTCCCTCGAAGAGGAAAGGGTGATGCAGCAAAGTAGATAAGTATTTACCTCAGTTGTTGAGAACCAAGGTATCAATCCAGTAGGAGATACAAGCAATTCCGCAATCTTCGCACCTACACAAACAATCAAACACTTGCACCCAACGCTATAAAGGGGTTGTCAATCCCTTCACGGTTACTTGCATGGATGAGATCTGATAGAGATATATATGGAAGATTACTAAAACGAAAAGTAAAACAAAAGTAAAAAAGATTGCAGCAAATTATTTTTGGTATTTTTGGTTTATAGATCTGAAAATATAATATGGAAAATAGACCCGGGGGCCATAGGTTTGACTAGAGGCTTCTCTCTTGAAGGAAAATAATACGGTGGGTGAACAAATTACTGTCGAGCAATTGATAGCAAAGCCCATAATTATGACGATATCCAAGGCAATGATTATGCATATAGGCATCACGTCCGTGTTAAGTAGACCGAAACGATTCTGCATCTACTATTATTACTCCACACATCGACCGACTCCTGCCTGCATCTAGAGTATTAAGTTCATGAAGAACAGAGTAACGCATTAGGTAAGATGACATGATGTAGAGAGATAAACTCAAGCAATATGATGAAAACCCCATCTTTTTATCCTCGATGGCAACATTACAAATACATGCCTCGCTACCCCTACTTTGTCACTGGTTGAGGACACCGCAAGATTGAACCCAAAACCAAGCACTTCTCCCATTGCAAGAATTACCAATCTAGTTGGCCAAAGCAAACCAATAACTCGAAGAGACTTGCAAAGATATGAAATCATGCATATAAGAATTCAGAGAAGATTCAAATAATATTCATAGATAATCTGATCATAAACCCACAATTCATCGGATCTCGACAAACACACCGCAAAAGAGTATTACATCGGATAGATCTCCATGAAGATCATGAAGAACATGGTATTGAAGAACATAGAGAGAGAAGAAGCCATCTAGCTACTAGCTATGGACCCGAAGGTCTGAGGTGAACTACTCACGCATCATTGGAGGGGCAATGGAGTTGATGTAGATGCCCTCCGTGATCGAATCCCCCTCCGGCAGATTACCGGAAAAGGTTCCAAGATGGGATCTCACGGGATCAGAGGGTTCCGGCGGCAGAAAAGTATTTTCGTGACTCTTTTTGGTATTGGGGGAATATTTGGGAATTTATAGGCCAAAGATTAGGGTTAGAGGACCTGCAGGGGGGCCACAAGCTAGGGGGCGGCCCCCTTAGGGCGCGCCCTGCAAGCTTGTGATCTCCCGGCAGGTCTCCTGCCTTCATCTCCAAGTCTGGCAGGTTTCTTCTGGTCCAAGAAAAATCATCGCGAAGATTTTATTCCGTTTGGACTCCGTTTGATATTCCTTATCTGCAATACTCAAAACAAGGAAAAAACAGAAACTGCTACTAGGCACTAGGTTAATAGGTTAGTCCCAAAAATAATATAAAATAGCATATTAATGCATATAAAACATCCAAAACAGATAATATAATAACATGGAACATTCAAAAATTATAGATACGTTGGAGACATATCAATAAACACCCCAACATATGCATGACATGATGCACATCAAATATGATGCATGTTATGCATGACATGGCAAAGCACAACAATCAACTTCTACACATTAAGTGAAGCTCAATATGCAATGGGTTGCATATTGACGAAACTCCACATTTCGATTAATTAATTCTCTCTCGTTTAGGTACTCATCAATATTAAATGTTGTTTAACATGCGTGGTCATGGCATAAGGTGAAGATGGAATCAAGCAATTTTAAATGGAGAGGGAGAACATACATATAACAAAATAATAACTCTCCATATTACGAGAAATGCGGTTAATGTGGTTTAACCAAACAATCATTTTAAATGTTGTCTATCATGGCAAGAGGTGAAGCATGAACAACTACATCAAATGGGACATTAAAATGAGGCCGGTAGCAACATATACCATTCCGAAACAACCTCATATGCATATTACGATTTTGTTCCAGATCTGTCCTACGCATATATTAGAGTTGTTAGACAGCAAAAGTAATGCCACCATGTGATTCTACACATTTTTCTAGCCAAGTTACATATGTGGAACATTTTAATCGGAGCTACGGTTATTTAGTTATGAAATACATCGTTTTAGCATGGCATTATGCAAATTAATGCAAACAGTAAGTTTAAACATTTTTATCATGGTTGAAAATGGCATATTATTAATCTACACAAAAATCTGAACATTTTACATATATGACATATTTTATTTGTATGCATGGATATTTAGCTATTCGCATGTTAAAAAAACATGGCATTTTGAGCTAATATGCAATCATTCTATTGTTGAAATTCGCAGATGCAAAGAAGGAGAAAAAAATAGATGGGCCAAATCTGAAGGTACTGTGCGAACCAGCGGCAGATTAGGCCCAAGCACGTGTCACATCGTTTAAAAAAAATGGGACAGCTGGGATTCGATCCCAGGAGATCCTGATTGTAACCCAACAAGCTGACCAACTCGTCTACGATGAAACAGTGTTAGTTAATAGGCTTTCCTCTACCTGAACTATAACCTCTCGCTGACCTGACGAAACTGAAAACGAAATTAGAGATGACTGCTTTGGTCATTGCTGGACGCAAACGAGCAGCACAGCTGGGACTTGCTGATGCAGCAAGGCTGCAAGGGGGAGGTGCATGGGTGCACTGGTGCAGGCAAGCTCGTTGCGTGCGTGTGGGATTGCTGGGCATGCGTAGTGGGTGCTGCGGGTGTTTCTCGTCAGTGTCACGTGTGCGTGTGCTCGAGCATGAGAAAAACAGAGGAGGTGCTTTTAGCATTGAGGAAAATAGAGGAGGTGAGGCCGTGCTTGGACTTGAAGAAACACAGGTCAAAACGGCATGTATTTCAGCTGGATGGACTTCACGCGACAAGGAGACTCTACTTCTGCTGGCTCGCAACGGAACAATGGTTGGACACCTCGCCGGCGACGAGATCCGATGGAGCCGAGCTCGGCCGTCCATGCAAAATGGTGATAAAGGACGCAAACGATGGGGAAAAGGGCTAGGAGGTTCGGGTGCTCACCACGAACACGCACGCTTGGTCGGACGGACGAGACGTGGATGGAGAGGCGAAGGAGAGGCGCTGATCGGGGCGACGTCCCCGGGTCCATGAAGCAGGGGAAGCAGGGGAGGCAGACGTCGAGGACGAAGCTCCCGGGGTCCTTGTCCTCGTCTTGGCGCGAAACGGGGCAAGGGAGGGACTGTGTTGCTTTCCATGCCGGCGGCAAGCTCCTTGCCGGGCCGGCCATGGCTCTTGGCAGCTGTGTCCAGGTGCGAGGGAGGCGAGGATGAGCAGTGGGGGACGGATGCAAGGGGGGACGAGGGGGGGCGAGACCCCCCCCAACGATCGCGTCTCCCTGTTAATAGCGACTAGTTGTTTGCTAATTTTTTTTGCTAGCCAACTGTCTGCACTTCCTTTGCCCCCCCTGTCTCTGTGTCGTTCGTGCCTCAAGTCAACCCACATACGATAGAATTTGCTAGCAGCCCAAAAGCCCAAAACAAACACAGAGATTACTAGGCTTCGTTTCCCAATTAGCAGGCTAGCTGCACGCAGCCCATCCCCATAGTAGAGACAAAAGGGGCCAATTAACAGGCTAGCCGCACGCCCACGCGTACACAGGTCGCCATATCGCTTCTCGCTTCCCAACCACCTGCTGCGATCGAGCTTGACATCTGCCGCCTGCCGCAGTGCCGCTGCCTGCTATCGGATCTCTGCGCGACGTGGTTCCATCGCCATCAAGAAAAGCAAAGAAGGGACGGCCGCCCGCGATCATCGATCCACGGCCACTTTGGCTGTAGCCGGTAGGGCGACCGCACGGATGGGCGGCAACAAAACGAGGATAAAAGGTATTAGCAATTCATTGAAGCCCTATTTAATTAGCCTATAATTTTAGAACCATACAGAAGTATAATCTACAATCACTGAGAAGGGGAAATAACGGCCAAGTTTACCTCTGAAGAAAATTATTGGTATCGTGCTCGTAAAGCTGACTTCAAATTAATAGATATGTATTTTTATCATAATTTTAAATAGCGTGCTATCTCGACGCTATAGCGACAGGGGCATTGCGCTAAACCTGTCGTGTGTAATTTAGCGTCATTTAGCGTTCTATGGCTCCATTTAACGTGATATAGTGTCAATTTGGCACCAAATATAGAAAGCCATAGCCTGCTTTTTAAAACTATGAATTTTATTCTTATTACAAAACAACATATCATACATACATCTACTATTTAGATCTCATGATATTTACTACGGTGTGGGCTTGTATCCTATGATTTCCATCCTTCCAGTTCTCGCCCCCCCTATCTCTATTTTCTGGCTCCGTCCCTGGCAGTGGCGGCGCGAGGTGAGGAGGAGGAGAAGGGGAAAATGGAGCGAGGAGGGAATCCTAGAACACTGGGCACATCTTATAGGCTGAGGAGAAGCTCCTCCGGCCATCAAATCAATTGAGAGGTCGACGTGGACACTGTCGATGGCCTGCCGTACAGGAGGTAGAAGAAGAACAGAGCGACGGTGGAGTTGGGCTGATCGAAGAGGTAAGTTTTGGTGGGCTTCAGGTTAGATGGGCCTCTCTCTCTCTTTCTTTCTCCCATCTCCTTTTTCTATTAAAAAGGAACATATTTAGGAGAAAGAGAAATAGAGAGGTAAATCATGAATCTTGGCATGGAAGATATTTTACTGGACTCAGTAAAATACAAATGATTTTATAATAATAGCTCAAAATTATTTGGGGAAGCAAAATTCACACAAGTTGAATTAAATTCAATATGTTTGAATATCTACACCCATTCAAATGAACTATATATGGTTTGACAATTGGAGAGGTGACTCCTGGTATCATCTAAGAATTAAAGGAAAAGATTGAACATTTTATGGACCATAAATATGTCACTCGATTTAAATGGGTGAATTGAAAGAAAGAGTCTAGTGTTGGGTTTTGGATTGGAATTTTGAAGGGATGACCCTACACATTAGATGTGATTTATGGGCAGATTTGGAACATTTAATTGTGCAACAAAATGTGACTCAATTAAATAAAATGAATAGGGAAACTAATGGAAGTTACCCTGTATGGAATTAGGAACTTGAGTGAATTTTGACGGAAGTGAGCATAGATCAAAATGAAACTGGTGCATGGGCATATGGAAGTTTCAAGAGAATAAATGGATGATCAAAGAAGATGAGGAAGTGCCAACACAACATTAAATTAAAGAAAACAATCACAACCATATTATGCAGATGATGCAAATGATGTGATCATGGATGCGACAAACAAATGGAACACATGACGAAACTCAAAATAAATGGAAGGCGTCTGGAGCGTCGGTCTCGGGCTGTTACAGGTAGCAGATCATGCCCACAAAGTTTAAGATCAATAGGGCAAACTCTACAATGTAAAGTTGTTCAAACTTGACTCTGGACAGGAATGGTTTTGGAATATTTTGGTAGATCAAAACAATTGCGATTGAGATGAAACTTTGCAAGATCATCACATATAGCATGTGTGACTTGCTAGAATTTTCCTGGATTTTATTGAGAATATGTCTTATAGAAATATTTCAAAAGCTTGATTTAAGCAGAAAGGGTTTTGAGGGGATTTGCCCATTATTTTCCACAAGACCATGTGTTGAAACTCATATATAAGGAAAATATATGTCCACTGAGTTTCCCTAAATTTTCTCAAATATTTTTAAAGCAATTAAATAATTTTCCCCTATAAAAGATCATTTCTATCCTTAAGGAAAAGCCTTTAAATAAAATAGTAAAATAATCTTTAAAATTAATATTTGGTGGTTTTGGGAAGTAATATATATAGTGGGTTCCAAATAAAGCCTTTGGGAAAAAAGGATCCACCCCATTTCAGGACTTGCAGTGCAAACCTCAACTCAGGGGTTTTTGAAAACCTAATTTGAATAAATCCTTTTTGGTCAAAATAAATTTTGATAAAAATAGTTTTAGGTACTAAACACATGGTATGATCATTGGGCAAGATGTTTGGATCAAGTAAGATGAGTGTAGAGGGGAGTAGAACCTATGAGTGCCAAACATAATCAACCAAACAAGCAACATGTCAAACAAGCATGCACTCAAAAGTTTTAATTGCTTCCAAATTTTTGTAAATCCAAGCATAGCAAAGTGATACAAACACAGGGTGTGACAGACCTACCCCCCTTACAAGAATCTCGTCCCCGTGATTCCTAGGCTAAGCGCTAAAAAGATAAGGGAACTTAGATCTAAGATAGTCTTCACGCTCCCAGGTTGCTTCTGCTTCTGTGTGGTTGCTCCATTGGACCTTGAAGTACTTGATGGTGCGACATCGGGTGCAACGCTCGGCTTCATCCAGAATGCGAACTGGCCTCTCACAATAAGTGAGGTCTGGCTGAAGGTCGATGGCTTGATGATCGATGTCCTTGTAGAGGTCGCGGCGGTTGGGAACTTGGAGACACTTCCGGAGTTGTGACACGTGGAATACGTTGTGCACATCTGATAACTCGGAAGGTAGCTCTAGCTGGGAGGCAACTTCTCCTTGCTTGGCGGTGATCTTGAAGGGGCCGATGTATCTTGGTGCAAGCTTTCCCTTGACATGGAAACGCTTGGTCCCTTTGAGAGGCGTGACTCGGAGGTAGACATGGTCACCGACACAGAAGTAAACTTCTCAGCGGTGAGAGTCGGCGCAACTCTTCTGTCTTGATTTGGCGGCTTCAGTCGTTCTCGGATGAGTTGAACTTGCTCTTCTGCTTCGCGGAGAACGTCTGGCCCAAAGACTAGCCCTTCTCCGGTCTCTGACCAATTGAGGGGGTACGACACTTGCGTCCATACAACACGTCAAATGGTGCCATCTGAAGGCTCGACTGATAGCTGTTGTTGTAGGAGAACTCGGCGAACGGTAGGCAATCTTCCCAATTGGCTCCATATGACAAGACACAAGCACGGAGCATATCTTCGAGTATCTGATTCACCCGTTCTGTCTGTCCTTCGGTCCGGGGGTTAAAAGCAGTGCTGAAGGAGAGCTTGGTTCCCATCGCTTCTTGAAACTTCTTCCAGAACCTTGAGGTAAACTGAGTTCCTCGGTCTGACACAATCTCCTTTGGAACTCCATGGAGGCTCACAATACGGTCGATGTAAAGGCTGGCTAGCTTCTTACCATCATAGGTGGTCTTGACGGGAATAAAGTGGGCTACCTTGGTCAGGTGATCGACAATGACCCAAATAGAATCATGTCCCGTGCTTGACCTTGCTAATCTGGTGATGAAATCCATCCCGACTTTATCCCACTTCTATTCAGGCACTATGAGAGGTTGCAATAGTCCAGATGGTCGCTGATGCTCAGCTTTGACTCTCTGGCATATGTCACACTTAGCAACAAAGGTGCCTATTTCCTGTTTCATGCCATGCCACAAGAATCTTGTCTTGAGGTCTTGGTACATCTTGGTTCCTCCAGGATGGATGGAATAGGGAGTGTCATGAGCTTCTTGCAAGATCAAGTTCTTGAGGTCAACTTTGTTTGGTACGCAGATGCGCTTCCCGAATCATACAACTCCTTGTTCATCCACTGAGAATCCTGGGGCCTTGCCTGCCTTGATCTTCCTCTTGATGCCTTTAATGCTCTCGTGTCCCTTCTGAGCTTCTTTAATATCATCCATCAAGGTAGGCTTTGCTTCGAGGTTGGCGAGGAATGCAGGTGCAACTATTTCCAAGCCGAAGCTTTCAAGTTCTTCATACAGGGCGGGTAGCCTTTCCTTAATCCTAGCATTCAAGGAACAAGCCTTTTTGCTTAAGGCATCTGCTACCACATTAGCCTTTCCAGGGTGGTATTGAACACTGAGGTTATAATCCTTGATCAACTCCAACCATCTTCGCTGCCTCATGTTTAGTTCCTTTTGAGTGAAAATATATTTCAACCTCTTGTGGTCTGTGTATATCTCACATCGCTTTCCCAGAAGGTAATATCGCCATGTCTTCAAGCAATGAACTATGGCTGCAAAGTGATACAAACACAGGGTGTGACAGTTAGCAATTCTGCACCCTCGTAATCAAGATCTATCCATCAAATACACACCAAGCAGGACGTAGGCTATAACCACCATAGGAGGGGCCGCACCTGGGTGAAGCCGACTCTCTCTCTCGTTTAACCCCTTCGAGTCGCCACCAAGCGGCAATGGCCTCACACCAAAGTCCTGTTGCGAGGACATCTGCCGGGTTAAAAAAACCACGACAGTCTGCGCCCACCATGGGTCTCTCGCCCGGTGGAGTTGAGTTCTCGAAGGGAGCCCTTCCAGGGTTCGGGAGTTACGTGGTCGATCGGATGACCAAGAACCGCCGCGGCAAGATCTACATCGACAACTCTGATTGGGGCCCCGACGCCGACTCAATTGAGTATGGTTACCGGGTCCCCTTTGGTAAGATCCAAGTCTTCATTGGCAAGATCGGCGCAACGGTGCCCGAGCCGGACATCTGCTCCAACATCGTCAAGTCGGCTCGGCGTTCTCAATCCGACCGGCATCATGCCAGCCGAAGTCACAATGTGGTCGGCCCTCTGGACGAGCCGCCCGTCAAAGAAACGATCGTCATCAACTCGGACTTTAAGCTTGGAGGTTCGCTCGGGACGGAGACTTGCGAGGAGCATTGTGATATCCCCCTGCAGGTTTCGGCTCATACTATGGTAAGCACAGCGGCGCAGGCGTCACTCACATCCGGAGCCCTTGGCGGCTCTGATGAAGAATACGACGATTCAGGAACGGAGCTCTAGCAGCATGATGGCCAAGGTACTTTTCAGAAAAGTCCGAGGTAGTTAAGTTGTGGTCAATACCACATGTTCACCACCAATACCTACAAGTGGGACAACAAGGTCAAGAGCAGGGCTGTCAACATGGCTGAGCCGGCGGTCCCTAGGTACCTTAACTGGTCCGAGCACGCAATCACCTGGAGCAGGGAAGATCATCCCCCCCGGGTTCACAACCCAGGCGGTTTAGCTTTGTTGGTGGCACTGCAAGTTGGAGGATACACTCTGTCCAAGGTTATCATGGATGGAGGCAGCAGTATAAACATATTGTACTACGAGACATTCGGTCGAATGAATCTGTCAGAGAGCACGTTGCTTCCTTCGATGACAGTTTTTCATGGGATCGTCCCTGGAAAATCGGCTTATCCGATCGGGCGGATTAAGCTCGATGTGGCCTTTGGAGATGAGTTCAACTACAGGTGCGAGTCATTGATGTCTGAAGTTGTCAAGATAAAAAGCTCTTGTCAGATTTCGGGCTCCGCAAAACCCTTGAGATTCGAACACAGGGGCCTGTGCGAAGATCCCCAGCGGCATAGCCCTACCTAGCTCGCTACTCCATGAACACAGCAATGAACTCGCACGATGACGAGGATGAAGATGAAGACGACAGTTTACCCAGGTTCGGGCCACTGCGAAGCGTAATACCCTACTCCTGCTTTGGTGAATTGCCCCTCAAGGAGGTGTGGTGGATGAACTAGTACAGTGTTTTGGAGCCTCGTGAGGGCGCTCCTGAGGTGTTATTTGCCCTCCATTGGCTTTGTGGTGGATGAGTGAATCGGGTGGTCTGGATCGGGGATCCCCCTCTACGGTGCAGCCTACCCTCTATATATAGCGGTGGCTCGGGTCCTCTTCCCTTATCGCAACGGCGGGAAGGAATCCCACAACGGCCAATTTTGAAGGGGGACAAGGGTACGTGCCCGCCCTGCCCAAAGGCGGTCTTCGCCTGCAAAGTAGCAATCGACGGCGCAGAGGTGAGCTCGGCGATGACATCCGGCCTGCGGGGCTGGTGGTTGCGGTCTTGTTGCACCGGAATGGAAACCTTTGGGGGATGCTTTGGGAACCCGCGTACGTCCTTGCTCCCTTTGCACCAAAGGGGAAACTGCACCGCCTGGCGCGCTGGCGCCCGCCTGTCCTTCCTTGCGTCATCTTTGACTTCTGAGGCCGGGTTTTGCATAGAGATCTCCGCTGCCTCCGGAGAGGGCCTGGGGAGGCCCCTCCCTTGTTGGTCTTGACGCCGCTCCTCCTCGCGAAGCTTGGGCCCTCATGAGGGCCTTGTCTTGAGTGGGGCCACGCCCGGCTGTATTTGGTTGATCAAGTGGGCCATGCCCTGGGCCGCAGGCAGGCAGGTCTGGGTACCCCCGTTCCCAGAACGCCGACAGTAGCCCCCGGCCCAAGGCGCGCTCGAGCTGGCTTCTGGGCAAAGCCTTGAGGACGGCCCGAAGTGTCGCGGGCCCCAATTGCCTGCGGGCTAGGCTTTACACGCGTCGAATGCCTGGGCGGCGACGCCCCCGCTCCCCGAGGGATTCATAAGCCGTTCCAAGGTTAGACCGACGCGACGCCCGCGTGTGGTGCCGGCCATCATTGCCCTCCCTTGAATGCTGCCGCCGCTTCGTGCCGCGCGGACGTGACCCTTCAGAGGCCGCATGCCAAGGGGGCGCGGGGCGTCCCTTGGCTGTATATAAGCTGGAGAGGGCGAGAAAACCCTCACTCACCTTCGTCTTCTTCGCCTCCCCATTTCCAATCCGTTGCTCCCCCAGTCATGGCGTCGTTGAGGAAGTTCTCTATTGCTGAGAAGGGAAAGGCCTCCAGGGAGGGTCCTGCCGCCCAGCCGCCCAAGAGGGGCCGCGGTCATCCCCGGAAGCACGCTGCGACACCGACAGTGGTTTCCGGCGTGCCCCGGGGTCACTATCGGCGGCCACGGTGGGGCGTCGTCCAGTGCGGGCAGCCGTAGCGGCCGTGGCATCGGCGTTCGAGGTGGGAGGTCGGCGGTGGCCGCCCGGCCGCCGCGCCCGTGGCTCCATTCTGCCGACACGGCCCAGGAGGCTGCTTGGTTCCAACTCCCGAACTTCTTCGCAGAAGCGCTGCTAGCCGGAGGGCCTGCCGGCCTATGGCTGTAGGCCGACGGCTACTGTAGCGCGGCGTCATGGGTGGAGGTCGAGGTCACCCCCGGAGGCTACGTGTATCTGAACCGCGGGTGGCAAACGTTCGCCCGCGCTTGCGGCTTGATGGGGAGGCGCATCCTCCACTTCAAGTACGACGGGGAGGCGACGCTCTTCGTCAGCATCTTCGGGGAAGGGGGCGAGCGTCTGGGGTGCTGCCCGGAAGACATCGGCCGCGACGATCTTGGAGATGAGGTTGCCCTTCGCGACGAGCGCCGCGCCTCCAGCAGCAGCGACACCCCTTCCGAAGAGAGCCCGAGCGACAGCAGCTACGGCGTGCTGCCACGCCGGCGCGCCCGGACCTCGGGGGGTAGCCAGCCGCCGCTGCGCCGCTCTTCTGCTCCAGGGGCGTCTGTGCCGGCGCGCCTCCATGGGACCGTGAAGGAGGAGGAGGACACCGACTGAGCGCGGGTGCGCGGCCGCCGGCCTCCTGAGGCAGTAGCCCCCGTGGGGCCCTTTCACTTTCTTCCTCGTCCTCTTCTCCTGTTCCTGTAGTCAAAGAAACAAGGAAGGCCCTGCGGGCGTGTAGTGACTTGGGCGCCTGCCCCTCTTTATCGGCACTTTTGTTATGCGCCCTGACCTTTGCATTTTGTTGGTTGAAATTGACTTTCGGTCGTGGTCAGGATACTTAGCTTGACATGCTTGCGGTAGGTTCCTGGGTTGCGGAGGCGTGGCTGCGGCGCTTGGAGAGTCCGTACGTCTGGTGGGCTTGTTCCTCTTGCGAGCGGGGTAGGTTGGGAGCCCTGTCGGCGCTCTGTGTCTGCAGGTCCCAGTCCCGCACATTTCCCTACCATCGCGAGGCACCACCAGTTCACCTGGACACACCTCACGAGGCGAGGCCCCGATACCCTTGATGCCGACCGGATAACCAAGGACGACATCAAGGGGCGAGTGGCTTTCCGACCGGTAAGGCTCCTGAGGCGCGATGCTCAGGAGCCCCCTTCGACACTCAAGCAGCTCTACGTCAGCAGGTCCCAGTCCCGCACATTTCCCCACCACCGTTAGGAACGACTGGAAACCAAGGACGCACTTCACGGGGCGAGGCCCCGACATCCATGATGCCGACCGGAAACCAAGGATGACATCAGGGGTGGCGAGTGGCCTTATGACCGGTAAGGCTCCTGAGGCGCGATGCTCGGGAGCCCCCTTAGACGCTCAAGCGGCTCCCGAAGATTTTGCTTCCTGCCCCGGGAGGGGAGGGCTTCCCGTGGCTCCGATTCGTCGTTCATGTAGCCCTACGTCGGCAGGTCCTAGTCCCGCACATTTCCCCACCACCGTTAGGTATGACCGGAAACCAAGGACGCACTTCACGGGGCGAGGCCCCGACACCCCTGATGCCGACCGGAAACCAAGGATGACATCAGGGGGTCGAGTGGCCTTATGACCGGTAAGGCTCCTGAGGCGTGATGCTCAGGAGCCCCCTTAGACGCTCAAGCTGTCGCGAGAAAAATTAAAATTTTGTTTCCTTTCCAAGATGGTGCGTCGGGCTGTGAATGGAGCCCCCGAGCGAGTACGAGACGACATGCGCCTGCTGACTCATCCGTGAGTACCATGCGAGGATCCGGGCGCCAAGGCCTTGGCGAGGTGTAAGCACTATGCCCCCCAGCCCCCGCTCACGGGGTACGAGGGGGAGGGGAGCAGGCGAGTGCTTGACTCGAAGAGGGAAAAACCAACATGAGAAATGGCGATGAAAACAAATCTTTGACCCTTTCCTTTAAAACATGATTTGAAAAAAAACCCCGAGTATAGTTTCACAAAGGTTGGCAAATCCAAACACGAGAAAAGCAAATAACGGCCGCGTCCGGCGCCTAAACTAGTCTTCGTCTTTCCCCAGCGCTGAGCGTAGGGCATCGATGTTGCATGGGCATGGCCATTGATGGGCAATGTTGACTTCTCCGCCAGCGCGGAGCTGTGGCTGCCACATTGCGTGGGAGGAACCCCTCCGCGTCCTCGGGGGGCTCCGAGTGTATACAGCCCACTCATTATTACGTGAGAGTGTCACAGGTAGAACTTCCAGAGGTGCTGGATGTTCCAGGCGTTCTGGATGGGGACCCAGTCCTGAGTCCCCAGGCGCACGGCGCCGGGCCTGGAGACATGAGCGACGTTGAACGGGCCCTCCCGCATGGGCGAGAGCTTGTGCAAACCCTCCCTGGAGAGAACCCGCCTCAGGACGAGGTCTCCGACTTCGAGGGTCCTGGAGCGGACGTTGCGGCAGTGGTAGCACCGTAGCACTTGCTGATACCGCGCAGCTCGGAGCGAGGCCTGACGACGCGCCTCCTCTCCAAGCACGAGGTCCGTTCCCCGCGCAGCATCCTGACGTTCCTCGTCAAACGCCAAGACCTGCGGGGATCGGTGCTTGATCTCATGGGGGAGGACAGCTTTGGCTCCGTAGACGAGGAAGAACGGGGTCTCGCCGGTGGGCTTAGTTGCGGTGGTGCGGATGGACCACAGCACCGACTGAAGCTCATCGACCCAACCCCTGCCGCAAGCCTCAAGCTTCTTCTTGAAGCTCCTTGCCTTGAGGCCTCGCAGGACCTCCGCGTTGGCGCGCTCCTCCTGGCCATTGCTCCGTGGGTGGGCTACCGAAGCGTAACATATCTGCGTTCCAAGGTTAGCACAATAGGTCTTGAAGAGGTGACTTGTGAACTGCGAACCGTTGTTGGTGATGATGCGGTTGGGGACGCCGAAGCGGCTTATGAGGCCTTTGATGAACTTGATGGCCGACCTGGTCGGGATGTTGCGCACGGGCTCCACCTTCGCCCATTTGGTGAACTTGTCGATGGCGACGTAGAGGTAGCGGTACCCGCCCGCTGCCCGCGGGAAGGGCCCCAGTATGTCTAGCCCCCAGACCGCAAAGGGCCAGGAGAGTGGAATGGTCTGGAGGCCCTGCGCGGGTTGGTGAATCTGCTTGGCATGAAACTGGCAGGCCTCGCAAGACCGGACCACCTCGATGGCGTCGTCAAGCGCCGAGGGCCAGTAGAAGCCTGATCGGAATGCCTTCCCTGCAAGCGTGCATGAAGAAGAGTGATGCCCGAAGTCTCCTCTCTGGATGTCGGCCAGCAGCTCGCACCCTTGCTCCTTGGAGATGCACCGCAGCGCAACGTCGTTCGGACGCCTGTGGTACAAGTCGCCGTCTTGCAAGCAGTAGGCTATGGCTTGTCGGGCTACGCGCTCCGCGTCTTCCTCCTTCTCCGGTAGCGTGCCATGAAGCAGGTACGCCCTGAACTCTTGCATCCAGCTGTCAGCCTAGGGCTCCAAGGCCAGGAGCAGCCGGGCTCCTGAGGCCTGGCCATAGCCGGAGCCCCCGAGGGCGGTGCTGGGGGGAGCTCCTCACTTCGTGGCGCCAGGCCTTCGGTAGGTGGTGTCGCGGAGGGCTTGAAGAGCCGTTCCTCGAAGACGCCTGGCACTTGGGGTTCGCGGCGCGAGGCCCTCTTGGCGATGTCATCGGCTTCCTTGTTCGCGCCGCGCGGGATGTGCTGCAACTCCAAGCCCTGAAAACGTTTTTCAATCTTACGTACCTCTTCCAAATACGCCTCCATGTGCTCGTCCTTGGGTGTATACTCTTTGTTGGAGAAGTTGACGAGGAGCTGGGAGTCGCCCATGACGGTGAGGCACTAAACCCCCAAGGCCGCCGCCGCCTTGAGGCCGGCGATGAGGCCCTCGTACTCCGTGATGTTGTTGGAGACCTTCTCCCCATGCTGGAAACAAAGCTGCACAGCATAGCTGAGCTTGTCTCCTGCCGGGGAAGTGAGCACGACCCCGGTTCCCGCTCCTTTGCGCGTGAAGGCTCCGTCGAAATGCATGATCCATCCTTCGGGTGCTTCATCACCAGGGGTGAGGGACTGGCTCCCTTCGAGCCCCCGGTCCGGGGCGTCTGTCCACTCCGCCACGATGTCCACTAGGGCTGCCCCTTTGATGACCCTGGTCGTGCTGAACTCTATGTTGAAGGCCTGCAGCTCGATGTTCCATTCGGCGACTCTCCCCGCCGCGTTGGGGTTGTGCAGGATCTTCTCCAAGGGGTAAGCAGAGACGACCTTGATGGGATGTCCTTGGAAGTAGTGTCGCAGTTTTCTTGAGGCGACAAGGAGCACCAGGAGGAGCTTCTACTGCATGGGGTAGCGTGAGCGCACGTCCCGTAGCACCGTACTGACGTAGTACACCGGGTGTTCAACGAGGGTGAGGTCTACCGCGGTGTCCTGCCCCATGGCGGGCCCAAGGGGCCTAGGTGCCTCGGGGGCCGTCGGTGCTGAGGGTGCTTTGTGAGGGTCGAGCGCTTCAGGGGCCGTCGGAGAGGCCAGGGCCTCATGAGTGCTGGGCGCTTCAGGGGCCGTCGGAGAGGCCAGGGCCTCATGAGGGTTGGGCGCTTCAAGGGCCGTCGGAGCAGCTTGGGCTTCGGGTGCCCCAGCTTGGGGAGGAGCGGGCTCCTGCTGTCGTGGGAACAAGCCTGACAGTAGAAGGTAGGGGTACGAATGGAGAGGGCAGAGTCCTAGCTACGGCGAGGTTGTACACACAGATGTATGAGTTCAGGCCCCTCTCGTGGAGGTAACAGCCCTACGTCTCAGTGCTCCGGAGAGCTCTCTACTCTGTCGAGTGAAATATGTGTGTTGTGTTACAAAAGGTTGCGAACCCTTCTACCAGCGGGGAGGGGTGGCTTATATAGAGTGCGCTGCCCCTCATAACGTCCGGCATTAAGGGGTTTAATCGTGGTCATAAAGAGGTGTACGTTACTGGTAACGTACACCATAAATGCTGTTAATGATCTTGATGAATGTTTGCCCGTTAGCCTCCCTGGGGTGACTTCTGGACTCCTGCGGTCGACTGTCTTCAGACTCTTCCGAGTGAAAGATAACCGTCGAGTGAAAGGCACCTCCGAGTGTATATTGTCGAGTGACTTATGCTTCTTCGCTATTTCAGTCGGAGACTTCCTTGTGGCCCTTAAGCTTTCTGGGGCAGTGTCCTCAGGTAGGATATGTAGGTCAGGCCTATAACCCTACCCTAGGTACGTATCCCCATCATTAGCCCCCGAATGGATCGGGGTTCGAGGGTAAAAGGTGTCAATGCAGGTTCAAACGAGACACCAAAACTCCGAGTGTATTTTGAGGCTTCCTCGAAATCTGCGTCGATTGAAACCTTAACCGTTTGCCCTGATCAATTCCGTCTTGAAGTTATCCGAGTAAAACTGAGCTTGAAAACCGGTCCGAGAGTCCGAGTAAAACTGAACTTGAAAACAGGTCCGAGTGATCTGGAAAATCTTCTGACGAAATAGTTTGCTTCACCGGGTCCGAGCCTCGCGGGCTTCGAAATTTGGATAAGAGCGCGCGCGCGCGCAGCGGAGATGGCGTAACTGCCTAAGCAAGTGCGGGAACGACGCCTCGATTATCGCGCCGCCCAAATCGCCACGTATCGCTCCTCCTCTGATTTCGGGATATTCAGAGATCCGGCGGGCCCGCAGGTCAGTGGCTCACTTGAGTGCATATAAGAGGCGACGACGCCGGTGCTGGCACAGTATTTTTCTCCCAAATCCACTCCTCTCCTCTTCTTCCTCCGCCCTGCTCTGCTTCGTTGACCGCCGCCGCCATGACGAAGGGCAAGACGGAGAAGCTCGAGCGCGCCCAGAGGGGAGGCGCCAAGGCGAAGAAGCCGTCGGGAGCCCGGTCGACGGTGCCGCCGGGGTGGATCCAGGGGGATTTTCTCCAATCGACGGTCACTGCGGAAGATGTGGACAAACTCGTCGTCGACGGGTTGATAGCTGCCGATTCCTGGCGGTTGCCGAAGGGGGAGATCGAGCCGGAGCCACGCGACGGCGAGCGAGTTCTGCTTCTCACCCACATCGAGCGAGGTTTCTCCATGCCTCCCCATCCGTTCATCCGCGCTTTCTTGAACTATTTTGGAGCGCAACTCCACCACCTTCCTCCGAATGCGATTGCATATCTTTCCTGCTTCGTAACTTTGTGCGAATGTTTCCTGGGCTGTCCCCCACATTGGGGTTTGTTCAAGCACATATTCTCTGTCCGATCCCAAGCTGTCAAGAAAGCCAATCCCAAAGATAGCAAAACCAATGTGATCCAACTGTGTGGTGGTTTAGGGATTCAGAAGAGAGGTAGGAGTGGGTTCCCCTCTATGACCTTTCCCGATTCTGTTCGGGGATGGCAGTCGACCTGGTTTTACTGCAAAGATGTCGCATCGCCAAATATGTCGACTGGGCTTCCTCCCTTCACCTTGGATCGACCTGTTACTCCCAAACCGCTGTACGTGACAAAGGTAGAGAAAATCCAGGTAGGGATCTTAGTGAATGCCATATCCGAACTGATCCGCGGTGGAGTGACTGGTCTGGACCTCCTTGAAACGTTTCTGAGTCGGCGAATTCAGCCTCTCCAAGCTCGGGATCACACCATGTGGCATTATTCGGGCCCTGAGGATACCACTCGGACTCATCCTGAGGAAGTTTCCGATCAGACTGTTTCTCAGTGGCTCAGGAGCATCACTGGAGCCTGTGATAACCCGGAAGGATCCAAACGAATTCCGCCTTTCTCCGCTTTGAACCCGCCAAAGAACTTGGTGAGTCATATATTTGTCGATTGTTTTAATACTTTGCCGAGTAACTGAATCTTCAGTCGACTGAATTTGAAGCTTGATCCTCGCAGGAATTTACGAACATGTACTCGCCCATACCCAATGGAGAACATCCTGAAGAAGAGGAAGGAAGCGTCGACGGCAGCGCGGACGGTGACTATGCTGACGACACCGAGAGCAGTGATGACGACCTGGATGAGGATGAGGTGGAAGCCCCTGTCCTTTCGCGCACCGAGCGTCGAGCCAGGCAGCAGAACGACCCGGAGGTCACCCCGAGCAAAACAGTGGCGTCGAGCACAAGGAACCCGAAACGTGACCGTGTCGCGGCATCGGGGTCGACTGAAAAGGCTGCGAAACAGCTCAAGCCAGACGTGCCAAAGCCTCGGAAGGCCCTGCCTCGAATCAAGATAGCCGTGCCTGTTGCCTCCACGTGAGTGTTCGTTTTCCTTATTCTGCTGTTGAAGAACTTTATGTTGACGTTGACCGAGTGAAATATATTTGCCAGAGCCGCTACCTCCGTAACGTCGCCCCATCGGGATGATGGAGACCATATGGAAGTAGACACTCCTGATACGGCCACCTCCCTACGAGGAATGACAATCCCACACTTTACGCTGCTTGCTGAAGAATAATTGTCGAGTGTCTAGAAGAATAATTGACATTGTCGAATGCAGCTGACGAAGTCATCGAACTGGAAGATGATGAGGAGCCGCGGCGGGGAGCGGAGGATGAAGCTGTGCTTCCGGAGGCTCTACGTGTGGACACTCGGGGACCACCGTCTGCCCAGACGCCCCGTGGGACGAGTGCTGCGACGCCTCCAAGCCTTGTAACTCTGCTGTCGAGTGCTCCGCCGGCCAGTTCTACTCTGGTGGCTTCGACGCAGATCGGACAATCCCAAGCACCTCCAGCTGCTCCATTGACTACACCAATTCACTCGACGCCTGCATACCCTTTGTACCACGTCCCGGAGGACCAAACCGGAGCTGCCAAGGAAGCCATGATCCAGGCTGGGCAGATGATGCTACGAACAAAGGAGGCGTATGAAGCCAGCAAGTTAGCCTATGATGCCAGCTCAGCGCTTCAGGCCAACGTCCGAGTAAGTGGTATTGTAAGTTCATTTCCGATTGAATTCCTGTCCGTCTTGATTTTACACCCACTGGGGTGTTTTTCTTCGCCAGTAGACCAAATAGTTTCTGGTCCAGTGGGGGCACGCTGAGTGCACCCACTGGGTGTAGTCCCCGAGACCGCTGTCGAATGACGAAGGCTTCGGCGGGGGTCTTAATATTGTTTCCATTCGACAGGGCAGTGGGGGCACGCTGAGTGCACCCACTGGGTGTAGTCCCCGAGGCCGCCGTCGAGTGCTTGCTTCGGCGGTGGTCTGATAGAGACGATGTTCGGTTGCTTGCTTCTTTCTTTTATACTCGGACAGGCCAGACCTGGTCGAGTATTTTCGTTTCCAGTGGGGGCACGCTGAGTGCACCCACTGGGTGTAGTCCCCGAGACTACTGTCGATCGTTGACGATGAGCAGTAGTCTTTAGAACCATTCTGCAGGTTTCATGGACATCATTTCCATCAACCATGGTATGATGCTTGTATAGGGTTGTGGGGTGGGGTGGCGGGCCGTCTTTCAGTCGAGTGCAATTGACCTTTTCCACTCGGGAGTAGAGAAATGGTTATGTCGACTGAACCCCTATTTCTGCTGATTTCAGAAAGCCTGTGGGCTCGGGACCAAGTACGTCGAGCTGGAGAAGGAAAAGAACCGACTTCTGCTGGATCTGGAACTGACGAACAACAACCTGGACCGTGCACAGACCGAACTGAAGACTTTGGGAGGTAATCTTTGTTGATCAATTGTATTATCACTTTCAATTTCCATCTTTTGAACCGAGTGAATCCACTCGAACAGACGTACGTGATGAAAACCGTCGTCTCCGAGTGCGCCTCAACAATGCTATTTCTTTAGATACCATGAAGAAAGCGCTCGAGGACAAGGACAAATCACTTGCTGATGCTCAGAAGGAAGCGAAGGAGAAGACTGCAGCTGCTGAGAAAAAACTTGCAGCAGCCAGTAAACTGAAGAAATTGAACCCAATCTGGACCCCACAAAGTCTCTCATCGGAGACGCCGTGGCCATGGATATGTTTCGTCTCGAAGCTCGTCTTAAGAGCGTCCAAGGATTCATCACTCGGCTGAGAGCTGCATTTGAGAAGGTCGACAAGGAACTGTGGCCTGAAGATCCTCTCCAGACTGACCTCGAGTCAATGATGACTCGGCTCAATGAGATTCCCAATCGAGTGCAATCGTGGAAGAAATCTGCTGCCCGCTGTGAAGCTGACGTGGCACTTTCACTCGTCAGGGTTCATTGCAAGGAAGCTAGAGAGGACAAACTGAAGGATCTCCGAGTGACCAACACGAAGAAACTCAAATTTGAAGATTTCATGGAGACTTTCATCGATGCTGCCACTCGGATCGCCGACGGAATCGACCTGGATACCTTTGTTGAGCCTTCAAGTCCTGCTGGAGCTTAAATTGGTATTTTGCTTATGGTAAAAACTTTATTTGCCTCGGTATGCCGAGTGTTGGTGTAACCGAGTAAACTTCGTTCAGGCTTTAAGCCTGAGAACTTCCCTTTTGCGCGAACAAGTTTCTGCTGCGCCGGAGATTTTAGTCTTACTCGCATTTCGCTTTCTGACAATTAGCTTGGCCGAATTTATTTGATTCTCGAGTGAAACGGGTGTTCTGCACTCGAAAGAATTTGGGACTTAGACGAGGACTGGCTCGCAGCTAAGCTTCCGAGTGTATTGAATGTAATACACTCGGAAAGGTTTTAAACTTAGGCGAAACGGATTCGCAGCTAAGCCCCCGAGAGAGAGGATTGCTCTTCACTCGGAGTAATTTTTGAACTTAGACGAGGTCTGGCTCGCAGCTAAGTCTCCGAGTGTATTGAATGTAATACACTCGGAAAAGTTTTGAACTTAGGCGAAACGGATTCGCAGCTAAGCCCCAGAGAGAGAGGATTGCTCTTCACTCGGAGTAATTTTTGAACTTAGACGAGACTGGCTCGCAGCTAAGTCTCCGAGTGTATTGAATGTAATACACTCGGAAAAGTTTTGAACTGAGGCGAAACGGATTCGCAGCTAAGCCCCAGAGAGAGAGGATTGCTCTTCACTCGGAGTAATTTTTGAACTTAGACGAGACTGGCTCGCAGCTAAGTCTCCGAGTGTATTGAATGTAATACACTCGGAAAAGTTTTGAACTTAGGCGAAACGGATTCGCAGCTAAGCCCCCGAGAGAGAGGATTGCTCTTCACTCGGAGTAATTTTTGAACTTAGACGAGACTGGCTCGCAGCTAAGTCTCCGAGTGTATTGAATGCTATACACTCGGAAGGGTTTTTAACTTAGGCGAAACGGATTCGCAGCTAAGCCCCCGAGAGAGAGGATTGCTCTTCACTCGGAGTAATTTTTGAACTTAGACGAGGACTGGCTCGCAGCTAAGTCTCCGAGTGTATTGAATGTAATACACTCGGAAAAGTTTTGAACTTAGGCGAAACGGATTCGCAGCTAAGCCCCCGAGAGAGAGGATTGCTCTTCACTCGGAGTAATTTTTGAACTTAGACGAGACTGGCTCGCAGCTAAGTCTCCGAGTGTATTGAATGTAATACACTCGGAAAAGTTTTGAACTTAGGCGAAACGGATTCGCAGCTAAGCCCCTGAGAGAGAGGATTGCTCTTCACTCGGAGTAATTTTTGAACTTAGACGAGACTGGCTCGCAGCTAAGTCTCCGAGTGTATTGAATGTAATACACTCGGAAAAGTTTTGAACTTAGGCGAAACGGATTCGCAGCTAAGCCCCCGAGAGAGAGGATTGCTCTTCACTCGGAGTAATTTTTGAACTTAGACGAGACTGGCTCGCAGCTAAGTCTCCGAGTGTATTGAATGCTATACACTCGGAAGGGTTTTTAACTTAGGCGAAACGGATTCGCAGCTAAGCCCCCGAGAGAGAGGATTGCTCTTCACTCGGAGTAATTTTTGAACTTAGACGAGACTGGCTCGCAGCTAAGTCTCCGAGTGTATTGAATGTACACTCGGAAAAGTTTTGAACTTAGGCGAAACGGATTCGCAGCTAAGCCCCCGAGAGAGAGGATTGCTCTTCACTCGGAGTAATTTTTGAACTTAGACGAGACTGGCTCGCAGCTAAGTCTCCGAGTGTATTGAATGCTATACACTCGGAAGGGTTTTTTACTTAGGCGAAACGGATTCGCAGCTAAGCCCCCGAGAGAGAGGATTGCTCTTCACTCGGAGTAATTTTGAATGTAAATCTGTGCGATCGGAATCGACAATAGACTGCGGGAGTCTCCATTCAATCCATAACATCGTCTGGGATACTCTTATTACATCAAAACAACTCTGTTATCAAGAATAAAAACGTCGAAGTAGGTCCGCATTCCAGGCGCGTGGCTCGTCAATATTCTTCTTCAAGTTGAAAAGATGGTACGCCCCGTTGTTAAGCACCTTGGTAATGACGAATGGGCCTTCCCAGGCTGGGGCCAATTTATGAGGTCGCTGCTGATCCACTCGGAGCACCAAATCCCCTTCGTGGAATGAACGGCTCTTGACATGTCTTGCATGGAAGCGGCGAAGGTCTTGTTGATATGCAGTTGATCGGATCAGGGCCATCTCACGCTCCTCCTCCAGGAGATCCACTCCGTCCTGTCTTGCTTGTTCAGCCTCGTCTTCAGAGTAAAGATCCACTCGAGGAGAATTGTGAAGGACGTCACTTGGCAATACGGCTTCGGCTCCATATACAAGGAAGAAAGGAGTTCGTCCAGTCGACCGGTTGGGAGTTGTCCTCAAGCCCCACAGAACAGACGGTAACATGATCCAAGCTCCGGCAGCATGATCAAGATCTCGCATGAGCCGAGGCTTCAATCCTTGGAGGATAAGGCCATTCGCTCGCTCAGCTTGACCGTTTGACTGGGGGTGCGCAACAGATGCGTAATCCACCCGAGTGCCTTGAGAAGAGCAATAGTACCTGAACTCTTCCGAGTCAAAGTTAGAACCATTGTCTGTAATGATATTGTGAGGGACCCCATACCGGAACGTTATCTCTTTTATGAATTTGATAGCAGTGCGGGCGTTCAGCTTCCTGATGGGTTTAGCTTCGATCCACTTAGTGAACTTGTCGACTGCAACCAGTAAATGAGTAAACCCACTCTGACCTGTTCTAAGGGGTCCAACCATATCCAAGCCCCACACAGCAAACGGCCAAACGAGTGGAATGGTCTTCAAGGCAGACGCAGGTTTGTGTGACAGATTAGAGTAAAACTGACATCCTTCGCAGTGATCGACAATATCTTTAGCCATCTCATTGGCGCGTGGCCAGAAGAAACCAGCTCGATAAGCTTTGGCAACAATCGTCCTAGAGGACGCATGATGGCCACAAGTTCCCGAGTGAATCTCCTCCAGAATCAGTCGACCTTCTTCAGGAGAAATGCACCGCTGAGCTACGCCAGTCACACTTTCTCTGTAGAGTTGTTCATTGATCACAGTGAAAGCCTTGGACCTGCGGACTATCTGCCGAGCCTCATCTTCATCAACTGGGAGTTCTCTTCTGAGAATGTACGCAATATATGGTACAGTCCAGTCGGGCGTGATTACCAAAATCTCCATGACCAGATCAATGACAGCTGGGACATCAACTTCAGTCGGATCAGAAGCACTCTTTGCTTGCGGGGGCTCTTCAGTGAAAGGATCTTCTTGCACCGAAGGAGAATGAATGTGTTCGAGAAATACATTGCTGGGGACAGGTTTCCGAGTGGATCCAATCTTTGCCAACTCATCAGCTGCTTGATTCTTCACTCGGGGAACATGATGGAGTTCCAAACCTTCAAATTTCTTCTCAAGTTTTCTTACTGCATTGCAGTATCCAGTCATAGCGGGGTTCCTGACATCCCACTCTTTCATCACTTGATTAACCACTAAATCAGAATCGCCATATACCATCAGGCGACGGACGCCGAGTGAAATGGCCATACGCAATCCATACAAAAGTGCTTCATATTCAGCTTCATTGTTGGAGGAATCAAAGTGAATCTGTAAGACATAACTGAGCTTATCACCTTTTGGGGATACCAGAACGACGCCAGCACCAGACCCATTCAACATCTTTGAACCATCAAAGAACATGGTCCAGTGTGCCGAGTGAAGTTGGATTGGCTGCTGTTGCTCAATCCACTCGGCGAGGAAATCAGCCAGCGCTTGAGATTTGATTGCTTTCTTCGCCTCAAACTTGATATCAAGATGAAGGAGCTCAATAGCCCATTTGGCCACTCGACCAGTCGCGTCTCGATTATTGAGAATTTCAGACAACGGAGCATCACTGACGACTGAAATGGAGTGATCCTGAAAATAGTGTGCTACCTTCTTTGCAGTCAGATATATACCATATACGAGCTTCTGGTAATGTGGATATCTTTGCTTCGACGGAGTCAACACTTCAGAAATATAATAGACCGGGCGTTGAACTTTGTAAGCCTTGCCTTCTTCTTCTCGCTCGACAGTTAGTACTGTACTGACGACCTGATTAGTGGCTGCGATGTACAATAACAATGGCTCTTTGCTGTGCGGAGCAGCAAGCACCGGCTGGGTGGTAAGCAGGGCTTTGAGCTCGACAAACGCTGCTTCAGCTTCTGGAGTCCACTCAAATGTATCAGACTTTTTCATCAGTCGGTATAAAGGCAGTGCCTTCTCACCGAGACGAGAAATGAATCGACTCAATGCTGCCAAGCAACCTGTAAGCTTCTGGACATCGTGCACACGCTCAGGGCTTTTCATTCGGACGATGGCGCCGATCTTTTCAGGGTTGACGTCGATTCCTTTCTCGGAAACGAGGAAACCGAGTAATTTGCCACCAGGAACGCCGAAAGTGCATTTAGTCGGATTTAACTTAATATCATATCTCCTCAAATTGGCGAATGTTTCAGCCAAGTCAGACAACAGGTCGGAACCTTTGCGAGACTTGACCACGATATCATCCATATAAGCTTCGATGTTCCGAGGGATCTGATCGAGCAAACACTTCTGAATCATGCGCATGAAAGTAGCGCCAGCATTCTTCAAACCAAAAGGCATGGTGATATAACAGAAACACCCGAAAGGGGTGATGAAGGCTGTCTTTATTTCATCTGGACCAAACAGACGGATCTGATGGGAGCCAGAATAAGCATCAAGAAAAGATAAACGCTCGCATCCCGCAGTTGAGTCGACAATCTGATCAATGCGGGGGAGCGGGAAATGATCTTTCGGGCAGACCCGATTGATATGTTTGAAATCAATACACATGCGAAGAGACTTGTCTTTCTTAGGGACCATGACAACGTTTGATAACCACTCGGAGTGGTAAATCTCACGTATAAACTTGGCCGTCAAGAGACGAGCCACCTCTTCGCCGATTGTTTTTCGCTTCTCTGTTGCTGACCGACGCAAATGTTCCTTCACAGGCTTGGCCTTCGGATCAACTCTCAAACGGTGCTCAGCCAGTTCCCTGGGTACACCAGGCATGTCAACGGGCTTCCATGCGAAGATGTCCCAGTTCTCACGGAGGAACTGGATGAGCTCGGCTTCCTATTTGCTGTCGAGTGTTGTTGAGATATTGGTCGGGGCAGCAGTCGGATCTGTCGGGTGAATGTGCACCTTCTTCACCTCTCCTGCCGACTGAAAAGCTGACTCAGAAGCGGGCTTCTTAGCACGCAACAGGTCGGCAGGATCAGCATTTTTCTTGTATTCCTCCAACTCAACCATAGCCATCTGCTGGTCGGCGATCTTGGAGCCCTGCTGGAGGCACTCCTCAGCCCTTTGTCGATTGCCAGTGACTGTGATCACGCCTTTTGGTCCAGGCATCTTCAGCTTGAGATACACGTAACATGGTCGGGCCATGAAACGGGCATAAGCTGGTCGACCAAGGATGGCGTGGTAGGCACTCTGGAAATCTACCACTTCAAACGTCAGTTTTTCCTTGCGAAAGTGCTTGTCATCACCAAACACCACATCCAATGCTATCTGGCCGAGTGAACGGGCCTTCTTCCCAGGGATTACTCCATGAAACTGCATGTTGCTTTCACTGAGCCGGGACATCGGAATGCCCATTGCCTTAAGGGTATCAGCATACAGGATGTTCAGACCGCTCCCGCCATCCATCAAAACTTTGCGGAGTCGAGTGCCCCCCACAACTGGGTCTACCACCAGCGCTTGCCGCCCGGGGGTAGCAATGTGCGCAGGGTGATCTGACTGACTGAAAGTGATAGCAGGTTGAGACCACTTGAGATATGTGGGGGTAGAAGGAACCGCCATGTTAACCTCCCTGTTGATAACTTTCAGTCGACTCTTACTCTCAACATCAGCAAAAATCAACAAGGTGGCATTGACTTCAGGGAACTCTTCTTTTTCTTCTTCATTTTCTTTCTCAGGGTCTTTCTCACTCGACTGGTTCTCTTTGAATGACTGGATCAACAAACGGCACTGTCGAGTGGTATGCTTCGGTAATATCAAATTGCCCTCTTCATCTTTCCTCGTGTGGATTGCACACGGTAAATCCAAAACATTAGTACCCGACTGATTCTTTGACTTCTTTGGGGTGAACTTAGCCTTGGACTTTCCCTTATTCTTGCCTTGTGCCGCCAGGGCGGCTGCTTCTGCCTGAGCAGGGGGATCAGCTTTGCGCTTTTGTTTCCGACTGGAATTCCCACCTGCATCATTGTCGACTATTTTGGCTTTACCGCTTCGGAGGCGGTCTTCTTCTTCTCCATTGGCGTACCGAGTGGCAATCTCCATCATCTTGCTCATAGAAATGTCACCGGTGCGACCAAACTTCAGATAGAGCTCTCTGTATCTAACCCCAGCCTTGAAGGCACAAACAGCTTGATGCTCGGAAACATTCTCCACCGTGTGATGCAAGGTGGACCAACGCTGAATGTAATCTCGCAAGGTTTCATTGGGCTTCTGGACACAGTGCTGCAAATCAATCAAACCAGCTGGACGTTTACAAGTGCCTTCAAAAGTTCTGATAAACACTCGGGCCAAATCTTCCCAGCAATAGATGCTAGAGGGAGCCAAACGATTTAACCAAGCTCTGGCCGAACCATCCAACATCAAGGACAGATGCTTCATGGCTATGTTGTCGTTACCTCCACCAATCTGTACAGCCACTCGGTAATCATCCAACCAGGTTTCAGGCTTTGACTCGCCAGAAAACTTGCCAATCCCGGCCGCCAACCTGAAGTTGGGGGGAATCTCTGCAGAGCGAATGGCTCTGCTAAAACACTCGGGCCCAGAAACAACAGCACTGCTTCCACTCGGATAATCTCTGTTATGACCATCTCTGTGGGCTCTGCCTCTGTCGACCCTCCTTTGAGCAAGGACATCCCTTGCGTCAAATCCGGGATTCCGCTCATCACCGAACGGGCGCCTATCATCATTGTGCCGGGACACATAAGAACCATTCCGCGGAGGAGAAAACATTCGACGGCGGTCATCACGGTGATAACGGGGAGCAGACTGATCTCGCCCCTGATCTCTGTACCGGTCTTCACGGTATTCTCCGCCTCTGCGACGCGAAGGTGACCCAGGACTGTGAGCCGACTGAACTGTTTCTGCCCTGGTAGAATTGCCATGTAACCTGTTCTGCGACTGAGAAACAGCTGCGTTCTGGTGCTGCGCTGCCTCAAGCAATGTCTTGATCTGCTGCAGACCTCTACCAGCCTCTGATCGTGACGGTTGAATAGACTCTGCAATTCTAGCAGCTGCTGCAACATTTAAAACTGGAGTACGAAATACCTCGACGTTATTTCGAGATCTACTCGGAAACAACTGTCGCTGCTGCCGATTGGGACGTGGTGGACGCTGCCCAGCACGCTCGTCGAGTGCCTCCTGCATCTCTATGAGCCGAAGGCGTGTAGCCTCCATGGCCTGGGCCTCAGCGGTCGTACCGACGATGGGAGTACGGAGAACATCCTCATCCCGGCGCTGCTGATCATTCGACGTTCCACCAATCTCACGCCTGGAGTGGTTGAAGCCGGGCGGCGGACTCTGATGAGAGCCAGCCATGAAAACTTCCGCCGCAGGGTCGCAGCTCTCGCACTCGGAAGGGATGTCGGACCGATCCGACGCCGAGTCGAACACGCCGTGAAGTGACTCGGCGGGCTCGATGGCCGCAATCTGCAGGGACGAAACCTGGCGTGCCGCCGCGTGCCGCACCCAACGCTGTAGCCGCGAGCGACCGGATCGCTTGCGACGATGAACAGCAGGGAGAGCCGACACACACGGAGTCGACGACTGAAGGAGAAGAACGCCGCAGGAGCTTGCACAGATGTGCGTCGCCCCGCGAATCGGGAGCGCTTCCACATCCAAAGGCGCTTCCTGGAGCCATGCCGAATCGTCGGCGATGAAGGTGAGCACTCCGAGACGGATCTCGCGGCCCGGGAACAAATCACCACCGGAAGACATGACGAAGGAGAAAAAATGCAAACTCGCCGGAAGTTGCTTAGACGCAAGCCCCACGGTGGGCGCCAACTGTCGTGGGAACAAGCCTGACAGTAGAAGGTAGGGGTACGAATGGAGAGGGCGGAGTCCTAGTTACGGCGAGGTTGTACACACAGATGTATGAGTTCAGGCCCCTCTCGTGGAGGTAACAGCCCTACGTCTCAGTGCTCCGGAGAGCTCTCTACTCTGTCGAGTGAAATATGTGTGTTGTGTTACAAAAGGTTGCGAACCCTTCTACCAGCGGGGAGGGGTGGCTTATATAGAGTGCGCTGCCCCTCATAACGTCCGGCATTAAGGGGTTTAATCGTGGTCATAAAGAGGTGTACGTTACTGGTAACGTACACCATAAATGTTGTTAATGATCTTGATGAATGTTTGCCCGTTAGCCTCCCTGGGGTGACTTCTGGACTCCTGCGGTCGACTGTCTTCAGACTCTTCCGAGTGAAAGATAACCGTCGAGTGAAAGGCACCTCCGAGTGTATATTGTCGAGTGACTTATGCTTCTTCGCTATTTCAGTCGGAGACTTCCTTGTGGCCCTTAAGCTTTCTGGGGCAGTGTCCTCAGGTAGGATATGTAGGTCAGGCCTATAACCCTACCCTAGGTACGTATCCCCATCACCTGCTGATCGTGCGAGCCCCCTGGCTCCGCGTGTGGGGGCCCGCCGGTGCCTGTCGATGCGGTGCGTGTGCCGGCTCGCTCCTTCCTGACTGCCACCAATGCGGCGCTGGCGGAATGGGGGGTGGCAGCCAGGTATAGCAACAGGGGCTCCCGAGGGCGAGGCGCTACCATTACCAGTGGGCTCGTGAGGTATCGCTTGAGTTCCTCGAAGGCTGCGTCGGCCTCCGGGGTCCATTCGAAGGGGCCCTTCCTTTTCATGATCTTGAAGAACGGCAAGGCCCGCTCGCCTAGCTTGGAGATGAAACGCCCCAAGGAGGTCACGCATCCCGCCAATTTCTGCATTTCCTTGAGGGTTTGGGGCGCGCTCATCTTGTTTATGGCCTTGATCTTCTATGGGTTCGCCTCGATTCCCCGGTGCGACACCAGGAAACCGAGCAACTTGCCCGAGGGGACCCCGAAGACGCACTTTTCGGGGTTGAGCTTCAGGTTTACCTCCCTCAGGCTGGCGAATGTCTCCTCCAAGTCCTCAACCAAGGTCTTGGCCGCCCTGGACATGACCACGATGTTGTCGACGTAGGCTTCTGCATTCCTCCCGAGCTGTGGCCCCAGGGCGGTGTGCATCAGCCACTGGAAGGTCGCCCCAGCATTCCGCAGCCCGAAGGGCATGCACGTATAGCAGAACACCCCACACGTGGTGAGAAAAGCCGTCTTCTCGACGTCCTCCACCGCCAATTTGATCTGGTGGTAACCCGAGAAGGCGTCCAGGTAGCACAGGAGGTCGCACTCTGCGGTGGAGTCCACGATCTGGTCGATGCGCAGCAGCGGGAATGGGTCCTGGGGGCAGGCTTTGTTGAGGCTCGTGAAGTCGACGCACATACGCTCCTTCCCGCACTTCTTCGGGACGACCATCGGGTTGGCCACCCACTCTGGGTAACGCACCTCTCGGATGACCCATGCCTCCTTCAGCTTGCCGACCTCCTGAGCGATGAATGCCTGCTTCTCCGGAGCTTGCCTCCTTGCCTTTTGTTTCACCGGACGCGCGTTCGGGCACACCATGAGGTGGTGCTCGATTACGTCCCTCGGGACCCCCACCAGGTCGGAGGCGCTCCACGCGAACGCATCCTTGTTCGCCCTGAGGAAGGCCACTAACGCCTCCTCTTGGTCTTGAGGCAGGTCGTCACCGATGGTGAAGGTAGGGCCAGGGTTTCCTTCGTCCACCGGCACCTGCTTTGTCTCCGCCCGATTCTAGGAGAACAGCTACTTCTTCCTCACCGACGCGACGTCAGGGACACCCCCGGGGCCCTCTACGACCCGCGCGGCGCCCCCGGCACTGGCGCGCGCCATGGCCGCGGCCTTGTAGGAGAGCTTGAGCACATGAGATGCATCCTTGGCATCCCCCACGACGGTGAGGATGCCGCCGCTCCCGGGCATCTTGACGACGTTGTAGCCCGGGTGCGTTGCCGCCATGAACTGAGCGAGAGCGGGGTAGCCGAGTATCGCGTTGTACGGGAGGTGGATGTGGGCGACGTCGAAGTTGACCGGCTCGGTGCGGAAGTTGGAGCGGGTGCCGAAGGTGACGGGGAGGCGCACCTGCCCCACGCGGACGACGGACCCGCCGACCACCCCAGAGAAGGGCCTTGAAGGTGTGAGCTGGTCACGGGGAACTGCAGCGCGTCGAAGGCCTCCACCGAGATGATGTTGAGGCCGGCGCCACCGTCTATGAGGGTTCTGGAGATGGCTACGCCGCGTATGGTCGGCGTGCACAGCATGGGGAGCGTTCCAGCGGCCGATGTTGTCTTGGGGTGGTCGTCGGGGCCAAAGGTGATGTCGATCTCCGGCCATGCGCGGAGCTGTGCGGGCTCGGGCCGCGGCCGAACCACTCCCACGTGGCGTAGGAAACGCTTGACGTGACGGCCGGAGGGTGGAGCCTGCGACCCGCCGAGAATGCAGGCGACTGCGGGGGTGGCTCTGTGCGCCCAAGCGCCGTCTTGCGCCGGGGACCGGCCGCCATCGGGGATCTCGCCCGCCATGGAGCTGCCGAACCGGGGCTTGTCCGTCGCCGCGAGTGGGGAAGCTCCGACACGCCCCCTACCTGGCGTGCCAAATGTCGGATTTCGGGCTCCACAAAACCCTTGAGATTCAAACACAGGGGCGTGTGCGAAGATCCCCAGCGGCTTAGCCCTACCTAGCTCGCTACTCGATGAACACAGCAATGAACTCGCACGATGACGAGGAAGAAGATGAACACGATAGTTTACCTAGGTTCGGGCCGCTACGAAGCGTAATACCCTACTCCTGCTTTGGTGAATTGCCCCTCAAGGAGGTGTGGTGGATGAACTAGTACAGTGTTTTGGAGCCTCGTGAGGGCGCTCCTGAGGTGTTATTTGCCCTTCGTTGGCTTTGTGGTGGATGAGTGAATCGGGTGGTCTGGATTGGGGATCCCCCTCTACGGTGCAGCCTACCCTCTATATATAGCGGTGGCTCGGGTCCTCTTCCCTTATCCCAACGGCGGGAAGGAATCCCACAACGGTCAATTTTGAAGGGGGACAAGGGTACGTGCCCACCCTGCCCAAAGGCGGTCTTCGCATGCAAAGTAGCTGTTGACGGCGCAGAGGTGGGCTCGGCGATGACATCCACCCTGCGGGGCTGGTGGTTGCGGTCTTGTTGCATCGGAATGGAAACCTTTGGGGGGTGCTTTGGGAACCCGCGTACGTCCTTGCTCCCTTTGCACCAAAGGGGAAGCTGCACCGCCTGGCGTGCTGGCGCCCGCCTGTCCTTCCTTGCGTCATCTTTGACTCCTGAGGCCGGGCTTTGCATAGAGATCTCCGCTGCCTACGGAGAGGGCCTGGGGAGGCCCCTCCCTTGTTGGTCTTGACGCCGCTCCTCCTCGCGAAGCTTGGGCCCTCACGAGGGCCTTGTCTTGAGTGGGGGCGCGCCCGGCTGTGTTTGGTTGATGAAGTGGGCCATGCCCTGGGCCGCAGGCAGGCAGGTCTGGGTACCCCCGTTCCCAGAACGGGCAGGTCTGGGTACCCCCGTTCCCAGAATGCCGACAGCTCTTATCATTCTCCCTTTGGGCGGCCGGCTTACGCTCGTTTTATGGCCTGCCCGTGCTACGTCTATCTCAAGCTCAAAATCCCGGGACTCAAAGGGACCATAACCATGGACGGAAACCAAAAGATAGCTCACGAATGCGAGGAAGGAGATGCGGCCTACGCCGAATCGACCTGTGCGGCAGAGGAGTTGAAGTTCTACATCGCCAATGTTGACCCGGCTAACATGAGCCCGCTCAAGAAACCCAATACTGAGTCAGAACCCGAGCTCAAGTTCAAGCCGGCTGAGGATACGAAGCAGATCGACTTCACACCGGGCGACTCGTCCAAGAGGTTCACTATTGGGACTGGCTTGGATCCCAAATAGGAAAGCGCTCTCATCAAGTTCATCCGTGAGAATCGGGACATCTTTGCATGGAAGCCATCTGACATGCCTGGAGTTTCGAGAGAACTCGCTAAGCACCACCTTAATGTAGATCCCAAGATGAAGCCAGTGCACCAGTACCTCCGTCGTTTTAATGAGGAGAGACGCAGGGCCATTGGAGAAGAAGTGGCCCGGCTCCTAGCTACCGGGTTTATTGTGGAAGTTTTTCACCCTGAGTGGTTGGCTAACCCGGTGCTGGTTTGGAAGAAAAATGGCACTTGGCGCATGTGTATCGACTACACAAATCTCAACAAAGCCTGTCCCAAGGATCCTTTTGCCCTTCCGCGTATTGATCAGATCATTGATTCTACGACGGGTTGCGAGCGTTTATGCTTTTTGGATGCATACTCTGGGTAACGTCAGATCAAGATGGCTGTCGAAGATCAAGAGAAGACGGCTTTCATCACTCCCTTTGGGGCCTTTTGCTATGTCTCCATGCCTTTTGGGCTCAAGAGCGCCGGGGCGACTTATCAACGCTGTGTCCAGAATTGCCTTAAGCCATAAATCGGACGTAATGTTCATGCCTACGTTGATGACATTGTGGTGAAATCTCAGAAGAAAGCGACACTCTTGGATGACATCAAGGAAACCTTTGACAATCTTCGAGTATATAAGATGAAGTTTAACCCGGCGAAGTGCATTTTTGGCGTTCCTGCGGGCAAGTTGTTAGGGTTTCTGGTCTCTGAGCGAGGCATCGAGGCCAACCCGGACAAGATCAAGGCCGTCACGTCATTATCCGAGCCGGCAAACATGAATCAAGTTCAGTGGCTCACTGGACGCGTTGCGGCTTTAAGTCGGTTCATAAGCCTCCTAGGGGAAAAGGCAACCCCTTTTTACCAGTTATTGAAGAAATCGGGCAACTTCAAGTGGATAGACGAAGCTGACAGGGCCTTTGAAGCGCTCAAACAACAGCTTGTTAACCCGCCCATCTTGGCTGCTCCCACGGAAAAAGAGCCTATGCTCCTGTACATTGCGGCCAACTCCAAGGTGGTAAGTGTTGCAGTTGTGGTCGAGCGAAAAGAAGCGGGAAAGGAATATCCAGTTCAGCACCCAGTTTACTTTGTCAGTGAAGTCTTAACCCTATCCAAACAGCGGTACCCACATTGGCAGAAGCTGGTTTTCTAGATTTTCATGGCGAGCCGGAAGTTGAAGCACTATTTCCAGGAACACCCGATAACTGTGGTTAGTTCGGTGCCTCTTGGTGATATCATACAAAACCGAGAGGCCACGGGCAGAATAGCCAAGTGGGCCATTGAGCTTGGTGACCACCACTTGAATTACATGCCCCGAACCACCATCAAGTCTCAAGCATTGGTGGACTTCATCAACGATTGGACAGAGATGCAGATTCCAGAGGATAGGGCAGATACCACATATTGGACTATACACTTTGACGGGTCTAGATAGCTGAAGGCTCGGGGGCTCGGGTCGTGCTGTCTTCTCCAAAAGGTGACAAATTTTGTAACGTCTTACGGCTCATGTTCCCGTGTACTAACAATGTGGTTGAGTACAAATCACTCCTACATGGGCTTCGGATAGCCAAAGAGATGAATCTTTAGCCGGGTCAGATGTCTGGGCGACTCAGATCAAGTAGCACAGCAAGTTTCAGGGACTTGGGACTCTAAGGACCCTCTTATGGCGGCTTATCGATGAGCGGTCTCTGATGTGGTGGGTCATTTTCAAGGTTATCAGGTCGATCATATAGATCGCCGGCTCAATGAGTTGGCTGATGCTTTGTCTAGACTTGGCTCACAGAGAAAGCTGGTACCACCTAATGTCTTTCTGGAAGTCCTTTACAATCCATCAGTCAAGTTACCGTCAGAAGAGGATATAGCTATCCCTGACCAGGAGGCACACCTTGTGGCGGCTCTGCGTGTCACCCCTGATTGGACTGTGCCATATTTGGCTTATCTGACCCGAGGAGAGCTCCCAGAAGAGGAAGTCGACGCTTGTCAAATCATCCAGCGATCAAAGTCCATGACGATCGTCAATGGCGAGTCACACCGCCGCAGCAGCACTGGCATGTTCCAACGGTGTGTTTCGCCTGAGGAAGGCCAGGAGATACTTAACGAAATCCATTCTGGTGATTGCGGACACCATGCCGGCTCATGATCATTGGTCGCCAAGGCTTTTCGGCATGGGTTTTATTGGCTGACGACGCATGCCGACGCTGAGGAGATTGTGCGCAAGTGTGATGGGTGCCAAAAGTTTGGTCGACAGGTTCATGTACCGGCTCAGGAGTTGCGTATGATTCCAATTACTTGCCCGTTTGCAGTCTGGGGGCTGGATATGATTGGTCCATTCAAGTCGTCTTCTGATAAAAAGACACACTTATTAGTGGCGGTTGATAAGTTTACTAAGTGGGTTGAGGCAGAGCCGGTCAGCAATTGCAATGCGGAGACCGCAGTCAAGTTTCTAAAGAAGCTGATTTTCCGTTTTGGCTACCCCCACAACATCATTACTCATAATGGTACCAATCTGTCAAAGGGAGCCATGGAACAATTCTGCCAGCGGGAGCATATCCGGCTCGATTTAGCAGCGGTAGCACACTCGCAGTCAAACCGGCAAGCTGAGAGAGCCAATCATGAGATGTTGAGAGGAATCAAGCCCTGGCTCATGGTACCCCTTGAGCGAACGCTGGGTTGTTGGGTTGAAGAACTCCCCTCAGTACTTTGGAGTATTCGAACAACGCCAAACAGATCCATAGGATACACCCCTTTCTTCTTGGTTTACGGAGCTGAGGCGGTCCTCCCAAGTGATATTCGTCACGACTCGCCTCGGGTGACTGCCTATGTCGAGGCGGATAATGAGCAAGCACGCCAAAATTCCCTGGATGCCTTGGAAGAGAAGCGTGACTTAGCAGCGGCAAGATTTGCAATATACCAGCAAGACCTACGTCGCTACCACAGCTGTAGAGTCTGAAGCCGTACTTTTTAGGAAGGCGACTTAGCTCTCCGCCTGATTCAAGACCAAACGGGGATGCACAAGCTTTCCCAGCCTTGGGAGGGTCCTTTCATCATCAGTCCAAATCTCAATAATGGTTCATATTACCTGGTCGACTTACGAGAGGGTTCATACACTTCTGAGGAGGAAACGACCCGGCCCTGGAATATTGCACATTTGCGGCCTTATTACACTTATGAGCCACCGGCTCACCTTTTTGTAAGTGTTCTTTGACCCCCCTGCAAAATTATGTATATACTTCTTTATGTTCAAATATAATAAAGCCGGCATCCCCGAAACTCGGGGCCTCTGTCGTTTCAGCCTATAAATTGGGCATGAGTCTTTATTGTTTGAAACATAGGTCACTTGGGGTCTTCCAACTCATCGAGTTTAGCTTTCTCACCCTCTTGACCCGGCAAAGACGCCACTAAAATATGGGTAAACCTTCCTGTATGTTTGATGCGACTCCGATCAGATGACCCCATGTACTCTTAAAAGTTAATCCTTATCTGGACCCTGAACTTTTAAGGTTAAAACATTGGCTTGAGTCATGTGAGAGCCGACATATAGAAAGCTATGACAAACCATGGGTTATTATGCCCTCTTCATGGAAGCAAGACTTGAGCCTTGAAAGCCAGTCTCCTTTTTTCCGAGTCTCATTGAGCCGGATTATTATATATATATATATATATATATATATAACTGAGTTCATATCACCCTTGCGACCGGCTTATATTTGGATGGTAGGGTTACATAATTGAGTTCATATCATGACCAGTTTTCGGATCAACCGTCTTCAATATCATTGAAGGAAGAAATCGATTGACTTTAGTTTCGAAAGACCAAGCTATGTTGCCGGCTTTCTCCAGATTTGCTTTATGGACAAAAATTGTCAGACAATAAGCAAGGAAGGTGCGGGAATAAACAGTGCCATGAGCAAATTAACAAGAAGCTTGTCACATCAGAGTTCAGCATTCGAAAAAGGCGTCAACATGCATGATGGCACGGCAAAGCAAGTTCAAAGTAATGAAGAGCACTACTCCTATTACAGGCTCATAGTGGAGCCACATAATCCTTTACAAAAGTTTTTCTTACACCAGGGGGCTCCTCTGACGAGGTGACTCATCCAGCTTCTAAGCCGTCTTCAAGCTCTATCATCAGCTGCTTCTGGACCTGACCCCGCCGGCTCATCATCATCATCAACCTGCTGGCCTTTCTGTTGCCAACGAATTGAGAGCAAAGATTCAAAATTTGCGTTCCCTTCAACAAGAGCTGACGCGTCAATGTCAAGAGCAAAAGTTGACTTACGGCGAGGTGGCACTAGGTCAGACGGCTCGTCCTTGGGCGCGCTAATGCGTTCATTATCAGCGGTATAGGCTGGATGGTATCTTGAAAGATCTACCTCGCCGGCTATCAAAGACGCTAGTGGCCAGGTCTCCAAAAGGCACCTTGCATAATCTTCACGAGTGAATGCTGACCTGTCAAGTTTAAACTCCGGGAAGCCGTCTTTCAGAAGCTCCACGTCCAGTTCTGGCAGATACGCCTTTGCCTGAGCAAGTGCCATGTTCGCTCCTACATGAGCCGCCGATTTCCGAGTTTCAATCACCCATTATGGCACGGTAGAGATCTGCTTCAACATGTCTTTGATACTTCTCGGTGGATGCTTTAGGTTCTTCACAGCCATGATGGAATATACGGAGCTTGTAAACAGCTGCTATACGTACGTGAAGATGGTCTTTAATTTTACAATTTGCAGCTCTACGAGGTTGTGGTTTCTTCGCCCTGCACATAAGAGAAAGGAAAATAAGTCGCCACAAGGTTCATAAACTGGCACATTGACAAAGGCGGGACGGAACTCGTATCGAAGATCACCGTCAACATATCATTGATCTGCTTCACAAGAGTGGCGTATATTTCTTTCATGGGGCCAACGTTTTTCTCAGCCTTCTCTGCACGTTTGGCCAGACGTTTGTTCGCCTGACGGGCAGAATTTGCAAAGTGAGCCGCCATGGACTCGGCTTCAGTTTTCAATCTCCTTTCCTCCTTGAACCGTTTCTATAGTCTCACAACAACAGACTCAGCATCTTTGCAATATCCCTGATGGACGAGCAACAGGAATCAGTAATTATATTCACAAGTCCCAAGAAGATTGCAAGCAATGTCCTTGACACTTGGGGGCTAATGTATTTTGGTTCTTTTGAAACTAAGATAGGGAAGAAGACCCAACTCATCTCAAGAAAATGAGTCGGCCCTTGGGGGTTACAGGTCGAACTTCTTTTATATTAAAAAGGCCCGGCTCATCTCAAGAAGATGAGTCCACCCTTGGGGGCTACAGGTCAAACTTCTTTCATCTTAAAAAGACACGGATCATCTCAAGAAGATAAGTTGGCCCTTGGGGGCTACACGGTTACAACGGGTTTTCAGTTATTCTATAAAACCAGCTTATCCTAAGAAGCTGGTCTTTGGAAGCTAATAATAGTATTGTAACGGCCAACATGCGGTCCTATCCTTATTTTGGCTCGAGGGCCCCGACAAGGATAGAAGCGCATCTCATCGTTTCGCAAGAATGGATATCATTACAAGTACATGTAAAGAAGAGAGGAGTATATGGAATAGGCTTACACTCGCCACAAGCTACATCAATATCACATCAATACAACAATATATCCAAACATCATACAGAAGAGCAGGGTCTGACTACGGACGAAAACAATGATAAAATGACATCCATCCTTGCTATCCTAGGCTGCCGGCCTGGAACCCATCCGAGATCGATGAAGAAGAGGAAGAAGAACTCCAAATTAAACAAGCATCGCGCTCACGTCAAATCATCGCATTACCTATACCTGCAACTGTTGTTGTAGTAATCTGTGAGCCACAGGGACTCCGCAATCTCATTTCCAAGGGTATCAAAACTATTAAAGCTTGATAGGTGAGATATGGTTAAGTGGTAAGGCTGCAGCAAGCACTAAGCATTTATTTGAGTGGCTAACTTACGAGTACAAGAACAAGGGGGGGTGATTGTCGCATAAACGGACGTGAACTAGTAATGATCACTAAGTGATCCTGAACACATACTTACGGTCAAACATAACCCCACCGTGTTCTCTTTCGGATAAGAAATACATGAGAAGAGACAATCACGGTTACGCACACAGTTGGTGTATTTTATTTGAGTTTACTTCAAGTTTGCTATGACTAGGTGTTAAACAAAGTTTGCAAGTTGCCATGTAACTGCGGGCACGGCTTTCCGAAAGATTTAACCCTGCAGGGGTGCTCCAACTCATCCATCACAAACTAACCACACGCCACGGGAATAACCTCGATGACGAAACCCGTGATCTGTTGGAGATATGCCCTAGAGGCAATCATGTATGATGATATTTCCTATGTGTTTATGAATAAAGATAGTCCTTGGACATTATTATGATGTGTAGTAACAAGTACGTGACTTGTTTGTGAGACTATGCATTGTATGATGACTGTCCTAAATGGTCCCTAGTCGAAAGGGTGTGTGGACGCGCAACCAGTTAGACTAGCATATGACACGGTGGATGGTACGGTCTCATTGACCATGTAGCATTGGATGATAGCCGGATAATATGGACTCGGAAAGATCTAGTTGGATTCGACGTAGTCGGATCTGAGTCGAGATAAGGTCTGAGTTGGACAGACCCAACTATGAGACGCAGCTATAGGTCATCTGTGAGTCTCTAGTACAACATACGTTCTATGTCCTAAGACGTGAGCTGACGCTTGTACTCGGGATGGTAATAGACCTGCTTTGGGCCGACCAAACGCTACTCCGTAACTGGGTAGTTATAAAGGTAGGTTTCGGGCTTGTCCTGACCCAATCTGCGAGACATGTTTGAGCAAGATGGGATTTGCCCCTCCGATTAGGAGAGATATACTCTAGGCCCCTCGGGTGATCCGACCTGGATAAGCATGACCATACGATGAGGATTATGAGATAATCCGAAGTGTTGGTCGGATTCATAGGAACGAGAAAGAGGTCGTGCAGCCACAAGGATGACCATGTCGTCTTGAGCACGACAACATATATCGTCTTGCAAAGGGAATGGAAGGGTGAGGTACAGGTTCTCCTAACCAGCTTCATCGGACACTTGGAGTCGGCACGCTTTGCTACAGGCCGCTACCGACTGGTCAAGCCAGACGTAATCTGACTCGCGACCAAGTGAACGAGAACCTAAGGGGTCGCATGCTTAAGGGAAGGAACACATGGGCTTTAGGATCCTTGCGAGGTCCAAGAGTTAAGCCCCCGCCGGATGCCTATATATAGTGGAGGCACGGCACACCCATTTGGTTGATCGCTTCGGCTCCATCATTAGGGCTTTACATGTGTTGCAACTAGCCACCTCCACTTGCCATCGCCGACTGTGTGATCGGACCTAGCAGTCCGCCGCACGGTGTTCCTCCTGCACGCCGGATACCGTTAGAGGCGGTGCACTTGCGCCGCTCCGGCGAACCTGTACGTGGGATCCGGCGACCAGCTACGCGAGGGAGATCGGATCGGCTGTTCGAGGGAGATCGGATCGGCTGTTCGAGGGAGATCAGATCGGAAAGGCTTTTGATATATTGCATGAAGGCGCGGCTCGTGAACTGGGTGCCGTTGTCGGTGATCACTCTGTTAGGCACTCCAAAGCGGCACACCAGTCCTTTCATGAACTTGATAGCTGACTGCGCGGTCACCTTTCTCACTGGTTCCACCTCAGGCCACTTTGTGAACTTGTCGGTTGCCACGAATGAGAAATCAAAGCCACCAACAACGCAGGGGAAGGGGCCCAGGATATCGAGCCCCCAGACTGAGAATGGCCAGGATAGAGGGATTGTTTGCAGGGCTTGTGCTGGTTGATGGATGTTCTTGGAATGGAACTGGCAGGCTTCACACTTGGTGACCAGTTCAGTGGCGTCCTGGAGAGTAGTGGGCCTGTACAAACCCTGTCGAAAAGCTTTCCCGGCAAGGGCCCTTGATCCAATGTGGGAACCACATAGTCCCCCATGAATCTCTGCCAAAAGCTTCAGTCCATCCTCCCGGCAGATACACTTTAATTTCACACCGTTCGGTCGTCTTCTGTACAGGGTTTCATCGACAAACTAGTACATACTTGACCGACGGGCTACTCTTTCGGCTTCCACTTGCTCTTCGGGGACTTCTCCTATTTGAAGGAAATGGACAATGTGATGTGCCCAGGTTGGAGCCTGCGGCTCGACAACAAGGACTAAAGGCACCTTCTCGTCTCCGGGAGCGATTGCCTCAACCGCGAGAACTTGAGGTCCTGCGGGATGGAGCTGCTCGTCAACCGGAACGGAGTTTTCCCCGACAGCTTCTCTACCAGCGGCTTCGGGAAGCTCTGCCGGGAAATACTTGCCGGAGTTCAGCTTCCTGCTCTTCTTGGACATCGCTGATGGGGATACTGATGGTTGAGTGAGGCGAAGAACAATAGTCTCTGGTTCCATAGGAAGCTTCTGTGCAGTGCACTTTGATAGATGGTCAGCAATGCAGTTTTCTACTCGTGGCACGTGCTCTATTTGCAGTCCATCAAAATACTCCTCCAATTTCCTCACTTCTTCCACGTATGCTTCCATCAGCGGGCTCTGGTAATCCTTGTATACTTGCTTCACCACAAGCTGAGAATCTCCTCGGACGATCAGCCTTGTTATTCCCCACTCTACTGCGATTCTGAGTCCGTCAAGGAGCCCCTCGTACTCAGCGGTATTGTTGGTGGCTTCCTCCCGGGGAAAGTGCATTTGGACGACGTACTTGAGGTGCTCTCCGGTGGGGGCGATGAGGAGCACGCCTGCTCTAGCGCCCTGGAGTGACAAAGCACCGTCAAAGTACATGATCCAATCCTTGGGTGCCTCTTTGCCGGGGAGGATTGTCTCTGGAGCTTCATCATCTGGCATGGGTGTCCACTCTGCAATAAACTCCGCCAACGCCCTGCTCTGAATGGTGGAAGTGCTCTCATACTTCAATCCGAAACTTGACAATTCTAATGCCTACTCAACTATACTGCCAGTGGCTTCGGGGTTCCTCAATATGCGTTGCAACGGGAAACGGGTGACAACAATTATCTCATGGGCTTGGAAGTAGTGGAGCAGCTTCCTCGAGGCCATGATGAGGCCGAAGATCAGCTTTTGTACCCCAGAGTACCTTGACCTAGCCCCCTATAGCAGGGAACTGACAAAGTACACGTGTCGCTACACCATTTTCTTCTTTTCCACCTCCTTGGATCCGCTGTCGACCATTTGTTGAGGTCCCCCTTGCTCTGCATCGAGTCTTGCCGTGGATGTTTCTTTCTCATTCCCGGTAGCATCAGCAGCGGCTGCTGAATCTCCATCCACTTCTCGCTGTGCCACCAACGCTGCACTAACCACTTGATTTGTCACTGCCAAATACAGCAGCAACGGCTCTTGCGGTTTAGGAGTGACCATGGTGGGAGCAGAGGATAGGTAATTCTTCAGTTCTCGCAGCGCTACATCTGCCTCCGGGGTCCACTTCATCGGGCCGGCCTTCTTCAAGATCTTGAAGAACGGCAAGGCGCGGTCAGCAAACTTGGAGATGAACCTACTTAACGCGGTAACACATCCGATCAAGCGTCTGATATCCTTGATAGTCTTGGGTGCCTGTATCTGTTCAATCGCCTTGACCGAACACGCACTTTTCTAGGTTGAGCTTCAGGTTGATCTTGTGCAAGTTCACAAAAGTCTCTTCCAGATCTTGTATGAGAGTGACTTCATCCTTGGTCTTGACCATGATGTCATCCATGTAGGCTTCCACATTTCTGTGTAGCTGAGGTCCAAAACCAATCTGAACTGCTCTAGCGAAGGTTGAACCAGCACTCTTTAACCCGAAGGGCATACGCACAAAACAGTACGTGCCACAAGGAGTTATGAATGCGGTCTTCTCCTCATCTTCTTTAGTCATAAATTTCTGGTGGTAATCGGAGCAGGCATCCAAAAATGAGAGCAAGTCACATCCGGAGGTGGAATCAACAATCTGATCTATGCGCGACAAGGGAAAAGGGTCCTTCGGGCAAGCTTTGTTCAAGTCAGTGAACTCTATGCAAAGCCTCCATTTCCCATTTGCCTTACGTACCACCACCGGGTTTGCGAGCCAAGTTGGATGCAATACTCCTCTGACCAATCCAGCTGCTTCAAGCTTCTTGATTTCCTCGCAATGAACTGCTGCCGCTCCAAGGCTTGCTTCCTAACCTTTTGCTTGACGGGCCGGGCATGAGGACAGACAGCAAGGTGGTGCTCAATTACCTCCCAGGGACCACCGGGGATGTCAGATGGTTGCCAGGCAAACACATCGACATTCTCCCGCAGGAAGGGAACGAGCGCGCTTTCCTATTTGTCAGTAAGGGTAGCAGTGATGGTGAACGTACCACCAGTGCCGTCCAGCCTTACCGGGATTTTCTTTGTCTCGGGATGGGTGACCCTGGTCTTCTTGCTAGTGGAACTCCCCGGCAGGTCATCGTTGGGTGTAGCGCACTTCAAAGAGGCGCGCTTCCCGGAGTCCTTGCCTGTGCTCCTGCTAGATTTCTTCAATTTTTCTGTGTTCTTGGCGGGAGCTCGGATTTCTGCGGCTTCAGCTGCTACCGCGTCACGATACATCTGGTCTACGTAGATAACTACGTTCTTCTTGTCGGACGGGATGGAAATGATTCCAATGTGCCCTGGCATCTTCAAGGTATTGTAGGCATGGTGGGATGCCGGCATGAACTTTGCCAGAGCTGGGCGACCGAGGATTCTGTTGTAGGGCAGCGGGATCTCGGTGACGTCGAACACTATCCTCTCTGTCCAGAAGTTCAGTTCCTCGCCAAACATCACAGGCAGAGTGATCTTTCCCTTGGGTCGGCTCCTGCCGGGGTTGATTCCTTGGAATGTACTCGTGGCTTCAAGCTCTTCATCAAGGATCTGCAGTTTTTCAGCCACTTTAGGGGAGATTAAGTTCAATCCCGCGCCGCCATCAACTAACATCTTGGACACCTTGAGGTTGCGGATTGTCGGACAAACCAACAACGGCAAACATCCGACCGTAGTGGTACGGTCAGGATGATCCTCTTCGTCGCAGATGATAGGCGTGCAGGACCATTTGAGTGGCTTCATAGATTCTACAGTTGGTTCCACAGCATTGACCTCACGTGCCCACTGCTTGAGCTGGCAATGAGAGGAATGCAAGGATGCACCCCCATCAACGCACATGGCTTCGGTTGCTTTCTGAAACTCCCTGTCGCTGGAATCCTCATCATCATCCTCATCCTCACTCATATCGTCTGTTTTGCTGCGCGGTTTTGCCGCGGCGACCCCCTTTGCCGCCACAGCCTTTCCCGGCAGCATCGTCCTGGACTTTTTCCTTGTCGTGCTTGTCATACTCGGCCCTCTGCTTCTCAACAAGTTGCTCGACCTGCCGGCATTCTTGGAGATCATGGCCCTTGGTGCGGTGAATTTTGCAGTATGGCCCGTCGGACTTCCCGGCCTTCTTGGCGGCAGCAGCCTCCCGGCGATCAGCGCACGAGGTAGCTCCCTTGCCGGGGGTTTCACCTTTCGCCTTTTTGCATGCACCGACGTCTCTGGAGCTCTCGACAGCCAATACTGCCTTTCCCTTACGCTTCTTGTTGCGCTTCCTGCTTCTTCCCTTTGGGTCGGGGGCATCGTCGTCATCATCGGAATCAACTTTGACGCCCGCCTCCTCCCCGGGAAGTCGCCTTCCATCTTGAGCTCGAGCACATTTATCCGCCAAGGTGTAAAGCTAATTGACAGTCTTGTGGAGCTTGACATTCATCTTGGCTCGCATCCTCCTGTTGCGCACGTTAGAGTGGAACGCGACAATCATAGCTGCGGGATGGATCTCTGGGATGTTGCGGTGCACTCGGCTGAATCTCTGGATGTACTTCCCCAGGGCTTCTCCCTCTTTTTACGGGAGGACTTGAAGATCGCTAGGCTGGCCTGGTTCTCGATGAGCACCGGTGAAGGCACCAACGAACTTGTTGCACGGATCAGCCCAATACGAAATTGAATTTTCCGACAGATGCATCAGCCACGATCTCACGTTTGGCTTAAGTGCCAAAGGGAAATAGTTGGCGAGCACCATTTCATGTCTTCCTCTGGCAGCTTGAACAGCTATCGTGTATATGCCCAAGAACTCTGCTGGGTTCAGCTTGCCATCGTATTTCTCAGGCAACTCAGGTTTGGAAGCTCGGGTCGATGGACAGCGGACCCGTCGCAGCTGCTAGTGAAGGCGGGGCAACACATCTCGTAAGGAAGGTACCCGCCTACACTGGGCGCGGGGTCGCCGACGTCTGGACTGTTGCGCCTGTCAGATTGACGGTGTGCTTCCCGGCGTCGCTCCATGGTGATGCGCGCGTCTTCTTTTCGCCGGTCTTCAAGGACGCGCCGTTGATCCCGGTGATCACGCGGGCCTGATGAGACTATGGAGGCCTCATCGTGATCATCAGCATGCGAAGTCTGGTGCGGCTGCCTCTAGGCCTGTTGTCGTGGAGGGGACTGCACTGTTGGGGTGGCCCCTACCGCGCGCTCGTCGCCCCGGGCTGCTGCTGCTGTTCGCATACGTCGCGATGGTTCTGCATGATGGGGCTTGTTGGCTTCGATGAAAGAAATCAAACTCTGAATGGTGGCTCTCCATTCATCCATCTTATCAGCCGCTGGCATGAAGTTGAGCAGCATCTGGACTCGCGGCATGGCTTCCTCTGCGGTGCTCGGCATGGCGAAAGTGGCGGACCGTGACGTCGCTCGACTCCTGGTAGGAACAAGAGTAGCACCGCCGCATTCTTGATGCCGTGTGCCACTCGCCGGAGCTGTCTGGCGTGCAGGGGCCGATCCTGTGGAGCTGCGGCTCTGCTCAGTGCTCCATCTCGTTCCGCACAAGGTGCATGCCCAGTAGTCTTGCCAGCGGCGGGTGCGGCCGGAGGGTCACGGCTCGCACCATACAGAGCGTCGCGAAGGCGGCCCTGGCCGTCAGCGCGACGGGGAGGTGATGAACGGTAGTTTCCCTCGTCCGTGGCGTCGGGACCGACCTCGCCAATTTGTTGTTGTAGTCGCTCCCTCACTACTATGGAAAAGCCTAGCAGTAGCGCGGGTTAAGGGCCTGTCAGTAGCGCGGGGCACCGCTCTACTGCTACGGTGCCACAGCTAACTTGTAGCAGTAGCATCGCTCCCCCGCACTACTGATAATTTACTTACCAGTAGCGATGGTATCTAACCCGCGCCACTACTAATTTTATGCATTTTTTATTTACTAATGACATCACTAGTGTAATTAGCAGTACCGTGGTGGGCCCAATGTAGCAGCAGTGTCAGTAGTAAGCAGAACAGGATGGGTTTATATATATCATTATTGATGACAATTTCAGTTCAAACAGATAACTAGATTTCAAAAACCTTACAAGTCCAGACCGAACTGCTAGATCAGGACCAATAATAATAAAACTATTAAACCTTAAACTAGAGCTTAATCTTACTACAATACTATTAATGAGCAAAATTTGGTGGTGCAGAATCTGATGGTGGTGGGGGCATTCTTGGCGGAAGTATCCCGACAACACTTCCCCATCGGGCTCTTTGAGTCGGGCACGAAGATGTCACTTGTTGTAGTGCCCATTCCATAACCAAGTGGGGACTACTCTGAGGTGGCATCCGAGCATGCTCTACAACGTTGGCCTCCGCGAAGATGACGTCTGCTGCAACTTGTAGTTGTGTTTGGGCATAACTCTTGCACTCATTGATTTCGTACTCCCAGTGACTAGACTGAGTCTTCCGAAACATATTCTCCGCCTCTTTCATCTCCCGCATACAATCTCTCCATCCGAACACTGCATCGTCAATTCTGTTTCCCCGCGCCAGCAACTTCCTCCGCCACTCCAACTCCTCTTCACGAGAACGTCTAGGAGACATGGAATCCCTGTAAATTTGGCATGACATTTGCTTAACAATGGACATATTAAATGGCACAACGTCTAGGAGACATGGAATCCCTGTAAAATTCCCCGCGCCAACAAATCTCATGAAGAAATCACATCCACAGGAGCAACGGTTTAGATGCAATCATCCACGAAAGTTTGCAAGTTTAAACAACTTTTTACGGTTACAACGTGAAGCACCTTTGTAACACAATTTACAGCATGTGGATGAATTCCGATATGCATCCATACATCCATCTAACCATCTAAATGCATCCATCCATAACCATCTAAATGCATCCATACATCCATCTAATCATCTAAATGCATCCATCCATAACCATCTAAATACATCCATCCATCCATCTAACCATCTAAATGCATCCATACATCCATCTAACCATCCAAATGCATCCATTCATAACCATCTAAATGCATCAATCCATCCATCCATTAAGCTTTTCTAGCAGTGCAAAAATAGAGGGAGGAGGGAGAAGGGTGGAGAGTGGGAGAGAGGACGGAGGGAGAGCTACTGCTGCGTGGATGGCCGGGACGGGAGGGACGGGATGGGGGAGGGCCACCGCGCGGGGAGGGCCGGGAAGGGGAGGGCCGCCGCGTGGGGAGGGCCGGGACAGGTAGGGCCGCCGCATGGGGAGGGCCGGGACGGGGAGGGCCTCCGCGTGGGGAGGGCCGGGACGGGGAGGGCTGCCGTGTGGGGAGGGTCAGGACGGGGAGGGCCGCCGCATGGGGCGGACGGCCGGGATGCGGGAGCGCCGCCGCGAGGGAGATAGTGGAGAGGGAGATCTACAGAGTGAGGAGTGAGGGGGCGCGGGCCGGGGGGAAGAATATAAGGTATGACCTAGCAGTAGCGCGGTTTAGGAAAACACGCTACGGATACACATTTAGCAGTAGCGCTGGTTTACGTGAACCGCTACTGCTAAGTGGGGCCCACAATATAGCACATCACATCTTTAGTTGCAGCGACCGGTCAAACTTAGCAGTAGCGCCCTACCATAGAAACGCGCTACTATGATTCTGTTAGTAGTAGCGTTGTTTGCATAAGGGCGCTACTACTATACTTAGCCTGTCGGCAACGGTGTGGCAATTATATCAGTAGAGCATTTTATACCAGCTGCGCTACTGCTATGTGGATACCAGTAGCGCCTCTTGTGGTCACGCGCTACTGCTAATTAACAGTAGCGCCTTATTCTAACCAGCGCTACTGATAAGATTATGTGTATAAGGTTTTCCCTAGTACTGCCTCCGGCGCCTCCTGCTGCATCCCCGGCCGTGAAAGATTGTACGGGGGCGTCGCCTGCGCCGGCCGCGTCGTCCACGACACCCGCCTCACCCACAGCCGCCACGGCGTCGACGGCGCTAGCGGTCGCGTGCGAGGGAGCTTTCGAGGTGGAAGGATGCGTGGCCGCACCGGATCTCTTCTTGGGAGCCATTGTTGAAGAAGATGACGATGAAGCTCGATCCTCCGTTCAAGAACTCGGGTTCGCGCAAATGATGCACGCCCCCTACCTGGCGCGCCAAAGATGTCGGGGCACAGATGCTCGCGATCACCTATGGGACCAGAGGCTCCTTGTGGTTCGACAGGGGGGTCACGTTGCACGAAGAGCGGAGGGCGTGAGACGGCGTGACGATCAGGACACGAGCATTTTACCCAGGTTCGGGCCACTGCTAAGCGTAAAACCCTACTCCTGCTTTTGGTGGATTTGATTGGAAGAACATGAGTGGTGCCTCGCGCTCTATCCCGACAAGGGTTGCCTTCGGGGAAAGAGCTGCTAGGTGAGTACAAATGTTCGGGGGAGCGAATCCTGAGCTCGGTAGCCTCGAGCCTCCTTTTATAGTGCAAGGGGTTACCACAATGGCAAAACAGTCATTATGTATCGACTAGATAGCTTAGCAGAGCTATCATACCTAACTCTGGCATTCAGGACAAAATACAATGATTACCATCCTAGGTGGCGCTCGGGGGGGCATCCCCGGCAAGCTCTTGCCACCGCTTGGCCGGTCGTCACTTATGGTCTTGACACGCTGTAGGGCAGGTGTCAACTGGGTGTAACATGTATTCTGGCGCGCCGCCACATGCTTAGCGAGAGATGATTAGCTGCTTGAGGGCTCGACACCGTATCGATAAGTGACTGATGTAGCGATGCGGTGGAGCGGTGGCTGGTTAGCTCGTGCCTGTCAGGAAATGGCTTGCCGGGTCTTCAGAAAGGCGCGCATGTCTTGGTCCCCGGCAAGCGTCGGGGACGTGCTTGGCGCGCTGCAGGCCAGGCTTGGGCTGCCGCATCGGGCTTGTTGGAGTCTAGTCTTGATCATTCACTGGGATTGAACGAACGTTGAAGGGCTCAGCTACTACCGCCTGTGCATAAGTCATGGGCACTGGTGTCGGTGTCAAAACCGGCAGATCTCGGGTAGGGGGTCCCGAGCTATGAGACTAGAATCGATGGTAACAGGAGACGAGGGAGACGATGTCTACCCAGGTTCGGGCCCTCCTATGGAGGTAATACCCTACGTCCTACTTGATTATATTGATGGTATAGGGGTTACAGAGTTGATCTACCTCGAGATCGACTAGCTAAAACCCTAGATGAGTTCTCTTGCCCTACAACCTAAAACCCTCCGGCTTATATAGACGCCGAGGGTACCTAGGGCTTACACATAGTCGGTTGCACGTCAAAGGGAAAAAACATGCCTATCTACTGTCGACAACTTGGAGGACACGCCATGGCTCCATGAAACTTCCACCTTGGCGACGGGGCCCTTGATCACCCAATGCTCATCCAGTGGACCACATAGTCCGGCCCATGAGAAACAAGTCGGCTATCCGAGGACCCCTTAAACCAGGACTCCCTCAGTAGCCCCCGGACTAGTCTCCAACGCCGAGGTATATCCGAACAATCTTGTGCGCCGAAGTCTTCGGCTTGCGAGGCGAGTCCCTTCATCCCTTCTTGTTCGGCAACCATCCTGTCATCGGTGAAATCCCAAACGTCACGGGCTCGCTGGGTCAATCGTAATAGCATTTCTTGATTTTCGCGCATCGTGGGGAGACGAGCGGTTCAGTAGATTTTTACAAAACTACCCCTCCCTCAAAGGAGGCACCACCCATTTAAACAAACTGAATCCTGGTCCAAGCCATATCTTCTTCTTCCCCATCGGAAAAAGCTTCCAGCGAAAGATCACCACCAAAACATGGCGAGCGCCCCCAGTTCTTCCTCGCATCCTTACGGCTCCTGTCCCGGGGACTGGACAAGCTGCTCCGTGTCCCTCCTTCGACTACGTGTTCTCGAGACCCAAGCGTACCTTCCCTGCTCGGATCTGGCGGCTATCCGCGCCGGTTTGTCTTCATTCAACGGCGAGGCCCTTGCGCAGAATTTCCCCCATCCATAAAAGGCGGAGCGTGTATGTTTTGTGCCCTTCCTCCTGCGGGGTCTCGGGTTTCCCATTCATCTGTTCTTGAGAGGGTTACTGGAGTTTTATGGAATCCAGCTCCACCACCTCACCCCAGGGTCTATTCTGCACATCTCGGGCTTCGTCGCCCTTTGCGAGATGTTCCTGGGCTGCGAGGCACACGTCGAATTGTGGAGGAAGTACTTCTGCCTCGTCCCTCGCACTCGAGACAAGACAATTTTTGAGGTCGGTGGAGCCGAAGTATGCCGCATAGCGGGGATGAGATATCCCGTGGGGACGCCGAAGGAGACCGAAGAATGGCCTTCGGAATGGTTCTACATTGAGGACGTTCCTATATTCGATCCAGCTCGGAGGGGTCTGCCCGAATACTCCCACGCCCCTTTGAAGAAAAGGTACAACTGGCGCCCGAAGAGCCTGTCCCAAGAGGACAGCGTTGAAGTGCAGCGCTTAGCAGCCCGTGTGAGGGTACTAGCCCATCACAAGCTGACCATGATAGACGTCATGGCCGCCGCCATCACCCGGTGCGTCCAACCCCTTCAACAGAGGATACACCCCTTGTGGTGTTACAACGGTACAAGCGACACTACTCACTCCCGAAGACTGGGCCCTGCCGATCAAACAGCATTAGCCGCCGCTCTTGCCGACCTATACAAAGGGGAGCAAGAAGATTTTATTCGGTGGTCGACCAAGGAGGGATACTCTAGCCACAATCCCATCGAATGGGTGAGCCTTTCAACCCCGTGACCACAATTCGGGTTTTCAATTTGTCCCTTTTTGACCGAAGCCTTTAACTTTATGTGAACTAGAATGGAGGAGCCTCATCGAGACAGTTAACTGTCTGGCCACCCAACCCGAGGACTATTCCCGTGGTGATGATCCGGGCTTTCATGATGACCCGGATCTGTCAATCGAGCTCGAAGACGGGGTTTTCTACCAGGAGGGCCTTGACGGCTCCAAGGTGGCTATCATAGCCGATTACCCTGGATCCTTCTCTTCCCCTGCGATAAGCAAGAAGAAGAAAAACTCGTCCCGCAAAAGGCAAGTATCCTCCAATGACCCAAACGCGACGGCTCCTACTCACAAACGCCGTAGATCCGCGCGACATACATCGGCAACAGCGGCAGTGCCTGGGCCGGAAAACAACAAGGGTCCGACAAACGAGCCGGTCGCGGGGACGAGGCCGTCTACAAGTTCATCTCAAAGGTATTTTGCTCGACCGTTTGATTTATTGTCATGATTGATACAGCCTCACAAGAGACCTCATGTCGAAATATTCAGGCAAAGAGTTCGGCCGCCCCCCGCCGAGGATGTCGCCAGGATGTCCGGCGGCGCTCAAAATTCGAGGCCTTCCGCTCATGCCGAACCTGCTACGGAGGTTCCCATGGTCAATCCAGCCCTAGCCGATTCCGGTGACGTTGTATCCGTCACCAAATCCGAGGTTGGAAGCGCTATGAATCATCGGCGGCGGCGAGAAGCCCTGCGTCACCCAGCCTTCTCCGAACAAGAGTTCAGTTCTCTGCGCACGGCGGACGCGCACATCGGAGCTGCCCGAGCTGGGTTCGGGGAGGCCATGAAATTGATATCGTCCAGCCTGCAGGTGAGTAGTCGGTTATTAGAGTCCGAACACTCGTGTAAACCCAGTAGCGCCCGAGCCTTAAATTGGTCGGCACGACCGAATTAAGATCCTTGTATTGTTGTACTGCTAATGCAGGCCTCGAAGCAACAGAGCGAGCAACTGGCCAAGGAACTGGAAGCCAGTCGAACACAGGTGGAATCTGTAAAGGCCGAATTGGAGCAACTAAAGAGCTTTACTCGGGAGGCACATGGCGAGTATATTTGTTCTGCTGATCTTAGTATATTCCCATGCTGACGCGAGGGTACTATGTAGCAGCTGAATCAATAGGGCAATTGCAAAGAGATTTGGATGCAGCCCGATAATCTCAGAGATATGCCGAGTCCCAGCATGAGGCTGGCTGTCGTGTTTTGCAACGACACCTTGAAGAGAAGAACCGCCTTAAGGCGGAGAACAAACTGCAAGCCGAAGAAATTGAGAGCTTAAAGACTCAATTGGCCCAGGACGAAGGAGAGAACCAGAAATTACAGAGGGGCATGTTTGGTAAGTGTGATTCTAACATGAGAAGGTATTTCCTATGAATGAAGCATAATACGCATGCCGTGACTTATGTACAGGTCTCCTGTCTGGGCGACCCGAAGAAGAGATCGGATCCTACCAGGGAAGCCTTCTGAAGGAGCTGTCCGGCCTTCATGAGCGGGCTCGGAAGGCCATGAAGAGCATGGTGAAAGCATTGTGGCCCGCCGAGCAACCTCCGGAGGGGATGACCGAACTAGTCGATCGGTTCAAGGGAGCCCGAAGTAGGTTCGAGCTGTGGAAGACATCGGCCTGTCGAGAGGGAGCACGAGAGGCGTGGGCGATGATCAAGACCAGCTATACCGGACTTAACCCCGAGCGTATGGCTCGGGTTGGGCCAGTAGGGTCAGATGGACAAGAAGTGCCGCTCCACCTCGTATATGACCAAGTGATGCCCATCGCCCGTCTCTCACAAGAAGATTGCTCCCTGGACACCACAATCGACAATCTCGATCGGCAGCCAGATGTATGATTATATGTAACTATGTACTAATAATCGAGGAATTGCTCCGTCTGTGTTGTAAACTTTGTCTTAACCGGCCATCGGCTTCGGCCTCCCATGCTAAGAGCTTGGGAGTTTTCCTTGTAAATTATCACCCTAGGGGAGTGAATTATGTTCGAGGAACCAGGCAATCCGGCCATGTGGTGCGAACAGACAGAAAGCACACAGGGAGATATGTTATATTACTACGTAAATCGTAGGTAGAAGGCCGTATACTGTTAGTATGCGACTAAGGGCTTTTGTAAGAGAAGAAGCCCGAGTAATGGTCATAACGACCATAGTCTTATTAGTTGATTCCGTCAAAGCCGATCAATTGTCTGCTGAAGATAGCTAGCTTTTGGCTTCACCCATCTGAGGTACGTATCCGGATGACCCGGTCGTAACAATCGCAGAGGTGCTCCCTTTACCCTCTAGCCGAACAATCGGGAACGTAGAGGGTAAGCACAGGAGCGAGGTAACCCAGCTTGGCAAAGTCTTAGTTCAAATTGATGCATCTGATGGCTTTAAAAAACAACAAGGGGAATATGCGTACACAATAAATGTGAATAAGTGCTTATAATATAAAAGCATTGGCTTCGGAAAGAAGCCCCCAGGCGCTGTGTTCGGATTTAACACTTAAGGGTGTAGGCCGAGAATCTTAGTACAAGATCGGTTGAACCGAACATAGAGTTTGGGAAGAAAAGGAAAGAATTCAAACCTGCCAAAAATCAAGGTGGGAGGGAAAGTAGAAAATAAAGAAGGAGAAAGAAAAGGGAAAATAAAGGGTAAAGAGTGTGACGACACCAGTTTATCCGTAGAAGCGCCGAAGACGAGCTGCGTTCCATGGGTTTGGTTCAAGGCGGTTATCCGACGGGTTTCGAAGACGGTAAGCCCCTCCCGCGAGTACTTCATCGATTATGAAGGGGCCCTCCCATTTGGGGTTGAGTTTATCCTTCTGCTTCTCTGGAAGTCGTAAGACGAGCTCACCCACGTTGTACGCCTTTACCCTGACCTCCCTACTCTGGTAATGTCGAGCCTACTGTTGGTAAAAAGTGGAGCGAGCCCGAGTTATGTCGCGCTCTCCTTCTAGGGCGTCCAGGTCGTCCTGCCAATCTAACTCGGCCTCCCTTTCTTCGTACATGCGTACCCTTGGCGCATCGTGAATAATGTCGCAGGGGAGGACTGCTTCTGCCCCATAGACCATGAAGAACGGTGTGTATCCCGTTGATCTATTCGGGGTGGTGCGCAGGCCCCATAGAACGGAGTCGAGCTCCTCAACCGAATGACAGTCGGACTCGTGAAGAGACTAGACCAAACGTGGCTTAATGCCACTCATAATGAGGCCGTTTGCTCGTTCGACTTGTCCATTGGTCTGCGGATGATAAACCGATGCGTAGTCGAGCTTAATGCCCATTTTTGCGCACCAGTCTTTGACCTCTTGGGCCGTGAAATTGGATCCATTGTCCGTTATTATACTATGCGGAACGCCATAACGGTGTACGACGCCGGATATAAAGTCGAGTACTGGTCCGGACTTGGCTGATTTGACAGGTTTTGCCTCTATCCATTTGGTGAACTTGTCCACCATGACCAGTAGGTATTTATTCTTCTTGGTCCCCCCTTTAAGTGGTCCGACCATATCCAGCCCCCAGACCGCGAAGGGCCAGGTAATCGGAATAGTCCGAAGAGCTGTTGGGGGCATGTGACTTTTATTTGCAAAAAGTTGACACCCCACGCAGTGTTTAACAAGCGACTGGGCATCCGTCCGAGCTGTGGGCCAGAAAAAAACAGCCCAGAAGTCCTTGCTAACTAAGGCACTTGCTGCGGCGTGATGACCTTAATGGACTTTGGCTAAAAGCTGCCGACCTTCTTCCTCCGATATGCACCGCTGTAGTATTCCGGTGGTGCTTTTCTTGTATAACTCACCCTCGTGTACTTTGTAGGCTTTGGATCGCCGAATTATGCGCCGCGCCTCCGTCTCATCGTCGGGGAGTTCTTTGCGAAGAAGGTAGGCGAGGAAGGGCTCGATCCATTGCGCGATTACTGCCATGACCTCGTGAGCCGAAGGCGTTTCATCCATTACAGAGCCGCCGATGATTTGATCGTCTGGTTCATTTATGGGGGGAACAACCTCGTACGCACTGGTTAGATCGGCGCCCTTATGATCGTCCTGCCAAACCACGGATGGCTTAAAGAGCAGTTCCAGGAAAGTGTTTTTTGGGATAGGGTCACGTTTGGCTCCCAGGCGAGCCAGTATGTCGGCGGCTTGGTTGTTGTCTCTAGCGCTGTGGTGAAATTCCAGCCCCTCGAACCATGCGGATATCTTGAGGACAGCGTTTCTGTATGCCGCCATCTTCGGGTTTTTGGCATTGAATTCGCCGTTGATTTGCGAGATGGCCAGGTTGGAGTCTCCCCGTACTTGCAGACGGCGTATGCCCATTGATGCTGCCATCCGAAGACCGTGTAGTAGTGCTTCGTATTCGGCTGCATTGTTGTAATCGGCATACATGATCTGCAACACGTATCGGACATTGTCGCCTGTGGGAGATGTGAAGATAACTCCAGCCCCCAGTCTGGCCAAAGTTTTAGATCCATCGAAGTACATTGTCCAATGGGAGTATGTACTATATTCCCTTGGGAGCTCGGCCTCTGTCAATTCGGCGAGGAAATCTGCCAACACCTGAGACTTGATAGCTCGTCTTGGCTTGTAGGCGATTTCAAAGGGAAGGAGCTCGATAGCCCATTTAGCTATTCGGCCGGTGGCGTCCCTGTTGTTGATTATATCGTTCAAGGGTACTTCGGATGCCACAGTGACTGAGCACTCTTGAAAGTAGTGCCTGAGTTTCCGTGATGCCATAAATACTCTATAAGCTATCTTCTGGTAGTGCGGGTATCTGGACTTGCACTGTGTTAGTACTTCTGACACATAATAGACCGGTTTCTGTATCCGGAATTTGTGTCCCTCCTCCTCTCGTTCGACGACGAGCACCGCGCTAACGACTTGGTTGGTAGCCGATATGTATAGTAACATGGGTTCACTAGCGCCTGGTGCTGTGAGTATGGGATTGCTTGCCAGTAGTATTTTGATTTCTTCTAACGCAGCCGCTGCCTCGTCGGTCCACTCGAAATTGTTGGTCCGTTTCAGCAGTTTGTAGAGCGGTAAAGCATTTTCCCCGAGGTGGGAGATAAAGCGGCTTAGCGCCACCACGCAACCGGCCAACCTCTGGACGTGCTTTAGCTCTGTGGGAATTGCAAGTTCCGATAGGGCGCGGATCTTAGCCGGATTCGCTTCTATTCCTCTATGGGAGACGATGAATCCGAGCAATTTACAAGCGGGAACTCCGAATACGCATTTCTCCGGATTGAGTCGTATATCATACTCGCGTAGGCTGGCAAAGGTTTCCCTTAGGTCATCGAGCAAATGGCTGACGTGTTTGGTTTTGATTACCACGTCGTCCACGTACGCCTCGACTGTTTTACCGACTTGTTTTGCGAGACAAGTCTGGATCATGCGCTGGTACGTAGCCCCAGCGTTTTTTTAGCCCGAAGGGCATCATGTTGAAGCAGAATGGCCCGTAAGGGGTGATGAATGCGGTTGCAGCTTGATCGGATTCCTTCATTTTAATCTGATGGTATCCGGAATAAGCGTCGAGGAAACACAACGAATCGTGTCTGGCTGTGGCGTCAATAATCTAGTCTATGCGTGGTAGGGGAAAGGGTCCTTAGGGCAGGCCTTGTTGAGGTCTTTAAAGTCGACGCACAGCTGCCAGGATTTATCTTTCTTTGGTACCATAACCAGGTTTGCCAACCATTCGGGGTGCTTAATCTCCCGAATGAATCCGGCCTCTAGCAGTTTAGCTAATTCTTCACCCATAGCTTGTCGTTTGGGCGCGGAAAAGCGGCGCAGAGTCTGCTTGACGGGCTTAAAGCGTGTGATGATGTTCAGACTATGTTCTGCCAGCCGCCGTGGGATTCCGGGCATATCAGAAGGATGCCAGGCGAAGATGTCCCAGTTTTCTCGTAAGAATGTGCGCAGCGCTTCGTCCACTATGGGATCGAGCTGAGCTCCGATGGACGCTGTCTTGTTGGGGTCCGTCGGGTGTACCTGAAATTTGACGATTTCCTTTGCCGGTTTAAAAGACGTGAGTTTGGTCCTTTTGCTGAGGATCACATCGTCCTTGTCTATCGTTGACTGAAGTGCGGTCAGCTCTTCTGCAGCAAAGGTCTCAGCTAGAGCCTCGAGGGCAATCGCTGCTGTTTTGTTTTCGGTTGTGATCACCCCGTTTGGTCCTGGCATCTTAAGTTTCATATACCCGTAATGTGGTATAGCATGGAATTTTGTGAAGACGTCACGTCCCAACAGGGCGTGGTAGCCGCTAGGGAAGGGCACGATATGGAAGAGGAGTTCTTCGGATTGGTAGTTTTCGGGCGTGCCGAACACTACGTCCAGGATGATACGTCCTGAACAGCGCGCCTCTTTCCCCGGTATGATTCCCCGGAAAGTTGTGTTGCTATGCTCGATGCAAGATCGGTCGAACTACGTTTCTTCTAGGGTGTCTTCGTAGATCAGGTTTAAACCACTGCCGCCGTCCATTAGCACCTTGTGTAACCTGAAGCCATCGATGATGGGGTTCAGGACTAGTGCGGCCGGTGAATGACCTGGAAGAATGGCTGGTCGGTCCTTATCTCCGAAGGTAATGGGTATGTCTGCCCATGCACTTGTTGCTGCCACATGATATATCAGCTCGAGTTCTTTAAGAGCTCTTTTCCTCCTGTTCCTTGAGGGGAACGTTTCATAGATCGTCAGGACTTCGGCGTTGTATTCTGGTGGCGATGTGGAGCGCCTATTCGGCGGTGGTGCCTCAAGAATGGCTTCACCACTTTTTGCGATCTACCTGACGACCCAGCAAGCTCTAAGGCTGTGAGTCGGGGCTGTGTTCAGCAATACGGAGTTTATAGGGCAAGGTTTATCCAGTAGTCCATCCAGGACAGTACTGACCCCTGAAAGGTGCCTGTTTCTCTTTTTGGCGGGCTCAAGTTTGGCTGGCCGCTTCGGAGGTATCCTCTTTTGCCGATCTCCTCTAGGGTATTCGGTAAAGGTTGGTTCCGAAAATAGCCGATCGGCTTGCCAAGAGCTTTCCATGGCACAATACTTTTGTACCAAAACTGACAGCTCGGTGAAGTCACGAATGTGCCGACGTGCCAGGGCATTGAGAATCCCTTTGTCATGGCAGTTGCGATTAAAGATTGCCATTATCTCTTGATCACTGAGACCCCATACTTTGTTTCTAGCGAGGAGGAGTCTAGCCCAGTAATGATGAACCGACTCTCCTGATAACTGCTTAACGTCCCGTAAGCCTGAAGACTTGGGCTCTGCCGCGATGCTTGAGTGATCGGCTTGGGAGGTGGGTGGGAAAAGATTTGACTCCACGCCACGGTGGGAGTTCGGAATCATGGACTCCGAACTGTGTGATAGATCAAGGACCGATACCGGTCTGTTTCCAGAGCGAACTCCAGAGTCTGGGTTGCAGGTGAGGTCTCGGTGATCGGAGACTGGGGTATAGACCATTTTCAATTCCTGCCGTTGGGGGGACGAGCCCCCAGCCGGACACTCGACGGTGGCGACAAGGTGGGTGACCGTGGGGATGTGAATCTCCCTATCGTCGGGTTTAAGCCCGAGCCAGTCGTAGACCGGGATCTGGTCATCAGCCATACGCATGGTCTTGATCCGATCAAAAAGCTCGTTCAGAAACGAGGCGATGGTAAGATGCGTGTCGCTGAAGCGAGTGGGGTCGGTATGCGGCGTCGCAGTTCCAGAGTCGCACGAAAGCGGACCCGGGTACTGTTCAACCATGGTAGATTCGGTCACAACGACCGGATTGGGCTGTCCAGACGGCTCGGGTATAACGACCTCATCATCGGAGGCGGGGCCCGATGTCTTCGGCGTCGAGGGTCGGGATGTGCGGGCTCCTCCATAGGAGTCGAGGGTTCTATCAAGAAGAGTTCTCCCCGTGAATCAGCGACGAACTCTATGGTTCTGAACCTGATTTCTTGATCGGGGGAAAAGTTTCCGATCTGGCCTAGGTGGCTGATCGGGTAAGCGTGCGACGAGATGTCACCGCTTGCGAGGATCCGATCTGGGGCGAGAGTCCCCTAGGTGCAGACCTCGTTGCTTGTGACAAGGCGAGCCATCGATTCCTCTGGCCATCACAGCGGAACTCTCAATGAAAGCACCAATGTTGGTGTCAAAACCGGCAGATCTCGGGTAGGGGGTCCCGAGCTGTGAGACTAGAATCGATGGTAACAGGAGACGAGGGAGACGATGTGTTACCCAGGTTCGAGCCCTCCTATGGAGGTAATACCCTACGTCCTGCTTGATTATATTGATGGTATAGGGGTTACAGAGTTGATCTACCTCGAGATCGACTAGCTAAAACCCTAGATGAGTTCTCTTGCCCTACAACCTAAAACCCTCCGGCTTATATAGACGCCGAGGGTACCTAGGGCTTACACATAGTCGGTTGCACATCAAATGGAAAAAAACATGCCTATCTACTGTCGACAACTTGGAGGACACGCCATGGCTCCTTGAAACTTCCACCATGGCGACGGGGCCCTTGATCACCCAATGCTCATCTAGTGGCCCACATAGTCCGGCCCATGAGAAACAGGTCGGCTATCCGAGGACCCCTTAAACCAGGACTCCCTCAACTAGGTACCCCTGTATCAGTGCACCGACATCGGTGGAACCAATTCACAAATCTCGGTTCCACCGAAGCATTGAGTTGATCTGGTTTTTGCATCTCGGTAACACCGATTCCTTTTTCTCGGTTACACCGATTTTCATCTGCAAACGCTCGTGTCCCCAACCCTAAACTGTCGCTCCTGACCCCTTTGGTCGTCTCCTTTGCTTCCCCGAGCACCTCCGCCGCTGGGATCCTCACCGTCGACGGAAATCTTCACCGCCGTCTTCACCGTAGCGGATCTTCACCAAGTTAGGGTGAGAATCCGACTGCCTCGTGCGCTCCTAAATCTAATTCTTGTGCATTAGGGTAGATTTATCGATAAGCCTCAGTTTGCAATCTTCCTATCCCTCCAGAAATTCCTTTAGTATAGCGAATGAGAAAAATTTAGGTTCAGCCATCCGCAAAACGCATCTCGGTGACACCGGGTCACAAAAATCGGTTCTAACGATTTTGGTTCTAGGGTTCCTGAGAATGGTCTCGGTGAAACCGAGCGGTCATTTTCGGTGATACCGAAGTGACTACCAAGTTTCTGTAAAGCAGACCATATGTCTCAGTGGATCCGAAAAGTTTGACTCGGTGGTACCGAAATCCATTTTGCAGAAAGCTAAAGCTAAGTTTTTCATTGTTCAACTTTAAAAAAAAATCTCTGCATTTTGTGATGCTCAACCTTTCTACTCTTCTATGCTCTATTCTTAGGGTCAGCATGTCAGGCTCAGATGACAGTCAGAACGATTTCAGAGAAGAGAATGTGGATATGAGCTCAGGCACTAGTCCTGAGGGCAACTATGATGATGTGCCCAGCTCACCTAATTTTCCCAAGGCTGCCACCAGGACAAGGAGGAAGTTAAACTCAGATGAGGAGGATGACGACTTTGTGCCTGAGGAGCCACCCAAGAAGGACAATACTGCCAAGAGCACTGCTGCTGTTGTTACTTCAACCAAGAAGAAGGCAGTAAAGAAAGTATATGCCAAAGCTGATTCAACCAGAGCACCTGAGAGTGCCAGGGCAAGCATGACCATTGATGCCCCTATGATCTCCAAGCCCAAGAAGGCAGGGGACAAGAAGAGGACCAGGAAGAGGATTGTACATGTTGTGGGCAGACCTACCTCTATGTAGGAGGATCCAGAAGTTGCTGCTGAAGAAGAGGAAGAGGAACCAGCTACCAAAACCCCTCCATCTAAGAGGAACAAGCTATTGGCTGATGCTATGCCCAAGGATACATCATCCAAAGGCACCAAGACTGCCCCCAAGAAGGCTGCTGCTGCTCCAAAGCCCAAGAGGACTACCCGAGACATCCCAGTTGCTGCCAAGAACAAAGGTACTACCTTCATAGAAGTTGAGGATGAAGCACTGTCTGTTTTGATGAAGCTGAGACCACACCTTCCTGAGCACAATGCCAACCATCCGATTGCTGAGGACATGAAGAAGAGGAAGGATTCTGGACTGAGAGAGTGGAGAGCCATAGATCCTTATTCTCAGAGGAGAAGGACAGTTGTAGACTACAGATTCTACACCAAGGAACAATAAGACTTCTATGAGACCATTTTGCTTGACAAGAGCACTGCAGTTAGTGATATGAGGTATGTCGACTGGAAGTACATCAAGGAGAACCAAGATTTCTTTCCAAGTGTGCAGGATAATTTCCACTGCATTGGCATTGATGAGTTGGTTGGAAAAGAGTTCACTGCCTGGAATGACGAGATGATCATGCAATTCTACTCCACTGCACATTTCTATGGAGATGGTAGGATTGTATGGATGACTGAAGGCACCAGATACGAATCCACTGTTGATGAGTGGGCTACCATCTTAGGATCCTCACATGTGCAAGAAGGTGACATGGATGTGTACTCTGAGTCCAAGGCAAACCACAACTCCATGGCCAATATGTACAAGGAGATCCCTGCTACAAATGTGCATTCAGACAAGCTTGGATCCATCTATTTTCTTAAGGCTGCCCTACGCACCACCAACACCATCTTGAGGTATACATTGATGCCTAAGTCTGGAGATGAGAAGATGATCAAAGGTTATTCTATCAACATGCTGCTCCATATTGATCAACACACCAGATTTAGGGTGATAGTCTTGATAGTTGAGACCGTGAAGAGGACTGCTGCAGACCAGAAGAGATCATGTGATGCTTATCAACTCCTAGCTGGAGAAGCACATGTATGCACTTGATCGACCACATTTGCCACTCCTACCAGAGCTAGAAGACAATGTCGTGGTGATGGATCCAGATCATCCCACCTCAGCTACAGCACAGGCAGAGACAGAGGCAGCCAGAGACACTAGTGCTCAGGTGCTAAAGACCCGGAGTGAGCAGATGGATCTTCTTCTCAGTTCCGTGCACAGCATGCAGAAGGACATTGGAAATATCTTGAAGAACCAGGAGAGTCTGGGAAGGATTGTTGAGAACAAGTTTCACATTCTCAACAACAAGGTGGATGAGCTCACAGTGATAGTAAATGAGCTCAACAGAGAAGTTGATGGCATGCGTAGTCCCCGCACCACAGAAACCCAGTTCAGGACTAAAGCCAGGACTCCTACAGTGACTGCTCCAGAGTTGAGGCCTTCCTCAACACCGGCTACAGCTCCATCAGCTCCTTGAGCTCCATCAGCTACACCAGCACCTCTAGTTGCTACTCCAACTCCATCCATGACGTCTGCTGAAGTCTTCGCTGATGCCGTTCTCTCGACTCCTTCATCAGGTACCGGAGGAGATCTGCCCCAGAGAGACGCTTAGTTCTATACCTTTGAACTTTTTGGTAACTTGTTGCCAAAGGGGGAGAAGTTGTATAGATCATTAGGGCTTCGAGAGAGGGAGAGTGTTGCTTTTTATCGCTCTTCAAAAACATTGATATCTTTTGGTTTGTGTTAAACCTTTTTTTGTGTTTGATCATACACTTGATGTGTGGTGCTACTATTTCCTATCCTTGAGATGCCTATGAGATGATCATTCACTTTTGCTTGTTGTGTTGTGCTATGCTGTTCATTCCTATTACTCTCGCACACCACCAAGTTGTATGTGACATGGAAGAGTGCCCCATATACCTAATCGACTGTGCATTTGCATCCAAACGCAAATTCAAAATAGTGCACAAATTTAGGGGGAGCTCTTGCTTATCACATACTTCTCAAAGCGACGATTATATTCATTGATTATATCATATGTCGAAGCTTTGATCTATATATTGTCATCAATTACCAAAAAGGGGGAGATTGAAAGCACATTTGCTCCCTTGGTGGTTTTGGTAATTAATAACAACATATATCTCATTGGACTAATGTTTCCACGAAGTATATTTTAGGAAAAGTTTAATGATGGGATGGCAAACGGATTGTGGAGAGACCCCTAGATGCAAGGAATAGGATTGGCAAAGCTTTAAGCAAGAAGACTCTACACTTTACTTTGTGAGAAATCACTTTGAGTCTATAGGAAAGCCAATACTATTAAAAGGGGGTGAGGTATTGATGGTGAACAAAATGCTCCACGTGCACAAGTGATAGTCACCAAAAACACCAACAAGCTCTTCCACAAAAGTCTGTCAAAATCCTATCATGCAAAATCGGTGCCACTAATATTTCCCACTCGGCCCTACCAATTTTCTCCTCAGACAGATCCCAGCCAAACCCTAAGTTTTCGGTACAACCAATTCTGCATCGGTGCCACCGAGTTTCAGTTGCCAACTTTTTGTTGCCCCTTTTCTTGAATTCGGAATTTCCGAGTTTTTGGATCGCTGCCACCGAGTTTGCATTTTGACTGTTGGTCACCTTTGTCGGTACTACCGAGAACTATATATCGGTCTCACCGAGATTCAAAAGTTGCTACCTTTTGAGCAACTCGGTACCACCGAGTTTTATACTTCGGTGTCGCCGAGTTGGTCAGTTAAAGTGTAACGGTTGGATTTTTGGGGATGCCTATATATACCCCTTCACCACCACCCACTCTAAAGAGAAGCACTCAGAACTATTCCATACTTGCCCCATCCAATTTTCTAAGAAAGAGCCACCTACTCATGTTTTGAGATCAAGCCATTCCACTCCAACCATATGAATCTTGATTTCTAGCCTCCCCAAGGTTCTTTCCACCCAATCAATCTCTTCCATCAAAGCCAAATCTATGAGAGAGTGATTGAGTGTTGAGGAGTCTATCATCTTGAAGCACAAGAGCAAGGAGTTCATCATCATCATCATCGAGCCTATTACCTTTTGGAGGGTGGTGCCTCCTAGATTGGTTAGGTGTCGCTCGGGAGCCTCCTACTTTGTGTTATGGAGTTGAACCAAGAAGTTTGTACGGGCAAGGAGATCGCCTACTTCGTGAAGATCTACCCATAGTGAGGCTAGTCCTTCGTGGATGGAAGCCGTTATGGAATAGTCAAGGTTGCTACTTCGTGGACCCTTATGGGTGGAGCCCTCCGTGGACTCTCGTGACCGTTACCCTCTATCGGTTGAAGAATCCATAAACATGGACGTACGATAGCACCACCTATCGGAACCACGGGAAAAAAATTCGTGTCTCCAAATTGCGTTTGATCTTCCTCCCTATCCTCTATTACATATCCTTGTCTTTACTTTTCGCCGCTATACTCTTAGACATGCATGTGTAGGGTGTGTTTGACTTGCTATCATTGCTAAAATCTGCCAACACTAAAAATTGGGAAAAGGTAGAAATTTTATTTTGTCAAGTAGTGTAATCACCCCCCTCTAGACACACTTTCGATCCTACACACACATCAAGTGTTGATGGTGCAGAACTCGACTAAGTTCAAGAAGAGTTGGTCCAAGAAAAAGGGTAAGGCAAAGGGCACGGGGAAGGTTGTCTCCACGCCGAAGTTGGGACCAGACTCAAAGACCGTGTGCTTTCATTGCAAGGAAACTGGTCACTCGAAGAAGAACTGTAGCAAGTGGCTTGCTGAGCATGGCAAGAAGGCCGGAAATGCTTCTTCAGGCAAACGTACACTTGTTACATATGTTATAGACATTTACCTTGCTGGCATACCTAGTAGCTCTTGGGTATTTGATACCGGATCGGTTGTTCATATATGCAACTCGATTCAGGGGCTGATAAGAACTAGGCGTGTGGCACAAGGGGAGATTGACATCTGGGTCGGCAACAAAGCAAGAGTTGCTGCGTTGGAGGTCGGTACGATGCAGCTTCAGCTTCATTCTAGATTTATTTTGGAATTGGATAATTGTTATTACATTCCCACACTTAGTCGGAACATTATTTCTGCCTCGTGCTTGATGAGTCAGGGTTATGAATTCAGTTTAAAGGACAATGGTTGTTCATTTTATTTGAATGGAATGTTCCATGGCTATGCACCCATTGTAGATGGGTTATTTATTTTGAATCTGGAAATGAAACCAGTCTATAACATGAATGTCAAGAGGCATAAGCCTAATGAGATAAATCCGACATACTTCTGGAACTGCCGGCTTGGACACATTAGTCTAAAACGCATGAAGAAGCTCAATGATGATGGACTCCTAACTTCGTCCGACTTTGGGTCGTTTGAGACATGCCAATCATGCTTGCTAGGCAAGATGACTAAGTCTACTTTTGCAAAGAGTTGCGAAAGGGCGTCCGAGCTGTTGGAGCTTATACATAGTGATGTGTGTGGTCCAATGAGCACAACGGCCAGAGGTGTCTATCAGTACTTCATGACTTTTACCGACGACTTGAGTAGATATGGATATATCTATTTGATGAGGTACAAGTCAGAAACTTTTGAAAAGTTCAAAGAGTTTCAAAATGAGGTTGACAATCAACTCGGCAAGACGATAAAGCTTTTGTGATTAGATCGTGGAGGTGAGTACATGAGCCAGGAGTGATGATCATCTGAAAAGCCGTGGTATAGTACCTCATATCACGCCTCCGGGTACGCCGCAGAGAAACGGTGTGTCAGAATGGAGAAATAAGAACCTTGTTGGACATGGTCCGATCGATGATGAGCAAATCATATTTACCCTTGTCATTCTGGGGATACGCTCTAGAAACTGCAACTTTCACACTTAACAGGGTACCATCAAAATCCGTAGATAAGACACCACATGAGATGTGGACTGGGAAGAGTCCTAGTTTGTCTTTTCTAAAGATTTGGGGTTGTGAAGCATTTGTCAAGCGACTCATGTCGGACAATCTTACACCCAAGTCGGATAAATGCATATTCATGGGATATCCGAGGGAAACCTTGGGATACAGCTTCTAGAATCGAGAAGAGAACAAAGTGTTTGTTGCTCGGAACAGGGTTTTCCTAGAGAAAGAGTTTCTCAGTCGGGAGGCCAGTGGGAGGACGGTGCGACTCGAAAAATTTGAGAGACAATCTGGGACAACTTGGCTAGTGATGAGATCATACCGGAGTTGGTCAGGGAACCCATAGTGGAATCCGCACCGGAACCACGGAGGTCGGAAAGATTGCGTAGAGTGCGCAATGTGTTGTTGCTAGAAAGCGACAAGCCGGCCACGTATGCAAAAGCGATGGTGAGCCCAGATTCCGAGGCATGGCTGGAGGCCATGAGATCCGAGTTAAAGTCCATGAATGATAATCAAGTCTGGGACTTGTTTGATCCGCCACCTGGTGTAATTGCCATTGGTTGCAAATGGGTCTTTAAGAAGAAAACCGATGTGGATACAAATGTTCAGATCCACAAAGCTCGGCTTGTCGCTAAAGGTTATGGACAAGTTCAAGGAATTGACTACTACGAGAGCTACTCGCCGGTAGCGATGCTAAAGTCGGTGAGGATCATACTAGCTATAGCTGCATATTTTGATTATGAGATATGGCAGATGGATGTCAAAACGGCTTTCCTTCATGGAAATTTAAAGGAGGATGTATACATGATACAGCCTGAAGGTTTTGTCGATCCAAATAATGCTAGTAAAATATACAAGCTCAAGAGATCCATTTATGGATTGAAGCAAGCAGCTCGGAGTTGGAACATTCGTTTTGATGAAGTCATCATTCACCTTGGTTTCATTTAGAACGAAGAGGACTATTGTTTATACAAGAAGTCTAGTGGGAGCTCGGTAGTATTTTTGATCCTGTATGTGGATGACATACTGCTGATCAGAAATGATGTTTTGATGCTGAACTCAGTCAAGGAATCATTGAATGGCAATTTTTCAATGAAAGACCTTGAAGAGGCAGTGTACATTTTAGGCATCAAGATCTATATAGATAGATCGAGGAGGCTGCTCGGCTTGAGCCAGAGCATGTACATAGACAAAGTGTTGAAAAGGTTCAACATGAGTGAGGCTAAGAAAGGGTTCTTGCCCATCTCACATGGCATAAGGCTAAGCAAGACTCAGAGTCCTACGACTTCTGATGAGGGAAACTGGATGAGTAGGATTCCGTATGCTTTGGCAATAGGATCCGTCATGTATGCCATGCTATGTACTCGGCCTGATGTTGCCTATGCAATAAGCTTAACAAGCAGATACCAGGCCAACCTAGGTGAGAGTCACTGGGCAGTGGTGAAAACTATCCTAAAGTACCTGAAAAGGACTAAAGAGATGTTCCTAGTTTATGGAGGTGAGGAGGAGCTCTGCGTAAAGGGTTACGCTGATGCTAGTTTCCAAACCGACAGGGATGATTGTCGATCGCAAACTGGATTTGTGTATGTCATGAATGGAGGAGTAGTGAGCTGGACGAGTTCCAAGCAAGATATGGTGGCCGACTTCACAACAGAGGCCGACTACATTGCGGCTTGTGAAGCCGCAAAGGAAGGTGTTTGGATTCAGAAGTTCCTGGAGGATCTTGGTTTGTTCCCGGGCTGGGTAAAACCATTGGACCTGTATTGCAACAATTCAGGTGCCATCGCACAGGCCAGGGGGCCGAGACAAGACCACAAGAGCAGGCACATAGACCAAAAGTATCACCTGATATGAAAGCTCATAAAGAATGGTGATACTAATTTATGCGAGATTCAGACGGATGAAAATTTTGCAGATCTATTGACTAAGCCACTTCCACAACCCAAGCATGAGGGGCACGTTAGAGCTATGGGCATTCGATGTCTATTTGATTGACTCTAGTGCAAGTGGGAGACTCTTGGACATATGTCCTAGAGGCAATCATGTATGATGATATTTCCTATGTGTTTATGAATAAAGATAGTCCTTGGACATTATCAATGATGTGTATTAACAAGTACGTGACTTGTTTGTGAGACTATGCATTGTATGATGACTGTCCTAAATGGTCCCTAGTCGAAAGGGCTGTGTGGACGCGCAGCCAGTTAGACTAGCATATGACACGGTGGATGGTCCGGTATCACTGACCATGTAGCATTGGATGCTAGCCGGATAATATGGACTCGGAAAGATCTGGTACGTCGAATCCGAGTCGAGATAAGGTCTGAGTTGGACAGACCCAACTATGAGACGCAGCGATAGGTCATCTATGAGTCTCTAGTACAACATACGTTCTATGTCCTAAGACCTGAGCTGACGCATGTACTCGGGATGGTAATAGACCTGCTTTGGGCCGACCAAATGCTACTCCGTAACTGGGTAGTTATAAAGGTAGGTTCGGGCTTGTCTTGACCCATGCTGTGAGACATGGTTGAGCAAGATGGGATTTGCCCCTCCGATCAGGAGAGATATACTCTGGGCCCCTCGGGTGATCCGACCTGGATAAGCATGGCCATGCGATGAGGATTATGAGATAATCCGAAGTGTTGGTCGGATTCGCATGAACGAGAAAGAGGTCATGCGGCAACAAGGATGACCATGTCGCCTTGAGCACGACAACATATATCGTGTGGCAAAGGGAACGGAAGTGTGACGTACATGTTTGCCTAACCAGCTTCATCGGAAACTTGGAGTCGCACGCTTTGCTAGAGGCCGCTACTGAGAGGTCGAGCCGGACGTAATCTGACTTGTGACCAAGTGAACGAGAACCTAAGGGGTCGCACGCTTAAGGGAAGGAACACGTGGGATTTAGTATCCGTGCGAGGCCCAAGAATTGAGCCCGCGCCAGATGCCTATATATAGTGGAGGCGCGGCACACCCATCTGGTTGATCGCTTAGGCACCGTCATTAGGGCTTTGCATGTGTTGCAACTAGCCACCTCCACTTGCCGCTGCCGACTGCGTGATCAGACCTAGAAGTCCGCCGCACTGTGTTCCTCCTGCACGCGTGGATACCGTTAGAGGGGGTGCACTTGCGCCGCTCCTGTGAACCTGTACATGGGATCCGGCGACCGGCTGTGCGAGGGAGATAGGATCGACTATTCGAGGGAGATTAGATCAGCTGTTCGAGGGAGATCGGACGAGGAGGAGACAGACCACGCAAACGCGTTCCCCTAATTCTCCGCTGCATGGCACTGCGCTTCTAGTGGTAACGAACTGTGATCCATCTCCGTAGCATGTTCTTGGATGTTCTGCGCGTAGGAAATTTTTTAATTGGCATGCGATGCACCTACGGTAGAACCCAACTTGAGCTCCTTGGAGATTCCGTTGGAAAATCTCAACCTCAAGATAGCCCGAAGTGTCCTTGAAATCCCGCGCACAAGACGTTCGAGAAAGGTCAAACAAATCCAGCAAGGCCGCCCGATGTGTCGACGAACCCGATAGGATCCGCGTATCTCGTTCTCAGGACATGACCGGATTGGCTAAGTTTCCGGCTGGAACACCTGGTGGTGGCCCCGGCTACTGCCATTTTGGACCAACACTCATGCGGAGCACTGGCCCGGGTTGTTGATTAAATATCCTCGGGTTAATTACTCCCTATGCAGGTTCATTAGTTATTAAGCAAATGTAGTACCAAAGTTGGGCCTTGCCAAAAGAGTTTTATCCCAAAACGAAAGTCAAGGGGGTCCCCATAACAACCCCGAGCATGTTAGGAGCGCTCAATATGGAACATAACACTGGTACACAAGTAACTAGGCAGCAAAAGTGGAACAAAACACAGAGCAAAAGGCCAAGCCTTCCACCTTTTACCAAGTATATGTGTGCATTAAATTAAATAGCAATAATATTGTGATATATCAAAATATCCATGTTGCACATGGAAAGATCTTGTACCTGCAACTAGCAACGCTATAAGAAGGGCTGAGCAAGCGGTAACATAGCCAAACAGTGGTTTGCTTGGATGTGGAGGGTTAGAGGCTTATCATGGCATTTGGGAGGCTTGACATACAAGTGGTAGGTAGCAAGACAAGCGATAGAAACGAGACATCTAGCATGGCAATGATAGTAATGGTATCCCGGGAAATGGTCATCTTGCCTGAGATCCCGCTTGAAAGAACAACCAATCCGTGAAGAAGACGAGCCAAAGTAGTCGAACAAATCCTCACACTCCGAACGCTTTCGGAACTCTATCGAGAAGAAGCAATCCAAAAACAAAAATCAACACATGATCAACACCACAACATATGCATGACATGATGCGCAAATAAATATGATGCATGTCCATAAGATCATGCATGGCATGAAAAAGCACAACAATCGAATACTACACATTAAATGAAGCTCAATATGCAACGAGTTGCATATTGACAAAACTCCATGCTTGAATTATTTAGTTCTCTCTCGTTTAGGTACACGACAATATTAAATGTTGTTAAACATGGCAAGAGGTGAAGCATAAGTAAACTAGACATCTAGGCATATTAAATGAGGTTGGAAACAACATATAGCATTTCCGAAATGACCCCATATGTTAATTTCGAAATTGTTTCAGATCTGAACTAACCATGTTTTATATTTATTAAATAGCTAAATAAAATGCACCATGAGATTCTACTCGTCATTTTAGTCGATTTACATATACTAGTACAAATGCCCGTGCGTTGCACCGGGCAAAAAAAGAGGCACGACCAGCTTTATACTCCATTATGCACTATTTTATATATCCAATTTTAATTAACATCGATAATAAGGTAAAACCGATTATTGCTTTTTGTAGAATCAAGTTAGGAGATGAAGAAGCCAACTTAGCGTTCTTCATCACATGCAAGAGCAGTTTTGAAGTTTTGCATGGAATAGTTTGTCAATCCTTTTTTTTACTTCGCAAAAAAAAATCCTTGTTTGGCTTTTCTGGAAAACACAAAAATTTCCTTATTTTTAATCGAAGTTAAGGTTTACATAAAAAATGGAACACTTCTTTAAGAATCTCAAACGTTTATGAAAATTACAACATTTCTCTAGAAAAACAAAAAAATTAACAGATGTTTTTTGTTTAAAGAATGTTTTGATTTTGTTGTACATTTCTAAATGACTTTTTTTAAGTAAAAATGGTTTTTTATTTATTTTGTATTTTAAAAAAAAGTGTAAACATATTTTTTTGAAACAAAAATAGTGTGAACATCTGTAAAACTGTGAATTTTTTAAACTAATTTCTTCAGTTAACAAATTAAACCGGCCACATGCAAGGTTGGGTCCTCTACTCTACATATAGTTATAATCGAAAGAATTGATCTTAAGATTACTAAGTAAAAACAATATCACAGTACAAATGCCCGTGTGTTGCAACCGGAGAGAAAATTAATGTGTTCATCAAAATATCCACCAGCGTGGCACAACAACATAAAAACGGTCAACTCGATGGTAGCATGGAGGCACACACCGAAGTATAGCACAAATGCATATCAGTCATACATGAAGAACCATGCTGCATACACGATACCCTTCTTGTACGATTTTCATAGCTCAGTTATGATCATATCATTCAATCATAATACATGAAAAGTCTTGTGCGTGGGATTACAAGCACATATATTTGAGTTACTCGACCATCCTAGGCACAAAATTTTTGGTGCATGCCAAACTGGAGCATCTCAGGCACAACATAGATATACATACATATCAAGTTTACACATAACATGACATGATTATTTTTAGTCCATGACCAGCAAGACTGACAATGAAGGTGATCACCATTGAACACGCATTGCTGTCAAACTTTGCATCAACTTATGGTTTCTTGGCGTACATGATAGAAAAGTTCTAGCCTCTACCTCCAGTTGTACTGCTTCTTGCTGGGAAGAATCACACTAAAACAAACTAACTTGTATTTGTTTTAGTATATGTTCAGAAAACATGCCCTTCAGTCTTGCAAGAACAACTCAACATCAAATCTCATCTTAATTGGTTGAAACAAACTTAGCAACCACTTCAGCTGACATAGTACCTTCAGCTTTAGCTAACATAGTACCTTCACATTTACATTGGTGTGTAAAAGAACGTCACCTTCAGCTGAGATAGTTTCTCTACATAAACCAAGGCCTTGAGAGGTGTGTTACTTACAAGGAACTTTCTTCCTGGTAAAGGATTCAAGTAATAACATTAGAATTGGGTTCACTATTCTCTTTCACATAAATTTGAAGCTTGGAAATTTACTTTATCAAGGACATACATACTGTTGCTTGTTGCCAACTGGCACTGGTTACCAGCAGCCCATACAAGTGTTATGAGACGAAAGTAAATTAGAACTATAATACCAGCAGCTTAACTACCTGAATATTGTGTTGCGAACTTGTAAAATAAAGCTGCTGAACTGCAGTAGCTATGTAGGACCAGATAAAGGAATAATCATAATAAGCACAAAAGCATCCCATATGAAAATGAATCCCGAATCCAGATGGAGCTCCAGTTGACAGCGACTTGCAGCCAAGATCATCAACCAGATAAAAGAATAATCATATAATCAAGCACATGTTAAGTTTAATGTTTTGACAGCAAGCAGCACACACAAAATTAAGAAACGCATGCTTTATTAACAAAGTAGCAACAACAGGATTTATTAACAATAAATAGGAATATTTTGGTTTTGATTCGATAGGGCGCAATTAACAAAATAGCGTTGTGCAGCACACTTTTAGAACTCACCGGGCCAATTTTCAGAAGCATGTATATTTTTCTTGTGATCTTAGTTTCGGCAAGCTTGAATTACTTCACGCATACTAAAAATAGCAGAGTCATCTTAGTTTATGTAAGCTTGAATACTATGCACACACTTAACTAAGTAGGACGTGGCATCTCACGAAACCTACATGTCTTGTAGTAGCAATCACTAAGATGCCCCTTTTTTAGCTCAATTCAATTACCACTTGCATCAGTTGTCACGACACATGACTGTGGAAGGACTCACATGTGGGTGATGATTATAAGAATTGTAGAGCTTGTTCTGTTATCAGTGACTTAAAGAATGAAAGCAAATTAGAAAAAACTCCTTTTATGTAGAAGCAGTCAATCATGTCTAAAAAATCTGGAAACAACTAGCAGGTTACTGACAAATATGGCACTATTACTGCACATACCTGAATGCAAATTACAGTACGAGGCTTAACCTGTGAAGCTGGTCATCCGTCCTTGTTGCTGTAATTGCATAACTCTAGATTTCAATTCTTTTATGTCATCAAGCAACTCAACGAACCTGCAGTAGGAAGATTAGCAGCCACATGCAGCAAGTCAGGAGTCATGTATGAGTAAATCAGTGAACGGAGAAAAGATGAAATCCAGAACATAAGCGGGAATAAAATCAGATCCTTTTTACATCAAATCAAGGCCTAAAACGTGTTGAAACATATCGCTGGGGCATTATGTTTTCCAGATCAAAGAAACAAACCATCTAGTTTTAATGAGGAGAGTGATTAGCCTACCTCCAATCATCAGGGACGTGCATATCTGAGTAGGGGGCGCCAAACCAACTCATCAGTCATCAGACGCCCACAACCGCACGCCTTGGGAGAGCTCGATCAGGAGTAACCAGCCCGCACTGAGCCTCGCCGCCTCAACAGGAGGGCGTCTCCCTGCCCGTCGGACGGGTACCGGGGCCGCCACCGCCAGCGACTGCCGCCCTCACCTTGTGCCCCTTCTCCTCTTTTCTTCCTCTCTCCCTCACGCACTGTCTCTCTCTTTCTCTAGATTAGCGTTGTGTTGCACCGGGAGGAAAAAGGAACACTACCTACTTCATACGCCATTGTGCAGCCTGTAGAGAACAGACGCGAGGGGCGTGCGCGGCGGGCTATGAGGGCACGAAGCGGTGGAACTGGCGGAGCTCCATCTGGATCTTGGCCTTCTCCTTCTGCAGGCACCACATCATGGCCATGGCCTTGCTGGCGGCGCTGGCCGCCGCGAGGCGCTCCTCATCCATCTTGCCCCACAGCGTCCGCAGTTTCCTCCGCCTCCACCCTCGCCGCCAATCTTCCTCTCCGTCTCCACCCCAGCCCCCGCCCCTCTCCCTCCCCGCCGACTCCTCCTCCGCCTCCACCCTCGCCGCCCCTCTTCCTCCCCGTCCTCGCCCTCGCCCCTCTCCCTCCCCGCGGACTCCTCCTCAGCCTCCACCCTCGTCGCCCCTCTCCCTCCCCATCACAGCTCCCGCCCTCTCCCTCCCCGTCCCTGCCCCCGCCCCTCTTGGCATCTTCTCCCCGCCCAGCATCGGTTTCCGCTCCGCGGAGCGCAGCCACCGGACTGCCGCGTACGAGGAGCAGCACGGGCGCGGGGGCTTTGCCTGGAGGACGCAAACGGTCGGCGGCGAGGGCAGGAGGAGAAGGGGGGAGGGGCGGATGCTACCGCAGGCGAGATGCGCCGGAGTGGCGGTGCCGGAGTTACGCTACCCAGGGGCCTTTTTAAAAAATTGAAACGTTTTTCCACTTACTATAGGACTGCGGGTTGAATTCGAAACAACACATTGGCTTTTTTGCAAAATCGCTGACGACGTACGACCAGAAGCAATCCATGGTTTATTATTAGGTAGAGATAGAACGTTTGAAATGGAGCTACGGTCTAAAATATATGACAGACACAAGGTGAATATGCCATGGATGCAAAATTCATGAAAATGACAACCACAAGCATTTCAATTTATGAATGCAGAAAGATATTATGGTCCTTCGTGAAATTGTAAGCATGTTTTATATATGGCATGTGCAAAATGGAGCTACGGTTCAACCATAACAACCAACACAAGTTTTATTTGAAATCTGCCCAAAACAGCAACATCGCATATTGCACACATGACAACAACAAGCTACAAGATTCTAAAATGCACAAATTAAGCATGGGGCAGTAGCATCTAACACACGCTTCATTTCATCTTAACATATCATACTCAAAAGATTCATGGATCACATGGTAGGAAGCTCACAACATGGCAATAAAATATAGCAGATTACGACTTAGTGAAAATAACAGTTTTAACAGAGCAGTTTTATCACGGAGGCATATTGGCAGCAGCAAACTATATGCTACAGGACATATATTGGCATGAAACTTTGCATCATGCTAGAGGACATGATGCACTACAATTCATTCCATTATGACAACATCAAATTATGCACAGATTCATGGCAAACGTCAACACAACATGGCATCATGAAGAAGATATATTCTCAGACTTAGTGAAAATTAGACTAGACATGAGCAGCAGTTTTTAACAGATTGACATGTTGGACAGCAGAATTAATTATGATGCTAAACCTATTCATGCAAACTATTGGCACAATAAGATAGAGCTTAACATGCTTAACAAAAGACTCCTTTGGAGCAACCACAAAAGACTCCTAGATCAATAGCAAATCACATGGCAACATAGCAACAAAATAACACAGATTTCAGACTTAGAAATATTTTAGCATCTCAAAACAGCCAGCTTTTATAGCATGTTGGCAACAAGAAAATAACACCTACACATGTATTTCTATAGCAACCAAAATACCAGGGCCTAGCACACTTGTCCAAGGGCATTACTCATGTTCAAAATTATTTCATATCATGCATGTATTAATTCACACAAAATAAACAAAAGGGCATCACAACAACAATAACATGCACACAAACTTTCCCAAATGATAAAACTAATTGCACAGATAAATTCTATGGATTTTCCTACCCCAAAAACATATATAATATGTGGGTTTTTGTTAAAGAAATAGTGACACAACAATTATGCTAGATCATGACATAAACCGATTTAGCAAGTCATTTATTGAAATTAAATGCACACATCACATCAAAAAAAATTATCATGCATGAAAATGCGATATAATTAATCTACACATTATATATATATGGTTAGATTAATCCCGATGCACGGTTAAATATATATGCACAATACAAAATATGGCATTTATGCGAATTCCAAGAAAACAGCATGTTAGAAATTTTAAACATTTATAAAAGTGGGATATAATTAATCTACACAAAATTCTACACATTTTCCGTATATAAAACATTTGGATCCGATGCACGGTTATTAAGTTATAACAATTTTAAAACGTGACTTTCTGTAATACAAATAATTCACAGGTTAAATAGACAAATTCGCGAGACGGGAAAAAAATGAATCGGGCCGAATCTCGCATATGGGCTGAAACAGTGCAATGAGTGCATGATAACAAAACAACGCATAAGGCGAGGGGTAGGATTCGGGTGCTCACCAGGCCTCATGGGTCGGTCGGAGCTAGGCCTTGGGCTGGAGGTAGAGGAGGCAAGGTGGCCCATGCTGCGGGTCAACAGGGAAGGCGAGGTGCTCGGTCGCCCTCGTCCTGCTCCCGATCCCGCCTAGATCGAGACCGGCGGGGCTTCACGATGGCAGCGGCGCTGGCAGGGCTCCGGCGAGGGCGGCAGGCACGGGACCGACCGGATCCGATGGTGGCGTGGCTAGGGAGGCCACCGGCGCCGGCGGCGCCGGCATGGCTGGCGCATGCGCGAAGTAATTGCGGCTCGGCGCGGCGCAGAGGAGATCCGGGGGCTCAGGAGGCAGGGCGGCGCGCAAGGTGGCCGGCGGGGCAGCAGGTTGGTCGTCGGAAGGGGGCCTGGTCCGATGAGGTGAGGAGGTCACCGGGGCGCACGGTCGAAGGAGCTCGGGCTCCTGGCTCAGGCGCCATGGGAGGATGCGGCACGGCGGCGGTTGCGGGCGAGCTCGGCCCGGTTCGGGCCCGGTGGTTGGAGGAGGAGGAGCAGTGCCTAGTTGCGGCTAGGGTTAGGAGGGGCGCGGAAAACGATGCAGGGTTAGGGTAGTGTCCAAATTAGGCAGGGGGGAGCTCTTTAAATAGGTAGGGGGGTCTAGGAGAGGGGGGTTTTTGTTCGTTTTCAGACCGTTCGATCTCGATCGGACGTCCTGAAGCGGACGGCGGTTAGGGTAGGCTTTGTGGCTGTGGAGAGGGGGTGTGGGCAGAGATGAGAGGGAGGTGGGTGGCCCGTGACATGATTTTGAAATACCGAAACGTCCGCGATTAAACCGATACGGTGCCGCTACGGTCGACCATTCGGGTACCAAACGAGCTCCGATTGCGACAAAATTTGGCAGGCGGTCTACCTACAATATAACAAGAGCGCACGCCAACTTTCAACCCAATCCGAGAATATTTTTCGTGCTCTTTTAAAATCATTTATTTAAACGATGCCGCGGGCGCGTGTGTGTGTGGTTAGTCTCAAAACGGTCAACGACAAGAACGGAGAAAACCAGCGACTACGAACGGATGCAAGTTTTCAAAAACGAGCAGCGATGCTATGCAGATGATGCGAATGATGAGATGATGAATGTGACAACCGAATGGAACACACGACGAAACTCGAAATAAAATGGGAATCTTTTGGAGCGTCGGTCTCGGGCTGTTACAAGTATGCAGGATAATGGTAAAATAAGAAGGTTACCTCATATTTTTCCTTCATAGCATTTATCATGCTCTTCTAAATTTCTCGGCTCTTAGACATCCGAGTCAAGTACTCTTGATACAGGTCTTCAACAACAAGTACGGATAAATCTAGGAATTCCATTTTGGCTTTTCCCTTATCCAAAGTCACTGATTCATCCTTGCTCACGATTTTAGCTAACAAAGTGGAAGCAGTGGGGGCTTGCAAATTCTCTTTAACAAACACAACGTCTGGAACGTTGTGGTCAGATGATGCCATAAGTTCATTTATGCAAACTGATTTGGAAGGAAAGATGGATGATTCAATCTCAGGTGGAGCATCCATAAAAACCGGCTCGTTTGTTCCGGATATCCCAGTGGCAGCCTCCGGCTCTATCCTCATATCAAGTTCTTTTTCAGAAGAATCAACCATTGGAGTAATCTTCAGAAGAATTGGCGTCTCTTGGTTTGATGTCCCAGAGGATGACCCGCCTGTCTGTTTGGACACAACAGCTTTGGCTCTGGATTATTAGTACAACACAAGTTATTACAAGTTGATATCAAAACAATGAAAGATACAATACGGACATTGCAAAGATAAACACTTACCCACGATTGACATTGAAAGGGAAAAGCTGTGACGTGCTTGAGTCGCCTGATGATGAAGGAGAATCCTGATAAAGGGAATTTGAAGGACTGAGAGGTTGTTTAAACTAACCGGCTCTAGGGCGAGAATCAGTTGGACTATGGGGCACCTCGAGGCGTGGTTTGCGAGCCGGCGGCGCGTGAGATAAACTAGGGTCGTTATCATCCTGAGTCTTGCGTTTTGATGAGCCGGCAAACTGTTTGTTCTTCAAAAGAAAATCAGGAACCAAATGAGCTTCTGGGTGTGATAATTTAACTTTCCGAATGGCTTGTCTTGGTATCCGAGGAACAAGCATTTCCGAAGGATTGAGGGAAATTTGAGTTCCTCAGTTCCGACGGCTTGGCTAAATTCCGAGTCGCCCTGATAAGAAGGTGCGTTAGCAAGTTCATTAAACAGGCAGCCGAGAGAGTCAAGTTCTACCTCAGATTCCTCCTCTAAAGATGACACGGACACTGGGGCATTCTTTTTACCCGTAGCACGAAGGGAGGGTTGAGGTGCAACTTTCCAAAAGTTAGAATCCGCCTGCAGATATATAAAACATATAATAAGTAAATGGCGAGTCAAGAGAGACATGGACAAGAGACAATGGAAATAGTTAATACATGAGGCGGTGGGTTGAGAAGGTAAAAGGGACCTAAGCCGGTGACGCTGCACAACTCTTTTGAGTCAGAGAAAAACTTCCTTGTTTCCTTGGTAAGAGCATTGTCAGTGAGATTTTCACGAGAAAACTGCTGAGGATCATTTGAGGCGCCGGAATAATCGCACATCAAGCCGATGTAACAACCCGAGACCGGCGCTCCAAAAGATTCCCATTTTATTCCGTTGTAATCGTGCGATTCTTTTGTTTGTCGCATTCATCATCGCATCATTCGCATCATCCGCATTGCATCAGCACTCCATTGTCGTCAATTTTTTAAAACTTGCATCCGTTCGTAGTTGCCGGTTCTCTCCGTTCGTGTCATTGACCGTTTCGAGACCAACCACACATGCACGCGCCCGCAGCATCGGAAAAAAATATATCATTTTAATGTGTGTGAAAAATATTCTCGGATTGGGTCGAAAGTTGGCATGCGGTCTTGTTATTTTGTAGGTAGACCGCCTGCCAAGTTTCGTCGCAATTGGAGGTCGTTTGATACCCGAACGGTCGACCATAGCTGCATCGTCATTGGTTTATTGTCGGATGTTTTCGGTTTTCAAAAAACTGTCGCGGGCCGCAAACTTCCCCCTCACCTCAGCCCAATACCCCTCTACACAGCCCACCTTAACCCAGCTGAGCCTCTCCATTTTCGGAGCCATTCGATTGCGATCGTACGCTCCGAAAACGCACTCAAACCCCTAAACCTAGCCCCCATTCCTATTTAAACACCCCCACGTCCATTTTTGCGCAAACCCTAGCCTTCCGTAACCTCCAATCTGCCTCCTCATCGTTTTCCATGCCAAACCGTTGCCCCGCCGCCACTTGTTGCCTCCAGATCCCACGCCGCCGCCACCCTCAACCAACCAGGGGATGCCACGTCACCCTGGCGGCGCCCTTGCCTAGCCAGCCGCCGCTTCCACCTCCTGCGGCCCGCCAGGCCCACGCGGGGCACTCCCGGGCCCGGAGAGCCGCCGCCGCAGCCCGCGAGGCCCGAGCGCTCGACCCGACCTCGCCGCGCCGTGCCGCGCCGCCCCGCCGCCAGCTCGCCGCCGCCCTGTGTCGCTCACCGCCGGCCACCCGAGGGCCCGCCACCGCTGCACGACGGCGTCCCTCCACCAGACCGCGTCACCGCCGGTAGCCGAGCCCCATCGCCTCCCCGTGCCCGCCGGATCTGTCACCGGAGCCGAGCTCCAAACGCCGCCCAAGCCCCTCCGCTCCTCGTCGTCGCCTCCCCGGCTGCCGCCGGCCACCTGCGACGCCAGATCGTCGCGTGCACCTCCTCTGGCGACAGCCAGCGCCGCCGCCGCCGTCCTCGGCCTGCCCCGCCGCTAACTGCCGTTTGGGACCTCCTCGTCCCGTATCACCCGATCCTCGAACCAAACGCCGCTCCGCGCCCGCACAGCTCCATCCCGCTCTGCCCCGTCCACTTTTTCAGAGGGGTAAGGAAACGTCTGTCATTTTTCTGCCTGCGAATTTCATCATATTGCATTTTTGTGATGCTTGTATCTCGGCAACTGTGCATCGTATGAAAATATGTTTTATATGAAAAATGATCTACTTTTCGTGCTCTTCATGATGGTTGCCTTTGCATGTGCATTAGGGTTCATATTCATGCCCTAAACTCTGTTGCAAAAGTGCATTGTGTCGTTAGGTGCAAATCTGTTATTTTATTCAAAGTCTCGTGGATGATTGCATCTAACCCGTAGGTCTTTTGCATGTGGTGTCTTCATGAGTTTTGCTCTAGGGTATGTCTACTTTCATGACATGCCTCTGGTTGCTAGGTAGGTATTCATCAACATGTAAATTTCTTGCTCAAAATTAGTCATCGTGTTAAAACTGAAATCTGTTAACGTTAAGTTCCATTTTGCGGTGCTCGTATTAAGCAATCCATGCCTCCTTTTAGTTGAGTCTTTGGAGTTTGTTGTAGTATGCCATGTATACTTGTTGTTGGTAGGGTTGCCATTCCATGAGTATTGTGATTAGCTGTAGATTTCTTCATGAGAACAAGCTTAATCAATGTTGCTGTTTTGAGGGGTCTAAACAATTCTAAGTCTGAAACTGTTATTTTGTTGTCATGTTGCCTTGTGATTTTCTAGTGATCTATGACTCTTTTGTTGTTGCCCCAATGAAGTCTTTTGTTAAGCATGTTGTTGTCTACCAGGTTGTAGCATTTGTTGCCATGTATAGGATTTGCATCATAGTTATTTTTGTTGCCCAATATGTCAATCTCTTAAATGTTGCTGCACATGTCTACTGTAATTTTCACAAAGTCTGGGAATCTGTTTTCTTCAAATGCCATGTTGTGATGATGCTAGCCATGATTCCATGCATAATTAGACCTTGCCACCATGGAATGATTTGTAGTGCATCATGTCTACTACCATGCTGTAGAGTTTCATGCCAATATACGCCCTGTAGCATATAGTTTTATTGCTGCCAATATGCCTTCGTGAAAACCTGCTATGCTAAAAAATGTTATTTTCACTAAGTCCTAAGCTATTATATTTTATTGCCATGTTGTGAGCTTCCTTCCATGTGTTCCATGATACTTTTGAGTATGATATGTGAAGATGAAATTAAGTATGTGTTATATGCTACTGCGCCATGTCTTGTTTGTGCATTGTCGAATCTTGTAGATTATTGTTTTCATGTGTGCAAAATGCCATGTTGCTGTTTTTGGCAGATTATGTGTGTAATTTGTGTTGCTTGCTAGTGTTGAACCGTAGCTCCGTTTTGAACATGTTGCACATGAAACTTGCTTAGAATCTCATGTAGTTTCATAATATCTTGTTGCATCCATGATTTTACATGTCTATGGTTGTTGTTTGCATGCATTTTGCATTCTTGACGCATTCATCTTGTGTTGGTCATATCTTTTGGACCGTACCTCCGTTTCAAACGTTCTATATATATAAATCCACTAAAATGACAAGTAGAATCTCATGGTGCATTTTATTTACCTGTTTAATAAATATAAAACATGATTAGTTCAGATCTGGACCAATTTCGAAATTAACACATGAGGTCGTTTCGGAAATGCTATATGTTGTTTCCGACCTCATTTAGGATGCCTAGATAGTGTAGTTTCATTATGCTTCACCTCTTGCCATGCTTAAAAACATTTAATATTGTGGTGTACCTAACGAGAGTGAACTAAATAATTCGAAAGTGGAGTTTCGTCAATATGCAACTCGTTGCATATTGAGCTTCACTTAATGTGTAGTATTTGTTTGTTGTGATTGTCATGCCTTGCATAATTAAACCGAACATGCATCATGTTTGTTTGCGCATCATGTCATGCATATGTTGTGGTGTTTATCATGTGTTGATTGTTATTTCCGGATTGCTTCTTCTCGATAGAGTTCCGAAAGCTTTCGGAGTGTGAGGATTCGTTCGACTACGTTGGTTCGTCTTCTTCATGGACTCGATCTTCTTCCAAGCGGGATCTCAGGCAAGATGACCATTTCCCTGGATACCATTACTATCATTGCCATGCTTGATGTCTTGTTTCTATCGCTTGTCTCGCTACCTACCACTTGTTTGTCAACCCTCCCAAATTGCCATGAAAAGCCTCTAACCCCTCCACATCCTAGCAAACCATTGTTTGGCTATGTTACCGCTTGCTCAGCCCTTCTTATAGCGTTGCTAGTCAGAGGTGCAATGTTTCCATGTGCCAACATGATTGTTTTTTTGAGCTATCACAATATTATTGCTATTTAATTTAATGCACATATATATGTGGTAAAAGGTGGAAGGCTTGGCCTTTTGCTCGGTGTTTTGTTCCACTTTTGCCACCCTAGTTACTTGTGTACCGGTGTTATGTTCCATATTGAGCGCTCCTAACATGCTCGGGGTTGTTATGGGGACCCCCTTGACTTTTGTTTTGGGATAAAACTCGTCTGGCAAGGACCAACATTGGTACTACATTTGCCTAATAACAACTAAAATTGCATAGGGACCTGCTGGCACCCGCAGATAATTAATCAACAACCCGGGCCAGTGCTGCTCATGAGTGTTGGTCCAAACTAGAGTCGTGTGCGGGGTCAACCCGGGGCAACTCGGGTGATTTCTATCAGGCCACTGTACGCTGCGCTCATCTGGTCGTGTCTTGAGAGCGAGATACGCGGCTCCTATTGGGTTCGTCGACACGCCGGGCGGCCTTGTTGGATTTGTTTTACCTTTCTCGAACGTCTTGTTCATGGGATTTCGAGGACACTTCGGGCTATCTCGAGAGTGAGATTTTCCAACGGAATTTCCAAGGAGATCACGGGTTTCGTGGTCGAGGTTATTCCCGCGGCGTGTGGTTAGTTTGTGATGGATGAGTTGGAGCACCCCTGCAGGGTTAAATCTTTCATGAGAGCCGTGCCCGCGGTTATGTGGCAACTTGGAAATTTTGTATAACACCCGGTCATAGCAAACTTAAAGTAAATTCAAATAAAATACACCAACCGTGTGCATAACCGTGACTGTCTCTTCTCGTGATTTCTTAACCGAGAGAGAACATGGTGGGGTTATGATTGACTGTAAGAAGGTGTTCAGGATCACTTAGTGATCATTGCTAGTTCACGTCCGTTTATGCGACGATCATCCCCCTTATTCTTGTAATCTTAAGTTAGACACTCAAATAAATGCTTAGTGCTTGCTGCAGCCTCACCACTTAACCATACCTCACCCATTAAGCTTTAATAGTCTTGATACCCTTGGAAATGAGATTGCTGATCCCTGTGGTTCATAGATTACTACAACAACAGTTGCAGGTACAGGTAATGCGATGCTTTGACGTGAGAGCGAAGCTTGTTTGATTTGGAGTTCTTCTTCTACTTCTTCATCGATCATAGGATGGGTTCCAGGATGGCAGCCTAGGATAGCAAGGATAGATGTCATTTTAGCATTTGATTTCGTCCGTAGTCGGACCCTGCTCTTCTGTATGATGATTGTTATGTTGTTGTATTGATGTGATGTTGATGTAGCTTGTGGCGAGTGTAAGCCAATTCCATATACTCATCTCTTCTTTACATGTACTTGTAATGATATCCATTCTTGCGAAACGACGAGATGCGCTTCTATTCCTGCCGAGGTCCTCATGCCAAAATAAGGATATGATCGCATCTTGGGCGTGACAGCCGCCCCAAAAACTGACGGGTTGGATCCGCCACTTTAGCCAGCAGTGAATCAGATCTATTCCGTTTAGACCATGAGCGGTTAGGGACCTCAATTTTGCATGAAGAGGTGCCAAAGGGGCTCTCTCTTCATCAGTTGGCCAGCCTGGAAATTCCTCCTTGCCGCTAAGTCTTTCCAACCTAAAACCCGGTAGGGGATTTTCTCCTTCAGGTGAAGTATCTCTACAGTAAAACCAGGTTTTGTTCAACCCCTTTGGGTGACTCGCCAGCTTAGATTCTGGAAAGGCGCTTTTTTTCCTTTTCTGGATGGAAACACCGCCACGCTCACAGGAAGCACCGTTCATTGTTTCCGTTTTGCGGTTGAAATAAAAGAACTCTCAAAACAGAGTCACAGACTTCTCAACCTAAAGGTATACTTCACACAACACTTGAAATTGACAAATATTTGTCATGGAATTCAGACTAATATCTTGAGGCCTGAGTTTGAAGAAGTGCAAGAGGTCTCTAAAGAATTTTGAGCCGGGAGGGCAGAAACCTCTGCGCAAATGATCAGTAAACACTACAACCTCCCCTAGTAGTGGTTGTGGGGATGGCTCTTCTTAAGGAGCTCGCCACTTTATAGACTCTCGAGCCGGCAAGAAGCCTTGATCCACAAGGTTCTCCAAGGTGAGCTTGGACTCTTTGCTCTTTGCCTAGTTACAAACCTTGGAGTTTTTCGGAGCCATGGCAAGTTATGCAATAGCTACAAGAATAATGAGAAAGATAAGCCAGAACAGATTATAAGCCTCCTACACTAAGGTATTGTTATGAGCGGGTGAAATTTAAGAAGGCCGAAGGGATATCTTCAATACTTAGCAGAAACATTGGGTCACAAATAGGTTTCTATGAAAGTTTCTCTTTAGGCGGATCCAATTAAACGAAGAGAAACAGTGAGATATATGTTCTAGACGACGGAACAATCGAAACTGCAGCGGTTCAAGGAATAACCCTTGGTGGCTCATTTTAGATCTGCTTATAAGGAAAATGGAGCGGAGATAGATCTAAGAATACGCAACAGTGAATGGATAATATATGGATCTACTGAACGCGATTTCAGATGAAAGCATTGCAGGCGGTAAGAACACTAGAAATGCCGAAACCCTAGATAGTAAGGGTTCATACCAGGTGCTGTCGGAGCCGATGCGAAAATGATCGAGTTCACTTCGGCGGTCGTGAGAAGGCTTGATGCTGCTGGCAATAGAGTTTAAAAACCTCGGGGTCGCCTTGGTAGCTCTGATGGTGTTCAGTCAATGGAGAAGCAGGAGGAGGAAGACGATGAGGAAATGTTACTGTGGAGCCCAGCGGGGCCTATTTATAAGGGGAAAAAAGTGAAACGACGCTAAGAAGAACGAAGCGACTGAGGTAAATTTGTGGCTACAAGTGCGCCTCAGTTTTCGCACCTACCTAGATTTGGCGCCGTCTTCGAAAGGATATGTTATGATGACTTTGGAGAACAACGGTCAGCAAGGATGACGTCATAGGAAGTAGGAGCTGGAGGAAAAGTCAAGTTTGGGAGCAGAACAAGGCGGCGTCATAAATTCGTAGAAGATACCGTTCAAAGGATGAGCCGCCAAAGGAAGGAAAGATCTATTGACATGAATGGATTCAAATCAATCTAGGTCCTAATGTCGGGGATATAACTCCACGATATAACCCGCCCTACTGGGCCGGGTCAACATATCAACAGTTTTGTGACCAAGTTCAAGGTGGACCGTGCCCTAAGTACAAGATAAATAAGGCGGCGGCTGACCAAGACGCCGGGCGGCCCAACACCTGAAGACGGCGGCTCAAAGCCCATGAAGCTAAAGACGTCGGTTAAAGTTTCCTTAAGATACAAGAAAAGTTAGAGATGTCATAGGTCACGGGACATGATATGACCCGGACTCTATTGTAAACCCTAGGGCTTGACATGTATACAAAGGCAGGCCCCTATGGCCGAAAGACTTAAGGTACAACCTCTCGATAGCTAGGTTAGCAATTCCGCACCCTTGTAATCAAGATCTATCCATCAAATACAAACCAGGCAGGACGTAGGCTATTACCTTCGAACGAGGGGCCAAACCTGGGTAAACCCGACTCTCTCTCTCTCTCGTTTAACCCCTTCGACTCGCCACCAAGCGGCGATGGCCTCACACCTAAGTCTTGTTACGAGGACATCTGTCGGGTTGACAAAACCACGACAGAGGGGTTTTCTCACTCGAGACCTATATGGCAGGTCACCAGCCGATTTCATTTTGCGTGTCATTATATGATCCGGGTTTGGGCGCTATGTCTGGGTGAACGACAAATGGTTACAATGCATGTGTTCACTATGACAAGAATTCACTGTCATTCTTAATACTTAACAAGGCATGTTACGTTGGACACTGTCGTTTCCTTGACAAGGACAAGTTGTGTCATAGAAAATACTGAAAAAGTTGTGTTTAAAGTAGATCATGAAGACCGTGATGCGCCAAAGTGGCTCACCAACAAGGTGTTGTAGTAGGAATTATAGAAGGTAAGTAATATTACACTAGGAAACCATTCCAATAATGGTAGCTGGAAAAGAAAGCATGCCACACAAGAAGATAGATTATTATTTAGCTCGACTGCCACTTTGTGGGACCTTGTGTATTGGAAAGATTAAATCTGTGACATAATCTTGATGTGACGCACATCCAGAAAAATATATGTCACAACATTATCAACACACTTCTAAATATTGAAGGCAAGACAAACATACCTTAAAATCTAGGATTGATGTGACACACCTGGGTATCCGGTTCAACTTGCAGGTAGAAGTAGATGGTGAATAGTAGGATATTGCACCAGTGGTGTACATCTTGGACAACAAACAAAGATGCAAGGACCACGATGAGTGGATTTTATGCATACTTTTTATAGTATATTCTAGTGCCAAAATCCCTCATATCATATCCATCTAGCACTTATTCATTTCTCCAATGCATAGTTTTTGGTATTTACTTGTTTTACATAGTTCGTTCCACACTTTTTTATTTTAATTTAGTTTTTATTAGTTTCCCTTGTTTTGTGGTCTTTGTAGGTTTGTTCACGTGTTCATGGACTTTGGACATCAAAAGAATCAAGCCATGGGTCAAACCGGAGAAGTTCCAAGCACCAGATCAAGGCCCTTTGAAGAGTTGATGATTTGGCATTTATCAAATTGCCTAAAATTAATATCCAAGACAAATGATGCATTTGGCTTTTTCTAGCAACCCAATGAGCCCAAAAACATCAAAATCAGAGTTCGTATGAAGAAATGACGACCAAAATATGAAACAACTCCTAAAGTCCACAAAGAAAGACGGCCTTCCATACGACTAGAACCATCCGTTTGAGCGGTTGTTTGAGCTCCAGACAGCCACAAAAATAGGCCAGACACTCCCAAATTTGACTCTGATTTCGGCCCCGTTTTCCTCTACGAGATCCTTGACGACTAAGGCTTGTTTGGGATGTGTATTTGGCTCCCCTTGAGCCCTTGGATAAAAGGGAGGAGGCTAGATCAACAGAGGAGACCCAAGGAGGCCTCCTATATAAAGGCCTCCAACCCTAGACGCCATCCCATCCCATCTCCATCCTCCACAAGTGTCATTTATAGCCACCACACCTCCATTGCAGCAGATCCACCATAGAGAGAAGGGCCAAGCCAAGGAAGAAGGAAGGGAAGAGGCGCCGCCACATCGGCGCCGGCCGGAGGGCCGACGCCCTCTTCATCATCGGTGCCATGCCTCTCCCCATTCCCAACTTCGTATTGGCTTGTTACTCATCCCTCATCTCTATGTACTTCATCACCATGTTTGAGTAATTTAATTAGTTCTTGGGGGAATAAGATGAAATCTGGTATGTGCTAGTACCGATTGCCTTGTGTGATATGGAATAACCTTATCATGTATTGTTAATGTTCTTCATGTTGTTGGGTGAAGTGCATCATCCAACATTTGCCAATTTTGGATATAAGGATATTACTATTGGATGAAGAAGAGAGAGGAGAAAGCAAGTGATAGCGCAATCTCTAGGGAGGTGGAGGAGAAAAAGTGACAGTAGTATCCTCTACCTATCCCATGTCTACAAATTTGATAGGGGAATAACAGAGACCGCATGGCCGCGTCCACGAGTGAACCCTTAATCATCATGGCCATAACCCACTGGGGAAGAAAACAGTGGTGGCATGCGTGGCACAAAGTCTACTATCGGGCATAAGGGGAGATTAGGGTTTTCCCAAACCATTCGAACACCATGCCCCCAGCTATCGTTTTCCACCTCTACACACGTAGTTGACTTTTCTACACGCCGTCGGGCTCCCGGATCTCCTGCATGGTGACTTTTTCGACTCCATGGTGACCTCCTGCGATAATATCTTGATTTCATCCATTTGTATTTGTTAATATCTCCATTCCTCTCATGTTTAGATAAGATTTTATCTAGGATTTACATATTAAGGTTTCTAGTAGTAGATTCACTACTGTTTACGCATATAGACTTTACGGGAATGATCCCCCGTGTGAAATCCTCGATTCGTTTACAGCACTGGTGCTCTGCAGCACATCGGTGTGACGGCCCTCCCTGGTGTGGGCGTTATCGCTGCTCTGGGTACCCAGGCCCTTGCTGGAGGGTGCACTCGCGTCCCTCGGGTTCCCAAATATTTTCGACAGGGTGTTTGTTCACGCCAGAGACTGTTGCCTAAGCAAAAGTTTTTCACCATTTATTTTCATTTGCATGGACTCTTCCACTTACCTTTATTCTATCTTATTGTCTTTGGTGTTAGACTCCTCTGGAGGGGCTGTTGGTGCTCGCCACTGAAAGAAGGAGAGAGACGATGCTGGCAAGGGCAAGTTTATTCGCCAGGACCGTGTTGGTCACGGTTCTCAGGCTGCTCCTCCTTATCGTTCTCATAGGACTATCCCTCATAAGGAAATTATTGAAGCATCTAGCAGTGATGATGATGAGGAAGAGCAATTTGTTGGTGATGACACTGAAGCTCATGGTGATGATGATATTGAGGAGGAGAAGAGCAAGATGATACTGAGTTTGATCCTCTTTCTATTGATGATCTGAACAAGCTTGGGAAGTCTGAGTACTAGCTACTTCATGAAGAGGGTACCTATGTGTGTTTCCATTATGAGAGTGTCAACTAGATGTTCCATTATGAGTTTTAGTACTGCACTTTTGAGGAAATTCTGAAGGTGAAGAAACACAAAATAGGTCCAAACCCAGCTTTGATATTGAGTACATTTGCAACACTGATCTATTTCCTGATGTGTATGATGTTATGTGCAAGATGGACTTGCTTCACTTTTTGCATTTCAATTTCAACAAGGCGTTCAATGAGTATCTTATACTTCAGTTATATGCCACTCTGTAGTTTTAGAGGAGCTTTGAGCGTTTGTGTGGCACTCAGGTGGTGCTACTCTAAGAGCTTCTATATCTATCTTCATTGGTATCACGGGGTATTCATTTTCTCTTAGCCTGAGGAAGGCTATGGCACAGTCTTTCAGCACAGTCGTCACAAGAAGGCACTTGCTTTTGCTTACAAAGCAATGGCCCCCATTGTTGATCTTGGCACGAGTCGCGAGGTGTTGCCCAAATATGATGCTCTTAGCCAGATCTTCAAGAACTCCTTGGCCCCCAAGATAGGATCCTCTGATGAGTTTTGGGCCACTACTATTGACTTTCTTGTTTATGCCCATGAGGAGAAGAAAGTTGATGTGCTTGACTTTATTTATTAGGAGATGAGGTCTTGTGTATTTGAAAAGAAGTCAGCTGTGTTTGCACCATTCATCCAGGCTCTCATTGAGGCCAAGATTGCTGACCAAGAGAAGCTTTTGTGCAAGTTCTCCATTTCTTGCCTACCAGGTACGTCAACTACAAGCCTTAGGTGCATGGTGGTATGCTTCATTTGGTGGGAAAGAAGCTCAAGCCTAAGAAGGCTTCTGCTTCAGGTGCTGCTACTACTAAGACTGGTGGTTCCTCCTACTGAGGTACCACCGCAGAGGATCCCACTGTTTTTGCACATACCATTGCTTCCTCTCCTTCCTTTAGTAAGAAGGAGAATAACATGCTTTTCTGTCGTTTCAACAATTTGTTCAAGATGTGTCAGTCTAGTGCCAGGCATCATGTCAGTGACATCAATAGCAACAAGAATATGTGGAGAGCGGAGAAGGCCACCACGGAGCTTGAGGCCGGAGTGGCAGAGCCCAAGGAGCGTGAGGATGTTTCCAGTGTTGCCACGGCCTAATCCAAACATTGCCTTGCCTACATTCCAGAGAATGAGGAGGAGGATGTTGCCAGTGCCCCTCCTCGAGCTTAGGTCCTTGCATTAGCATCACCTTTTCCTTTTTTGTTGTCTCCATGCCAAAGAGGGAGAAGTGTTTTATTTAGGATTTATGTGTACTTGGACATTGCAATCCCTCGTTTTATCTTTGATTTTTCAATGGGCTTGTAATACGTTTTATTTATCATTTTGTACTTTTTTACCTTATTTGTGAGCTACTCTATTTGCTTATGTGCGAGACTATGTGCTAGTTTATGATCTTATCCTATTTATTTTGTTGCTTGCCATTGCTTCTCACACATATATCTTGTTCTCACAACACCTCTAGTTTGTGATCCATGGCACCGTTGTATCTATATTCTTTTTTATCACAAACTAGGATGTGCAACATGCTCATGTCATTCGTACTTTGCATGTTGCACTTGGCTATTACTATAGGGTGCGCCATCTAGTTTGTGTGATATGGTTTCATATCATATTTTATAATATGCACACATCAAGGGGGGGCTTCCTAGATTAATAGTGTTGCATGGCAACATAGTTTACCTTCCATTATATGTTATCAATTCATCAGAAAGGGGGAGTTGAAAGTGTAATAGTCACTAACTACAATTTTTGTGTTTGATCACAGCCGGATTTGTGAGAACTAATGTCGGTTGTCAAGTTTATCTCAGGACATTGGTTTCTCTATTTGCTCTATGGACTTTGGTAACCCCATCCATTCAAGAAGGGCAATAGATGATGCTCTTGGTGGCTCAGAAAGTTTTTCGATTACTTTTTTGAGTCATAGAAACATCTGTGTTATTAAGACGGGTTGCGGAGATTAGGGAGTTTGGGAACTCAATCATTTTTCCTTTTCATTCCCAAAATATTCCATGTTCTTTCGGAACGGTTTTATCACTGAAGAAGTGGCCTTCTCTAGAGGTCTGGGTGCCTAGATTCCTTTTAGTCCGGGTGCTCGGAGGCAACAGAGAAATTTGTTATTTGCCTTGGCGAGTTGGTGTAGTATTCATGGGGATGATTGTAGAGTGTTTCGTACCAGTCTGGCTAGTCCGGGTGCCCGGATTCCCCAGAGTCAGGGTCCCCGAGGTTGTGCATTCCTCTCTGACCGGTCCAGGTGCCTGGAGGCACAAGAGTAGTTTGCGCTTCTCTTTGGGAGTTGGTGTAGTATTCATATGGATGATTGCAGGGTGCTCCGCACCACTCAGTCCAGTTCGGGTGCCCGGAGTCCCTAGAATCCAGGTGCCTGGAGTCCCCAGAGCTCGGGTGCCCGAAGTCCCTAGAGTCTACGTTCCTGAGGTTGTGCGTTCCTCTCTGACCTGTCTGGGTGCCCGAGGTCTTGGACCTCTGGGTACCCAGCCCCTGTGCGTGCCCATCGCCAACTCCATCTGAGTGACCGGGGCAGTGTGCATATGGTCCGGGTGCTTGGTGTTGCGGCTATGCAACTCTCACCTCTCTTGTGTAGGGTATAAATACACCTCTTCTTCTACCTCTCAACCCTAATCTTATTATATTTTCTCCTCCATTGCCAAATACGAAAAATCTTGATATCTCCATCCCCATTCACCCAAACTCTCCAATACTTTGGGGATTGGAGGAGATTCACCCGATCTACATTCCAACCAAACCAATTTGCTTTCCCTGGCTCTTTCATCTTCATCAACTTGTTACTCTTGGGTGTTTAGGCACCCTAGAAGGAGGAGGTCACCATGAAGACACGTTTTGTTGTGGTGAAGCTTCGCAGTGATCTTGGGAGCATCCAATTTAGTTATGTATTTTGCACCAACCTTGTTGTAAAGGTCCCGGTTGCCGCCTGCAAGGGCACCGCTAGTGGATTCACGACACCTTACATTGTTTGAGGCCGTGAGGAGAATAGGGTTAGTCCATAGGACGCTTGGGGAGCATTGTGCCTCCACATCCTTGCAATGGAAATGTACCTCCCCCAAAGGAGAGAACATCAGAAACACATCCTCATCTCCATTAACTTCACCTGCAGTTATTTTGATCATTTACTTTGTGCTAATTATTATCATGTGTTTACTCTTGCTAGCATTTGTTTCTTATTAAGATTGTTATATAGGTTATCCACCTAGTTGAATAGATGGACAAGTTATTTTTTATTGTTGATCCTAAAATTTACAAAAGAGTTTAAAATTTAATTACTCACCTATTCAGCCCTCCCTCCTTTAGTTGACCATACCGATCCTTTCAGAGTGGAAGATGGATGGGCACAAACACGGTCTCGGAAACGGGGATGGGCACGACCACAAGGAGGTCCAATACCTTATTGTAATTGTCTCAATGTGCCACCAGGGAATCCAGCTCATTCGGCTCGTACCCATCATTCGCAAAGCTGGAGAGAGGTGGGGAGGGGGCATCTCAATGATAAATATTGGGATCTCGAGGAGAAGGAGAATGCATAGCCTAACTGTCATAGAAAAACAAGGACATTGCCTCTAACAACACATTTGTCATTGCTACGTTCCTCGATCCAAGGAGGAAAGAAGATGACTTTGATTTCTTCTATTTCCAGTTGTCTACCAATGAGGAGCAGATACAAAACAAGTGGAGATTGCTTTAGAATGGGTGAGAAAGTATGTCAAGGAATAAGAGCTACTTGTAGCGACAAGCACTGCACACTCGGCACCTTCTAGTCAAGGCAATACTACTATTGGATCACCTATTGCTGAGAAAAGGAAGTTGGAAGAAGAGTTTGCCCAACACAAATCTTGTCGGAGGTCACGTGTACACAATACTGAGCTTGATGCATACTTGGAAGAAGCATGTGAGGAGAACGATGCTGACTTTGATGTATTGGGATGGTGGAAGAGGCATGCCGAAAAGTTTCCTATATTGGCATATATGGCCCGTGACTTTCTCGCGATCCTTTCAGCGCAATGGCATACGAATCCGCCTTCAGTTGTGGTAAGTGGATACTTGGTGACAGGAGAAGCTACTTGAACCCTGATATGGTACAAGCGCTTGTTTGTGCTAAAGATTGGATGTTCAAAACAAAGGAGAGTGAGTTAACCGCTTATATTTTGGTTCTACTACTTGTGTAGAATGTGATATATAAAACATGTAGTATAGAAGTGCTCATAAGCTTTTAAATTTATTTTTTTGTTTCATTGTAGGACATGGTAGTAAGGACACAGCTGAAATTTTGGAACAAAAAAAAGGTAAAAATATGATCCTGATCATCGATTCGCCTTTGCCTTGCTCCTTCCTTTCTGTTATAGTGCTTGGACAAGCGATCAAGCCTAGATGGTCCTTTTTTGCTAATCTATGAAAGACTGAAAGTAATTACCTACTGATGCCTCAGATTTAACAATTTGGGATTTTATTTTGCAAGCTCATGAGATTATACACATATATGAAATTATAGTCAAGCATGTTCTAGTTGAGCTCAAGCCTTTACTGTCTGAAGAAAAGCTACTCGTGTCCATTCCTGTTGGCATCAAGATGAAATATTTACACGCGAGTCAGTTTGCATTCGTCCTTTACTCAGCTTGCTTAACTGGTGATGATATAGTTTCTTAGCTATATTCTAATCGAGAAGAGACCAATTTATGCCATGTTTCTTTATACGGGTTGAGCGGAACATAAAACATCCGCGAGCTCCTTTTTGTCTTTAGATTTAGTTGTCGTATATCCTCAGATGGATTTTGCGACCTTTGCTGATCCTGGCAAAACCAAGATTGGAATTTTCCAAGCATGGGATTCCAGTTTCCATAAAAAGCATGTTGTATGTTGTTTATTTGAGAATTAATGACAAGCTGTAGCTAATATGTTCTATTCCTAATAAGGACATGCATGTTATTTTGCAAGTCCTAGCGATTCTCATGTTCTCGGGTGCATGTGCTGCAGCCAACATGATGATCTTCTTTTTGAAGGATGTGAACTTCTGCGTCAATTACTGGCGGCTGCCTTGCATCGGTTGCAATGTGCTCTAGACATACTTGCTAGGTTTCAGTTATGGCCACGCCTGTTATATATATTGTATGTTTGATAGCCCATCTTTGTTTAGATGATGTGGATTCTTGATGCTCGGTTACTTGTGCTCGTTTCTTTGTTAATTTTCATTTTGTATGCTCAATTCTGAATACGAGTCCCGATGGGGTCACCGGTAGAATCATGGACCTGACATCCAGGGCCCACCTAGGACCCCACGCCATCATTGAGGTCACAGGACCATGGATGCATTCGGATGCATATATCAGAATCCACTCGGATCTACTAAGTCACTCGGGTGTCTCCCTGCAGTCGGCCAGGTTCCAGCAGTCGGCCAGGTTCCAGCACTCGGACAGAGACAGGACATGGGCGACGTGGAGTTGCAACGGCTAGAGGACATAGTGAATACATCAAGTGCAGTCATAGCTATCGTTACCAGTAGCAGTTGTAGTTATAGGCTGCTTTTACCAAAAACTGCCATCATAATGGCATTAACTCGCCCTTGTAATGACGTCGGGCAGGTCCTGGCGAACTCTATATAAGCCAACCCCAGACTCATGAGCATGGGTTCAACACTCTATTGTAATCTACACCCCCTGAGAAAACACAAGGCTCCACTAGTGCAGACTCGGCCTATAGTGCCGGTTCGTAAGGACCTTTAGTGCCGGTTCTCCAACCGGCACTAAAGGGTGGGGACTAAAGCCCCCCCCTTTAGTCCCGGTTCAACACGGCCCGGCACTAAAGGCCCACCACGTGGCACCTGCCGGCGCCGTAGGCTGGGGGACCTTTAGTTCCGGTTGGTAACACCAACCGGAACTAAAAGTATTTAATTCTTTTAATTTTGGTTTATTTTTCCTTTTAATCCTTTAGGAGTTTATGAATTAATTATGGTTTATTTTTCCTTTTAATTTTGTGTTTTCCATTTAATTATTTTTCATTTCAAACATATATTACGCTACTACATACTGTACACGTTGTGCATATATATATAAATAGAATTTCTCGTAGAACCGATCATATATATATATATATATATATATATATCATCGAATTTCTTGTACGACGACCATTCACATACATATATATATATACAATTTGGTATATACAATTTCTCCTACAATTTGCGGATCATTACATATGCAGGCATTACTGCTTGATCTTGTAATGGTATTCTCCTTTGGGATCTATGACCTGGTCGACCAGAAATCCAGCTATTTCCTCTTGAATTGCTCGTACGCGAGCCGTTGGTAGGAGCTGGCCCCACATCTCCGTCAGCTATAATCAGGAGATCAAGATGAATATATTAGTTGTGTGTATATATATTAGCTAGATCATGATAAAAAAATTATGGATAGTGTTCTGGCAAACGTACCCAAAGATTTCTTTCGTTTCTGCTCCTTTCAGACGTGATCATGCGAATGTTCTCGCAAACATAGTATGCACATAAACTATTCCCCTGCTCCTGTTTCATGCACTTTACGAGAATAAAATTCAATCAGGTAATAATTAATCAAGCATGATAATGGTATTGAAACTAGAATTAAAGAGCTGCACAGACGTAGCTAGCTAGTACTACTTAATTACCTTGGGTCGCACCCATGTCAGCTTTTGTTCCCAATCGCCTGGGACCTGTTTGACAAACTTGGCCAAGCCCTGCCCGCCGGCAAAGAAAATTTCTATACATACATTATACTAATTAATTCCTCAAATGTCAAAATTCCTCAACTTTTTTCTATACATCTAATCATCTAGTGAAAAAAAAATGTCAAAATTCTTCTGAAAAATGTCAAAATTGCTATACATATATACTAAAACATAAAAAATACATATAAATCATCTAACTTAAGAAAATGTGTGTGTGTGTGTGTGTGTGTTCATGCCTGTGTGTGTGTGGGGGGGCTCAGGGAGGGGCGGCCATGGCGGCAGGGGGCGAGGGAGAGGGGGGAGAGGGAGGAAAGGATCTCACAGCGGGGCGACGGCGAGGCGAGGCGAGTCGGGGGCGGCGACAGCATCGGGGCAGGCGGCGCAGCGAGGAGCTCGGGGAGGGGCGGGCGTGGGCGGCGTTGGGGATTGGCGAGGAGGGCGCGTCCGGCGTCGGGGATCGGCGAGGAGGCACGGGCGGCCGGCGGCGGGGGCGGTGACGAGCTCCAGCGTCGGGGGAAGCGAGACGGCATCTGGGCAGGCGCGTACGGCGGCAGCCTGGCGGCGCGGCGATCTCCTGGCGGCGTGGTCGAAGAAGTAGAGAACGAACTGTGAAAAAATTTAAAGTGTTGTATATATATATGCGGAGACCTTTAGTCGCGGTTGGAGCCACCAACCGCGACTAAAGGTTATTTTCGCCAGTCCAAGCGGCGGGAAGCGCAGACCTTTAGTCGCGGTTGGTGGCTCCAACCGCAACTAAAGGGGGCCTTTAGTCGCGGTTGGAGCCACCAACCGCGACTAAAGGTCTGGCTTCCCGTGTCGAATATTTAGTCCCACCTCGCTAGTTGAGAGGAGCTCGCACCAGTTTATAAGCCCCGCCGCGGCTACCATGTCGAGCTCCTCTCTAATGCAGGCCTTCTGGGCCTACCGCACCTGTGCTGCCCTGTTGGGCCTACTGGGCCTGCATCCTGGCCCAATACGCCGTGGCGGGCTTTTTTTATTTACTTTTCAGTTTTTTTTAATTTCTATTTTATTTATTTTCTTTTGTTTCTGAGTTTTTTTAGATTTATTTAGAGTTAACGAGTGAATCTTTTTGCATTAGGTCAAAAAAATTATAAACTTTCTGTTAGTGGCAGTAGTTTTCAAATTTGAATAGTTTAAATTCAAATTATTTGAAATTTGTGTGAATCACTAGTTTGTGAATAACTTTACTTTAAAAATAGATTTTGCAGTGATTCTTTTTTCTGCTGTTTAATATTAGCGTGTTTTATCATTATATTCAATTTGGTAATTCTTACGTTATTTAAAAAATGAAATGCCTTTGTAACAGACGAGTTTTCGTCTGAAACCCTGATACTTCGAAAGAGATTGTCCATTTTGTACACGAAGTGGATCCATTTTTTGCCGTAACCCTCTCATCTTTTTAGCACATGCTATGTGGGTGAAATGATGATACCATGCCAACTTTCAACCTTTTAAGAGTTCATTTGTAGTGCTTTTCAATTTCAGGGTCATTTAGCTCAAAAAAATCAGTAAATGCATGAAAAATAGCAAATGAAGTCAGAAAGGATTGAAAATTGATGACGTGGCTTCGAATGGTGCATACTGAACACACAAAAAGTCTGGAGTTGAAATAAGTTTAAAAAATGAAATGCCTTTGTAACAGACGAGTTTTCGTCTGAAACCCTGATACTTCGAAAGAGATTGTCCATTTTGTATACGAAGTGCATCCAGTTTTTGCCGTAACCCTCTCAACTTTTTAGCACATGCTATGTGGGTGAAATGATGATACCATGCCAACTTTCAACATTTTCAGAGTTCAGTTGTAGTGCTTTTCAATTTTAGGGCCATTTAGCTCAAAAAAATCAGTAAATGCATGAAAAATAGCAAATGAAGTCAGAAAGGGTTGAAAATTGATGACGTGGCTTTGAATGGTGCATACTGAACACACATAAATTCTGGAGTTGAAATAAGTTTAAAAAAAATGAAATGCCTATGTAACAGACGAGTTTTCGTCTGAAACCCTGATACTTCGAAAGAGATTGTCCATTTTGTACACGAAGTACATCCAGTTTTTACCGTAACCCTCTCAACTTTTTAGCACATGCTATGTGGGTGAAATGATGATACCATGCCAACTTTCAACCTTTTCAGAGTTCATTTGTAGTGCTTTTCAATTTCAGGGTCATTTTGCTCACAAAAATCAGTAAATGCATGAAAAATAGCAAATGAAGTCAGAAAGGGTTGAAAATTGATGATGTGGCTTCGAATGGTGCATACTGAACACACAAAAAGTCTGGAGTTGAAATAAGTTTAAAAATGAAATGCCTTAGTAACAGACGAGTTTTCGTCTGAAACCCTGATACTTCGAAAGAGATTGTCCAGTTTGTACACGAAGTGCATCCAGTTTTTGCCGTAACCCTCTCATCTTTTTAGCACATGCTATGTGGGTGAAATGATGATACCATGCCAACTTTCAACCTTTTCAGAGTTCATTTGTAGTGCTTTTCAATTTCAGGGTCATTTTGCTCAAAAAATCAGTAAATGCATGAAAAATAGCAAATGAAGTCAGAAAGGGTTGAAAATTGATGACGTGGCTTCGAATGGTGCATACTGAACACACAAAAAGTCTGGAGTTGAAATAAGTTTAAAAAAATGAAATGCCTTAGTAACAGACGAGTTTTCGTCTGAAACCCTGATACTTCGAAAGAGATTGTCCATTTTGTACAAGAAGTGCATCCAGTTTTTGCCGTAACCCTCTCATCTTTTTAGCACATGCTATGTGGGTGAAATGATGATACCATGCCAACTTTCAACCTTTTCAGAGTTCATTTGTAGTGCTTTTCAATTTCAGGGTCATTTTGCTCAAAAAATCAGTAAATGCATGAAAAATAGCAAATGAAGTCAGAAAGGGTTGAAAATTGATGACGTGGCTTTTAATGGTGCATACTGAACACACATAAATTCTGGAGTTGAAATAAGTTTAAAAAAATGAAATGCCTATGTAACAGACGAGTTTTCGTCTGAAACCCTGATACTTCGAAAGAGATTGTCCATTTTGTACACGAAGTGCATCCAGTTTTTACCGTAACCCTCTTAACTTTTTAGCACATGCTATGTGGGTGAAATGATGATACCATGCCAACTTTCAACCTTTTCAGAGTTCATTTGTAGTGCTTTTCAATTTCAGGGTCATTTTGCTCAAAAAAATCAGTAAATGCATGAAAAATAGCAAATGAAGTCAGAAAGGGTTGAAAATTGATGATGTGGCTTCGAATGGTGCATACTGAACACACAAAAAGTCTGGAGTTGAAATAAGTTTAAAAATGAAATGCCTTAGTAACAGACGAGTTTTCGTCTGAAACCCTGATACTTCGAAAGAGATTGTCCAGTTTGTACACGAAGTGCATCCAGTTTTTGCCGTAACCCTCTCATCTTTTTAGCACATGCTATGTGGGTGAAATGATGATACCATGCCAACTTTCAACCTTTTCAGAGTTCATTTGTAGTGCTTTTCAATTTCAGGGTCATTTTGCTCAAAAAATCAGTAAATGCATGAAAAATAGCAAATGAAGTCAGAAAGGGTTGAAAATTGATGACGTGGCTTCGAATGGTGCATACTGAACACACAAAAAGTCTGGAGTTGAAATAAGTTTAAAAAAATGAAATGCCTTAGTAACAGACGAGTTTTCGTCTGAAACCCTGATACTTCGAAAGAGATTGTCCATTTTGTACAAGAAGTGCATCCAGTTTTTGCCGTAACCCTCTCATCTTTTTAGCACATGCTATGTGGGTGAAATGATGATACCATGCCAACTTTCAACCTTTTCAGAGTTCATTTGTAGTGCTTTTCAATTTCAGGGTCATTTTACTCAAAAAATCAGTAAATGCATGAAAAATAGCAAATGAAGTCAGAAAGGGTTGAAAATTGATGACGTGGCTTTGAATGGTGCATACTGAACACACAAAAAGTCTGGAGTTGAAATAAGTTTAAAAAAATGAAATGCCTATGTAACAGACGAGTTTTCGTCTGAAACCCTGATACTTCGAAAGAGATTGTCCATTTTGTACAGGAAGTGCATCCAGTTTTTGCCGTAACCCTCTCAAATGCCAAAACACATAAGTACACTACTATTACAAAGATTCCCTCCGGTTTGTCCGAAGTGAGACTTTCTAGATATATAAGTCCGGAAACTAACTAGAGAAGCCGGTCACATCCCAGAGTGGGATCTTTGGGTATAAAACTTTTTCTTCGCGTGTGTCCCTTTGCGTCGTAACCATGGACAATCTTCATCGTTTAACTTGATGCTCGGGTCAACATTCACTCTGAAGGGAGCAATTTCATGAAACTTTTCATAATCTTCTGACATGTCTGTCTTGTCCTCCACTCCCACGATGTTTCTTTTCCCTGAAAGAACTATGTGGCGCTTTGGCTCATCGTATGATGTATTCACTTCCTTATCTTTTCTTTTTCTCGGCTTGGTAGACATGTCCTTCACATAGAAAACCTGCGCCACATCATTGGGTAGGACGAATGGTTCGTCTGCGTACCCAAGATTGTTGAGATCCACTGTTGTCATTCCGTACTGCGGGTCTTCCTATACCCCGCCTCCTGTCAGATTGACCCATTTGCACCGAAACAAAGGGACCTTCAAACCAAGTCCATAGTCAAGTTCCCATATCTCCTCTATGTAACCATAATATGTGTCCTTTGGCCTATTGGTGTTTGCTGCATCAAAGCGGACACCACTGTTTTGGTTGGCGCTCTTTTTATCTTGGGCGATCGTGTAAAATGTATTCCCATTTATCTCGTACCCTTTGAAAGTCAATATAGTCGAAGATGGTAACTTGGACAGCAAGTATAGGTCATCTGCAACAGTGTCGTCATGCATGAGACGTGTCTGCAACCAACCGGCGAAAGTCACCGTTTGTTCATGTGTAATCCAGTCGTCAGACTGCTCCGGGTGTTTGGAGCGTAGAATATTCTTGTGTTGCTCGATATACGGAGCCACCAAGGCGGAACTTTGTAGAACTGTGTAGTATGCCTGCGCCAAAGAATGCCCGTCCCGGCATATTACTGAATTCTTTCCTAGCGTGCCTTTTCCACCCAGTCTGCCCTCATGCCACGATTCAGGAACACCGATCGGCTTAATGTCAGGAATAAAGTCAACACAAAACTCAATGACCTCCTCTGTTTCATGGCCCTTGGAGATGCTTCCTTCTGGCCTAGCACGATTATGAACATATTTCTTTAAGACTCCCATGAACCTCTCAAAGGGGAACATATTGTGTAGAAATACTGGACCCATAATGGCAATCTCCTCGACTAGGTGAACTAGGACGTGCGTCATGATATTGAAGAAGGATGGTGGGAACACCAACTCGAAACCTTGGTAGGATTTCTGGATCGATTACCTTCTGAGAGATTGCATTGAGGATTGCACATAGCTTCACAATGGCTAATCGAACGTTTTCCGGTAGTAGCCCCCTCAATGCAACCGGCAGCAGTTGCGTCATAATCACGTGGCAGTCATGAGACTTTAGGTTCTGGAACTTTTTCTCTGCCATATTTATTATTCCCTTTATATTCGACGAGAAGCCAGACGGGACCTTCATACTGAGCAGGCATTCGAAGAAGATTTCCTTCTCTTCTTTGGTAAGAGCGTAGCTGGCATGACCCTGAAACAGCTTTGGATCCATGCCGTCTTCTCCGTGCATACGTTGCTGGTCCTCCCGTGCCTCCGGTGTATCTTTTGTCTTCCCATACACGCCCAAGAAGCCTAGCAGGTTCACGCAAAGATTCTTCGTCACGTGCATCACGTCGATTGTAGAGCGGACCTCTAGGTCTTTCCAATAGGGTAGGTCCCAAAATATAGATTTCTTCTTCCACATGGGTGCGCGTCCGTCAGCGTCATTCGGAACAGATTGTCTGCCAGGACCCTTTCCAAAGATTACTTTTAAATCCTTGACCATATCAAGTATATCATCACCAGTATGGTGGCGAGGCTTCTTCCGGTGATCTGCCTCACCTTTGAAATGCTTGCCTTTCTTTCTTACGGGATGCCTGCTCTGAAGAAATTGACGATGCCCCAGGTACACATTCTTCTTACATTTATCCAAATATATACTCTCGGTATCATCTAAACAGTGCGTGCATGCGTGGTATCCCTTGTTTGTCTGTCCTGAAAGGTTACTGAGAGCAGGCCAATCATTGATGGTTACGAACAGCAACGCATGTAGGTCAAATTCCTCCTGTTCTTTCTCATCCCACGCCCGTACACCTTTTCCATTCCACAGCTGTAAAAGTTCTTCAACTAATGGCCTTAGGTACACATCAATGTCGTTGCCGGGTTGCTTGGGGCCTTGGATGAGCACAAGCATCATAATGAACTTCCGCTTCATGCACAACCAAGGAGGAAGGTTATAGATACATAGAGTCACAGGCCATGTGCTATGATTGCTGTTCTGCTCCCCAAAAGGATTAATGCCATCTGCACTTAAACCAAACCATACGTTCCTTGCGTCCTTTGCAAAGTCCTTCCACTTTCTCTCGATTTTTCTCCACTGTGATCCGTCAGCGGGTACTCTCAACTTCCCGTCTTTCTTACGGTCTTCGTTGTGCCATCGCATCAACTTGGCATGCTCTTTGTTTTGGAACAAACGTTTCAACCGTGGTATTATAGGAGCATACCACATCACCTTGGCAGGAATCTTCTTCCTGGGGTGCTCGCCCTCAACATCACTAGGGTCATCGTGGCCGATCATATAGCGCAATGCACAGCATACCGGGCATGCATTCAAATCCTCGTACTCACCGCGGTAGAGGATGCAGTCATTAGGGCATGCATGTATCTTCTGCACCTCTAATCCTAGAGGGCAGACAGCCTTCTTTGCTTCGTACGTACTGTCATGCAATTCGTTGTCCTTTGGTAGCTTCTTCTTTAACATTATCAGCAACTTTTCAAATGCCTTGTCAGATACACCATTCTCTGCCTTCCATTGCAGCAATTCCAGTGTGGTACCTAGCTTTTTCTTGTCATCTTCGCAATTTGGGTACAACAATTTCTTGTGATCCTCTAACATGCGCTGCAACTTCAGCTTCTCCTTTTCACTTGCGCAGTTTCTCTTTGCATCGGCAATGGCCCGACCAAGATCATCAGCGGGCTCATCTGATGCCTCTTCTTCACCTCCTTCCCGCATTGCCGGCTCAGCTTCTTCCCCCATTGTTGTACCATCATATTCATGGAACCCATGGCTAGGATAGCTATCGTCATCCTCTTCTTCTTCTTCATTCTCTTCCATTAGGACCCCTCTTTCTCCGTGCTTGGTCCAACAGTTATAGCCGGACATGAAACCGGACTCAAACAGGTGGACGTGAATGGTTCTTAAGTTAGAGTAATTTCGATCATTCTTACATCCAGCACATGGACAATACATAAAACCATTCGCCCGCTTGTTTGCCTCAGCCACAACCAGAAAAGTATGCACGCCATTAATGAACTGGGGAGAGCATCGGTCATCGTACATCCATTGCCGGCTCATCTTCATTACACAACACCGAAAAGACCAAATTAATACAAGTTCATACATAATGTTCATACACACTTGTTCTCATAAAAACAACATACAAACTATCTAGCTAAAGCATTTAAATGCAACAACAAATGCGATCAAGATCGCAACTAAGGTAAGAATTGATCCAACAGCATAGTGATACCAAGCCTCACTATCAATGGCATATTTTTTAAATTTTCTAATCTTCAAGCGCATTGCATCCATCTTGATCTTGTGATCATCGACGACATCGGCAACATACAACTCCAGTTTCATCTTCTCTTCTTCAACTCTTTTCAATTTTTCTTTCAAATACTCGTTTTCTTTTTCAACTAATTTAACTTCTTGACAAGAATATCTATGTCGGTTGCAATTTCCGATTCACATACCTCCTAGATAAAAATATCTATGTCAACTTGATGGGCATAATTATCATAAACACGAAATGCAACAAATAGTTATAAAAGAGAGTATATACCACATCCGAATCATAAACCGGACGAGGGCCGACGGGGACGGATATCAAAACCATGCCACTATGTATAACAAACAAACATATTGGTAAGAAAACTATACAGTAACTATCTAAATCTTACAAACATGATTTTTTTTTATAAAAAGGATAAGAACAAGAGGCTCACCAAGGTGGTGCCGATGACGGGACGGTGCGGGCGATCGATGGTGGTTAGGACGGGGACGGGAAGGCACTAAGTAAACCACACCTACACATGCAAAGTAAGAAGTTAATTTGAGCTCAAATTGCATATAAATCAAATAAACTACCACATATAAATACTCCCAAACTAAAACCCACAAATCACTATACTTATAGAGCATTGCAAGAGCTAACCTAGCAATGAGAGATGAAAGGACAAAGTTGCTAACCTTTGTGAACACTTGGATGGATGGGGTGCCTCCAAATCTTGACAAATTTTGGCAAAAATGGAGGATGAGCTCGAGGAAGAGGGGAAGAACAGAGAGGAGAGGAAAGGGGAAGAAGAGAGAGCTCGGGCTAGGGTTTATATAGGGGCATCTTTAGTCCCGGTTCGTGACACAAACCGGGACAAAACGTGAGCCTATAGTCCCGGTTCGTGCCACGAGCCGGGACTAAAGGTGATCGTGGGGCCCCAGGCTGACACCAGCCTGCCACCACCCCTTTAGTCCCGGTTCATGTTATGAACCAGGACTAAAGGTCCGGAACAAACCGGGACTAATGATGCCCGCCCCCTAGCCGTTGGAACCGGGACTAATGGTCACATTACTGCCGGTTCAAAACCAGACCGGGACTAATGCCTTGGACAAAAGGTATATTTTCTACTAGTGCTATGGGCACGAGACGTAGGGTTGTTACCTCTCCGAGAGGGGCCCGAACTCGTAAAATCCGAGTTTTACACTTGCGCCGTAGCTAGGCTTCGCCCCTTGTTCGTACCCCTAGTACTCATTGTCAGGATTGTTTCCTAGACAGATGTCGGGGTACACAAATACGGGTGTTTCTTTCCCCCTGACTTGTGCACAGACAGTAAACCTCCGGCCCGATGGCCTAAGCTACCGGGGAAAGCTACCTCCCTGTCAAGACAAAGAAGCCGCTCCACATGAGATCAAGGAGCTCATCAAGAAGATAACGTCAACATCCAAACCCCTGGCAGAGGCGGTCTACGCTGGCTGCCAACGCCAGCAAGCTCAATGCAACAGCCCAGGAGGGGCCCAAAGCACGCCAGCCACGTCCCCGGTGCCTGCCAGGGACTGAGGCGCGTGCATCTTCAGGAAGACCCGGCAAGCCATCTCCCGGCAGGCGTGAGACGATCGGCCACCGCTCCTACGCATCGCAACGCCAGTCACTTGTCGGGGATGCATCCCCGCGCGCCACCTAGACTAGCAATCATGGAATTTTGTCCTAAATGCCAGAGTTAGGTACGATGGCTCTGTTAGCTATCTAATCACTAGGTAATGACTATTTTGCCACTGTGGTTGCCCCTTGACCTATAAAAGAAGGCCCAAGGCAACCTAGCTCAAGATTCAGACCTTTGGACACTTGTACTAGACTAGTCGCTCACCCGAAGGCAACCATTGCCGAGTTAGAGCGCTGCGTGTGCTTTGTGTTCCCTAAGATCAATTCACCAAAGCAGGAGTAGGGTTTTACGCTTCTCAGTGGCCCGAACCTTGGTAAAAACACCAGCGTACCATCGTCGTGCTGCCCCATGCTCTCTGCTCGTTGTGTAACGTGACCTCCCCCTGCCAAACCACAAAGGGGGCTCTGGTCCCATAGGTGATCGTGTGCATCCGTGCCCCGACATCTTTGGTGCGCCAGGTAGGGGGCGTGCTTCATTTGCGCGAACCTGAGGCCTGGGATAGCGCGTTGATCTTCATCACCGTCTTCTTCATCCATGGCTCCCAAGAAGAAGACCGGCGCGACCACACATCCTTCCACATCGAAGGCTCCCTCACACACGACCGCGGACGCCATTGGCACCGCGGCGGCGATGAGCGAGGGGGGCGTCGAGGGCGACGCGACGGGCACAGGCGGCGCCGCCGTCGCATCCCCCATGGCCGAAACTGGAGCAAGGAATGCCAGAAGGAAACGAGCCCGCCAGAGCCCAGGGAGGTGCGGCTTAATCCGATAGGCCAAGAGGAGAAAGAGGTACATGGCTATACCCCTCTCCCCTCACCTTCCCGGCCTGTGGTCGGTTCTACACGACGGCGGTACCACCAGTGTCGATAAGCTCGCATGAGGTTTGGTCCTGCATTTGTTCCGCCAAGGATAAATCCCGAGCCGAATGCTAGAGTGAATCCACCGGTTGATGCCCCCGGCGAGCGAACCACGACAAGGTCCTGTCCGCCTATGCGCCCATCGCATAGGTCACCGCGGGACCATTGGGCATGAAGGAAAGGAGGGAAGGCTCGGCCATTCATGTTTACTCCTCCATTCCCATTAGTTGTGAACGCTTATGTTAACCTAGCAGGCTCGTGCCAGAGATTGAACACATAACTAACAGGCTCCCAAGTTTCTCCATTTGCCCTTTTTTCATTTTACTCTATCTTAGGACAAAAGGTGGGTGCAAGTGCATACATTCACCAGGAAACACAAAGAAGAAGATCGACCATAAATGGAAGAAGGAACAATGGGCATGAATAGACACACGCCGAGACGGGAGGAGGGTCATGACAAAAGATAAGTTGACATGATTATCAACTTCCATTAGAGTTCATGTTTGCATGTCCCCTCGTCAACCAAAGGTTTCGTATGATAAATCTTGCGTGTGATGGAACCCTACTATGTTTGTTTGCGCCCGTGTTTTGTTTCGAGTCTGCTCAACGAAACATGCGGCAGCATCAAACACTGCCGAGGAAAATCTCACCGACGGCGTGTCCTTGCCACGAGAATGCTAAGGACCCATTCCTCAGAGCAATCGCGGCAACACATTGTTGGCGGATAACCAGAACGCGCAAGGAAAACAACCATACGAACGCAAGTAGGGAAGCGAAGGGGATAGCATACGTTTGCATAAAAACGTCAGCTCTGCAAGCATTAAAACAAAGAAAGTGCATGCCGTAATACGAGATACCTACTATGTCTTAAGTACAGGACATCATGACACCAAGGAAAGCTCAAAGATAACCCCGGTGGCTCCCCTGGGTCCTTGGGACTGCGAGGACCCTGTCAGCAAGGGGACCGGCCTTCTTCACGACAGCAGAGGTGTCGGTGCCCGATGGCAAGTTCTTGAAACCGTCAGAGAGGTCGAGCTCCGCATGGAAGAAGGCAAGGTTGCTTAGGACCAGGAAGAGGGCATCACACGCCAGCTTCCGGGATTCGTTGGCGAAGCAGACGGCCCTGTCGTCCTCATACGTCTTCAACCCCTCGATCAAGCCTTCGAAGAAGAGTGTCAGCTTGATGCTTGGAACCTCGTGTTTTTCGATGGTGAAGGCCCAGCTCTTCATGTCCATCTTTGCGATCTAGGCAGTAAGGCGCTCGGCGATGTCAATCATGCTCTTGATCCAGAGGTCGCGCTGCTCAATTTGGTTCTCCAGCTTGTCTTCAGCATCCTTCTGAAGGGTCTTCGCGATGTTCAAGTCTGTCAGCAGCAGTTTCTCGCAGACCCCGGCAGATTCAAGGTCTTTCTCCAAAGAAGCGAGCCTGGATTTCATATCAGAAATGGTATCATTGGCGGCGTCGAGATCTTGGCTCTTGGAGGAAAGCTGCGATTCCGCCTCTTCCAGAGTGGCTTCCACCTTTCGCACTTCTTCCTTGAGGGCCTCGATATCCTTGGCGCTCCCAGCAAGGTCCTCCGTCATCTTGTTCAGTTGAACCTTGAGATCAACCTTGGCGGCAGATGCAGCAGCAAGCTCGTCAGCCACTTTCTTTAGTTGAGCTGCGGACTCCAGGGAAAGTGCGTCAAGAGTGGTCTTGTGGCTGTCCTCCAACTCTTTGGTACGTTGCTGAATGCGGGCCTCCAGCTCCTCATCCTTGCCAAGGAGAGTAGCCTCGAGGGCCCCTTCCCGGGAGGAAATGCTCTTCTCTCTGGTGTCCAGAAGTGCTTCGCGCTCCGCCAGTCGAGCCTCCCAGGCAGCAACTTCCTCTTTGGCCATGGATAGCGTCTCATGCTGCCTCTTAAAAGAATGGACCTGCCTGTTATACCACTCCCACAGCTCGTTCCCTTTGTTCCTCAGCTGCTGTTCCACAAGCTCAGCCAAGTCGCGCTGCTCCTTGACTGCTTGCCATTTGAGGCTATACCTGCTCTGACGTCCTTGAGCCCTGCTGCAATGGATTCCAGGAAGGCCAAATCTTTGGCACCGTCAGCAGAACCGTCAGCTCCTTCGATCCCCTGAGACAGTGGCACCAGTATCCAATTGATTTCCTCGTCAAGGTTTGCGCCCGCTGGGAAGGGTGATCCAGGAGTTGTGGGGCCCATCTGAGCAATGACCAATGCCAGGCGGCTCTAGGGAGATCGTAGAGCCGATGCCAGAGGATAGCTTGACGAGGAGGGCCCCATGGACTGGAGGGGAGTCTTCTCCTCAATCACTATATCCGGGCCGGGTGCACTGCCGGGGGCTGGTTCCGTCCTTTCTGAGGACTCCTGAACGTCCCCAGCAACCTGCCCATGGCCCTCTGCGGCCGCAATCTTCATCGCCTCTGCGGTAGCATCATTCCTGATGTCAGCCACTTCTTCCAGCAACTCAGGCTCTTCAAGTAGCGGAGCTATGGACAATGGCAATGAGCAGAAAAATGAAGAGTCAGAAATCAACAGTGCTCGCAGAAAGAGGGAATAAGGGGAAACAAAAATACAAACAAGTGGGATACCCGGCAGGGGTTGCTGAGGAGAGACGTCCTCTTCCCCAGCAACATCAGTTGCCAACATGTTGTCCGTCACCATCTCTTCTGTGGAGATCTCAGTACGAACCAACCGCTCGGTGGAGGCCCTAGCCGGTGACTCCTTCCCACTGACATGAAGGTCCTCTTCCTCGTCCCTGCCATCGGCCAAAGTCTGCCCTGGAGTTCCGTGAAGAGGGCTGGGTCGGGGGTTAGGCGAGAAATCTCTTTCCACGCCTCCTGCCGGGCTCGTGCCTGCCACGGAACCCGGCTCAGCCGCGGGCTTGACCTGCTTGACTCGACGCACAAGGGGCTCCTCATCCCTGTCAAAATCAGCCATACAAGATCAGTCAAGGAGTGAAGAGCATAAAATATTTGACAAAGATCGTCATTAAGTAACTCACTCTAAGGCGATGAGCATGGAGCCCAGCTCATACGACACAGGCGGCGGGCTCGACCTGCCCCTCTTCAAGGTTGGAGGAGCAGAGCTTGGCGGGGGGATCGGGACCTCCGGCAGGGGCGAGATTGGCGGAGAAGTTGGGCTTGCCGGGGGACTGGGGTCAACCCCCATAGCAATCCGTCGGTTGGCGTAAGGAGGCTTGGCCTGAGAAAGGTGGGAGGATTGGTGGCGTGTTGCTTCATGCTTGCCTCCTCTAGTGGTCATCTTCTTCACCTTCTTGGCACCCCGCAAAGACGCGGGGGCCATCGCCTCACGATTGACGCGCTCACGGAGGCGGCGCCTTGGCTCTGGTGCCTGAGGACCCCTTTCAAGCTCTCCTTCCTCCGTCCCCAGCTCCTTCGCCTCTTCCGCCGTGCTCCCGTCTTGGGTTCCTGTCGCCGCGGTTTGGGAGGCCCCGGCCCTGGCAGACTCAAACCCGGCAGCCTCCACCAAAGCGTGCTTTTCGCTCCCCTCCTCCTCAGAGGAATTGTCTCCCTCAGACTCCTCCTCCTCCTCCTCTTCTTCAGAGCCCATCTTCTTGTCGGCCTTGGCCTCCTTGTCTTCGTCAATCCGAGCGGCGATGAACGCCTCCTCCGCCCTGGTGGTTGGCTGGACCAGTTTGTCCTCCGCTTTGGAAGCTCTTTCTTCCAGGCGGGAGACCCAGTCCATCTCATCGTCCAGGATAGGCAGCTCCCAATCGGATTTGACACCGGAGGCATTGCAGTCTGGCATCCATTACAGAATCTGGCTCCGGGCTGAATTGAGGTGCATAGGGACGACGCTTGCCGGCAAATGGAACGGCCCAAGGCGGCCGAACAGCTGCTCGCACAACCAGCCATGGCCGTAAACAGTCAAGTTGTTGGCGAAGCCTGGGTACAGTCGCATCCTGTCGGCAGACCCGTTGAACTCCCATGAAAATATGTCCCTTTTCTGCAGCGGCGCGATGCGGCGCCGGAGGAAATCTGCCCCCACCTGCTCGATGGTCAACCTGGCAGCTTTCAGACGGTTGATCTTGTTGAGCGCCGGGCGGAGCCTGTCGTTGGTGAGGCCCGGCTTGCTCTAGTCGCTGTCGCGCGTGACACATCCGGTCCGCACCAAGGAGAACTCGGGGGCTTTTTCATCCTTAATCTAGCACCAGTCGCCCCTCCACTCTTCCCACTTCCCACGCTGCTGGCCAGGGAGGTAATCCCAGTCGTCCTTCTTGGCCCGGGGGATCCATCTTATATTCCCCGAGCGGTCGGATTTGTCCTCAATCCGAGGAAGGAAGAAGTGCCTGAACAAATCCACATTGGGGGCAACTCCGATGAAGTTCACACAGATGGGCAAAAATCGCCATGCACGCCATTGCATTGGGCTTGAAATCACGAAGATGGAATCCGTACACCGCCATCATGGCACAGAAGAAATCAGAGAAAGGAGGGAAAGACCATAGAAAAAGTACGCGCAGAAGAAGCGGTACGAATCTGATGGCATCTTCTCCTTGGGGCTGTCCGGCAAGACTACGGGTGCTCCATGCCCGTTCATCACCCTCCCCCACATGTAGGCGTACCTTGTGATCAAGGCATTGCCGTCCAAGTTCGACGGGGAGAAAACCACATCTGTCCGTTGCAGCCTTTCCTGCTCTTCTGCTTTCCTTTTACTCTTGCCAGCCGCTGGGACCGCAGATGCGGCCGACTGCTTCCCTTTCACAGCGCTCATCTTCTTCCCCATCTCTGGGGTAGTCAAGGGCGGCGGAGGCGCTAGCAGCGCTTGGAGGGCGAGCGGCGGCGGCGCAAGCAGTTTCTTGGCTCGAGAAGGAAGATGAAGGAAGGAGGAACGGACGCGAATGAGCAGCGCTCTTGCACGTTCCCTTTCTATTAGGAAACCGCGCGGGGGTTGGCTGTTCGCTATCTTTTCAAGGAAATGCCATTTCTTTTACTGACAATGGCTACTGTTCCATGATCCCACGACCTGCGGTAATTACGCGGAGTGGACGTGGGGTTGACAAGTCATTACGACCGGAGATGTGAGGACAGTTTTTCCTCGACGCGTGTCCGTGCACTGTTTGGGGCCTAACCCAGCATAGCAAGCAACACGTATGGCTTAGGACCGGGGGCTTCTGTTGGGGTACACAAACAAGGGTGTTCGTTTTCCCCTGACTTGTGCGCAGACAGTAAACCTCTGGCCCGATGGCCTAAGTTACCGGGGAAAGCTACCTCCCCATCAAGAAAAAGAAACCGCTCTACATGAGATCAAGGAGCGCATCAAGAAGATAAGGTCTACATCCAAACCCCCGGCAGAGGCGGTCTACACTGGCTGCCAACACTGGCAAGCTCAATGCAACAGCCCAGGAGGGGCCCCAAGCACGCCAGCCATGTCCCCGGTGCCTGCCGGGGACCGAGGCGTTCGCATCTTCAGGAAGACCCGGCAAGCCATCTCCCGATAGGCGCGAGACGATCGGCCACCGCTCCACCGCATCGCAACACCAGTCACTTGTCGATGCGGTGTCGAGCCCTCAGGTGGCTAAGTGGCTATCACTAAGCACGTGGCGACGCACTGGAAGACAGATTATGCCCAGCTGACACCCGTCCAGAGGCGTGTCAAGACACTAAGCAACAGCCAGCTAAGTAGTGGTAAGAGCTTGCCGGGGATGCATCCCCGCGCGCCACCTAGACTTGCAATCATGGTATTTTGTCCTAAATGCCAGAGTTAGGTATGATGGCTCTGTTAGCTCTCTAATCACTAGGTAATGACTATTTTGCCACTGTGGTTGCCCCTTGCCCTATAAAAGGAGGCCCAAGGCAACCTAGCTCAAGATTCGGACCTTTGGACACTTGTACTAGCGTAGTAGCTCACCTGAAGGCAACCCTTGCCGGGTTAGAGCGTTGCGTGTACTTCGTGTTCCCTGAGATCAATCCACCAAATCAGGAGTAGGGTTTTACGCTTCTCAGCGGGCCGAACCTGGGTAAAAACACCAGCGTACCATTGTCGTGCTGCCCCATGGTCTCTGCTCTCTGTGCAACGTGACCTCCCCCTGCCGAACCACAAAGGGGCCTCTGATCCCATAGGTGATCGTGTACATCCGTGTCCTGACAATAGTTAGCTCCCACCTTGGGCAGCGCATCTAGCAATATCCGGCGCAGTGGGGTGTTCATCTTCATTACCATGATCATCGAAGGAGAGATCCAATTCCACTCCCTGACCTTCGACACTGATGATTCGGCGTGGTTCCAAGAAGCTGTGCTTGACGTGGAGGCATTGCCCATCCGCGGGGCGGCGCACTTCCACACGTCTTTGTTCGTAGTTCTACTCCGGCAGCTGTCGGTCCCAAATCATTCGACATCTCCCGTTTTAGTCGGACGACGTCGCAAGCTCTCCGGGCGCTCATGACTCCAATGCTGGATCAAGCATGTTGTGGCTCTCCAAACCATAGCCGAGAAGGTGGCGATGCTCAACTCGGATGAGCCCATCCTCGATTTATTCTCCTCACCACATGAGTATTCCTCCGATGAGTTCCAGTGCGAGAGCAGCGATTCCACTGCAAAAGTCCTGATCGCGGGGACCGAGCTGAGGGGTGGACCTCCCGAGTATGTCGCGGGCTCCTTCCTCGGACGAGCGGGCGATGACATGGGTGGCAGTATCAACGCCGGCGCCCAACCATATATCCCATAGCCCCTCAATCAGGAGCAACGGGGGGAACTCAGGCATAGGAATGAGCAAGGCTTGCTCATTCCTATCATAGGGACAACAACTTAGGCATTGGCTCTGGAAGCCACGCGCGAGGCCACTTTGGCTGAGCATGAGCGACTCGAGCGGCTGCAGAAGTCAGTTGACGGCTGGGCTTCTCGGTACCAGCCCAGCTCCAGTCGGAACCGCCGGCCGTTGTTTCCAAACAACCGCACGCTAAACTACCAAGTGATGAGAGCTCCGCTACAAAACTAGGCCGTGGCAACACAGATAGATGACTCCATCTAGTCGTCTGGTTCCACGGCCAGAGAAGGCATTCGGCAGATCCAGGCGCTCCTGAAGACCTCCCTAGCCGAGAAAATGTCAGTGTCTCAGTCCGACAACCGCATCCACAATGAATTAGTACGGGCGGACACAGTTCAGTAGGCTCACAGTCTGACTGCGTCCAGGAGGCGTCGATATACTCCCCCACTGAGAGACATAGGAGATGTGATCAGATCACTCCTCCATGATGGTGTGACAATCTGCATCGCACTCGGTCGCCCCCTCCGAGGGATGCCTCGTACAGACGCCAGTCCTACGAGGGCAAGCGGCCATACGATGACGATCGGAGGCGCAGCTGTTGGAAATATGCCCTAGAGGCAATAATAAATTGGTTATTATCATATTTCCATGTTCATGATAAACGTTTATTATCCATGCTAGAATTGTATTGATCGGAAACTCAGATACATGTGTGGATACATAGACAACACCGTGTCCCTAGTGAGCCTCTACTAGACTTGCTCGTTGATCAAAGATTGTTAAAGTTTCCTAACCATAGACATGATTTGTCATTTGATAATGAGGTCACATCATTAGGAGAATAATGTGATGGACAAAACCCAACCGTAAGCATAGCATTTGATCGTATTAGTTTATTGCTACTGCTTTCTTCATGTCAAGTATCTGTTCCTAACACCATGAGATCATGCAACTCCCTGGCACCGGAGGAATGCCTTGTGTGTATCAAACGTCACTTCGTAACTGCGTGATCATAAAGGTACTCTATAGGTATCTCCAAGGGTGACTGTTGGGTTGGCATGGATCAAGACTGGGATTTGTCACTCCGTATGACGGAGAGGTATCTCTGGGCCCTCTCGGTAATACAACATCACAAGAAGCTTGCAAGCAATGTGACTAAGGAGTTATTCACGAGATCTTGTATTACCGAACGAGTAAATAGACTTGCCGGTAACGAGATTGAACTAGGTATAGAGATACCGACGATCGAATCTCGGGCAAGTAACATACCGCTGGACAAAGGGAAGTGCATATGGGATTGACTGGATCCTTGACATCATTGTTCGACCGATGAAGATCTTTGCGGAAAGGAACCACTATGTGCATCCAGGTCCAGCTATTGGTTATTGGCTAGAGAGGTGTCTCGGTTAGGTATTCATGATTCTCGAACCCGCAGGGTCCGCACGCTTAACGTTCGGTGACGCTAGAGTAGTATCGGGATATGTACGTTGGTGTCCGAATGTTGTTCAGAGTCCTGGATGAGATCCCGGACATCACGAGGAGTTCTATAATGGTCTGGAGGTAAAGATTTACATATGGGAAGACCTATTTTGGTCGCCGGAAAAGTTTCGGGCATTACCGGTAGTGTACCGGGGTACCGAAAAGGGTTCCGAGGGTCCACCGGGGGGTCCACCTGCCCCGTGGGCCCACATGGGCCATAGGGGGTGCGCCCTAGCCATCATGGGCTAGGTGCATCAGCTCCTAGAGGCGAATTAGGCTTTGGGGCAATAGTCCCAAAGGGACAAGGCACCCCGGAGGTGCCTTGGAGGAGGGGAACTCCTCCCTTCCTTGTAAAGGGAGGACTCTCCCTTGGCCGCCGGCCCCTCCCTTGGAGGAGGGGTCAAGGCTGTGCCTCCCCTATCCTCTTTGCCTCCTATATATGGTGGAGGGGAGGGGAGTGCTACATAAATCAATTCCTATGCCCCATTGGCAGCCCCCTCTCCCGTTACTCCGTTTTCTCCTTGGATCGCATCTACAGTAGCGCGTGGCGAAGCCCTGCCGGGATTGCTCCACCACGCCGTCGTGCTGGTTGAGATCCCATCTACTTATCCTCCCTCTCTTGCTAGATCAAGAAGGAGGATACGTCATCAAGCCGCACGTGTGCTGAACGCGGAGTTGCCGTCCGTTTGGCGCTAGATTGGATCGGATCGCGATTGGATCGTGAAGAGTACTACTACACCAACCGTGTTATATACACTTACGCTTAGCGATCTACAAGGGTATGTATATACACTCTCCCTCTCGTAGATATGCATCTCGATAGATAGATCTTTGGTGTTCGTAGGAAATTTTTTGTTTCCCATGCAACTTTCCCCAACAGTGTCATCATGAGCTAGGTCTATGCGTAGATGATATGCACGAGTAGAACATAAAGAGTTTGTGAGCATTGATGTTCAGATTGCTTACCTACTTAGTCTTATTTTGATTTGGTGGTATTGTGGGATGAAGCGGCCCGGACCAACCTTACTTGTCCACGTACAAGACACCGGTTCCACCGACTGACATGTAACTTAGTTGCATAAAGGTGGATGGCCAGTGTCTGTCTCTCCCACTTTAGTTGAATCTGATTCGACAGAGGCGATCCTTGTAGAAGGTTAAAAGGCAACTTCATTATCACTGTTGTGTCTTCGCGTAGGTAAGAATGGTTCTTGCTAGTTACCCATAGCAGCCACGTAAAACATGCAACAACAAATTAGAGGACGTCTAACTTGTTTTTGCAGGGTATGTTGTGATGTGATATGGCCAAGATGTGATTCGATATATGTGATTCGATATATGTGATGTATGATATGATCATGTTTTGTATAGTTATCACGACTTTCATGTCAATGAGTACGGCAACCGAAAGGAGCCATAGGGTTGTCTTTAATTCATTTATGCAATTTGCTTTACTTTATCGCTATGAGTTAGCAATAGTTGTAGAAGCAATAGTTGGCGCGGCAACCACATGACGACACGATGATGGAGATCATGATGATGGATATCATGGTGTCATGCCGGTGACGATGGAGATCCTATTGGTGCTTTGGAGATGGAAATCAAAAGCACAAGACGATGATGGCTATATCATGTCACTTATAAGATTTGCATGTGATGTTTATCCTTTCTATGCATCTTATTGTGCTTAGGACGACAATAGCATTATAAGATGATCCCTCACTAAAATTTCAAGATAAAATTGTGTTCTCCCCGAGTATGCACCGTTGCGAAGGACCGTCGTTTCGAAGAACCTCGTGATGATCAGGTGTGATAGACTCTACATTCGCATACAACGGGTGTAAGCCAGATTTACACACGCAGAATACTTGGGTTAAACTTGACGAGCCTAGCATGTACAGACATGGCCTCAGAACACAGGAGACCAAAAGGTCAAACATGAGTCACATAGTAGATATGATCAACATGGAGATATTCACCATTGAAACCACCTCATCTCACGTGATGATCAGACTTGGGTTGGTGGATTTGGATCATGTCACACTTAGAAAACATAAGGGATGTTGATTTGAGTGGGAGTTCTTTAGTAATATGATTAATTGAACTCAATATCATGAACATAGTCTAAAAGTTGTCTTTGGAAAATTATGTTGTAGCTCGCGCTGTAGCACCCCTGTATTTTGATATGTTCCTAGAGAAAACTAAGTTGAAAGATGTAGGTAGCAATTATGCGGACTAGGTCCATGATCTGAGGATTGTCCTCATTGCTGCACAGAAGTCTTATGTCCTTGATGCATCGCTCGGTGTGCCACCCGCTCAAGCATCGTCTGTGGATTGTGAACGTCTAGCAGACATGTTCTGATGACTACTTGATAGTTTAGTGCGCCATGCTTTATGGCTTGGAATCGGGGCTTGAAAGACGTTTTGAACACCATGGAGCATATGAGATGTTCCAAGAGCTGAAATTGGTATTTCAGGCTCATGCCCGTGTTGAGAGGTATAAGACCTCTAACAAGTTCTTTCCCTACAAGATGGAGGAGAATAGCTCAGTCAGTGAGCATGTGCTCAGAATGTCTGGGTGCTACAATCGCTTGAATCAGGTGGGAGTTAATCTTCCAGATAAGATAGTGATTGACAGAGTTCTCCAGTCACTATCATCAAGCTACTAGAGCTTTGTGATGAACTATAACATGCAAGGGATGGTGATGATGATCCTGGAGGTAGAAGTCAAGAAGGAGCATCAAGTGTTGATGGTAAGACCACTAGTTTCAAGTTGGGCAAGGGTAAGAAGGGAAACTACATGAATGGAAAGAAAATTGCCGCTCTAGTGAAGAAACCCAAGGTTGAACCCAAACCCGAGACTAAGTGCTTCTATTGTAAGGGGAATGGCCACTGGTAGCGGAACTACCCCAAATGCATGGTATATAAGAAGGCTGGCAATGTCAACAAAAGTATATTTGATATACGTGTTATTGATGTGTAGCTTACTAGTACTCCTAGTGGCACCTGGGTATTAGATACCGGTTTAGTTGCCAATATTGGTAACTCGAAACAAAAGCTGCAGAATAAACGGAGACTAGCTAAGGGTGAGGTGACGATGTGTGTTGGAAATGTTTCCAAGGTTGATGTGATCACCATCCCACGCTCCCTCTACCTTCGGGATTAGTGTTGAATCTAGATAAATGTTATTTGGTGTCTGCGTTGAGCATGAACACGATTATTCATTTAAGTCAGAGAATAATGGTTGTTCTGTTTACATGAATAATACCTTCTGTGGTCATGCACCCAATGTGAATGGTTTATTGAATCTCGATCGTAGTGATACACATGTTCATAATATTCATACCAAAAGATGCAAAGTTAATAATGATAGTACCACATACTTGTGGCACTACTGCATAGGTCATATTGGTGTAAAGCGCATGAAGAAGCTACATGCTGATGGATCTTTGGACTCACTCGATGTTGAATCGCTTGAGACATGTGAACCATGCCTCATGGGCACGATTACTAAGACCTCGTTTTTTGGTACGATGGAGCGGGCAAGTGACTTACTGGAAATAATACATATTGATGTATGCAGTCCAATGAGTGTTGAAGCACGTGGTGGATATCGTTATTATCTTAGCTTCACAGATGATTTGAGTAGATACAGATATATTTACTTGATGAAACACAAGTCTGAAATTTTTGAAAAGTTCAAGCAATATCAGAGTAAAGTTGAAGATCATCGTGACAAGAAGATAAAATGTCTACGATATGATCGTGGAGGTGAATATCTGAGTTACGAGTTTGGTTTGCAAGACAATGTGGAAATCGTTTCACAACCCATGACACCTGGAACACCATAGTGTAATGGTGTGTCCGAACGTCGTAATCATACTCTATTGGATATGGTGTGATCTATCATGTCTCTTGCTGATTTGCCACTATCATTTTGGGGTTATGCATTGGAGGCAACTACATTCACTTTAAATAGGGCACCATCTAAATCCGTTGAGACGACACCGTATGAATTATGGTTTGGCGAGAAACCTAAGTTGTCATTTCTTAGAGTTTGGGGATGCAACACTTGTGTCTGATAAGATCGAACCCAAAGTGGAAAAGTGCATCTTCATAAGATACCCTAAAGCAAAAATTGGGTATACCTTCTATCACCGATCCGAAGGCAAGGTCTTTGTTGCCAAGAATGGATCATTTCCACAGAAGGAGATTCTCTCGAAAGAAGTGAGTGGGAGGAAGGTAGAACTTGATAAGGTTATCGAACCTTCACTTGAATTGGAAAGTAGCGCAGAACAGAAAGGTGTACTTGTAATGCGTACACCAATTTATGAGGAAGCTAATGATGATGATCATGAAACTTCATAGTAGGTTGCTATCGAATCTCGTAGGTCAACAAGGACACGTACTGCCCCTAAGTGGTACGGTAATCCTATCTTGGAAGTCATGTTGTTAGACAACGATGAGCCGACGAACTATGAGGAAGCGATGATGGGCCCAGATTCCGAAAAATGGCTAGAGGCCATGTACTCCGAGATAGGATCCATGTATGATAACCAAGTGTGAAGTTTGGTAGACTCGTCCGATGACCGGTAGGCCATTAAGGATAAATGGATCTTTAAGAAGACAGACGTTGGTAGTAATGTCACTATCTATAATGCTCGACTTGTCGCAAAGAGGTTTCCGACAAGTTCAAGGAGTTGACTATGATGAGACTTTCTCACCCATAGCGATGCTAAAGTCTGTTGGGATTATGTTAGCAGTTGCTGCATTTTTCGATTATGAAATCTGGCAGATGGATGTCAAAACATCGTTTCCTTAATGGTTTCCTTGAGGAAAGGTTGTATGTGATACAACTAGAAGGTTTTGTTGATCCTAAGGATGCTAAAAGGCATGCGAGCTCCAGCGATCCTTCTATGTACTGCTGCAATCATCTCGGAGTTGGAATATGCGCTTCGAGGAGGTGATTAAAACTCTTTTCAGTTTATACAAAGTTTATAAGAAACTTGAATTTACAAGAAAGTGAGTGGGAGCACTATAGCATTTATGATAAGTATATGTGGATGACATATTGTTGATCGGAAATGATGTAGAATTTCTGGAAAGCTTAAAGGGTTGTTTGAAAGGAGTTTTTCAAAGGAAGACCTAGAAAAAGTTGCTTAAATATTGGGCATCAAGATCTATAGAGATAGATCATGACATGTGATAAGACTTTCAATGAGTACATACCTTGACAAGATTTTGAAGGAGTTCAAAATGGATCAGTCAAAAAAGGAGTTCTTGCATGGATTGTAAGGTGTGAAGTTGAGTAAGACTCAAAGCTCGACCACGGCAGAAGAAATAGAAAGGACGAAGGTCGTCCCCTATGCCTTAGCCATAGGCTCTATATGGTATGGCATGCTGTGTACCGCACCTGATGTGTGCCTTGCCACGTGTTTGGCAATGGGGTACAAGAGAGATCCAGGAGTGGATCACTGGACAGTGGTCAAAATTATCCTTAGTAACTAGAGCACTAAGGAAATGTTTCTTGATTATGGAGGTGATAAAGAGTTCATCGTAAAGGGTTACGTTGATGCAAGCTTTGACACAGATCTGAATGACTCTGAGTAGCAAACCGGATACGTATAGTGGAGAAGTCATTTAGAATAGCTCCAAGTGGAGCGTGATAGTAGTATCTACAGTATGACATAAGGATTTGCAAAGTACACATGGAACTGAATGTTGCAGACCCATTGACTAAAACTGTGGGGACCCTAGACTCATTAGTCGTGATCACCGAATGTACGTGCACAATGATCCCAGAGATCAGTGCTCACTGAACACACGGAAACTGAATAACAAGAGTCTTACATCCATTACGTACCATTTTACTCAAATATAGCCTTCATGGCCAAGTCTTCATAAACTCGTGATACATCTCCAACGTATCTATAATTTATGAAGTATTCATGCCATATTTACAACAATTTTATATGGTTTTGTTATGATTTGCATGGAACTAACCCGGACTGACGTTGTTTTCAGAAGAACTACCGTGGTGTTGTTTTTTGTGCAGAAATAAAAGTTCTCCAAATGCAACGAAACTTTTTGACAATTTTTTTGGAACAAAAGAGGCACTAGAAGCTTCGTGGGAGGGCCAGAAGAGCCACGAGGTGGCCACAACCCACCAGGGTGCAGTAGCCCCCTCTAGTGCGCCCTGGTGTCTTGTGGGCCCCTCGTGGCCCATCTTTGCGTGAAACTGACGCCCAAAAATTCTATATATTCAGAAACCCCAAGAAATAACCGTAGATGAGAAGTGCTGCCGCCGCAAGCCTGTGTAGCCACGAAAAACCAATCTAGACCCAGTTCCGGCACCCTGTCGGCGGGGGAAATCATGATCAGAGGCCATCTTCATCATACCTATGGTCTCCATGATGAGGAGGGAGTAGTCCACCCTCGGGGCTAAGGGTTTGTACCAGTAGCTATGTGTTTAATCTCTCTCTCTCCCGTGTTCTTGATTTGGCACGATCTTGATGTATCGCGGACTTTGTTAATATAGTTGGATCTTACGGTGTTTTCCCCTCCCTATCTTGTTGTGATGAATTGATTTTTCCCTTTGAGATTTCGCTATTACCGAATTGAATACTTTTATGGATTTCAGAGCACTTGGTCTATGTCTTGGCACTCAACTTGCGGATTCTTGAGGTGACATTGGGGTAATCTATGCATAGGGGTTGATGCACGTTTTCGTCCTACTTTCTCCGGTAGAAATCTTGGCGCACTCTTTGAGGTTCTTTGTGTTGGATTGAGTATTATGAATCTGAAATTGTTTGATGCGTATCATATAATTAAATCATGGATACTTGTGGTGACATTGGAGTATCTAGGTGACAATATAGTTGGTTGATGCGTATCATATGGTGTTATTTTAGTACGAACTCTTAGATAGATTGATCGGAAAGGATAACTTGGTGTTATTTTAGTACGAACTCTTGGATAGATCGATCGGAAAGGATAACTTTAAGGTGGTTTCATACCTTAAAAACAATTCCTTCTTATGTTCTCCCCTAGATAAGAACTTTGGAGTGATTCTTCGTTGCACGTTGAGGGATGGTTATGTGATCCAATTATATTAGCATTGTTGAGAGATTGCACTAGCGAAAGTATGCACCCTAGGCCTTGTTTTCAAGCATAGCAATACCGTTTGTGCTCACTTTTGTTACTTGCTACCTTGCTGTTTTTTATTGTTACTATTACAAAAATCAATACCTACTATCATTACTACACTTGTATCACCATCTCTTCGCCGAAATAGTACACCTATACAATTTACTATTGTATTTGGTGTGTTGGGGACACATGAGACTTTTTATTATTTGGTTGCAAGGTTTATTGAGAGAGACCATCTTCATCCTACGCCTCCCATGGATTGATAAACCTTAGGTCATCCACTTGAGGGAAATTTGCTATTGTCCTACAAAACTCTGCGCTTGGAGGCCCAACACGAGTCTACAAGAACAAGTTGTGTAGTAGACATCAAACTCTTTTCTGGCGCCGTTGCCGGGGAGGTGAGTGCCTGAAGGTATATCTTTATATATTGCAATTAAATCTTTTAGTTTCTTGTTTTTTACTAGTTTGGTTTTATAAAATAAAAATACGAAATAATGGAGTTTAGGTTGCCTCAATTGCTTCGTCTTTTTAATGTCTTTCATGAAAATGATGGTTCGGAAAATTGTGCTCAATTGGTAGAGGAAGAATTTATGAAAATACTTAATGAGAATTCCTTCAATGATGATAATGATGGAAATATTTCTAGTATGAATTCTTTGAATATCCATGATGCTAATGATACGCAAAGCCACATGCTTGGGGATGCTATGTTTTATGAAGATGATATTTTCAGTCCCCCATGTTTTGATGAGCGAATTTATTATCACGATGGCATGCCTCCTATCTATGATGATTATGATGATGAAATTTATGTTATAAAGAATAATTATAACTATGAAACTTGTCATCATGAT